>JAJHSJ010000012.1:5165590-5288997 GCA_021015155.1 Magnolia officinalis | reverse complement strand
TCCTTGCCATAACGAAGGTACACAACAATTAGTTGCGCACCACCAGCCCGAGTGGATAGTGAATGAATGGTGAATGAGCATGCAACTCCTACTCAATAAGTCCACATATCAGTACGGTTCCTCTCTGGGAAATCACCGGGGTCTATTACACTCCAAACCAGATTGCCGCCCCATCGCGCGCAACAAGGTGGGTGGAAGAGACCTCACTATCCGCCTGCCAATATCGGGCCCGGCTCGTCGACAGCGGACCCATTCCTCGAGCTGGTCAGACTCAGCCTAGCATTGCCCCCTCCTCTCGGGCAGGTAAGGCCGTACCTCCTTCCAACCGACCACGACACAGTGGGAGACGCGGCCTAACGGTATATGGCCCTCATGCGCTCATGCATCCACTCGGTCTAGACGTTGGAGCAACCTCTGGAACCAAGAGGGTTTAGGGACTTTCACCCAGGGATATCTATAGCACCCCATGTAGAACAGATTTCGGTGTCCCATCTGGCCATCCACGAACTACCTGTGGAGGCTACGACCCTGATGATGCTAGGGCGTATAGTAAACACAGCACACAATGCAAGATGCATGAGTCATACAATCCAGTCATGCATCAATCATGCGCATACCGTGCGCTCATGTGAGATAACCTCCGCCTATCAGGGAGTCTTATAACAACACACTCAATAATATATGCAATGATCAACCACATCTCATAATAAACATGCAGATGATGCGTATGGGCATGTATCATGATGCTATGCTATCACATACTCCTAATCAGTATCAATAACCGGCATCAGCAATCGCCCTCGAAAATGTGGACATCTAACCAACATTGTCCCAAGGAATGGCCTACATAGAGCCAAACATATAGTGGGCCACGGCTTCACACAAAGGCCTAATATACAATATAGTGGGCCTTACCCGAGGGTCACATATACACAATAGGTGGGCCCTGCTCATGGGCCTTAAATACCTGACATGTGGGCCCTACTCATGGGTCTCAAATACGTCAAATGGGCCATGCATCATGGTCTAATGCATATCACAATGGGCCTTGCCCACAGGCCACGAATACATCACAATGGGCCCCAACTACGGGTCGCATATACATCTTATAAGTCTCGACAATCGGCATCGGCCTCAACAATCGAATTGACATTCGGAATCGGTCTCGATACGCGACCTCGACAATCGGAATCAGTCTCGATACTTGGTTTCGACAATCAGAATCGGCCTATACAATCGGCCTCGACAAATCAGAATCGGCCTCGATAATCAGAATCAGAATCAGCCTCAATCGGCCTCGATACACGGCCTCGACAATCGGAATCGACCATGGTACTCGTTCTTCGACAGATCAGAATTGGCCTCGATACTTAGCCTCGACAATCAGAATCGGCATATACAATCAGCCTCGACAAATCGAAATCATCGGAATTGACATTGATACTCGAAATCGATCGATAATCAGAATCGGTAAATCGGTCACGTCAATCGGAATCGGCAATCGGTCACGACAATCGCACGATCAACAGTCAGAATCGGCAAATCGGTCATGTCAATCGAAATCGGCAAGCGGTCAAGGTAAACGGAATTAGCAAATTGGTCACGACAATCGCACCGATCGATAGCCGGAATCGGCAAATCGGTCACGACAATCGCACTGATCGATGTCAGAGTCGGTAAATCAGTCACGTCAATCGGAGTCGGTAATCGGTCACGACAAACGAAATCGATCGATAATCAGAGTCGGTAAATCGGCCACGTCAATCGGAATCGGTAATCGGTCACGACAAACGAAATCGATCGATAATCAGAGTCGGTAAATCGGCCACGTCAATCGGAATCGGTAATCGGTCACGACAAACGAAATCGATCGATAATCAGAGTCGGTAAATCGGCCACGTCAATCGGAATCGGCAATCGGTCACGATAATCAGGATCGGTCGATAACCAGAATCGGTAAATCGGTCACGTCAACCGGGGTCGGCAATCGGTCACGATAATCAGAATCAATGATCAATCGGTCACGGTAAACGGGGTCGACAATCGGTCATGGCAATCAGAATCGATCGATCAATAATCAGAGTCGGTAAATCGGTCACGATAATCAGAACCAATGATCGGTATCGACAATCGATACCGATAACCAGCACATAAACAGGGCAGGGACCATAGATGAACAACCGATCAACCATAATATAAAGATCGGCCCTCGGCCGTGGGTATATCAAAACCGGTAACACGGAGCCATCCATTCATGGTGAATGGGGCCCACTTATTTGGGTTAACCCACTAAGAGAATGATGAGATGGGCCTAACGAAGCCTAAGGGAAGGTCACAATGTGGACATTAAACCATCATTGCCCAACAATGTGGCCATCTAACCAACATTGCTCCCAGGAGTGGCCTATACAAGGAATTCATACACAATTAACAGGCCCATACATACATCGCACTGGGCCTTAACCATGGGCCTGGAATACATCACAATGGTCACACCATATGGGCCGGAAATACGTCTCATTGGGCCTCATCATATGGGCCTTAAATACACAACAGGTGGGCCCTACTCGTGGGCCTCAAATACATCACCATACATATCGCAATGGGCCGCATTTCATGGGCCTGTTCACATCAAGTGGGCCGCATATCGGGCCCCATATACATCACGTTAGGCCACCCAGCAGGTGGGCCTTGCGCCTAACAAATAGGTCCCTCCAAGTGAACCACCTGGACATACAACACATGTATCGAGAGGGCCGCACGGGCCAAGAAAAACGGACGAATGGTGTGGTTAAGACACACATCAGGGTGGGCCACGTCCAGCGCTACTGGACAGCCTGAATCCAATACATACATCGAGGTGGGCCACGTCCAGTGTTGCTGGATGGCCTGAGTACAACAAATGCATCTAGGTGGGGCAGGACAACACCGTCCAAACAGTCCAGCACCATCCAGCACTGTCTGAACGGTGTGGATGAAACAAATGCATCATGGTGGTGTCCATGCTGGCAAAACAGGTGGACAACTTGGGTTAAAACAAATAGGCAGTTTTAATAAAATGCATGCATCACATGGGATCCACACACACGTGGGTCCCACGGCTGCTCATGCAGCAAGATGAAACACATATCACGGTGGGTCCCACGTAGGGCCCACCATATAATATCATATATATTATTATATTAATATTATATATATACACCTACATATATATGAATATATATATATATATAATATAATATAATATAAAATAATATTAGAAAGGAGAGTCCAGCGTCACTGATGGTGTGGATTTAAACCACATACATGCAGGTGTGGATACAATATATATCAAGGTGGGCCCCACTCCACACGTGCAACACGTGTGGGTGGGTCCCACGTCCCATGGGTGAAACACGTACGTCATGATGGGCACCACAGCACCATCCATTCATTTGCAGTAAAACCGCACCGTCCAGGCATTGGACGATGCAGATAAGTCACGTACATCAAGGTGGATCTGCACAAAGCTCCTGCCCATCCCAGCAATATGGGTCGACAGTTGGGATATAATACCTTCATCTGGAAGGGCCCACCATTTTAGACGGTGTGGATTAAATGGGGTCCACGTCCAGTGGACTGGACAGTGTGGACTGCCGCACATGCAGCAGGCCCCACCGTCCAGCATCACATGGACGGTGAAGATGTAACACAAATCATGATGGGCCACCAAAATTGCTGAGTACAGCAGCTACATGCTGACCACACGTGCAATCCAAAATAGACAGGAGGTCTGGATAATCTTAACAAGGTGGGTTCCACATGAATGAACGGTCTGGATCATCAGACCCTGCTGGTGTGAGGGTCACTGGCCCATTGGCCCACTGTTCCGATGGTGGACGGTATGGATATAACTCACATCATGATGGCCCCACCTACTGACAGGTGGACAGCCAAATATATACAAAGGTCTTAAGGTGGGCCCCACCATCCAAACTCAACGGACGGTTGGTGATCCGACCCAACACTTGCTGACGCCATGTGGGTCCCACCGTCTAAACTGACGGTGGTGGATATACAATGCATATGATGGGTGGGGCCACTGGAGAAGCTGTCCACGTGTGGGCAGCATGGCGAAACATACATCGGTGGCTCCACAAAACTTGCTGGTGTCACAGCGCCAGCAGCTGCAGCTACGTGTGGTGCACTAGCCAATCCACTTCTAGGCTGGTGGTCCCACGTGCTAATGCAGCACATCAAGATGGTGGGCCCCACGTTGGATCAAGCTGAAATTTGTATTTTCCTTTCCTCCAGGGCTGCTGGACGGTACCAGCGGTGCTGGACCATCCAACCAAACACTGGACACCAGCAAGGTGGGATTCACGGGTAGATGGTCTAGATCAAATACTAGGTGGGCCATAGGCCATCACAAAAAGGGAGAAATAGAGGGAGAGGGAGAGAGAGAGAGAGAGAGATAGAAGCACCCACTTGTGATCGCCTATTCCTTCTTCCGCCTATGCACTCTAGAGCTCCAAGAGGACATTTTCAACGGTTGAGATGATGATCTAAGGATTGGATTTGGTGGTAGGAAGGTGGGCCATAACTAGTTTCTCCATGGAAGCCATGGACGATTCTTGCTTGGAGGATGAAAGAGAGAGAATGAAGAGAGGGAATGAGGGAGAGAGGGAGAAAAGAGAGAGAAATGATGTGAGTGATGGAGTGATGGGAAGAGGGATGGTGAGGTGATGGGAATGTTGACTTTTTGGGTAGCTTTTTTTGTACTTGGGCATGGGGAGAGTAATAGGTTGAGTGATGGGTGTACTTTTGACAAGTAATGTGATTGATGTGATGGATTTGATAGATTCTCTTGGGATTTGCAACGCGCGGTGTTTTCCTCGAACTGAACGCTGGCCCACATCTCCTGGCCTAGGTATCGCCTCGGCGCGCGAAACGCGGCATCGGAACCGCGGCGACGGCGTGGTCGCATTGGTACTAGTCTTAGGTTGAGTCGACTCGGGTTGACGGCGTGTGAATCAGGGTCGCGCGCAACGCCGTTTAAGGATCGAAGGTTGCCGAAATTCGACCGGGAAGACCGCGAAAGCCTATGGAACGGTACGGTCTAGGATACGGGTCTTACATCTCCCTTGGCTGATGAAAGAGAGCGCATCAAATCCCAACACCACCTCATTATCCGCATCCAATTTCACGTCATTTTATCGACGTTTTATCATATCCTGATAAATTGATTTCTCCTATGATATCGTCAATTGATCGGCAATTGAGGGCTGGTATTTTCAACCATCCATGCAGAATCGCTTCTTAATCGCTTGCGACGTTTGGGTTGGGAGCCCTGACATGGCCGTTGGAGACGGACGCGGATTGAGTCCTACCCCCGCCCGGACGATAATCGTCCGGGCAGGGCTCTGTGGGGCCCGCTGTAATGTAAGTTTTTTTATCCACGACGTTTATCGTTTTCCTCAGATCATTTTAATATATGATTAAAAAAAAATGACGCTTGTGAAAGGCTCAAGTGGTCCACAAAGTGGGGATTGAACGTACACCATTAAAATTTTCTTGAGAGCTAGAGAAGTTTCGGATCAAGCTGATATTTGTATATTCACTTCATCCACGTCTACATGACCTTATGAATAGGTTGGATGGTAAAAAAAAAAACATTACGGTGACCCTTACAAAGTTTTCAACTGTGGGTGTTATTATCACTGCAGCTTCCTTTGGTGTGGTCCACTGGAGCTGTGGACCTGCCTCAGTTTTAGTCTAATACCTTAAAATGGTATGATCAAAGCGATGAACGGCGTGGATAAAACAATTACATCACTGTGGGATCCCTGCCCGGACGGATTACCTTCCGGGCTGGGGTAGGACGCAGTCCGCGTCCGTTGGAGACGCTGTAAAGGCACGGATTTCCTGCGGCCTTTCGCGGGAAGTTGGTGCACTGGAAACTTACATGGGGCCCACCGTGATGTTTGTGAGAAATCTAACCCATCCATCCTTTTTGTGAGATAATTTTAGTACTTGAGACCAAAAGTAAGTACGATCCAAGACTCAAGTGGGCTGCACTAAAGGAAAAGATGGGTAGGGAAATTCGTACCGTTGAAAACTCCTTGTGGTCGACAGTGATGTTTAAATGCCATCCCATAATGCCATTCCTACTGGGATGAACTCAGAATACAAACATTACCCTCATTCAAAACTTCTGCGGCCCCACGAATATTTCAACTATAGACGTTCAATCCTTACGTTTTTGGCCCACTTAAATATTGGATCCGGCTCAATTTTTTTTTATCCCATGCCTTAAAATGATCTCACAAAACGGATGGGTGGGGTGGATTTCTAACAAACATCACTTTGGGCCCCACCTAATTTTCCAGCCCAGTAACTTCCCCTTTCGGAGGAAATCCGCGTCGACTCTCAAGGGACGCAGATTGCGTACTACCCCCGCCCGTCCTTAGCTACACTTCACTGTTAGCCACTCCGACCAGGGAATCGATGCCAAGTCCTCGGTGTTGAAACGAGGTATCTTTCACTCAGTCTACCACTCGAGCTATGCATCTAGAGCTGGGCATCGGTCTGAGTCGGATCAGATTGGGACCAACCCGATCCGATCCGAAATTTAAATACCCTGACCCGAATCCGATCCGATTTGGGACCGAGTCTGGGTCACCTGACCCGGACCGATCCGAACTTTACATTGCATGATCTGAACCGAGACCGACCGAGGAACGCCATCGTCTCGTTGACTCGCTGAGTCGTGTTCATGTACTTAAGGGCAGACCAGCAGTCGTACTAGTAGAGGACGGCAATGCTCATCAGGCCCTTGCGTCCTTGGTCCTGTGTGGCAGGATCCCAGGCGCTGACGAGAGGGAGATGCGGTATTGGGAGTAGCTGAGAACCTCGAGGCAGTTCTGCGCGGCGTTGGACATGTTGGGATTGCCAGAGGCGGAATCGAGGATGGTTTTGGCCATGGATTGGGCAGTTTTGAGGTTTTGGGTGGAGATTTTGATGGATGCGAGGATTATATCGATGGGTTTTGGTGGGTTTGGGAGATCGGCTTGGGAGAGAGCAGTTTCGCATGAATCCGGGAATCGGGTGGCTTTGCATGCCTATTGGATTTCTGGGGAGCCGGAAACCGGTGGCTGTTTTGGGTTTTTCCCGGAAAGGCATGCATTCAGTAGTTGTTTTAGGTCCTTGTGGTAATGGTGAGGCATGGCGGAAGAGAGGGGGAGGATGAGGAAGAGAGAGAGGAAGGTGAGAGAGATAAGAGAGGCCATGGATCGGATTTCGGTTCGGGTCAGTCGGATTTGTTGTTTACTCGAATTCGATCCGAACAACATTCAGATCTGCCCGGTCGTACCTGAACCCAACAGATCCAGTCTACCGGTCCTGTTTGAATCGGGGCGGATCAGGTCGGATTGGAGCAGATCCATCGGATCGGACCCATTTTGCACACCACTATATGTATCTGGGTGTTCACCCTGATTTATATGTACATTCAAACCGTTAGTCCCTTATAACATCCTGGATTTTCACTGCTTTGGGTTTTCCCAAAATCCTTGAATTTTTTTTAATTAACTTATAATACCACTTAATGACTATTAACACTCAATGTTAGTTTATACAAGGGTGGTACCAGTAAAGAACTGCACAAGTCTAATTAATCAACTTTAGGAAGCCAACGAATCCGCCCGATCACTTGAACATCAGGTGTAGCCCCATGATTTACTCACATAGGACTCAAATCTAACTGACCCATCGTTAACCAATCAAGACAATCATAACTAAACTAAACATCTAACCGAAGCCGAGTCAGATAAGGCCCGACTCTTGGCTAATAGACCAAATCAACCCCGTTACTCTTTTAGCCTAAAAACCGACGGTTTAGAGTGATCATGACCAAATTTTCACTTCCACTAGTTATAAATAGGCCACCCTATAAACATATTTAATCCAAACCCTGATCATTGCCCACGAGAAATTTCAATACCTAATTCATTCCAGAAACGCCCCGATTTTTCAAACAAGATCTAGACCGCTCGTTGGTGGGCCACTAGTTCCAAAATTATAGAGTAATGTCCGTCTTACTGGGCTTGACGTCCATCGTAGGAGTCAGACCTGGGTGCTGTCCAGAACCGCTCAACTTGAACTGAAGGACGAGTGCATGAGGAGTGCAAATACCCTAAAGAAAGGAGCTGAAACTTAAGTGAATTGGGTCGTCCACTCTTGTGCAAAGTTGAGGATTTCGGACCATTGGTTTGCGACCAAACTTCACACGTGGAGTAAGAATATTTTCCTCCTCATATCCGTATAGTCGCGGCCCCAATCGACTATCGGTGACCGTTGAATAGACTTCTGATCATATCTGTCGATCAACGCATCCAAATGACGGGCTGATCATATCCATGCGTAGATCATCATTAGAGCCAACTATCCAACGGTGGGTATCGACTCCTACACTCTATAGTGGGTCCTAGAGGCTAGAAAAACTCTCCCATAGGGTTAGTATAGTAAAAACCCAACACTTGGGGCCATTGGCACTAAATCTGACATTATAAAAGAGCCTCATTTGGGGCACCCCTCTTTTCATACGATTTTCCATTTTCAAAGGGGAGAAAGAGAGAGAGGGGAGAGAGTAAAGAGAGAAGAGAGAGAGTTAGGGAGAGTGAAGAAAGAGAGTGAAGGTGAGAGCAAGGGTGGGCCATAGATCAAAGTGGGGCCCAAAGGAATCCGCTTCTTGCAACCCTCGCCTCTTCCTCAACAAACCCTCCACCACAACTGAGAACCGCTTTCGTTGCTTGCATAATTAAACCCCTCACCCCTTTTTCTTGAAACCCTTGTGTGTGAGATGTTTTGCATGAGATTCTAACATGCACATGCTTGCTCTAGGGATTCCGGCCGATTGACCCCCAAAATCCACACTCCTAAGTCATTTTTCAAGTCTCCAATGATCCATATGTGCGGACTATTAACCTTAGGTGGCCTAGCACCAATTGTAGTATGAGTTTAATGATTTTAATTGCTTGGATAATGTATTTGGAGAATCTAGAGAAAATCTAGGATTTGCATGTGTATTTGAGATTGTATGGAATTGTATGTCATGTTGATTTCTTTCATATGATGTTGTTGTGGTCCCTTACATGATTTGGTACAAACGGATGATTGCATGTTCATGTCTTGTTTGGGTTCTTATATGATGTTAACTTGTGGCTTGTACAACCTATTGACTATTGTGCATTTGATTCTATGAGATATATGAGATGTTTAGCATCCTCGCTAACCCACATACCTCACATGCACCTTGTTCTTAATGTTGTTAGCTTGCTTGTAAAAAAATCTAAATTGTATGTGAGAAATATGGATGCATGATATCGCCTATGCTAGTTGATAACGCTGATTTTTAGTATGTTATGGATGATTATTAACCCTTGGGTTGGTCAGGAAAATGAGGAGAGTGAGGGTGGTCCCGTTGGCAGGGCTACCCTGGGGCTAAACCCATGGGTTTGGGCGAGTGTTGATGGGCGACAGTAGTTAAACTACATGGGTCGCCCGTACTCGATGTCGTCGGTCGCGTGCTTGCCTGAACTTGTGCGGCATAGTCTATTTACTGACTAATCTTGCATGTTAACCTTGATTATTCACATATGTATGGAACCTAGAACACCCTACAACCGTTGTAGCCCATTGCTAACCATTTGAAACCGATCCACCGCCTCGTGAGCCAAGCATGGTGGAATGGGACACTGTGTCCGAGCTGTCGGTCTACGTTGGGATGACGCACCTCCCCGTAGTGACCGCGAGCAATCCCTTCCTCTCGGCACTCCCCATGTGCTTGAAGTCAGGGATGGGGAACCCGACGGGATCAAGGATCACGGGGTCTTAGTCTCACAAGTTGGAGGTCTTGGCCTCGCAACCAGTTGAGGGCATTGATACATGGGGTGTATCAGATTCCCCAACCTACTAAATGAATGAACTTAACTAAGAACTCGGTTAATACGATCGCATTGCATCGCACTAGTTAGGGTGGCGACTCGACAATCGAGGTCGCTCTGAGGGAGTGTTGATCATACGCGATCGTTAGATGGAGTCGCTCGAGGGAGTGTTGTGGCGAGGGCATGCATCATATCATCCGTCATGCATACGCATTAATAAGATTAGTCAAGTGTTTGTGAATGATTGCTTTTCATTAAATTCGTAATATAACTGATGTTTGTTACAACTTAAGACTAATAGCACCCACTGAGTTGATCACTCACTCCCACTCTGGGACGGTGTTTTAAAACACCAAGTAGACTCTTCAATAGTTACACGTAGCGATAAGTTCGAAGAGCCTGACGATACGAGCCTTGACGAGGAGGAAGATGAGTTCTTCTACTTCCAGCTGATGGGCGGCTCTCTATCGGCTTGATGGGCAGGATTTGGATCGCTGAGCAGTGGGCTCAACTCTATTCTTTTTGGACATATCATTCTTTTTTTGTGGTTTTTGTTGGGCAACGCCTTGTGCGACCCATTTATATTTTTTTAACCTGTATATATACTATATCTCTTTCATTTCAGTAGACTTGTGTGGTTGTGCTTCATGTTCCAGGAAATTTCAGGCTGCGCATTTAAACCTGATTAAATGTAAACTAATAAAAATCGGATATAAGTGATGTCCTGGAACTCGGGAGTCGAGCGTATGCACGACCCCCAATTTTCAGGTCGTTACATCCCTTTTGTCATATTATTTTAAGGCATGAAAACAAAAATAAGGTAGATTTAACGATCAAATGAACCACACCACGGATGTTTCTTGTATTTAATGCAAATGGCATTTAATGCTTTGTAAATTTTAATGCAACCAAGCTTATTATTTGGTGTGGTCCACTTGAGCATTGGATATGCCTCATTTTTGTGTTCATGCCTTGAAATAATCTGTGAAAAACGACTGACAGTTTGGATGTACAGATACATCAGGGTGGGCTTGCCCACAGAATTGCCCGTTCGGAGCCAGGGACGGGCGGGGGTAGTACCCAATCCGCCTCCACTCTCAAGGTACCAGCATGGCACATGTGTTCGATGTTGACCGTTCTATAGGTGGGTCACACTATATCTGGTGTTCGTTTGAAATCAGGCGGTTCATAAGCTGGGCCACACTTTGGTAACTGGTGCAAATCATTGATCATTTTTTTTTTTTGGCTTGTTTGATTTTCTTAATTACATTGTAAATAGAAGCAAACGAGCCATCAGAATTTCTCACCAACTTATGGGTCCATATGATGAATATGTTGTGTATACGCCGCTTACACAAGTTTATTTTAATGCATAAGTCTAAAATTGAGGCAAATCCAAAGTTTAAGTGGACCACATTCATACGTACTTTTAATGGGCTCCAATAATTGAAAGCTAAAACCTTCTTAGGGCTCGTAATGATGTTTATTTGTCATCCAACCTGTTCATAAGGTAGTAGATACATGGAAAAAGGGAAAACATAAAAATAAGCTTGATCCAAAACTTCCGTGGCCTTTGGAATTTATCAAAGGTAGGTGTTCAATTCTCACTGTTTACTGTAGTGTGGTTTACTTGAGCTTTGGATTTGTCTTATTTTTTAGATCATGGGTTGAAATGAGCCAATGTAACAAATGAATAGCATGGATATATATGACATGTACATTACGGTGGGTGTTAAAATTCTTGTGCCCATAATGTTTTTAGACCTCTGTTATGCACCGAAATACAGTGAACTTGTCAACATCAAATTTGGATAAGGGAGGTAATTACAAGTGTAAGTAATGCCGGCTATTTTACAATGTATTTATATTATAATGTGAAAACAAACAAGCCCTTAGCCACCCATTTCTTTACATACGTGTGTCCCATCTCACAAGCATGATCTGTTTGATCAATTATTATTATAATGTTAAAAAAAAAAAAAACATGTATAATGATTATAAATCATTTTATTTATCTCTTAATAATATTTATATTTGACTGTTAATTATATTTAGTTTCTCACCGATAAAATTATAAGAAAAAATTATTACAAATTCCTTTACCACTTTAGAATACACCTGCATTTGACTAAAAAAATCATGTTCTTAGTTTGGCAGTGACAAAATGGTACTAGTCATCCATCTTCAATTGCTACATACAGCTGCATGTCGTGGGTTCTTTTATATGAATTCGCATATGCACAACATTGTAGCTTCTAGCAACTGACACATGTGACCAAGCCCATGTCTTGTGCCTCACGTAAGCCCATATGTATCAGATAGGACAACCATTGTGCTTCAAGCAACCCACATGTCTAACAACACCCATATGTCTTGTGCCTAACATGTAACCATCTAACATCATGTGCCCCACATAAGTCCATTTATATCAATGAGTTGCATGTGTTATATGTTCCCCATGTTCCACATGTGCTATCATTCATCTTTAAAAATCTTATATGTGCTGCTATATTAATATGATATATGCCAATAATTATCAAGAAAATTTTCATTGGAAAAAAATGATATTAGAAATGTTCGTGTTTAATTTAGTTGTCCACGGTAAAAATTCGGAGTTTAAAATAACTATTTAACTTATCTTTCAAAATATACAGAGTTTTAAATATTTAATCAATTATCTTTCAAAATATATAGTCTTATACCACTTTTTTTGGCTTGTTTGATTTTCTTGATTACACTATTATAAATAGTTGCAAAAAGGATCTATCATTATTCTATTTTGATATATGCTAATAAAACATGTGTCATTATTCTTGTATGATATGTGCCAATAAGTATCGATAATTACACTAAAATAAAACATGTATTATGTGTTCCCCATGTTCTGCATGTGCTAATATCCATCTTTGAGAATCTCACATGTGCCACTATTTTAGTATGATATATGACAATAATTATCAAAAAAAAATTTGTTGGAAAAAATGATATTAGAAATGTTCGTGTTTAATTTAGTTATCCATAGCAAAATTTTGATAAAAAAATTTTTGTTAAAAAAATCAAAATTCAAAGAATGAAAAGTTTATGTTTAATATAGTTGGGACTAGAAAAAATGGGGTGAAAAAAATGGATACATATGTGCACACTTTTGTGTATATATTATATATAAATAAGGTTAAAATAAATATTTTAAATTAAAATATTTTTAAAAATTATATTTATAAATAATATATATTGATTGTTGAATGGTGTTCTTTGTTTTTTTCAAATCCTTTTTGCGCTAATCTGCATATAAATCAATTACTCTTAAGCATTTTCACCTTCTACTTATTTTAACAATGAACAGTGATTATCGATCTTTATTTTTAAATTGATTTTTTTAATAAAATATTTTTTATAGATATTTAGCTTATCTTTCGAAATATACAATCTTAAATATTTAATCGATTATACTAGTTTTTTTCTATCTGAAAAAATATGAAATTTAAAACAAAACGTTGCTAATTACGGTAAGACTCAAACTATTAATTGTTCATCAGCTCCAAGAATGTGTCTCGTCTGATAGCTAAACCTGCCTTATTTTTGTGCTAGGAGATCTTTAAGGTGGGTCCCCCCACTATCATGGTGATGTTTGCCTTACACAAGTGGCATGGTGAAGGGAAAGATACTCTGGAACTAAAAGTTGTGGTACTGTCACGCCCCAAAATTCGAGTACAGAGTGTGCACCCTCAAATCCAAGTTTCGAGTCGTAACTCATACACAAAGTGTACTAACTCATTCCATTATACAATTATTCAAAAGCAAAAGTAATATTCATTTTTTCATTCCGACTAACTTCATTCACAATCATTCACACAAATTGATTTAATCACCAACATCTATCCATTCTCAACATTCATAAACATTCAATCAACATAAATTAGGCATAATTCATTTGTCAGTACAACTTAATAATGAATACTTGTTATAGATTTAGAACAATTCAATTAAATAAAATCAATCAAATGCTTAAATTCATATAACTAATACAATTATTCATTATATATAAATCAGATCATACTAATAAATGAAATTCTAATTATATAATTAGAAACGGTCTAAATGCAGTCAGTTCCTTTTTTGATAGGTACAGCTATGTCTGACATTTGTCGTGCATCAGACTAGTCACAACTTCTTGTTCCTGTGTCAACTCATCAGCTAATTGATCATCGGTACGGTTTTTTTATTGATAAAAATGTAAATTGATAAGACTTAGTGAGAAAACACAACATGGTTCATGCTTATTGAAATTAAGATATAATAGAAACAGATTATGCACAATGATATGCATGCAAATGGTGTATGAATACATCAAATGAGATGATCATCTATCTACTTAGGTTAGAGATCGCCAACCCACATCCACCCGTTAGGTAGGCTTCCACCTTTCGATAGGCTTGGGCATAGCCGGCATCTAGTAATGCTCTACCATGGTTGACATTTCTTCCAGGGAGGGCCACTAGAATCGACCATGCATTGCGCAAATGTAATAAATGATGGATGAGGTATGAATGTACCATTTTCATAATTACCATAATTACTTATCTTGATCAGAACATTCATATTTGAATTTAATGTACAATTATTATAATTCATATAATTTGACACAGATTAGCATATGATTTACCGTAACATACATTCAAAATAGTTAAATCAATAATATCGTAACAAAACACTCTAATCAGTACATCAATCAATTAAACCATCATAAACAATTTATTTTAATTTCAATGAACATGAGACATTTTTGAAGCGGATTGCATAATGAGTAACTCACTACGCTTAGCGTACTAAGTAAACTCTTTGAGGTCCACCATGATTTATTTATTTTATCATCTCCGTCTATCCATTTTCCCATATAATTTTAGGGCTTTAACCCAAAAATGAAGCATATACAATGTTCAAATGGACCACACCACTGGAAACAGTTGAATTGAACTTTTATCGTTGAAAATTTCTTGGGGACCACAGAAGTTTTGGATCAAGCTTATAGTTGTGTTTTCTGTTCATCCGTGTCTTTATGATCTTATGAACAGGTTGGATGACAAATAAACATCATTGTGGGGCCTAAAAAGGTTTCAACAGTGGAACTCATTTTTCCCACTGTTTCTTGTGGTATAATCAACTTGATCTTTGGACATGCTTCGATTTTGGGCTCAACCCCTTAAATTAGATGAGATGGAAAAACAGATGGACAACGTGGATAGACAAAATACATTCAAAGGTGGGCCCAACTGAGTTTACTCAGTACGATAAGAGCGTACCGAGTAACTCAGTACGCAATCTGATTTCAGACATGTTAAGTTACTCACCTGAGTCTAGTAGTGTAGAATCCATAAGGTAATGAGGTTGGTTTGAATCTAAAAATCCCATCAATTATATCCACAACATTATTATTCATCCGATTATATTATACGATGGTGCCCACCTTTGATTAACATCCTAAGTTGTCAAGCCCTAAATGATTAAATATGTTTATTAAATTCAATCATCAAAATTTACATTTTATTTTTTTTGTTGTTTTTAAAATTACGAAATTGAATGACAAATGATTGATCGAGGTAGCCCACTAGATAATTGGATCATCCAGATTTTCGAGGTCTTTGCATAATTTACCTTTACACATTAGATGAATAGTGTGGATCTAACTACACATACATCGATGGCCCGTATCGACCTTATACGCCAAGTGATACCAATACTTGCATAAAAAGCTAAGCTTTTTTTATTAAATACTTTCATATCTGACTAGTGTGTCCCATTCGATGATCAGATTGATATGAAAGTTAAGGCCCCTGTATATTTTAGCCTTATGGATCATATGATGCATACAGATCTAATTTGATTGACCAAATGCATACCAATCAATCTCTGCGACAAGAAACTTCGTATTAAATTTTATATTTCTATCATCTTCACATCGTATATACTCACAAATCAATGCAATGAAAATGTGGCCGATCCACACCGTTCATTGCATATATCGAGTCAAATTTACTTTAAATGCATAAAAATTAATGAAAGAATAGACAATAAACTTACTAAATCTAAGCTTTCCAAAACTATCTCTCTCCCTTTCTCAGTTGTCGCCTAATGTCTTTTGGTTAATATCTAAGTTGGAGTAGAACTCCTCTTACGACACCTTCCTTAGAAAAAGACTTATTTAAGAGATTGAAAGATACGAGGAGAGTTTTATATATATATATATATATATATATATATATATATATATATATATATATATATATATAAAAGATATAAATTAGATAGAGATAATATAGGGTATAAGATAGGAGATAGGATATAAAATCTCTCTCTCAAATTCGAATTTTTCATGGCATTACAGTACCTTGACTAGGTGGGGTTGTCAACTGGCCAATCTTAGGGTAAGTCTCGGCTCAAATTTTTTGAACTGAGTTGTCAAGCCGGCTCTATTCAAAATTCTGATTTTTCAGGGCCGGGCCTAACCTAAGCCCATTGACATCCCCTGCCAGAAGGTGATCAGCTTCTCATTTCGAAGGAAATCGGTTGCCCACTTAGTAAACTCTATAGGGTCTACCATGATGTATGTGTCTGATCAACATAATTCATCCATTTCATTAACTTATTTTGGGACATGAACCCAAAATTGTAGCATATCCAAAGCTCAAGTGGACCACACCACAAGAAAGATGGATAATGACATCCATTGTTAAAACTTTCTTACAGCCCACAACAATGCTTATTTGTCATCCAACCTGTTCATAAGGTCACGGAGGGAGAACACAAATATTAGCTTGATCTAGAACTTATGTGGCCCCAATAAGTTTTCAATAGTAGTTATTCAATTCATATTGTTTCCTTCGGTGTGGTCCACTTGAGCTTTGGATATGCTTCACTTTTGGGCACATGCCATAAAACGAGTTGGTAAAATGGATGGACGGAGTGGACAAGGCACAAACATCATGCTGGGCCCCACACTTAAATTAGTATGCAATCTGTTCCCACTGGGCCGGCCTCGTGCCTACAAAATCATAATTTTGAATAAGCTGACCCAACGGCCCAGCCCAAAATAGTTCAAAATCCGGCCCGGCCCGTTGACAGTCTACTTGGAAATGATTAGCTATTCTCGCCAACTCTTGGTACTCCTAAGTTGCATTGAAGCCATGCTATTTCTCATGGCAAGGAACGTCGTCTCTCGTGATTTGCCGGAACGATTCCTGCTGTTATTCCCACGAGTGTTCCCTCTTTAATTAAAATAAGGTGGTCCAGGAATAAAAATGCCATAGTCCTCATGGGATTACGGTGATGTTTATCTAACATCCACTCTGTCCATCATTTGTGCTGAGTCATGGTAGGCTGTGAGCCCAAAAATCAGGCCGATCCAGAACTTAAGTGGACCACACACAGGGAACTGTGGTGATGTGACACACACCATTGAAACCTTCTTAGAGCTGGCTGAAGTTTTACTCAAGGCCAGGGCCAGATCCAGGCCTCTTAAACTAAAAATCCAGCCTGGGGTCCATGCCAGGCTGGGCCAAGCCAATGACAAATAGCCCGGCCCGACCTGGCCCGGATCCTTGGGTCCTAATTTAAATAGTATGTGGATGGTCCACAGCTCACTTATAATTTACTTAGAAATCACATACTACCATACAAATAAATTAAATTAAAATCTCTAAACTACATGACTTGAATTTAGATGTATCATGAAAATAAATTCACTTGTTTGATTAGCTACCTACATGATTGGTGGACAGCTATTAGATGGTTGAAAGTTAAAAGATTCATCTATCATATTTTAGTAAACCAATGTCCACAAATCTATGGTTAAAATTTGTTGACCAATCTAATTTTCAAAATATGACATAGCGACACCAATTTCCACAGTTTTCCAAGTTTCATTTGAATTAACCTCCCTCTTGTGTATCAAGTGTTGTACACAACCAGAGTATGGTAATATGTATTCCACTTGCCAGCCAATAAAAAGTGTAAAAATAACTCTATATGTAATAATATATGCACCTATTAAAGGGTAAGATTTTGTTGGTTAAATGCATGTGAACCTTTTCACGCACATGCTTCATTTAGATTATATCCCATCTTCACTTTAACTTATAGGACTGGCACAAATTTCATCCGTAGTCCGGCCATTGTCGGATGCGGATTGCATACCGAGTTACTCGGTGCGTGCTATATCATAGGGAGTAAACTTTATGGGCCCATTGTGATGTATGCATGTTATCCATGATGTACATTTATTTTAATAGATTATTTCAGGACATGAATCTAAAATTGAATTATACATGAGACTTAAGTGGACTACACTACAGGATACAGTGGGGATAATGACTTTTACTGTTGAAACCTTTCTAGGACTTAATGTGGTATTTATTTATCATCCACTTGTGTATAAGTTCACACATATATAGATAAAAGAAAAACACAAATACCAGCTTGATCCAAAAGTACTACTTTGGCCACTAAGAAATTTTCAATGGTAAATATTCAATTTCTATTTTATTGCTTGTGGTGTGTTTTACTTGAGTTTTAGATATGCTTTAATTTTAATTTTGAGCTGGTGGCCTTAAAATGATATGAAAAATTAGATGGACAACATGGTTACAACACGTATATTACAATGGGCTCCAAAAAATCTACTAAGTACACAGTAGTATATTGACGTACTCGCTGCCCAACTTGGATCCACCATTGCCACCCTACATGTAAAAATCACCTGTGGGCCCAAAGACTTTTAATGGTGGTTGCCACTATCATCACTGTTCATTATAGTGGGAAGCGAATTGTGTAGTGTGCCACACACCACTGACATCTGTGGTGTGTGTTGATGTCACCAAATTCTATGGGCCCACCATGATATATGTCCATTTTACAAAACCATTTTAAAGCACAGGGTAAAAAATCAAACAATTCCAAAGCTCACATGGACCGCACAACAAAAAGCAGTGAGGATTAAACATATACCGTTGAAAACTTCTTAAGAACATATAAGTCTTGAATCAAGCTGATATGTGTGTTTCCCTGTCATCTAGGTCTCTGTGACCTTATGAATAGTTTGGAAGAAAAATAAACATTATGGTGGGCCTTAAGAAGGTTTCAACAGTGGACATCATTGTTTCCACTGCTTTTTGTGGTGTGGTCCAGTTGAGCTTTCGATCCGCTTTGTTTTTTAGCCCATGTCCTAAAATGATATTGCAAAAATGGTTGGACAGTATAAATATAACACATACATCATGGTGGGCGCACAGAACTTGGTGACGTCAACACACCATTGAGGTCTTGGTGTGGCACACGACGCAATCCAGTTCCCATACAGTTTGAGCTTCTTTGTAAACCGGATTTTTAGAACTTCCATGTGCGTATCCAACGGCTATTTTTAGAGGGACAATGTCTTGGTCGGCCAACCGAAGCTAAAGGTGGGCCACGACCAGTGGATTGTCGTACAAGCCAAAAGACCAACCTTTCTTTTACTCATCACAGTACAGTTCCTCTATTTTGTAATGTCTAGGATTATTGTGGGCCCACTACTAAGATTGGAATAACTGACCATTAAAAACTTTTTAGGAGCCACGGAAGTTTTCGGTCAGGCTTATGTTTGGGTGTTCCTTTTGTCCATATCTTAAAAAATCATAATGGACCTGGGAAGGTTTCAGGCAGGTGTCACTGTCATCACTATTATCTGTGGTGAGTCCACTTAAACTTTATATCTAACTCATTCTTTGGCTCATGCCTAAAATGATCTGTTGAAATGGATGGATGGTATGGATATAACAAATACATTATGGTGGTGGGCCCACAGAATTTGGTGACATCAGTTCATTAGCAAAATCTTGTTACGGATGGATGCAGATTGTCCTAACCCGCCTGGCCAGGAGCTTTGAGCGGCTACAATGATGTATGGGTCTTATCCACGCCATCCATCCTTTCCTTTTCTTTTCTTTTTTTTTTTATCATTTTAAGATATAGGCCGAAAAATGAGACAGATCCAACGCTCAAGTGAACTACACAATGTGGATTAAACTCTTGCCCTTGAAAACTTCTTGGGGGCATGGAAGTTTTGGATGGAGCTGATATTTGTGTTTTCTCTTCATCTAGGTCTATGTAACTTTATAAATTGGTTGGATGGGAAATAAAAATCACAGTGGCATTAGAAAATTTTAAACGGTGAAAATCATTATAACCTCTGCTTCCTGTTGTGTGGTCCACTTGAGCCTTTTGGATATAAATCAATTTTGATTTTAAATCCTAAAATGATAGGAAAAAATTAATGGATGGTGTGGATAAAACACATACATCAACGTGGCCACTCAAATCTCCTGCCCGTTTCCAGCTGGAGATGGGCGGGTGTAGGACGCAATCCGCGTTCGTTACTGCCTGTCCCTCGCTAGAAAAGTACAAGCCCTCTCAACCATGATGTATGTATTTTATCGGCACCATCGATCCATTTTGCCATGCCATTTTAGGTATGAGCCCAAAAATGAGATAGATCCACGGCTCAAGTGGACTGCATCGTTGAAATCAGCGGTGATAATGACACCTACCGTTGAAACCTTCCTAGTGCCTACGGTGATGGTTAACTGCCATCCAACGTATTCATAATATCACGTGGACCTGGATGAAGGGAAAACAAGAATATCAGCTTGATCTAAAACTTCAGTGGCCACAAACGTTTTCAACGGTAAGTGTTTAATCCCTAAAGTGTGGTCCACTTAAACCTTAGAACTGCATCATTTTTGGGGTTGTACCGTAAAATAATATGGAAAAATGGATGGACAGTGTGGATGAAAGTCATACATTACGGTGACCCCTCAGAGGCCGTCCATTCCTAGCTAGGAACAGGCAGGGGGTCCCATTCCGAATCCTTCGTGCAGTTATAGGCTTGCCCAAAGCAGGCCGGTTGCATGAAATTCATCGATGTACAACCCAGCTCGTTTACCTGCATGTCATGGATGTGGTACATCTGAGCCATGCATGAGGTGGACCCCACCGTGAACATCATCACCAAGGATCAATCCTCTCCGTTCATCAAGAGGGCTGCACCATACAAAAGCATGGACGGTTGAGGTCCTTCCTGCTATTGGAATGATCCAACGTGCATGTGTGGCTCACCGGACTACCGAAGCGTCCTGATTTATGCGCAAGATGATCTCCATGCAGTGGCCACCTTACTCACGGCTGGGATGTCATATAATCGTTACACGTGTGGGACAGCTGCAATGCCTGGGTAAGTCACGTGCAGCAGTCCCTGCTCCCAATAACTTTCCCGACCGGAAAGTTTCTGTATGAGTTTTGCACCATTTAAAAATGTGGTGGCCTTCAAACATACGCATGACAAGGCGTACGAAAATCCAGACCTTCCAAACAGCTGAGCTAAAACCCAAAAGTGGATGAAACAGAATCTAAAAGAGAATTCTTTAATAAGATAATATTAACCATCTGATTTTCAATTCGAATGCGGACCCTTCATTATTTAAATTGTAGCCGTCTATGTAGGTCTGGATGCTTGTAGGTCAGAGTCTAACTGCCTCATGAGTCACCGCTATTTTTTAAATGGTGCAAAACTCAGATGAGAGAGAGTGCAAGTAATTTGCTCTTTCTTCACCGTCTCTAAAATATCGCGATCTGAAAAACCGTCATTTCTCGTTCAGTTTACATATCGCGAGAAAATGGTTGCCGAATAATCGTGGTGCCACGCACACGCAGGCAGTCCTCCCCACGCTTTATAAACATCGTCCCAGCTTCCTGTCTGCATCTCCAAACAGAACTCTCTCTCTCTCTCTCCCTCCCTCCCTCCCTTTGATTACAAAGGCATCGAAATCTATCTTTGTGACCGATGGCAGTTGTTAGGTCTCTAACATTCAGGCTCCCAATATTCTCTCCCTTCTTACAAACTCCATGCCCAACCACCTCCTTCAAAAGACAGGTCTATCCATCAAAATCTTCCTCATTTTTTTTTCTTCCATATTTCCATTAAAAAAAAAAAAAATCCCATCTGGGTTTTGTTCATCTGTACATTGGCATGATGATTCAATGAAAAAAAAAAATAATGGTTTTGATCTTGGTTTGGTGGTTTTCTGATGTGGGCATTTTCAGTGCTGTGTGAGGGCTAAGAGCTCAGATGATGAAGGGAAGGTGGTGATTAGGAAGGAGAAGGGCGCTTGGAAGATCGATTTCTCAGGAGAGAAGCCTGCCACTCCCTTGTTGGATACAATCAATTTCCCAATCCATATGAAGAATCTTTCAGTACAGGTGAGAGCATGCATGATGCATGGTCATGATCACGGTCTGTTTTTTTTTTTTTTTTTTTTTCCCTTTATCCGATGAATTTTGATTGGTGTTCTTATATATAATTTTATATAGACATACGTATGCATATCCATACATATGTGCATACATACATGTAAGGAAATGATATGTACACCCTATTTTTTGAAATACATACACCTTTTTTTCTTTTTTTGGTATTAGAATACTAGCCAAGATGAGGTGCTATTCTAAATCTCTAAGTGTAAAGTAAACATATTTACGTATGAAAGTAAAGAGAAATGATCCAGTGCTCTTAGAGCATCATTAAGTTATCGTGCTCCGAGTTGCATCTGGGCATTTGGTCAGTCAAATTGATTGATCCGGACCGTCCATTAGGTATGGCACCCTTTTCATGTATTCAATAAAAAAAGTGATAGCTACTAACCATCCAATTAATGGCCTGTAAAATGAACAGTAGAGATCTCACAGTCCAATCAACGAATTGAGTCATCTATTCATCAAGGCCCATCACATATTGCTTGCGGTTCTAACGAATTACTTTTATCAAGCAATCCTAACCATCCCATCAATAGCTTGGAAAACCAATGGCTAAAAAGTGTAGCTTATGGATAGGATCAATAACTGATCGGCTTGATTTTTGCATCATAGCCCATGAAATGGTTGCTGGACCAAATGGACAGTCCAGATAGGTCGAGTGGGCTATTCACCAATATATATATATATATATATATATATATATATATATATATATATATATATATATATATATATAGCCATTAAATAAATAGCTTTTATGTGATTTCTTTTTCTTTTTTTCCTGTTTTAGGATCTTGAACAGTTAGCAGCAGAGATGAGAGCAGATATTGTGCATACAGTATCAAAGACAGGTGGGCATTTGAGCTCAAGCCTAGGAGTGGTGGAGCTTTCTATAGCCCTACATCATGTATTCAATGCCCCTGATGATAAGATCATTTGGGATGTGGGTCATCAGGTGAGGAGATCTTGATTGAAAATTAACAAAGTTGTTTTTGTTTTTGGTTGAATTTTAAATTTTTGAAGAGAGAGATATGGACTGCAATTGATGAATTTGCAGGCATACCCACATAAGATTTTGACTGGCAGAAGGTCTAAAATGCACACCATTAGAAAGACATCAGGGCTTGCAGGATTTCCCAAAAGGGATGAGAGCATTTATGATGCTTTTGGTGCAGGACACAGCTCTACAAGTATATCTGCTGGTCTTGGTAATCTTTGAAATCTCAACCCTTTGCATTTTCTTCTTATGTCATGTGATGATAATGATGTTGTTGTTGTTGATGTTGATGGATAGAAATTTTGATGAGAGATTCAAGCTCTTAAAATTGATTTATTGGCGTATTTTATATTTTATGTGGATGCTTATGTATGTATTTGATTATGAGGACCTTTGTTTGCTAATGTTAAAACATTCGATTGTGCATTTGCTTGGACGAATGAACTTTATGTGTGGGACACACCTTTTGGGCATCCAGATTGTCTGGCAGGGGGTCCTGTGGTGGATGAGAGATACCCAGAAAAATTCCCCTCATCGGATCATCCTAACCATCCCATTGGGATGTTCACTGTAGATGATTGGTTGTAATTGTCCACTTGCATCTGATAGCTAGGATCATCTGGTAGGGGACAGGGCACGGCCCGCTCCATAATGGGGCCCAACAGATCATCGTCTCAGTTTACCAGAAGGTGTACTTGAGCCATACGATTGATCGGTTAAACAATCGACTGCCATCTCTTTCAACCAAGAATGATATATGACTCTTTGACTGATCATACTTTTTCTTTTTTTTTTCTTCGTAATTTGGTAGGAATGGCAGTTGCTAGAGATCTTCTGGGGAAGAACAACCATGTCATCTCTGTGATTGGAGATGGGGCCATGACAGCAGGACAGGCCTACGAGGCCATGAACAACTCCGGCTACCTCGATGCCAACCTGATCGTCGTATTGAATGACAACAAGCAAGTATCTCTACCAACTGCCACACTTGACGGCCCTGCAACTCCTGTCGGAGCTCTCAGCAGCACTCTCACCAAGCTCCAAGCCAGCACCGAATTCCGCAAACTCCGGGAAGCAGCAAAGGTTGGCTAGAGCCCCTTGATTCTCTCTTCTTTCATGGATCGATCTCTTGTCTTTGGTCTAGAGTTTTGAAGATGGTTGAATTGGGTTTTTTCTTTTATTGTAGAGCATTACAAAGCAGATTGGACGGAAGACTCATGAGGTCGCAGCTAAGGTGGATGAATACGCAAGGGGGATGATTAGCGCTTCTGGTTCATGTCTGTTTGAGGAGCTTGGGTTGTATTACATTGGTCCTGTGGATGGGCACAATGTCGAAGATCTAGTCACGATATTTGAAAAGGTGAAGGCAATGCCTGCCCCGGGGCCTGTCTTAATCCACATTGTCACAGAGAAAGGAAAGGGATATCCTCCTGCAGAAGCCGCAGCTGACAAAATGCATGGTAAGGCTCTCTGCTACTAATTAATGTACATGTAGAGAAGTGTCATTGTGATGCGCCATGGAAGTTGTATGAAGTAATGTATCCACCACCATACACGTGGCAAATGTGGTGAACAGAGTTGTTGTTTGGTGGGCCACCATGTGGATGGGGTCATAGACCATTACTCGTAATTGTGGACAACTCTGACCATCTGGATGCGCATCATGGTAGAATTCCTCTTGTAGATGTATATTACCTGCAACCTGTGTTAGAAGAGTTTTCATCGAGATGTATTCTCATCTTCTTCTTCTTCTTCTTTTTTTTCTTTTTCTAGGGGTTGTGAAGTTCAACCCAGAATCCGGGAAGCAATTCAAACTGAAATCCTCCACGCTTTCCTACACTCAGTACTTCGCCGAATCTCTTATAAAGGAAGCGGAGATGGACAGCAAGATTGTAGCCATCCATGCTGCGATGGGTGGTGGGACAGGCCTTAATTACTTCCAGAAAAAGTTTCCTGACCGTTGCTTTGATGTGGGCATTGCTGAGCAACATGCTGTCACGTTCGCGGCTGGTCTAGCCACAGAGGGCCTGAAGCCTTTCTGTGCCATCTACTCATCCTTTCTCCAACGAGGCTATGATCAGGTAGGTTAGCACAAAAAGATGAAACGGAGTTCATATAGTTCCTATCGAAGAGCCATTTCCGCTATACGCATTCTCAAATTTATGCAGCTTATCGTATCTTTTTTTCTTTAATGACATGTGAATAGATGAATTATATGATTATTGACCTGAAGAATGCATATTATCCTTGAGGCTAGAGTTTGTGCAAGTGGAGGCGTGGCCTTAGATATCTTAGACTGTTGATCTGATGGGTCCCCCCAATGGAACACTCCTAACCCTTGGATTAGCTACTGTGTGACATTAGAGAGACCAAAGATTTGATGATTAGGTGAATCCCAATCTCGGGCATTTTTGTGGGGAATGGCATATACACATTCAGTCCTGTCATATCAATGGTCTGGATAACTGTGGGAGGCAAACTGCTTGTACAAACTCAAGGCTCAAGGACACCATGCATATTACTCGGGTCAAAGATCATACAATTCCTCCTGCAATACATGCCAATATTTCCATGATCTACAGGAATGAATGGTAATGACTTTGATGAATTCTGTGAAGGTGGTACATGATGTGGATCTTCAAAGACTACCTGTTCGATTTGCAGTGGACCGAGCTGGTCTGGTCGGAGCAGATGGGCCAACTCACTGTGGGGCCTTTGACATCACGTACATGGCCTGCTTGCCGAACATGATCGTAATGGCTCCCTCCGATGAAGCTGAGTTGATGCACATGGTTGCCACAGCAGCAGTCATCGATGACCGACCTAGCTGCTTCAGGTTCCCCAGAGGTAATGGGATCGGAGCCACACTTCCTCCTAATAACAAAGGCACCCCGTTAGAGGTTAGCATCTCAATCACTCTTAAGGAAATCAGCTTACAAAGAAAAGGTAACAAAACAACAAAATGTCTAATATTTTTCTTTGGTGTTTGAACAGATTGGAAAGGGAAGAATTCTGATGGAAGGCAACAGAGTCGCTATTCTTGGATTTGGTTCAATAGTTCAGAAGTGTGTTGAAGCTGCCAATGTGCTGAAATCCTATAATATATCTGTGACACTCGCAGACGCTCGCTTCTGCAAGCCTCTTGATGTAGAACTCATTAGAAAACTGGCAAATGAGCATGAGATCTTAATTACAGCAGAGGAAGGATCTATTGGTGGATTTGGGTCTCATGTTTCTCATTTTCTAAGCCTGAATGGCCTTCTAGATGGAAATCTCAAGGTAATATTTCCTTAATAAATCTTTGAAAACTCCTTTTTGTGACAAAGGTTAAGAGTGTCTATCACTTTTTCACCCCTTCAAGTTATCAGTAACTCATGGCACATGTGTAAGAGGCCCAAACCAATTATCTGGCTGCCCGTATCTTGGTTGGGCCACATCCAAAAAATCACAATGATGAGAGCATCCTATCCATTGAATTCAAGGACCATGGAGGAAAGAAAATGGGTGATTGAAATACAAAGATAAAAGAACTAAAATTTTCATTGACCATGTATTTTCTTCCCCTAGAAATCCCTTGAGTTGAAGGTTTAGGATTATGCAGTTAGCATGGATTTTTGGCTATTGCCTATCCATTGCGGGACCCATGAAATGAATGGTTTGGACTGTGTTATCGTGTGCACATGTACAAAATTTGTGATGAATGCCTATTTCTCTTCCTTGATTCTGATACAATTTTACAACTTTGCAGCTGAGAGCAATGGTGCTTCCAGACAGATACATTGACCATGGTTCTCCCCAAGACCAGATGGAAGCAGCAGGCCTGTCTTCAAGGCACATTGCTGCAACAGTAATGTCTCTCTTGGGTAGGCCCAAGGAAGCTCTTCAGTTTAAGTGATCCAGTCCAAATCGTATTTATGAATACGGGAAATAGAATGCAGTATCCAAACTGTAAAATCCATTCATCTGTTTTTTAGTCACCTTCCTCTTTGAAGGCTGTCTTTTTTGCTTTTTGGGGGAAAAAATGGAGTTTGGGGAGAGTAGGAAACCAAAAACAGGATGTGGGAACTTGGGTATTGGAAAATGATTAAACTAAAACAATACCCGATTGATTGATAATATATATGTTCCTTTCCCAACTAAGATGTTATAAAAAATAGATGGGTTTGTTTGGTTGGGAAGGATCAAAATGGGGGGTTTGTTTGTAATCTTGTAGATTCTCTGTTGTCTTATTGTAATGGTCCTTATGTAAGACATGAAATCTTATAGAAAAATCAACGCATTTGAATTTTAATGGGAAGCAAAGGCCCACTACTTGTCGTTTTTAATCTTAGTGTGTGGTTTTTTTATTCAGTGCAATCATGGCATCCATCAGACTACCTACGGATCTTATCCGTCTACCAATTATCATAATGCATGTGTCTACATCGATGGCTTATATCAAGGCATCATCATAATGCATGTGTCTACATCGATGGCTTATATCAAGGCATCAAAACTGATGCTAGTGTCCAAATCCAGATCAGATGTTGGACCTTGGAAATGTCTATGGCGCGTAATGCCGACTCAAGAATCTGATATGATAATATATCAAACTATTTTGTCTGCTCCTCTGTACAATTACCGTTTTGTAAAAGCAATGGTTGCCCTTAGATTAGCCATAGCTTATAATTGCAGCAGCGGGTTATTGCTGTCCAATATATCACCTGTGCATTTCAACAGTTAATAAAAACAGTATCTCCATCTAAGCTGTCCAAATCATAGGCTCCACTGTAGATGGGACCTGACCCAAAACATCACATTAATTGGCTGTTCATAAGCATCTGTTCAGCAACCATCACCCATCTTGGGCTTGGGTCAAGCTCGGCGCAGGCCTTGTATTATCAGGTGGGGCTCTGCTGCCTTAAAGACGGGGCCCATCAGCGTCCCTCATTAAATGATTCAAGGAAAACACAAAATACCATAAATCTAAGAGACATTGAACAGAGCTTTGAGAGATGAGCATAGAGTAGCATGAAAGATCAACATCACATCCCAAATTTGCCATGGTTTCTCAAAATGGCCAAACACCCTTTTTTCTAACCAGTGATTTATGCCTACCTTACACAAGAATAAAAGTAGGTAGAAAACAACTGAGCTGAAACATTGAAGCAAGAAAAAAAAAGTCCCAACTCCTTGTCAGTTCCATAAACCAAAACTTTAACTATTCAGGAGATCATGAGAGAGTTTTTTACTACATGCCAAAACCCCATCTATACATTATCTTTACCCATCAGCCAGTTCACACACATTGGTCCCAACAGATGGACCACCTCTCAGATGAACCACAGCCCAAAACCAGTTATCGAATGATCTTACCATCCAATCAAAACTTGTGTCGGCCATCATAAGGCACAACCTTCACTGGACAGTTTTGGTACATCTGCTGGACGATGCGAACGAAGCTCTGCAAGGAATGAATAGGTGGAAGGTGACCCAGGTGTACAAAAAAGCAAACACACCGGCTGATATTTTGGCTTACATCAGTGCAGTTAGGATATGAAGAACGGTCCTTTTGTTTTCCAGAAGTAGCTTTTTTTTTTCTCTTTTTCCTTTTTTTTTTTTATAAATCTTGTAAACAACGTTAACTTTGGCTGTGAATATATCCGTACTCTCCCTTTTGGCTCTGCTAGTAAATGACATGATAATATTACCAAAAAAATAAAACAAAATCTTGGGCTATGGTCCAACTAAGATGTGGCCCATCAATCAGACGGTCTTTGCATTTTGAATCTGTGATGACCTTGGGTAGAGGTGATTTACGTGACGAGTTTTTCAATATGTAATTTACGCACGGGAACATTACATTTTAAATACATTAGTTTACAAAAACTAACAATGGTTACTGGAGATCTTAACGTCAATATATCAATGGAAGGGTAAAAGCAAGAGAGAAACTGCCGAGATCAGAGAGATGACGGGTTCACCAATAATCCCCACAAGAACACAGCCCATCTCTGAAATGATGAAATCTCTTTGCATCTCTAGCAATAATCTCTCTCCCCGAAATCTTAGAAACTAATTTAATCCAAGTATGGCAATCTCCACAGACTCTAAGGTTCTTGAAAATCCTAATACAACCGCTCCTTCCAGCAGGACTCCTACTACTCAACAGCCCAAATGCAATAGCAAGCTTCTCACTGTGATAATACAAAGATCTCTCCTTCTCTTTCTCATCCAAATCTTGCAACACAAACCTCGTATCAGGAACATAACCCAACCCCTTAACCATCTCTACCAACTTCTTCAATTCTTCATAGATCTCTGTTGCTCTCGGGTGCAACCAATCTCCAGCCATGAATGTGTGTATCTCGCGATTGACCTCGACCCAACTCAATGCGGGGTCCTTCTTAAACCCCATCTCCCTCATTGAGGCTTTCATCTTAATCACTTCATTCCAGTTACCCGTTGATGCATAAATGTTAGACAACAAAATGTGAGTCCCGTAATTCCCTGGTTCAAGCTCCAGAATTTTATTTGCAACGTGCTTCCCCATCTCTACATCACAGTGAATTCTACATGCACTGAGCAATGTCCTCCATAGAACCACGTCTGGGTTTTTTACTTGAATTATTAACCTTTCAGCCTCTTTGAGTCTTCCAGCACGACCGAGTAGATCAACCATGCATGCATAGTGATCTTTGTTCGGTTCTTTGTTGGGATTGCTAGTCATATAGGAGAAGATACGGCGGCCTTCTCCAAGCAAGCCTGCATTGCTACATGCAGAGAGAATGTTGATAAAGGTCAAATCGTCTGGTTCTAGACCCAAATTCCTCATTTCATCAAAGAGTCTTACCGCTTCATGACCATAACCGTTTTGTGCGTACACATGGATCATTGAATTTATTGAAACCAGGTCGAGTTCAACCAAGCTACTGAAGGCGGATCTCGCCATTTCAACGCTTCCACATCTACCATACATGTCGACGAGTGCAGCTCCTGCAAATTTATCTCCATCCAATCCGGTTTTCATGATGCGTGCATGCATCTGTTTCCCTTGCTCGAACATTGCAAGGCTCGAACAGGCTCTGAGAGCTGTAGATAAGGTGAACGCATTTGGGTTTATTGAGTTGCGGATCATCTGGCGTAACATCAAAAGAGCAGACTCTTCTCTACCATTTTGCACCAGACCCACGATTACAGCTGTCCAAGTCATGAGATTCGGATCAACTAACCAATCGAAAACCTTCAAAGAATCATCAACCAACCCACATTTCGAATACATGCTAAGAAGTGATGTCTGCGAAGCAACAGCAGATTCAAATCCGGATTTGATAATGAGACCATGGATCAGCTTCCCTTTATTCAATTCTGCTAAATTTCCACACGCAATCAAGATGCTCGCAAATGTAAATTCATTAGCCTTGATACCCTCATTAACCATATTCCTGAAAACCTCTAAAGCTTCATAATCCTCTCCATTTTGAGTATAACCAACAATCAAAGCAGTGACCAAAACCACATCCTTCTCCACAATTCGATCCAAAACAGCCCGGGCCTCTCCCAATTTTCCAAATTTTGCATACATATCCACAAGAGCACTTCCCACAAAGGCATTCTCAACCTCCAAACCCAAAACTACCAACCGCCCATGTGCCTTCTGCCCTTCCCGTAAGAGACCCAGATCGTAAAATGCTTTAAAAATACTTGAAAATGTGAACTCGTCTGCAAAAATTCCCTCAGGCAACATCTTTTCATACAATCTTAGAGCTTCTTCGCTTCTCCGGTGGCGAATATAGGTGGAAATCATTGAATTCCATGTCACATATGTCGTTGGGGCATTTCATCAAATACTTGTCGTGCGTCCTCGATGCATCCGCATTTGAGGTAGCAATCGATGAGTTTGTTGCCTAGACTAAGGTACGGAAAGCCAGCCTCTTTCATTTGAATATGAATGGCCCTTGCTTCTTGTATGGATTTTGTGTATGTGCATTGTCTAAGGAGAGAGGCGTAGGAATCAGCCGTTTCTTTGAGGTTTTTGGCGGGAAAGGGATTGGTAGATTTGTTTTGGTGTAAGTGAGGAGAAAACCAAATAGATTTGGATTGGCTTTGTGAAGCTGCTTGGATGGCTTTTGTGAAGTTTCGAAATGTGATGGAGCGGATGTTTTTTTGACAGAGAGAAGCTCTTTTCATGGCTGTGGAAGAAAATTGCTTCATGGGGAGGGGTATTTTGTAGGCCTGGCAACGGCCGGGCCTCGGGCCTGGATTTTGAACCCGTCGGGCCGGGCCTCTTCGAAAAATGATTTCGCCAGCCAGCCCCAGTATTTGGTCGTATAAATGGCCCAGCGGTACGGTCACGTAGCTTGGAGGAATATTGGATGAGAAAAAAAAAAAAAAAAAGAGGAAGAGATACGGAGAGAAAATGACGTGGCTATACACTATACACAGAGAATTGATTATTCTTTTCTATTAAAAGTCCGTTTTCACTTTTTCACTATCGCAGCCCATTGTTTGATCTGACTCGTTTTCCTTATGATGGCATGGGATAAAATGAACGCCGATTGCCTCTTTTCATGAGAACTTATGATGGTAAGCAAGGTGGGGCCCATGACGATGTTCTGTAAGATGTTCATTTATTCAGTTCATGCTAGTACATGAGCCTAAAATTGAGAAAAATCCAAAATTCAAATGGGTTACATGATAGGAAATAATGAGGATTGAACGTCCACCGTTAAAACATATGCAGGGCAGCATAAGTTTTATTATTGTGTTTTCGATAATGGTATGAATGGCCTATAAACATTACATTGGCCCTAGGGAGGTTTCCTAGGCATTTCCCTACTCTTTTATTTATTTATTTTTATTCAGTCACGCTGAACACTTGAGTTTTGGGTATAGCTCTGTTTTACACGGTCTTAACATGATCTCGAAAAAACAGATAAAAGTGGATTTCTCACAAATATCACGGTGGGCCTTACCTAGCTTCTCGTGACAAAAAGGCTTTAGTAGGCAATTTACATGGAATAAAACAACCTAATAAATGTTCAAAATGGATTTTATACAAATAAATTCTAAACCATTTAAAAGCTTGTTGTAAATGGAATTTGAAATATACAACAAACATTAACCATATTTTTCAATTTTCAAAATATTTTCAACTTTATTTAAAATGTATATCCATGCCCTTTTCATGCTCAAAGTCTTAAGGGTTTTATATATAGCATGTAGATTATAAATGGTACGTAGACTCTCAGGAGTTTCAACGCGTTTGATATCCATAGGTGGTGAAATCCCACTATGGCATTAGCGTGTGAGGTGTGTGTGCATGTGTAAAAAAAATAAAAAATAAAAAAAAAATCTAACACCATTAGGCTGCAGACAGGTTGGGACCTTTAATGCTTGCTTGATGATATGAAGCTTGCGTTTTCCAGACGGCCCATGGTCCAAGTCCTACAAATTCTGCAGGCTCGGGCCCACCATGGTCCCTCTGTTATTTAGAATGTCAAATCCAAATTATAATCAAAATTATTATAAAAAAGCTGAATCAAACCTCTTTTTTAAAAAAAAAAAAAATTTGGTCTAGTGATCCAAACTGTTGATATTACCAGTCCCTCTATTGTTGGAAGAATCGAAACCCTTCAATAGGCAATGGATGAAGGGAAAGTAACGGTTCATATTCAACGCAAAAAAAGGTAAAATATTATGTGGCAAGGATCTTCCAGTTTGGGAATGCACTAAACGGGCTATCCCAGTTGAGGCCCGTTGCAACGGTTTGGATCGTGAATATGATGTGGCCCTCATATTTAAGTTTATACATTTATTCATCTTGACGAAGGGCCTATGGTTCGTAAATCCATACCAGGATTACCACTTAGGGCTGAAAGTCAGGTGGGTTGGGTTGGGGGTTGCTCCTCAACCCTAGCCCAACCCAAGGTTCCTATACGTCAACCATAACCCAACCCAACCTCGGGTTGGGAATTCCCAGCCCAAGCAGGCTCAGCCGGGTTGGTCAAGTGGATATATGCTAATATTTTTGTTATTACATTAGTCTATTATATTTTCAATATAAGTCTTATTTTTTATACCTATGATTTTATTAATTGTATATATATGTAGTGTATTATATTATATATATATATATATATATATATATATATATATATATATATTTTCTAAACAAACAAGCTAAAATATAAGACAACTACTTTAAAAGGCATGTTGTGTAGCACCGAATCTATTTGGGAGAAAAAAATCCAGCATATCTTGTTAGTTAGTCATCAGAAATGAAGTGGACCAATGAAACATGACGGCATTGGAATTTCCTGTGCCTTCAACATAGACTATCTGCGCTTAATTATAATTAATAAGGAACTTATATATCGATCGGGTTCAGGTTGGGTCGGGCAAGCCCAACCCAATGTCGGTCGGGTTGAACCTGCCCAAGCCCAACCCAATGTCGGTCGGGTTGAACCTGCCCGACTTTCAGCCCTATAGCCACTAGTCTTTCACCCCACTTGTGTCCTAAAAATCTCATCGGTAGGTCAGTCTTTTATTAGACAGTTAACAAGAGAAATACAACAATCAATGGCGGCAATGGGTGGGGTTGGGGTTGACCCATTAACCGGCCAAGAATTCCAGCCTGAACCAGACGTTGCACACATTACCCAGTGGCCCAACCCAACCCACAATATTAATCAAAGCCCAAACCCAACCACACATACATCGTCTCTATATCCGTACATCTTGTCTATTTATTTCATGGCCACAGCCAATTACTCATCATATATTAGTTTGTTTTGAGGCCAGAGGCTCATCTGGCACAGCCCAACCCATTTTACTCCAAACAAGGCACTTTCTTTTCCCCGAGCCGGACTCATTAGCTTGGTCAAAACCTCACTCAGATGCATGTCGACAAGTGGACCAGCCGGCGGACCCAATACCGTTCTAATAACCCTAATATGATCCCATACAAGTGGGGATCCCATGGGCAGATCTTGCAGGCCATTGATCTCATGGACCCCACTGGGGAAACCGTTATCCAAGAACATGACACTGTTTAAGATCTGGCTACACAAATCGTTGGCTCTACGCCCGCTCCTTGACCGTTCCCAGACAACTATGCCTGCCTACCATGAAGGCTAGGCCAAGTACTCTGTCACAGCAGATCCACAAATTATCTGCATGGATCTAACACGTGTAGCAAATTGAATTCAAACTACATATCCACCAAATTAACGGCGTGGATCTAACCTACCAAATTGAATTCCACCATAAAGTACAAAATAGCCTTAGCATTTCGTTACCAGAGATCAATTTCAACGCCTGATCCTGTGATCCGCCTAGTAAAAGATTCATCATTCAAATGGAACTTAGCAACAAGAAATCTCCACCAGTTTTTTTTTTTCCTTTTTTTTTTTGGTAATTAAAGAAAAAATATTTTTCAGATAAGGAAAAAAAAAAAAAGGGAGAAAAAAAAAAAAAAAAAAAAAAAAAAGAAAAGGAAAGGAGTCAAAACAGATTACATCCAAGGAAGGCGCAGGCAATGATTCCCCAATACAAACCCAAGATCAGGAGATCACACTCTTTTTTGTCGAAGAGGGACCCCAAAATCTTGCTAAAAAAAGGACTTATCTTAGTACATATTTGACCAAAACGATTATCCTTAAATCCTACAGACTAAAAATCACGAATTCCCATTACCAAATAATAACCAATAAACGATAATTTCCACGGTCCCAATCCCTTCTCGCATTGGCGCACCCCCACCCGTCCACCCCCATCTCGTAACATCCCCCCCCCGCTCCATGTGTTTGTTATCCCTGCCGTTGAATTAAAAATGTCATACACCGACTCTCTGTCTCTGTATTCATCTCAGGTCTTGTTGTTGGATGGCTGTGCTCTTGTGAACTGCAGCTTCTGCTTCTGAGAACCGGTTGTGGTTGCTATGGCTGTGGGTGCAGCATTGGCAGCCGGGATCTCGACTGCGGTGGCAATGTTCAAGCCGGGCATCACTGAGAACACGGTGTTGAGGGGCCGGGCAGCAAGGTTGACCATAGGCGTGGCTGGGCCAGGGAATGCAAACATCTGTGGCTGATTTGAAGGGCCAGCAATGGCATTCGGCGCGATCATCAAGAAAGTTTGTGTGCCCATGTTCGCATTGGGTCCCAGCATTGCCCCTCCCCCACTAACCAACATGGGCATAACATTTTGGGTGGAGGCCACTGTGGGGCCCACAGGGGCTAGGCCAGCTGAGATGGTACCTTTATCTTCTCGCTGTGGTGTTGGTGGAGGGAAGGTACTTCTCCTTCTCTTCCGCCTTCCCCCTTCTCCTTCATCAGGGGCCTGGGATGGAATCCTGAGTGTCCCATCCACGTATGTTGCGATGGCTGGAACAGTACCGGTGCCAGTGGCTTGGATGATAGCTGGTTCCGTTTGCTCCAGAAGCCACCGTATGGTCTGGCCATCTGACTTGTGGCCGAGCTCCTTGGTCAATTGGAATATCCGGGCTGCACAAGTAGCAGGCATCTGGATCCTTCGCCCACGGCCTTCCACCTTGGTGTGCTTGTCTTTAGATGAGTTGCTTGCAAGCAGCCCCCTTCTCACCGGGACATACTCCCGTCTTGTGTGCTCCACAACAGGCTCCATTTTCAGACAGACAAGTTGCTGAGCTGCATTATGGGTCGACAATGGGGCCACCTGTTGGATCGGTACAGCATGTGGAGGTGAGAACCCTTCTTCGCCACTGCTGCTGCTGCCTCTCCCAACTGCATCTATGTCAGTCTCCTTTTTCACCTCCACTTTCACCACATCCTGCTTCTTTGCCTCCATCTGGAAGAGAGAAAAAAATGAGGAAAAACAAGGAAAGAGAAACCAAACATTGGAGGTTTCTTTTGACGAAATCACAGGTCATAATGTGCATGAGCAAGGAATATGAAAGAAGCAAAAACATCCCAGAAAGTGATGACTTTGCATGAAGGTAGGATGCTGGAACTTCAGAAGGCACAAATCCTTCCTGTTCATCCGTTGCCACAACCACAAACAAGAAGTTAATGGTGGCAACTTGACACTAGATGGTTATTATGCCACTAGGGCTGCAACTTGGGTACGGTCAACCTGAACCCAGCTGACCCAACCCGTGGTTGGATTGGGTGGTCAAGGTCCTCAAGGACGAGTTGGGTTGGTTTTGGGTTGAATTCAAGTTTGGCACCTCAAGATGGAATTTGGATCGGGTGGGGTTGGGCCCTCTTGAAGCTAGGTTGAGCTCATCATGTTGACCCTCAACCCACCCGCCTGAATTGCACCCCTACATGCCACCATCTAGAATGGTTTTAAATATAAACATTGGTAAATGATACTAACAGAACAATTGTGGGAAGATGAACATGAGTACATAAGTATACAAGTGACTTGGCATTAGCGGCATGCTGGGGTTGTGTTGAAATACAAGGCTGAAACATAAATCCAAAATATAAATCTGATTTTTTTTTTTTTGGAATGGAAAAAAAAGAAGATTAAATTGTTAATTCTGAAATTAACTAATACTGATTAAATGAAACAAATACTTATTTCATCCACATTTACCCAAGATTCCACCTCTTGAAGAGATTTATCCTTTTGACTAGTGATCGTGTAGGATTCATTTCTTGCTTATAAAAATGAGTACTCAAAACTATTTCGACAGATTTTAAACATTACAAATCCATTTTCATATTTAAAACGATCACAAACCAGGCAGCAGCAAGAGAAGAATATTCTTAATTGGTTTTGTAAATTTATACCACCTTGTGTGCCCACTTTAGTCCGCATGCATTGCATAGTGTCTTTGGGCCACCTGGACCACGACGCATCACCGGAGTAGCATTTTGACTGGTGCCACATTGCTGGCATCTGCATAAACCATATAAAGATTACAAAAAACAAATCCAACTGAGAAGAAGTAAACATAAATAGCTAATCGCAGCTTCATAAATGCAAAGTCAAGTGAATGATTCTTTTTATTCATTTATTTTGAAAGCCTCATTGGAGCGATTTTGTCAACCTAAACTATGAATACTGACACAGGATCTAAGCTTACGTATTTTCATGCTGATTACTGTTGTTTGTATTATCTTCGTGATACCGGGTCGGCGGAGGTGGTTCCCAGGTCGAAGAAGCTGAGACTACTTCCTCGGGATTTGCCTTGCAAGCAAACTGGCCTTTATGACGCTGCATCCTGGAGTAGTCAACATCATATCGGGTCAATGTAAAGCAAATTCAAACTTAATCTCATTCTCAGAAAAGAACTGGATCCTAGCCTGGAATGCACGAAAGACAACAAACAGCAGTTGATGCAACGTGTCCTTCAAATCAGAACTATTTCAACCAAGAATGTTTTAAGGATTTTGTTGCAAGTCGTGGACATTATTAGAGGACAATCTTTTGCATGAAGAATCTTTCCAGGAATAGTTATATCAGGTAGTAAGAAGCTACAAGTATATATGATGGACTAAAGCTAGGAACCTAAAACTGTCACTCAATGACTTGTTTTCTTTTTCTTATTTTCTTTTCTTTTTTTTGAAAGGCAATATTTTTATTGAGTAAAAGATCAGCCTGAAAAATTACAGAGCAGATCAACAAAGAGGAAACCAAAAACAATCAGCTAATACATTCGAAGCTATTGCCCATTCCATTACACTTGATTTTGTCCTATCACTTCGGGATTCGCCCACTTCAATTCCTACAGCGGCAATTATTTCTTTCTCCCCATATAAACCACAAACCAGCCACCAACACCATTCTCCACGAAGCCTTTCCGACCTTGCCCACTCCACCTTCATGCCCTGTGGCAAGAAAACTCTCAATTGAGCTTGGTGACACCCTCAACCACAAATAGATGCAAAAAACCATTCTAAATACCCATCGCAAAAGGACAAGGAGAAAAAAATGATCCACTGACTTGGCACTGTGCAGGCACATCACACAAATATTACCTTTTTTCTTCCCATGAACAAAGCCAATACTAAAAACTTGGGAGAAGCACCACAATACCAAACATCGGAGCTGGAGGATTGCATTGGCTACCCTTAGAAGACCCACTTAGGACCTTATATCAAGGCTTCACATACAGTTCCTGATTTCCTTTAATCCACACCGTTAAATCCCGGCATCGGGTGATGAATTCACTCTGTGTAATATCACCAAGAGATTTAACCAAGTCTTCCGCCTCAATATCCGACAAATTTCTTCGACATACAGGAGCCCCTTCACATCATAGCACCGGGAGATTAACCAAGTCTTCTGCTAAAATGTCCGACAAATTTCTTCGACATGGGGAAGCCCAAATCACCTCTTCACCTCTACAAGATAGGTATCGAGCTGCCAAAACATTTGCATCTAACTTCAGAAAAACCTCAATCAATGCCTTCTCACCCAACCAAACATACTCTCAAAAAATGAAGATTCCTACCTTGCAAGGAAAAGCCCATATTGTCCATAAACTCATGCCTTAAACTCGCTACTGATTTTCACACCTATGATGCCCTATATAAGGATGTCTACCTTGTCCACCATCACCCTATTTGCGCTCCATACTTCTTTTCAATCACCTCTATCCATACATTTCCTTGTCCTAACCAAAAATCCAAATCCATTTCCTTATTTGCCCACCAAATCGATTTTTACCAACCCCCAAATCTTTTTAAAGAAACCAATTGGGAAACCATCCGACCAAGAGTCTTGTCACTGCCTAACAGCTCCAGTGTTGCTTTAATTTCTTCTCCTAAAAACTGATTTTCAAAAAATTGATCTCTTCACAGAAATCCGATTAAATTCTATCAAGCCTCAGCCTCTTCCAATCTTCTCAAGTAACGAAAACAAAAAGAAAAACAAAAAGGCCTATTCAACTAATATTATCTTCTTCCAAAAGAAAAACAAAAAGACTCGTTTACTGATTAAGAGCAAAGTGTAAGAAGAAAAGAGAATACAAAGAGAGTTGTCAAAGGACATGACCCTTTGATCAGAAGTTAGTTATTTTCACCCCTTTTCCTTTCATACCAAAAAATATTTTAGTTGATTAAAAATGGCAAGTAGGGGTGGGGTGTCAATGGGCTGGGCTCAGGCCTGCCAAAGTCAGAATTTTGAATAGGCCCGGCCTGTCGGCCCGACTGAAACAGTTCAAAATTTGGGCCGAGACCAATCCCAGGCCCACTCCATTGACAGCCCTAATAGCAAGAATATGTCTAGGGGGAAGAAAAAGAATGCCCGATGCAAAGGGACAATCAAGGATTCCAAACCAAATTTGCCAATTTATCTGATCGAGTACCAGCAATTTAGGTTGCACTAAGTTTCATACACCCTGATCCATAGCTCAAGTGGTAGACTGAGTGAAAGATACCTCGTTTCAACACTGAGGTCTTGGTATCGATTCCCTAGTGGGGGTGGCTAACAGTGAAGTGTGAACTGACAGTGGGTGTACTAACAAGCTAACAAAAAAAAAAAGTTTCAAAAGTTTTGTGAGTACCATGTTATTTATGAAACACAATAAACCTCTCCCATACATTGCAATAGATACAGAAATATTTAAACTTTAAGCAATTTGTAGCTCCGAAATTTTGAAATGGCTATGTAAGAAGACTTTTCAACTCTATAGCCTCTCAAAACAAAGTCTTTTGAATACTTTGAGAGTAAATTTCAGAAACAAACTTGGTAAACAAGAGAAGAACTAGCAGACTACAGAATATGCATTGGGCTCCTTCCATAACAACAAAGGGAAAACGATTCCCTCACTATTGATGACAACCTACTTGCACCTTCCATTGCTAATAAATCAGCTTCCAAATTTCTTTTTACAAACATGGGTAAGCACATGCATGGACGGCCGCATAACATTACTTGGTTTGCAAGAGTCAGAAATGAAAGGTGACTGACATGAAACCTCCTTGCTGTAGAAAAGAGGCACAGAAAAATGCTAATCCAAGTTGGTTCTGATAAGTTGTCAAGGTCCAGCATGCTCAAGCATATCAGGCTAGGCCCACACTTAACACAGGGAAAAACACGTTTGAGCAAATACGAAATCTCCCAGTCAAATTCTTCGCCACAAGCCCTGATGAAATAAATGACAAAAGGAAGAAAGTGAACTGAGCTATTTAAAAATTATTTGAGGCCTGCATTTGGATGGGCGGAATCCAAGGCATGGACATGGAAAAAGCATTGATATTTAATCATTATTTCCTTCTGAGTAACCAGCTGAACAGAAATGATATACGTCCATAGCAATGAAAAATTTTTTACGTGCTACACTCAGAAAATACCAGCTGACCAGGACATACCATCTATTAATGCACCGGTTTCCTAAGTAACTCAACACAGGGAACACAATGGTTATTATTATGCCAAAGCACGTTGATCCTTGCATCAGATCGACATTGTGTTACTTCAAATCCTCAACAACAATTTCGATACTTCACAATATACATTCTAAAGTGTGAAAATGCTGATTTATTTTTAGTACTGGATACCATTTCAATGAGCTTCCATTATTGTTGGCCAGTGGATGCAATATGCCAGTCCACTTCATTCACGTTGGCAACATACTCAATTTCTAGAAATGTTTAGGGTACACATTAATGAAACAGAAGTCCCTAACTGAAATTCAGGCAAATTCTATTCTCTGAAGACATTTTATGAATATCACGCCATTGAAGACAATATATGGGAGCACATTTATTTACCTAAGAGCGACCTCCTTGCGGACGGTATACCGAATTTTCTTCTCAAAACACCGCTCTTTTCGCTTTTCCCGGAACCTAATCAGAGAAGCAAGTCTCTGTGGAATTTGCGGGTGCTGTAGCTGTACAGCATCCTCAACCTGAAAAAAATACAGTTAAGGCAACAAATTGAAACACAATTTGAACCCCAACAAAATAACTTGTCTCGGAGTCTAACTACCTTGACCTCCTGAAGCTCCTGATCAGCAGGGACTATCATGCTAGTAGGCACAACAGAAGCCATGTCGCGCCCTCCCAAAAGTAACAATACAGCTTGCACCTGTTGCAGCCATACATTTGAAGAATGAAATATGCACCCAGGATCATTTGGAAGAAAAACTGTGACTTTAAATCATTTAGGCGATTCAGAGATATGGAAAATTTATATTCATAAATATGCGTTGTTAAAAAGTATGCATAGAAAGGGACTGGGTAAAAGAAGCAATCCCTCTGTATGGATCCTCATCCATCACTTGGCAGTCCAAACCAGGTTGTCAGCACTCCCAGTTCAACAAACTGATTGCTGGTCAAGTAACATAACAAATAACAAATGAAAAGGTACAATGAGTAAATATGTATTATTAAAAAGTATGCATGCACAGAAAGGAGTGGTGACTGGTGAGTAAAGGAAGCCATCCCTCTATATGGATCCCCATCTATCACTTGGCAGTCTAAACCTGGTTGTCAGCACTTCCCATTCAACAAACTATACGTTGGTCAACTACCCTAATAAATGCGAAATGAAACATAACACTGTTATCACAAACATCTGACAGCACACCAAAAGAACTAGCCACATCTTGCAAATTTGAGACACTTTCTACTAATGGTAGTATCCTCATAAGCAGATACGTCACTTGCATGTGCTGACACTTGTTATCACGCGTAAAAGAAAGAGACATGGGTAATAGGGTATAAGTGATCTTTACAAGGTAACTGAGCAGAGCATTCAAAATGTTCTGAAATTGTTGCAAAGAAAAGAAAGCCAATTGCATCTCTCTCTCTCTCTCTCTCTCTCTCTCTCTCTCTCTCTCTCTCTCTCTCTCAAGATAACAATTTAATTAAGGGGGTTGTTTGGGAGCATTGAATATTAATGCAGGGCATTTTCACACCGGGCACGAGTGGGGTGGCCTATGGGATGCAGAAGCACACTCGGGGTGAGCGGTTAGTGTGAGGTAGAACCCATGTAATGTGAGGCCCGCGAGGGGGTTCTGCCAAGGACCTACCCCATGGGATGTGGGGCCTGGGCTATAAGATAAAGGGATTGATTCGTCATGCTCTATCAGTTTGAACTTTTAGAGCAAGTGGTTAGTTGTCCTGCATCAAAGTTGTATCAGAGCAGGTCTCGTGTTCAAGACTCCTCACTAGGGATGATTAATGCAAGGGCACTTTTACACTAGGTTCGAGTGGGGTGGCCTATGGGATGCGGAAGAGCTGGGCACAGGACGACTCGACTCACCTAACTCGACTCGACTGACTCATTCAGACCCAACTTGACCCGAATTGAATGGGTGAGTTGGTCTGAACCGAGTAGCTTCACCCAATCCGAATTCAAACCGAGTCTAGTTCGAGTTACCCAGTAACTTGACCCGAAACTCGATCTGGTCATACTCGACTTGATCTGAAACCAACTCAACTCGTATTCGGGTATATATAAAATAAAAACCCTAATTTTTAAGTATGTCTAACCCTATACGCCGCACCCGATCCCAAACCCTCTTTCTCCTTCCCTCATCCTCCTCTTCCAAGCCCGGCAACCACCCACCACCATCACCATCCTACTCTTCTCTTTCTCTCTTCTCCACTCCCTCCCTCTCTTCCAAGCCCGACAGCCACCCACCACCACCACCACCACCCTCCTCTCTCTCTCCCTCCTCTTCCAATCGCGGCAGCCACCCACCACCATCACCAGCCTCCTCCCCCCTCTCTCTCTTCACCACTCCCTCCCTCGAACTGACTCGGTACTTTTGATTGGGTCGGACTCGGTCCGGATTAGTCCAAGCCAGACTCAGATTCGGATCGGTTCAAGCATGTTGGATTCGGTACCAAGTCAAGTCGAGTTCGGGTCAAGCCTATTTCAAAACCAGATCAAGTCGGGTCAACCCTAACTTGGTTCAACTTGACTCGATGCCCAGCTCCAGATGCAGGGGCAGGGGCACACTCGGGGTACATTAACTTGGTTGACCAAGTCAGGTCAATCCTAACTTGGTCTGATTCGAATCGATGCCCGGCTCTAGATGCAGGGGCACACTCGGGGTGGGCGGCCCGTGTGAGGTGGGACCCATGTGATGTGGGGCTTGCGAAGGGGGTTCGATTGAGGACCTAACCCTAATTGTCTTGCATCAAATACCCTTGGAAATTAAAAGGTACTCCATAAAAAGCTTGTTTTCCCCGTAAAAGAACAAAAAATCATTTGAAAATCAATTTCTAGTCCTGACCTTTTGCTCGAACAATGTGGATATCAATGCCTTTCAAAAAATAATAATATCAATAAAGGTACATTTCTAAAGCCACAAGGTATGACTCTTATCATTGAGTGTTGACCTTTTAACATTTCCATGAGAAACTGCACTCCAAACCAAAAGATAAAATAACAGTTTTTTTCTTTTCTTTTTTTTTTTTTGAACATTTTAGCTTCGGCCTTTTTATATGATAGAATTTCTGTTGGAATCCACAGTTCCCTTTCCTGGGTATTCCATATTGGTTTTCCGCCATCTAGGAGGGGGAGGCCACCACATAAAAACAATTTCCCAGTTTATGGTGCCCAATATTAGCCATTACGAATCAATCCTACAAGAAACCTGAAGTACACATACCCAAAATTCCAAGCATTAGATGGCCCACAAAAGGGCATGGCACTTGATCCACCAAAGCTGTCCAGAAGGAAGCCTGTGGACTAAACCAAACAACACCAAGGTGCAAGGTGGGATCCACTGTCCATCATTAATAAAAGAAGAGCTAATCATATAGTCACCCAAAGGGTCCACTTCCATATACATTTGCCATCATTGTTAACAACGAAAAAAAACATGTTTAAAAGAACCCAAGGTAAAAACAATAAATAATGCAGATCAATTACACTGCAATAATAATATGTAACTTCACTTCTAGAAGTTTACACATGCCAACGGGTCTTGACCTGTGACTGATGTTTGAATACTCTAATTAAGGTTCAATTTTTGTTTTACTACCAATCTTGACCTAGCAAACTCGGTGAAATTTTGATCAACAGTCCTCACATTTTGATTGGTAAATTTCCGCAATATTTGAAGCATCAATGTTAAAACTTGGCAGTTCAACCACATTCTCATATTTAATATAAGCAAAAGCTCCAATTTTCAACTATAACAAAGTTCCTACATGGTTTTTGGGTGGGATTACATTGAAGGCGTGCACAAGTGATCTATACCCTGGAAGAAAGGGAGAGGAGTACATTTGCATACACAACAAAGTAAAGAGCAAAGTATTGTCTAAGTCTCCCTCGCACTATTTAGTCCTTCAGTTAAGTGGTGGGTGTTTGATTTTTCATTTTTTTCCAAAGGTTAAGTAGTGCATGTACTTTTGTTTATTTTATTCTCTCTTCTTAATAAACTTAGTCATCATTCAGGAAGAAAAGATACAACTTGCAATTCTATTGTGTCGGACATGGCTTCCCTGATAAGCAAATAGCTGAAGAATGAAGGAAAAGGAAGGAATTCAGCAATTCACACCGATGCCTCTTTGCTGCACCCGCTTGGCTTCATGAAATACAACTTGCAACTTAAAGTTCACCGTGAAAAGAAAATGTATAGAGGGAAAAATGTATAGAGAATGAACTCGAATCAAGTTATCATCAGATACAGAATCCAATTACAAGTAAACAGTTGAGGAAAAAAAAAAGGATCCAACCCTTCCCATAAATGCCTCCTTTCTAGATAGAGTTGAGTGCTTGGATGACTGGGAAGAGAACGAGATAGTTGCTAACAATGTTGGCCGAAACCGATGCAATACTACATATATTAGTTACTACTAATTATTTTTGTCATTTTGGGCTTACAATTTATAGCCATTTAGTAGCACATCTCCTGACAAATAATGGGCAACCTTGAGTGGGGGTCGGATGCAAGTATGAGGTGCCCGACACCGGATCCCTGAAAACCCAACATGGAGATATTTCCATGCAAATATATAATGAAATTGAAGCACATCTTACCATATAAAATTTTATTTCTTATAGGCATAGGATGCAGAAATTTGTATATACATAAACAAACGCCTATGTATATACCAATGTTGTCAAATCGCATATGCGATCAGCATATGCTGTTCGCATATGCGATCGCACAATCGCATATGCCATGGCATTTTTTTTTTCAAAAAAAAAAAAAAAAATCTAAAAATTCTTTAAAAAAAAAAAAAGAGGGAAAAACATTAGTACACATGATTGGATTGGGTTATTTTACTTATTTCATTATAGTTTGTGTTTCATTAAGTGATATATTTAATTACTTATATTAGATAAATTTCAACAAAACAATCAACAAGCTACATTAAAAGATAACTAATTATTATAAACTTCGAATAAAGAAATTTTAATGATAAATGGATAACTTGAAACAACTTACAAGTTATAACTTACAACTCGATTTACAAAAAATAAGCACAACTTATAAAATACAAAAAATAAACATAATTGAAATAATTGTAGAGAGATTAGAATAAGAAAGAAAGAGGTGTAAGAGAGAAAGAGTAAGAGATTTAGAGCTTTGGAGTAAAGAATAGTGAAAATGGAGGGGATATGAGTTTCTCCAATTTGAAAAAATAAAAAATAAAAATAAAAAACTTGTCAGGCATTGGGAAATATGCGATCGCATATGCAGTATGCGATCGCATACTCGCATATGCGATCACATATTTATCGCATACAAAAGTATGCCATGACATACTTGCCAGGATCGCATATGTCATCATGGCATATGCGATTTCATCAAAAGTATGCGCATATGCGATCGCATTTGATAACAATGGTATATACATAAAAAAGAAAACATCTATTAAAAGCTAAAAATGCACATAAATTTGCCAAAATATAACAAAAAAGAAAATGCGGTTTTACTAATAGAAGTCTTGGCATTTGTCAAACACAGGAAATGTTTAAAGTGGTGTCCTTGTTACATAGAAAGGATAGTTTATATAGCCAAAACTTTTACTCCAACTTGCAAGCATTAGAGACACTTTAATCAGAGGAAAGACTACAACTGCAAAGTTTCACCAATGGTCTCTTAAGGATCAAGGCAAGACGAAAGCCATATACCTTGTGCTGCAAAAACGACAAAGATAATGATGCTAAGGATGATGATGATGGGGTCCTTACTCATGGCTCCGCGGTAGACTCACAAGAGTTTTAACACAGAGGTCATGGGTTTGAGTACCCATTGTGGTGTGTGGGTGTGTTAAAAAGAAAAAGGAAAAAAAAGGATGATGATGACGATGGTAGTGTTGATCCGTCATGTTTGTGGTCATGATGCTTGATGTTTAGAGATCAAGATGTTTTAACTTTCATGAACTTGTTATTTTCATTTATGATCCAAAATTCATGCGTTGATGAACTTCAATAGCATGATAGTGTCTGGGGATTTACTAATCGATTGATGAGTGTGAATTGAAACTATTTTGGCTAATTACACATATAGCTACAGAAGGCTAATAAAAACGTGAAGCTCTTTCATTGTGTCAGCCTCCACGCACAAGAAATAGAATTTAAAATTTGAACAAATCTCTCCGGAGGAATTACATTATGATCGGGCACACCACCAAAACATGCTCATGCATGTATCAACCGTGTTGCATATCCATTTAACTCAACTGACATCACCTCAAGTTGTTGGTTTCCAATTGTTGGGAACTTACAAATAGGTTTTGATGAACGTTGATTGGAACCACTGTAGCTAATCAAATATTTCGCAGGCTAATAAAAACACAAAGCTCTTACTTCATGTCAACACTGGGAAATTCAAAAACTAGAATTTGCAATTTGAAAAAATCTTTCAAGAGGAATTGCATGATATTCCGGCATGATACAACAAATCATACTCATGCGCACATGCAATGCACACAACATGCATGTGAGCAGTACCACTCAAGTTGTGCACCTATCGTCGGTGGGCATTGCCCAAAAACTACATAATTCAGATGAAACTACCCATCTAACGATTTTTCCATCCCTCCATCCACCCACACGATAGACATAATCAGACCCCCGGGACCATCCAATCATCATGACATCTATCCTAAGCCCCATCCGCAATGATACCCCGGACTCAGACGGATTGGATCGACATACACAATCCCCCACGTCCATCTACCATGCATGCATGCATGCATGAGTACAACCCACCATACTCTACAAGAACATCGTAAGTTTTCTTATTCAAGAACACATGTACCCTTCGAAAAGGGTAGGAATACCAGAAAGAGGCCCACAAGCAAAACAATGGTTGCATGTATCAAAAACAGGGGCCATGATATCAATTTCAAGAGACATCATGAAAAACAAATATAATTAAGGAATTTTAAAAAAAAAAAAAAAATCAGACCTTTTCTGGAGGGACGGAAGGATAGACGTAAATTTCGCCGTTGAAGGAGAGCGTTAGTTGATTCATGCTGCGGCACTGTAGAGGCACGGCGAGGCTCGGATCGGCCATCTGCTCCATGGGCTCTTCTTCATCCATCTCGACATCATCCACACCGTCCATCATCTCATCGCCATCGCCTCCGCCATCCTCGACGCCCGAGGGGTCCACTGCATCTCCGTCGTCGCTGTCAACGTCGATCTGGTCGGGGAGATCCATTCCATGCACATGGGCGTGCCCATCCTCGTCAACGTAGATGGCATGACGAGGATGCTGCGGGGGATCAGGAGGCGAGGGCCGTGAATTCAACGGCTCAGGATTGAGATTACTCTCGGACATCTTGAAGAAAACCCTAACCCTAACCCTAGAATCTGAAGAAGAAAAGAATGGTTTCCTGCAGAGATGGGAGGTTCCTGCTGGAAAATCAAACGGAGGGGAGAGGGGATCGCAATAGAACCCTGAGATGGGAGTGATTTACGGGGCCTGCCACTGATCTCTCATGGCAGATGGTGGGGAGCTTTTGGAGAAGGAAGGAGGGTTTTCTGATGAAGAAGGGAAGGAGGAAGAGAGGATGTGTGATGATGGACATTGAGATCGATTGGGATTTTATGATGGTTCTGGCAGACTCACCGTACACGTGGCAGATATGGACTGAATCTTGGCCGTCCAAGTCGTGGGCACAGCTGGTGGATGAGAGCATAGTCCAAAAAATCACACCTATTCTGGGGATCATGACCATACGATCGGTGGCCGGCTAGTTGGCAAAACAGCCCCGTTGAATCACAGTATTTACGATATTGCCACGCTTTCGGAAAGAGCGTGATGAGAGGGGCGGGTTCGATGTCATCAAGGGATAGGACTTTTCTACCTTTACAAAATTTGAGGAAAAGAAGAAAATTTCAGAGTTTTGTGATCTGTCGAAATCAACGGTGGTGGGTGGGTGGGTGCGTTTGATCGTAGTTGGTGGACCTGGCCCATCGGAAATTTCACACGCCAATAACGCGTGCCAATGTGGGACCTCTGTTCCAGATCCCTGCCGTTCATCTGGTGGGCCCGGCCTTGATCTAAAGATAGGCCGGCTTGATTATTAGGTGAGCCACCCGTTTGAAAGCGAAACGGATGCTAAGAGAAATTGCGTAGTTTTTATAGCTAAATTTCATGGATGGTCTAAATTTTCATATGGGGGCATCTAACGGGGTCAAACCCTTCCTGATGAGCGGCTTGGATCTTGCACGCGGGTTCCGTGGTAGACGTGTGAGGGGTGAGTACGAAAAAAGTAAACTCCCGCAGGTGTACTTTTAATCTCTCTCTCCAGTAATTCCTCTTTTCCGTGCAGAGGACAGTTACGCTAAATGGGTCCCACCACATATGGGGCCCCAAGATTAACGGCACGGCAGATTAACGCGTCCGGATCTTCTAGCCTTTATGGGCCGTACGTGGCGGGCCACCAGATGAACTGCCTCGATCATTGCAATGCACCCAAACGTCGTCCAGGACTCGGTGGGCCAGCAAGTCTTCTTTAGCATCCTACAAGGGAGATGTGCTTTGGTGTACCTAATTCGCGAGCGGATAGCTAATCCAGACCGTCCATTTACTAGGTCAGTTATCCGATCTGCCGTCCAACGGAAGATATCTGGATCGGCTGATCTTCCGCATCCCAGCGAGCGTAGCGTGCAACACGCGTTAGCTCTCCAGATCAGTGGCCCCAACAAATCTTGCCACGTGTCTCTGGGCCTTAACGCTTTCCATTTTATCGGTAAGCGTGAAGTTCGAATCGTGACCTCAACGCCGTGTACTTGGCAATGCACGGGCCCTATGCATCAGGACATGAACAGTCTACATCGCGATCTGTCCATCTGAGGCCACATATCGTGATCTGGACCGTTGATCTGGTGAGCCCTCCGTAGATTACAATTCCCCAAGCTCTCCCAAATGGGAATAATATATCAACCCCATAATCACAGCCAACGAAATAAAAGTTAAAGAAAAATACATTAACGGTCCGAAAAGAGGGCCAAAGTTTGGACGGCTGTGAGGCGTCCGATCTGGAAGAGTTTAGGAACATCCTCCATTCGAGATGGGGCCCATCTGATGAACGGTTTTGATCAATCATTTGTGGGCCAACGTTATCATCGACACATTAAGAGCCAATAGTTCATACGGATCGAGGCCATCACGAGTAGGGCAGAGGCCCACTGTTTCTCTGAAGCACGGTTTCTAAAAGAGGATGACAGGCTGGATGGGCCATGCAGTACGCTTGGACCTTAAATACCCCTGATATTTTGTTAAATTTCGAGAAGGCCTGAGCTTCCAGAGCACATTAATTTAGACCAACGAGGATTTCTTGTTCGTCTCGTTGAACTGGTCTTAGTTCATCACCATTTACGTGTGGACCCACGATTGAGTGCTCGATCAATCCGTACCGTTCGTTTTGATCTATCCTAATGTGGACGAACGAGAATGTAGAAGCCAAAGTTATCGAACGGCCTGATCTTTAAATCACTGGATTTTTTCAAAAACGTATCACTGACCCCTTTCGATTTCTGTCATTCATTCTAAGCCTTTGGATCAGATGTTTTAGATTGTGTGGTATGTGCGACTTTCCCAATTTACAGCATCCACAGTGGGCCCATCAGATCGACAGTCAGGATTCTGCTACACTCGTTCATCTCGGTTACGGTGGTTTTAGTCAAAATTTCAACGAAACGCTTGTTAAAAATAAGCCGTTATCAGAATCTCTCTGATCCGAAGATCCTGACCATCCAGCGTTTTCCCTTTCTATTGGGCCATTTTTATTTTTATTTTCTTTTAATCCTTATCCTTTGGCCTCCTGTATTTCGGCCACTGATTGAAGGGTTGAAACTTCCATTCTGGGAGATTTTGCGGGCATCCCACGGCAGTCGTGGGTGTCCATCTGATAACGGTTAGCATCACGGGACCACATCCCCCACTCGTGCGAACTAGCACATCTGGACGCTACTCACGTCCTGGTGAAAGGGGACCGTAGGTACTTCCATCTCTTGGACGGATGAAAACCAAAGATCAGATAAAAATAAGAATGGTAGATTGCGTCGACCGGCATGGTTTTTTGACCAAAGCCAATTTTCGGCGGGACACGCGTGATGAACGGCTTGGATCACGCATATATCGGACTTATTTGGCAGACGCCCACGCGAGTGCATCTAACATTGCATGTCTGTGTGTCCCACCTCATTTATCGTGCATCAAAACCCCACCAAAGTCGTTTTGATGATACGCGTCCCACTATGTATTATTTTGGGAAGACGTCAGTGTCCACAAGGACCACATCTCAGAAAGTAAGACTCCGGAACGGTACCAGATGCGATTGGCAAATCGATTCAATATCCGGACCATTAAAAGCGGTGGGCCCGGTTATTGATGGGCCACAACTCAAAGAAGTTATTGATCTGATGACTCGGACGCCATGATCGAAGGACTTGTCGGCGGGAGCTTTGCTCGGCGTGCTTCCACTACCACTGGCGTCCACGTGTGACAACCCGCACGTGCACGGGATCAGAGCCATGCATCAGGTGGGCCCCGCGATTAGATGATCTGGACCACAGAGTGGCATGTAAACTCGATGGATGAGTCAGATGAGTGAATCTGCCTATTTCTCAACCAGCTCATCAAAGTGGTGGGGCCCACTCGATGAGAGCGAATGTGCCCCACTTATGTCGGGATTGCACGTGCGCCACGTGTAGAGTTGCAAGTGGGCTGCAAAAAATACTGTCCACTGAATGGGGACAATGTCTCGTTTTAGCGTCTAACAATCCACGGTGCGCGTCCGGTGCACTGTGATTCAATGAGGGCCCCTTCCCATGGGGCAGAACACGTGTCGATATCTGGATCATTCATCAGGTAGACCATGGATCAAAAATACTAGTGGTCATCTGATCATGCAGATCAAACTTGCATGAGAAAAATGGACCGTAAGAAAAAATCAACAGGCCAAATTAAAATACGCGTGTGGCTCACTTGTTGAGTGTACTACCCTTATTTTGTTGTAGATAACATGTTGACAGTGCACGCTACCTTGATGAACGGTCTGGATCTGTGACATTTCTGTCATCTGCCTGATCTCTGAAACATGTTCCATCCCCACAAGTGGGGGCCCCACATTGAATCAGGACCCTTCAATAAAATGACACTACCTCTACCAAGGACTAGGATTGGGTACTACCACCGCCTGTACCAAGCTGGGAACAGGCTGGAGCTCTGAGGGAACCACCGTGATGTATGGGTTTATCCAAACCGTCCATACATTTGTCCGTATCATTTTAGTGTACAAATAAATAAATAAAAGGCATATCCAGCGTTCAGGTGGACCATACAGTGGGGATTAAACACCCACCATTAAAAACTTCCGCAGAAGTTTTGGATAAAGCTGATATTTGTCTATTGCCTTCATCCGGGTCTATGTGACCTTGTGAAAAGTCTGGATGGCTAAAAAACATAACGGTGTGCTCTAGGAAGGCTTCAACGGTGGATATTATTATCACCGCTGTTTCCTGTGGTGTGTTCGACTTGGAATTTGGACATGCTTCATTTTTTGGCTTATACCTTAAATAATATGGAAAAATGGATGGACGTTATGGATAGACCTATACATGATGGTGGACCCCTCAGAACTCCAGCCTGTTTCGAGCTTGGTACAGGCAGGAGTAGTACGAAATCCGCGTTCTGCTACCAATCGTTGTTTGCTGCTCCGGGAGATGATACGGTAAGGGCTATAGAACCTAAATACCGTAAATCCGTTTCTCCATGGTACACGTGGCATGGTAATCGTCAATCTAGACTATTCATTTAGTGGGGTTCATTAAGGAATGTCCATGTTTCAAAAGATCACACTTATCAGATGATCACAGGTGGCAGTTTTTTATTCACTTTCTGCAGTTTATTTTTTACCATTAATTACTTTTCGTTGCCGTCTCTTTGAAATCCCAATTTGCATACGGCTAGGATCATCCGATAATCGGCATCACACGGATTCCGACCCGCCCATGAATTTAGAGGTGTACAGGAGTCGAGTCAAGCGGAGCTTTGCTTAGCTCGTGCTTGTCTCAAATTGCTCGAGTTCCAGCTCGTGCTTGGCTCGACTTGACTCAGCATTCGAGCTCGGAACAACGGCTCATGCTCGGCTCATCCAAGTTCGAGCAGATTTCCAGCCGAGTTTGAGTAGAGTATTCGAGTCGAGTTCGAGTTCAAGTCTTCGAGTCTGTTTTGAGTTCAAGTTTTTGAGTTGAGTATCGAGTTCTGAGTTCGTCGGTGCGGTCGTGTGGGTAGGTAAAAGAGGATGAGGGAGAGAGTAGAGAGAGAGATGGAAGGAGCTTTGCGGCCGCCAAATTGACAGAGGGCGGAAGAGAGGAAGGAAATAGGAAGAGAGGGTTAGGGTCGGCGTCGAATTAACAGAAGGCAGAATAGAGGGAGGAAATAGGAAGAAAGGGTTAGGGTCAAGCACCAGACGAGATCGTTTTGAAAAAGGTAGGGTGGGATTTTTTTATTTTTTTTAAGGGTATATATTACCCCATACTGAGTCGAGCTAAGTTCAAGTAATATTCAAGTTGAGCCGAGTCAAGCTAAGTCAAGATCGAACTCGGCTCGAACTCATTTCGAGCTCCAAAAATCAGCTCAACTCATTTCGAACTCAACTTCGATTCGGGTCAAGTCAATCTTTTTCAAGTCGAGTGGAGCTAACTCTGCTTGTATTAGAGATGGGCATCGAGCCGAGTCAAGTCAAGGTGGGCCAAGCTTGGCTTGGCTTGTCCATGATATACTCGAGTTCGAACTCGAGCTCGAGCTTGGCCTCGAGCTCAACATTGAAGCTTAGCTTGTTTGTCAAAGCTATCGAGTTGAGTTCGAGTCGAGCTAGTGATTCGAGTCGAGTCGAGCTCGAGCTTGTTGGGTGAGAGAGTAATGGATTCTGTTCTTGATCCTCCTCCATTGATGAAAAATTCAAAAATCTTAAGAGAATCAAAACAAAACTTGATGAAAAAACCAAACAAAGCTTTGAATCGGATGAGGAAACCTATAAGAACCGATCTATTCTTGATCTTTTTCCACCATAAAAAATCCAAGTACTAGAAAAGAAACAGAGCAGAACATGGATCAGAAATCCAAGTAAAGAGCTCTAGCCAATCAAATCATTGGATTTCCTTGAAGTTCTAACAAATTTAAAAAGAACCCATCTTGAATTTCTTGGGTTTCTCGCCTAAGAAGTAGATCTCAAGAGATTGAAATCATACTATTGTGGAGCTGAAATGAAAACTGGCGGTGGTGGTCGGGGCGGGCGTGCGGCTGACAGTGGGCAGAGAAAGAGAAGAAAGGGAAAGGGAAGGGGGTGCGTGTGGTCGGATAGAGACTCTGGGGTTGTTTTTTATTTTTTTATTTTTAAGTTTAAACTTAAAACTATATTAATATATATATATATATATATATATATATATATATATATATATATATATATATATATAAATTAATACATAATATATTTATTAATCGAGCCGAGTCGAGCTTCGAGCTTCGAGTTGAGTTTGAGTCGAATCGAGTTGAAATGCCCCCTAGTCGAAATTTTTTTCTTTTTTTTTAAAAACAACTCTTTACTTCATGTCAAAAAATAGGAACAAATACAGAGACTGTACTTCGGACAGATCCTAAGGCACAAAAAGCCGCCTTTGGAAAAGCCTATCATAAGGAGACTAAACATGACCAACCAATCTAATGACCCCGAGACCAACTTTATCTAACAACACTAAACCCCTTGGTTGAACTTGGCTTGAACTCAACTCAAGTTTTAAATAATTAGTTTGGCTTGGCTTGAATTGGCCATTCAAGCTGAGTCAATCTGAGCTGACTCGGGCCGAGTCGAGCGAGCTTTCCGAGCTAGCTTTACCGTGAACAGCCCTAGCTCGTATACAGCTCTGCCCATGATATATCTTGAACAATTGGGAGTAGTTAGGTGCGCCCAGCCTCATCTGAGAGGGTGTAGCCCTTACTGTGGGTCCCATCTTGATGTATGTATTCCATATCCACGCTGTCCATCCTGTTTTGAAATATTATTTTAAGGCATGAGCCCATAACTGAAGCAGATCCAATTCGCAAATGGACCATACCGTAGGAAACATTGGTGATTGACATTTAATGGGCCACAAAAGTTTTGGATCAAGATGATATCTATTTTCCCCGCTTTATTCAGGTTTGTGTGACCTTATTAACGGCTTGGATGGAAAATAAACATTACTGAAACATTACGGTAGGCCCTAGGAAGATTTTAACAATAGAGCGTTGAAAAAAATGTTTCCTAAAGTTGGTCCACCTGAGATTTGGATCTTCATTTTTGGGCTTATGATCTAAAGTGATATGGAAAAACGGCTGAACGGCATGGATATAGAATACATCCATCAAGGTGGGCCCCACGGTAAGGGCGGCACCGTCTTGAGTGAGGCAGGGGCCGCACCTAATCAGCTCCCCATACGGTGGGACCCAGTAGACGGACGATCTTGATTGACAAATGACTCTGCCACGGTACAGTAGCAAGATGGCGCTATCATAACTCGATTCTTCTAGCCGTACGGCACCGTCTCCTGATCTGGACTATCGAGTCAGTGGGCCATTACTTGGATGAGCGATAGACCAAAATCCACGCCAAGTGGAACCTCCATCAATCGCGTTTGGATGGTCCAAAACGGAATAAAGCAATGGTCCAGAAAAGGTCAAAAGATATAAAGATACAATAGTTAGAATTTAAAAACGCCTGACTGCTGCAATTTCTGAGCATGGCCCATCGAAAGCGATGTACCTTTTGTCCGTTGATTGTGAACTACAGATCGCTTTCTCTCCACCATCCGTTCTGAAAGCATCCGTTCGGACGGTCACTGATCATCTGATTGTGATATTTGGAATCCAGGCCATCCATGATCGGGAATTGGGCAGTTTAGATCATTCGGTGGTGCAGGCCACGTCGTGTGCGGCACGGTTATGGTTTAATCGAAGTCATATCTATTAAGGTGTACCAAACGCCATACGTCCATCAAATGATTCGACGACATACACGTGATTGCACAGCTGGGGTTCCGAATCCTAACCATCCATCATGCAGGTCATGCTGTGGATGGACCATACGTACTTAATCAGGTGTACCCAAACCACGTGACGCTTCTATGTATGTAGTCGGTAATTGTACACGTAGCACGCATGAAGTTCAATATAAACCATCTAAATAGTGGGCCCAAGTTAAATTGGACGTAAAAACAGAAAATTACACCGAACCAACCCAATAGTAAACGGTCCATATTCAACAACCATACATTCGGTAATCAGCAACTATGATAATCCGATAAATCTGACTCTGGCTTCGTGGCCTATCTACAGTGAGTACCGCGGTTTGAACCCTTTGAAACAGTCACACGTGTGACACGTGTACGATCGCTGAATGCATGCGTATGGACCGTCACACTGTGTGGGTATCAAACGATTCCACTCGTTTCCAACCATCCATTGATGGACGGTTATGATCGTCCGGATAATATGATTCACGGGCTCCAAGTCGGCAACTCTATCCTTGATGGGGCCCACCACGTGAAGGGTCTAAATCACATAGCTAGTGGGCGCTGCGTCAGGCGCAAAGGACCTCAAAGATCCTCCATTGGATGAGGACTAATCAGTCCTCATGCACAGTGAATATTGTGGACATAGTCCCACCATTCGAAAATCCAGACCGTTGATCTGATCGAGTGGATACTTTGAAATTTCATCTTGGAAGATCCCATCCGTTCCTTTGTCCTTATTTCCAGATCACTGCTTCGTTTTCTCCAATCATCACTTTGCAGCCCCTGATCAAAGGATCGTGATCTTCCATGGTCTGCGCTGGTGCCACTTTTAACGGCCTGGATCACCGATTCATGTTATGGTATGTGGATGCCTGCATCACCGTTCATGTCCCGCTGCATCTTAAGCCCGTAAATTCCTCTCCTCCCTTATTTTCTTTTCCAGAAACGATCCAAAGGCTCTAGTTGCAAGGGCCACGTGAAAAGTCCAATCAATCTACCAGAACCGTTCATTGGGCCGAAGAATAAATCAGTATAACAAAGGACGGTATGGATTGTCTACCAAAAAAAAAGTCCAGTCGACGGACGCGGATTGCATCCTACACAACCCATATTCTCTACCCACGAACGGGCAGTTCTATGGGAGGGCCCACCATTATGTATCTTTTTATCTACGCCGTTCATCCCTTCTCTCTTATCATCTGCACAAAAGTCTTTTTATCTACGCCGTTCATCCCTTCTCTCTTATCATCTGCACAAAAGTAAATCAGATCCAACGCTTAAATGGACCACACCAAAGATGACTGTTGCATTTAATTAACTTACATTTAATGCTTTGTGTATTTAAATGCAACCAAGCTTATTATTTGGTGTGGTCCACTTGAGCGTTGGCACTGTCTATTTTTAAATGCATACTTTAAAATGATCTGGGGATGAACAGCGTGGATTAAAAAAAATACAACATGGTGGGCCCGCCCACATAACTTCCCGTTCGTAACTAGAGACCGGCGGGGTGGTACGCAATCCACGTTCCCATTCTATATCTTTTTGACCATCCATTAAGTGGTGGGGTCGGCTGGCGATAGCTTATGATATTGATTCCTGCTTGGATAAGATGAAGCTAGGCATCCTATCCAAATCTAATGGACAGCTCCGATCGATTGATTGGACTGTCCACATGTCCGCGTTTAACTGGGAGCGATCACTTCAAGCAGTATTGCTATTATACATCCCGGCGTACTGTTATAGCATACGTCGGAACTATATCCGTTCGACGCGGGATCATGTTTCAGTGATCTCAACGGTTCATATGATGGCCCTCACCGTGGATGGAGTTACCAAAAGAAAAGAAAGCTTCTTATCAACTGGAATATTACAACTTTTGATAATTTAACCTTGTTTCTTAGGGTACTAACCGTCTTCTTAAATGCCATTTTGTGGGCCATTAATCAGAAGCTTAAGATACTTCGATCTTGAAGTTATGCACATATATCTGGATAAACGGTTTGGATCACGAAAAATGAGCATTAATCATAAGGCTACTGCTCCAATGTACTGTATACAATACATGGGACACTATTGTACACGAGTCAACCTAATAGAGATTTCGTCAGCAAGCTACCCAACTCAATTCAGCTCAACTCAATCCTTACCGGCTCCGCTCGGTCTCGAGTCAATTTGAGCCAAACTTGAGGTTAGTCTTTCAAGCTTAAAATTTATAGATTTATAAATTTTAATATATATAATATAATATATAGAAATGGTACCATGAGGTTGGCTTTACAAGAACTTTCCATGTGGCCGAGTTGTATGGGCTCCGCCGTAATATGTGTCGAACATTAGTATCATGCATTTGATGGGGTCTCCCTTAAGTTATGGGATTTCTCAAACCATATATGAAACTTAGTATGCCATACCAATTAAAATCATGTGAAGACATATTTAAAACATATAAAGTATTTGATATGGCCCATTTGATTTTTGGATGCGGTTGAAACTTAATATGACCCCTCATCCGAGTGACACACATATAATAGATAGGCTGCATTTGTGAACCACATCTTGATGGAGCCAACGAATGATTATGAATGTTTTAATAAGAGGGTAACTCTAATCAACTATTGTATGTGGTGTGGCTCACCCAAGTCACCGATTGACTTGATTTTTAATCCCATAGCCCACCATGAAATGATGCATCTAAATAATAAAGTAGATGTTTGACGGACATCATTGTGGGTCCAATATAGCTCGACCTTATACAAAGTTTCTATGAGATGGACCTCGTGTATCATTTCACTGGTATATAGTATACAATATATATTTTATTTAAATATATAAATATATACAAAATATTTATTATAGGTGCATCTGATCTAAGGCTAACCGATTCATGCTCAAGTTACGTTTCGGGTTGGGTAAGGCCGTGTTTGGTCTAGCTTATACTTAGCTCGAAGTTGATTCGAACTCAAAAAAATCACTCAACTTAACTCGAACTCAGGTGTAAGCCAAGTTGATAAGAGAATCAACTGAGCTAACTCTGCTTCTGTACATCTCTTGCCAACCTAGACTTCTATAGACAGCCTAAGAAAAGCTCTTGAGTTCAATCGGTTGTACGGTAAGTTGCAGTCATCCATGGATAATAACTTCAAACCTTGCATGTATATGCCATATCCAAGCCGTCCAAGAGTCAGATCCCTCTTAAGAACCATTGTTGAAAACATCATCCATATCCGCTTACAGAGTGAACCATACTTTATTTTCCTATTTACCAATGGCTAGAGATTATTCTCTATGGAGAAGCCCAGATAATACGTAGACAGGGCTGATTTTTGTGTCATGTGACCCTCATGTGAGGCTTCTATAAGAGAAAGGTTGGATGTCACATCTACTCACTATGTTGGAAATTATCTCACGCGTAGGCCGTACTTTGTGGTCCAACCAGGTGGACTTTAGACCTTCTCCTGGAAAAAAATAATAATAAAAAGAGGTATCAGCGGCTGTATCAGAAGTTTCAGTACATCCTTTTTTTCCTGCAAAATTTCATGTGGGTAGAATATCCAATCCATGAAAAGGGTGAGTGAGAGAATGGTGACGATCTATTGTGAAAATCAAGACGATATGCTTATCTAACGAGAGACGACATTCAATAAAAGACGGACAACGGTACGGATCAGTATCCTAGTGTGGCCCACCCAATCAGTGGATCTTTATGATTTTTAAAAATGGTGATCATCGTGATATGATACACCTTTTGAACGGATAGGATATTATAGTACGCGACAAATTTGCGGGGAAAAAAGGCTGTAGAAGAACTCTGATACAGCTGCCACATCTGATAATTTTCTCGTGGAAAAAAAACCTCTACTTAGATCTCGGCTTATATATGTTTGGAGGGAGGGAGGGGGAGAGAGAGGGGAGAGAGATATGGCAATGAATGTGGAAGAAGAAGTAGAAAAACTCAAGGAAGAAATCAAGCGATTGGGTCAGATCCAACAAGATGGCTCTTACAAGGTATTGATTTTTTGTTTTTCCTCCCCAAAAACCTCACTTAAAAAATAATAATTTATTATATCTATTTCCACATGTATTTACCGATAATCTGTGTAATTTTCAGCTCTTTCAGGTAGAATTTTGATGGGTTTTTCTCGATTCCCAAATTCAGATATTTTATCAACTAACCATGCATTTGCACCCTGTATATTTGGGCGCGTTTGGTTGCGCCAAACATTATGAAGTTCTATGATTAATCAGTTCAATTAGGTGCAGAATATTGTGAAATTTCATGATTTTGGTGCAACCAAACGCATCCTTAATCATCGGAACTATTTGACAGGAAATTCAGATCGTAATTCATTCGGATAATGGTAGCCAGTGGTTGTTTTTTTTAGTGTGTGTTTTTTCACGCAGATCGGATTACATCACTGTTTTTAGAATTCAGATTTGTTGGTATTTAAATGCATGATCTATGGTTATTGATTAATCCACATTTGTTGTACGAGTACAGTCAATAGAGGTCACATGTTGGGAGTCAGAGGTGCAGGCATTTGAGATCTGGACCGTTCATTAGGCAGATCCAGCTACACAGATCCCCTTGAATACGATCAGGCATGTCTACTTAATAGACGTCATATGCCTATGTTGAGTGTAGGTTGTGAAGGAGAAGACGGATATGAAAGAGGGGAAAACAAAGCACACACTTACAGATAAGCTTACAACGTGTTACAGTGTTCGCTATCTTTGTGATATTTGCAGCCTATTGATGTTTAAACTGGTTTGCAAGAGGGTTGCAGCAAATCCACCTCCAGGATGCAATAAACCTCCTCTCCTTAGCTGAAGAAATGTGGGTTTTGGCCTTACAAAACTGAAACCCCATCTTGAACACACTTTTGCAGCATGTATCAAAACTGAAAACCCCATCTTGAACATACTTTTACAGCAAACACCCCCGACTTCTTTATTTTTCACAATTTAGATCCTAACTTTTACTTTCTACAATTTATGCCCCTGATTTCTAAAATTTCTGTAGATTTTTTCAAAACAACTCAAAACAAGAAAATGGTAGAGAAGAAGATAGAGAGAGGAGATTGTTGTTTCATGGAATGATCCAATTATGGAATTTATAGGCATAGAAAGGACACTTTGAGTCCCTTTCATGAAAAGACATGAGTCCTTTTATGATGTCTTTTCATTACTTGCAATTTCCACCACCATTTGAATCTAAAGTCCATCAAAAGGCACCATAGCTATTTACTAAGAGTTACCAGCAGTTATAACTAAGAGACAACTAAAATTCATTTATTCTGAAAAAGAAAACAATAACACAACAATCCTCCATTATTTTTCAAAATAAAGAGGTCGGGGTATGTAAGGAATATAATGTATATAGGAGAAGATATCTTGTGAACTTGAATCTTCACTTAGTATAAAGACATTAAAGTTGCATCAGAATCCTTACTGACGATTATCTTAAATTAAGTGTTCTATGTGAAACAATCAGATGTCACACACACATTTTCAGTTGCAGTGTGTTCTGAAATTGGTAGCATGTTAACAACCTTGTGCTCAATCTTGTATTCATGAGAGCAATCAAACCTCTTAAATACTAGGAAGTGACCCCTTTCCATTACTCATATAGGTGGGTTCTTATAAATGCTCTTGTAACTATAACACCATTGAAAAACTCATTAAGAGGAAATGCCCATCCTCCTTTTAATTGTTACAGGTATCCAGCATTGTACATACATCCGGGAATGTGACAGATAATAAAATGTATAGTGTTGCTTCAGTCACTACTCACTTCTTGTGAGGTACTTGGCCTATTTAACATTTAAACCTATTAACTAAGGTTGGGTTTTCCTTGTATGGTGTCTATAAAATTTGCTTAAGTCCTATTCCTCTTGATGTTCTACAAATAATATCCCTTACCAATCCCTTAGTGAACGAATTTGTTAGATTATGGATGAACCGCATTATAACGTCATCACTAAGTAGTTGTCGCACAAAACTGTGCCTTAGACTAATATGTTTTGATTTTCCATTATACGTCTCGTATAACCTTTAACAATGTAGTGTCACTGACACAGTAGATAGAGATAGGTGTCAAAGGCCTTGCCAACAACGGTATTTCTAGTAACAAGTTTCACACCTCTTTATTGCTAGTCACCAAAATTATGCATCCAAATTCCATGGTAGAATGAGATATTATGTTTCTTGGATCCTTAAGAAATGATGACTCCTCTAAGTGTAAAAATGCATCCATTAGTAAACATGGATTCATCAAAATTAATTATCTAACTTACATCACTATACTCTTCAAGCAAACTGAGGTAACCAAAAAAGTGCAAGCCATAGTTAATCATTTTTTTCATGTATCTAAGTACTTTAGAAATAACATTTCAATGATTTGAACTTGGATTGTTGGTAAACCTACTGAATTTATCAACTATTAGACTGATTTCAAATCAATCTAATATATCTAAGATGGTAAAAGCCTAATAATATCGAAAGTAAATGTAGAAAACAAACCTCTAAATCTTCAATCACATATTTAAATTAGCCCCTATATCCTCAACCACATCCCCCCATATTTTTAATCACATCTTTAAATCAGCCCTCATATTTTCCACAAATAAGAAATTACAAATCTTGATGTTTAGGCCATTTTATAAATGGATAGTCTAAAATTAGCATAAGTTGGGCCCTACGGTGGGTCATGGGCCCACATCACCATATATTGGGTCTTTTAGGGTCGATAAGTCTAATTTAGGTTCCTCGATCCCATACCTTGAACTACGAGAGGTTTGGAGTCTTATTCGTCCATACTTCGTATGGAGTCTTACGGGTCGTTACCTCTTTTTAAAGTCTTATGGGTCTTAGAATGAGGTATCATATTTAAGATACGACAAGTGGTTAATAGGACTTCTCCCCAAAACTTTAAACTTAGACCTACATTATTTCATGTAGAGTTTGCCATGTCTTTAAGAGACCTATTTTTGCATTCTACTACTCCCATTTTGCTGTAGTGAATAACAAGCTTTGACTTGTTGAATGATACCATGAGTTTCGTAAAATTCCAAGAATTCAAAAGATAGATAATTTCTTCCTTTATCTAACTATATGATTTTTAAGCTTTCGGTCTAACTGGTTCTCTACATATGCCTTGTATATCTTGAACTTTTCTAGTACGTTATCTTTATTTATTTCGAGTAAAATCATTTACAAAGGTTATGAAATATCTCTTTTCTCGTCTTGTTATTATATCATTTATTTCACATGTCACTAATCACTATGAATTAGGCCTAAGATTTGTGATTATTTTTCTACCTTAGGAAAATGTTTCCTAGTTATTCTCGATTGTACACATATGTTGCATTTATTATTAGGTTTTGTATACTTAGGAATTAAATTAAGACTAGACATATTATCCATACTGCGATAACTAATATTTCCTAGTCTAGTATGCCAAAAATCATTTGAATCAACGATATAAACAGAAGAAGAATTTTCATTTATTAGGTTTAACTTGAACATTCAATTATCCTCACATATATCCCATTACTAGACAAAATCAACTTATTGGATTCAAAGAGGAGTATGAAGTCAAACTTAGTAGACTAGTAGAGATAAGATTCCTCTTGATATCCGGTACATGCAACCTATCACTTAGAGTAACGACTTTTCAGAAAGTTAGCTTAAGCTTTACTTTCCCTTTTTCTACAACCTTTGCTGTTGAGGCATTTTCCATATATAGTTGTTGGTCATCCCTCACTATCTCGTAAGAATTGAACATGTTATGATTTTTACAAACATGTTTGGTAGGACTAGAGTTTGCCTACTAGTCGGCATCCTCATCTACCATGTTCAATTTAGAGACGGCCGCTGCTAGATTCATGTCTTCTACCACATTGATTTGCATTTTCTTTTTGTATTTTCGGCGGTCTTTTTTAAAGTAGACCGAGATTTTGTAGAAGCATAGACCCTTCTTGGATGCGTTTTTTAAAAAACCCTTGGTTATTGGGATTGAGTTGATCATCCTTTTTGAAAGGTGGCTATTGGATTCCTGATTTACACTATTCTTGATTAGGTTAGCCTTACCTAGGATCTTGTGTTGTTCTTCCTTTTTGTCATGGAGCTTAGACTCTTCAATTCGAAGAAACTTCAGGAGATCCTCTAAAGACGTTTTCTCATTTCTCTATTTTATAGATTTCCTAGTTTCCTTCCTACTAGGTGGTAGTTTGGTTATAATGGTGGATACTTGAAAGGATTCGTCGAGATTAGTGCCATCGGTAGTAATTTGTTGAATGATAACCCGTAACGTATGAACTTGATTAAGGACATGTCTTTTATCTAACATCTTAAATTCCAAACATTGACTTACAATGAATTTTTTGTTGTCATCATCTTCTGATATGTACTTAGCTCGCAGAGCCTCTCACAATTCTTTAGCAATCTTTTTTTCGGCAGTATATGATGTACGAGTCAGATAGGGCATTGAAGATATGGCCCTTTTATAGGTAGTCGTTACGCTCTTAATCTTGTCGTTAAAAAAAAAAAAAACCCTTTTTGTCGTATCATTGTTGGAAGGTGGTGTAGGAGGATTTTTAGTAAAGACATGGTCCTAGTTTAGCGATGTGGGGAAGAGATGCACCCTCGATTGCAATCAAAACATATTCAAGCCATCAAATGGTGTTATTTGAATGAGTCTTGCTGTGTTTTTAAAATAAGTGGTTTTTTGTGTCTCTTGGTTGTGATTATTGGCAACTCTTAGTGAATGTCTATGGTGCATTTTCATGAATTTTGAATTCAAATGGTAGTGGAAGGTTGCAATTAAATGAAAAGACACTATGAATGGGCATGCACCTTTTCATGAAAGGGACTCCAAGTGTCCCTTCTATGTCTATAAATTCCAACTTTGGGTCATTCCACAATTCACAATCTTTTCTCTCCAACTTTTTCTTGTTTTGAGTAGTTTTGAAAAAAATCTGCAGCAATTACAGAAATCAGGGTAGTAAATTGCAAAAATTGAAGAAGTTAAGGTGTAAATTGTGAAAAATAAAGAAGTCAAGGGGGAACACTAGTGTGTTTGGGTTGTGGTTTTTGGTTTTGCAGCCTAAAGCCCACCTTTCTCTAGTTCAGGAGATGAGGCTTACTGTATCCTGGAGGCAAATGAAAACCGTTTTAAATATCAGTAGGGTGTGAATATCACTTTAACGCTTAAAAATAGTGACATTGTAACGTTCCTTAAGCCTATGTTTAAGTGTGTTTTTATTTTCCGTTTCTTCTGATAGTTTCTTTTCCTTTAGGTTCTTAGCAAATCTTTTGACCGTTTGTCATTTTTTGTACGTGTGATGTGAGTCTGGAAATGGTTATTGTTAGCAGGGAACTATTTGTCAGATATTGGCCCTGATCTTCTTTATTCTGTGCGCAAATCTCTTCATACTGCATTTTGACAGTTTTGTTATTCATTTACATCACAAGGAATTTGGGGTTTGCAAGAATCAGCTTACGTTTCAAACAAAACCCTTGGAAAATGTTGTGGGAGATCTGATGAATTTTTTGTATTTTGGGATTGAATCTCAACTTCTCAGTTGTATTTCAGTTCGGCAGCTTGGGCCCTTTTTCTTTTGCGAGTACTTGAAGAATAGAATTGTAACTTGTTGATTATAATCAACCTATGTAATAGGCTATTAGATAGCACTTGATTGTACTCAATCTATGTAATAGTCTATTACATTGCCCTGTGGGAGTTTTATGCTCTCATTGCTATTCACCAGCCTGGATAAAGGAGGAGGGTTGCACCAGTTTGGTAACCAGCGTCAAACGCACGCCAAAACTTCCAACATGAATCTGAACAATATGACATTTTGTGGAAAAGGGATTCATGTAGCTGGCCCCAATTACTTGGGATAAGGATTATATGAGGATGATTTGAAGAATAGAATTATGGTTGATGTGATTAAAACAAGAGCAGATCCAAGAGCCTCTGGATGTAGGGGAGCTAAGAGTTGGGACATATCATATTCATTGCTGCACATGTGCCATGTTGGATGTGATTGGGACCTGTCATTCTTTCTGTCCATTATGAATGAGACAAAAACCAAAAAATCATACTGTTTGGATGATGCTAATCCCTTAATCTGTGACATACAAATGGAGAATAAAAGACAAGATTTGGCTATGGATTGCATTTAGCGGGTAGAAGTTCATTTATTAGATGGTTAGGATGCTGAGGCAATCTTTTGTTAATTAATGGTGGAACCTGCATGATCACGGTTTGGATCATCATACACATGCGCTACATGTACAGTATACAATATGATGGCATGAATATTCCATTCCTCCGTACTTTCAAAGGTATTGGATCTCTTCCTTATTCAAACACAATGCATTTCGAGAGTTTTTATCATGTTCTGCTGCTTACTGTGAGAAAGCCTAGTGTCACCTAGTAGTCTGGCACGTTGACGTAATACCCATGTAGAAACCTCATCTTATTGTGAAGTCCAGTTGATACTGCCCATGTGCACAACCCTATGCTGACAACCTGAACACTTGATTTTCCTGCCAAGTGTCACCTAGTAGTCTGGCACCTTGACATAATACCCATGCAGAAGCCTCATCTTATTGCAAAGTCCAGTTGATCCTAACCATGCTGACAACCTGGACACTTGATTTGCCTGCCAAGTGCCAATCCAACTGGAACTGCCATGGTGTTTGACACCTCTAATGCACACCATGATTCACATCTGAGTCCCATAACACTAGTACCCACCATGGCATGGTTTAAGATATTGTTTAGTACAACCCGGTTTTGTCCGAGTTATGCCAGTTTTGATCTGCAGCGAAAATAAGTCACCAGACTGATATGGACCAAAAAGGGTTAGAGACTTGACCATTGCAGATGAGTCAGAGTAAGTCGTATCAGTTTTGCTCCCTAAGTGAGTCGCACTTTGAAAATGCTATTTAAGTTCTTTCCCTACTGAGCTCGAATATGTAGATCCAATATTTCGGTGACCTTAAACCTCATTGGTGCTGTATGTGCACCACAGAAGCCCCACTTTGTGAGCATTACCATACGCCACAAGCCAACCACGAAGCTTCACCTGGTAATCACATGCACTATGAGCTAAACTGACCACTTAGCCACTTCTTGGCACTTTGAGCCTTAATATGTCTCTTGTGTAACTTAAAGATCAGCTCAATGCATTCAGCCAATCCTATGACTCAATCACACCTTTGGACCACAATAACTGCAGTCTTTCACCTTGCACAATCAAACTTCAAAGAAAGATTTGGAACTGATTGTCAACTGGTCTCTTTTTCTATGAAATCATTTTTTTTCCGAGTTATTTTCCCTTCTGGTGGAACTAGTTCGTCGTATGCAAAAGATGCAAAAGACTGGAAAGCCCATGTTCTGCCGAGAGTCTAAGCTTTTGCATGGGTTGTTTCAACTAACAAGATGATTTTGGGAGATAATTTCAATAGGTGGTCAATTTCTATAGCCTAATAGTTTCATCTTATGCCGAGAAGATGAGGAATGAATGGACCACATTTTCATTCATTGTGATGTAGCTAGAGCAATCTGGGTTCATTTCTTTGAACTATTCAGGATATATTGGGCCCTAAATGGGCCCCTCAATGGAATCAATAAGTGGTTGGTTTTCTGGTCCTTTGTAAACAAAATGAATAATTCTATGGATTATGGTTCCATATGCTATTATGTGGGGCCTCTTGAAATATAGGAATGTGAGAATTTCTGATAATAAGCACGTATCGGTGGATTTGATGAAGTGTAGGATCACATCCCTAATCATTGGATGGGTTATTGGTAGATCAGAATCACAAGGATGTCTTTTCTGCAGCTGGAACTCAATGGGAAGCAGGTGCCTATGGTGGGTTTTACAAGGATAGTGGCAAGGGCAAGAAGCTGCCTCCAAATCTTCCTTTCGTGAAACTTTGTATTTCCAGGATGGGTAGTGGATTGAGAGACAGTGACATGGCTGTTCATATGTGAATCTGTGGATTTCTAGGATGGGCAGTGTATTGAGAGACACTGACAGAAGGATGCTGGTTGCGTTCTATGGCACCAGTGGGGATTTTAGTTAGCATGAGGCAGCTCTCCTAGCATTAAAGGGTTACTCGTCGTCTTCTCTTCTCTCCCCCCTTCAAAACTAAAAATCAAAGGAGACACCGGTCCTGTTTTCCAGTGGACTGGGAGTGATTCTAGGACCTTGGATGTTTGTGGGATGTCATGAGTCATCTACATGTCAAGCCAGGCCTAAAGACATCACCAAATTAGAAGCCCACACCCTACATTTAACCTCAATGCCACCCAGCAACCCTAACTTTCAGAACCCACACAAACATCTGCCACCCATGACAGCCGCACAAGGCCCCCATCAACAGGGGTGCCCAGAGTCAACATTGCATGTCCCAGTTATTTGTTTTCTATGTTTTCTAGCCAACTGAGTCTCCAACTCGGCAGTCCACATGTCTTGATAAAGCACCACACTAGCATAATATCCTTAGGCAACAGTCTCACATAGGGCTGTCAACGGGCTGGGCCCAGGGTTGGTCTTGGCCCAGATTTTGAATTATTTTGGTCCGGGCTGTTGGGCTGGGCCTATTCAAAAATCTGATTTTGCAGGCCCAAGCTTGGCCCATTGACACCCCTAGTCTCACATTACATCATGAATCATCTACATGTCAAGTCAGGCCTAAAGACACCACCAATGCTAACAGTCTCATGCAAGGTAGCCCATTTACCTACTGATGCAACAATGACCTTTGACTCGATACCCCATATGCAGTGCCACCCCACACCGGACTACCAAACAATCCCAAGTTGCAACGCTTAGTTGTCATGCTGACAGAGTTCCTCAAAGCACTTATTGGCCACATGGTACGCTGTCCCAAGGCACCTAAGCTTGTCACACGCCTCAGTGGCCCTTTTTGTATGTATACCAGAAGCCTTTCACATGTTGCAGCCACTTAGATGGAAAAGAAATGCAAGAAATTAATGTTCATGTGACATGTGACATGTCAACAGGCCAAATGGCCAAGACACTATCCACAACTCAGGAATTGGAGGGTCTAGTGCCAGTATGGGTGGGGGATTTGAGGGAGGGTGTTGCAGGTGGCTGGGATGATGGTGGGCTTGCGGGTGGGCCTAGTGGTGGCGCTGGTAGAGGATTCAGCTGTAGTGTAGGCGGCAATGGTAGATTAGGAGGTAATGGTGGAGGATTTTGAGGGGTTGGTGGGGTTTATCTAGGTCAGCAAGGTGGTGGTGCTGGATTTGGACCTAGGAAAGTGTGATGGTGCTGGTAGAACTATTGACAAAATCCTGATGTGAGTGAATTTGTTGATCCAATATGAGAGATGTACCTGGAGCTTATAAGCCATTAGAGCATCATGGAAGAGAGGTGAGGTTTTAAATAAGGTGTATAAAGTGATTTTGATGGAAGAGATGTGGGGAAGAATGGGGAGAAAGTAAGGGTAGTATTTGTCCAGACTTTGATGTGGATATTCAATCTTATGTTCCATCCAGTGTCAGTTAACAAGACCCATTTTATTATGAGAAATGCTTGAGTGCTCTCAGAGCACCATAAGTTATAGTGCTTGTAATTGCATCAGGTCACTTGGACACCCCAATCAATCAATCTGAGGTGTCCACAAAGCCCAGAATACATTTCATGGGCTACCATTCAAAAATCACACCAATAAGACGATCCAACATTCTTGATTTGGCCTTAGCTTTTGTAGCCATACTTTTTCCAAGCCATGGATGGGATGGTTAGAATTGCCTAACAAAAATGATTATTGAGAATCATTAGTAATCCGTAACTGGCCCCAACAGACAGATCCAATAGTTGATTGGACCTATTTTTGTGTAATTGCTGTCATTAGGCAGGCTTTGACAAGGGAGTTATTAGGATGTTTTAATGCAAGATGTGATTCATGGGCTTGTGATCAAAGGAAGATCAAAGAGGACTAGAGCCAGTTGCCATGTAAATAATACAACCACTTCGGGGGCTGGAACTCAAGGTTCTAAATATTGTTTATTTGTTGTGACATTACAATATTATGCATTTGTATTGTAAGTTATAGATAATAGAAACCAATATAAAGATGGGATACTTATCCACATCATGACACAAGTGCCTTGTCAAATTGCCAGGTGAATTTGTCGCTATATATTCTTGACATAATACGATAAATTCCAATATTTCAAACCTTGAATTAATCCTTCATGGTAGGTCTTAGGCAATCCTCTCCAGTGAGGTTTTTTTTTTTTTTTTTGGTCTTGGGTTTTAATATTCCCTCAAGAACAGATGCTCTCATGGGATTGTAACTGTTTTTACGAGGGTGCTCTGCATGCCTTGCTGTACGAAAATTTACATAAACATGGTGCAGAGTAGTTGCATAATATACTGCAGTCTGTAAAAAGGATGATATTTAGCAGCCAGTACTGCCATTTGATTTTCATTCGTCCTTCATGATCAGTTTTGTTCCTGAAAGCAGTCAGACTTTTGAGACTAGCTCATAGCAGTGGTATTGGACCCATAGTTTTGAGATCTATAGCTATTGTGTGTTTCCTTTGCTGTCAATGCATTTTTTTACCTCTTCCAAACTCGTTTTGAACATGTCAAGTGTCCAATTGTTTTACAAAAACACGAGTTGATACTTGAGATCAACTGTCAAAGCTTGAAGGGAGAAGTCATGGAGGTCATATAGTGGAAGCTATGATTAAAGGGAAGGCGTTCATATTTTAGCTGGAATGTCGAGCGAGAAAAGACTCTAATGTCATAAATTGGGCAAAACAAGTGGGAATGGAACCATGGGATTCATGATTTATTTTTAATGAAATTGGGTCTCTTGCTGCCAGGCAAAACATTCCATTCGCTAATGCAGGAAGAGGCTGATTCTGAAGCCGACATTTTAGCTAATGAGTGGCTGCTGTACTGGGTATTCTATTTCCTCAGCTTAATTTGCTTAATAAAATGTCATATAAAAATAAATAAATAAAAGACAGTTCGTTTCCTGCAGTTCATGCTCGCAATCTTAAGCCAGGAGGCCACAAGAGTAGATCTTGCCAGATTCAGGAAACAAAAGCAAGGACTATCAAGAACTAGACATTGTTCTTCCCAGCTTTCTTGTCATGGCTACTGAATGACCATAAAGGAATCTGGGTGTGGCTTTGATCTACTTCTATCATGGCTAGGGGCATAAACTGGCCTGGCTGGGTTTGGTTAGGCCTGGATTTGGAACTGTTTGGTCCAGGCCTATTCTTTTTTTCTCCTCAGACCAGACTAGCCCTCAACCATTTACACCCCCAACCATGGCCATTGAATGACCCATAAGAGAGTAGACTGCATGCGTTTGAATGTTTGGGATTTATAATGGTGTATGTTTGTGTGTCCCTCAGGACACCCATTCCTTTATGTTTATTAAGGTTAATAAAATATCATTAGGGTGTGGAAGGAGAGATTACATCTTTATGTACGCTTGAATACCATCTGTAGAAATCTGTTACACAAGCCATGCATACAATGCAGCATCAAGCAACTTGCCTACAGTGTACACCATCCTCATCATCAAGCGGCTTTATTGCATCAATCCTCTTAAAAATGAGTGAAACCTTGGTATGAAGTCTTTATTGCTGAATTCTTATTTGGTGTTTTTTCCCTTTACACTCTCCTTCCCAGCTTCCAACCACTTCTCCTTGCCTTCATCCACAAGTTCTCTAAGCAGATATAGGGCGGGCTGTCGCAGTGAAACAAAAACTGTGCTCTAAGTCTGTGCTGGATGATTATGCGGTCCCCACCGAAACCCAATTCACTAATTTGACTTGAATGCATGCAACAACAATACCCTACTTAATTTCCAGACTCTTTCGAGCTTGCGGCCATAATCTCTTTATTTATTTTGAAGGTTACATTCGGTGTCCTCTTCAATGACGATAGGTGTGCCAACATATTTGAAGCACTGGTCGGAACCCTGAGAGCTGCTAAGAAGCGAAAGATCCTAGCATACGACGGTGAACTGCTGCTTCAAGGAGTTCATGACAATGTAGAAATAATCCTCAAGCCCCCACCAGCAGCAGTGCCAGCGGTCACAGCCTAAGGAGTCCATCTGGGCGTGGCTGTTTCTCATGCACCTTTTATGAAGACAAACTCCTCTTCTATTCAACAGCTATTCTGCTACCAAAAGTAGCAGTATATTTCTTGTATTTTGAGAACCAAATGTAAGAGAAAAGCCTATTTGTGAATCTCTTAATTCAATGAGAGAATGCATGAGAAAGAAATGTAAGACTGCCATTCCTTATGGTAAAGCTTGACAACATTTCCGTCCTCTGAAACCAAGGGCTGTTAAAGCACTGAAAGACAGCATTGCCCCCCTTTCGGTCATGGAAGCTAAAATGAGAAAATCCAACTTTGGATGTCGGCTTACAGGGTTTGCTTGAAGAAGGCTGTGTGTTGTAGTTCTAAAACCGGCTGAGTCGATTTGAAACTTGGCTGATTCAACTCAACTCTGAGGTTTTGAGCTGGGTCACTTCGAAACTCGGCCTGGGTCAGACTCGTTGCCATACTCCCTAATTTTCATATGATGGTTGGAGCAAAACCAGCGGCATTTCCATCCTCTGAAACCAACTGTAAGAGCTATTGTCCTGACCTGATCACAGTCATTTGACTTGCATGCACGAGCTATTGCCGCAGGCATGTGCATGACCAAATCTATCCATCAGGTGTGGCCCATGATTTATGAGTCCTGGCTCAACAATCAGGTTATTCAACTCATCAGGTTGGACAAGAAAAAAATGGACAGCTGAAGAAAAGGTAGCCACAGGTCCACATTCATTGTTCTATTCATGATAGGCACCTCGTGGACAGCATGTATCTCCCACCCGTATGCTAGGTTGGCCTGATTTGGAGCCAGGAGAGTTGAATTAGCAAAATTCTCCGTGAATATCTATTGTTATTGTTTGAGTGGCCCCCACATATGGGCCTAGGTTAACCTGCACAAGCCTGGTCCATTGACAGGCATGCAAGCAATCCAAACCATCCAATTTTGCACACCATTGTGGATGACTACACTCGCAGTGAGTCCAACTTTGATGGTTATCCTGCATCTTTTGCACGTTTCTGTGACACTTGTGTGATTAATCAATACGGTTGAAAGAGTAAAAAAATGCTAGAACAGAAGATTTTGAGAAAAAAAAAGGTTTTGAGTAGAGATGCTGTTATTCACATTGTTTCCCATCTTGTATTCCATGAAAGATGAAGCACATGCAGGTTAATTGTCCTCTCATTCACAAGAGAATTGCATATAGACTTCGTACTCATGCTTGAGCAAATGATTAGGTTGGTGAGGTTCTTGCAAATGGTTTTCATCCTCCTCATCCTAAACTTGATAGGGAGAGTGAGTAGAATGCGTATGTGGAGGGGGGAGTAGGGATCTTTTAGTAGCATGGATTTGGTGTGAATTGGAATCCAAAATCACAATTACTATGGAATTCATGTGAATTGGAATTCTCGGTTGAGTGTGGCGCAATGCAAATGTAGCCACTTCCAACGGTTTCATTGTATGGCCCACCTAAATCACGGACTCGGCTGATTTTGGGCAGGTGACATACCTATTAACTGGGGTAGGTTTCACTTAAACATTGTGATAGGACCCACTAATTCTTAAAGTCAAATTGGAGCCACTTCCATACAAAAAGTCAGGGACAAAAAAAAAAAATCACACATGGCCCACCGTGATATTTTTATGTAAAATTCACGTCGATCACCAAGTGCGTCACTCCATTTTATTCGCAGGGCCAAAAAATTAACCCAGTTCATGATTAAGGCGGATCATACAATTGGAAACAGTATGTGGGGCATACCTCTACTAAGTGTTTCCTATTGTATGGATCACCTGAACTATGAACCAGGCTGATTTTTGGGCCATATGGCTAAAATAGGGCAACACACTTAATGATTGGGGTAGATTTTACTTAAACACTATGATGAGGCCCACCAAATATTAAAGTCAAAATTACTCTATTTTGGTGCAAAAGTAACTAAGGTGAGCCCATTCATGGCTAAAAAGTTCTCAGGCATAGCTCATGGTGATCTTTTTGTAAAATCCACTCCAATCATCTGGTATGTCACCTGATTTTACCCTTAAAATCCAAAAATCAGCCTGGTATATGATTCAGGTGGGGACATACAAAGGGAGACAATAATGCTTACCCTCCAAACTGTTTCCTTTCATATGGCCTACTTGAATCAAAGATGGGCCTGATTTTTTATCTTGAGTACTAAATTTTATCTGCATCTAACCGTTGGAATGAATTTCATACAATCATCACAATGGACCTGGAAAAAAAGAAAAAGAAAAAAGAAGCAAGGGTGGCATCCCTCTTCATGTTGCTTTAATAACTTATTATTGCCCATTACCACCACCAATTTCATGCTGCCAAACAACTCCTTTATAAATGTCTGGAAGAAGTGACTAAAGCCAACGAACCTCATAGGTAGTGATAACTAAAGACTTTAAGTCCCCACGTGTGGATGAACTCACATGAACTCTATTTTACCTTCTTCCTACTCTACTTCTACTTCCCTTTCTTCTACTCCCCTACTACTTTTATTTCTCATTCTTCCTCGTGGACTTTTCTTTTTCCCATTGTCAAAATTTATAAATAAATGTATTAAGCAAGAGGAATAACCATTGAGTGTTAACATCTTTTTCTTCTTTATTTCTATTTATCTTATTGTTTCTGTTTTTCTTCAAGTAGCATATTGTGTCACCAGTCAAATACTATATTATTTCAACATATAAGGGGCAACCACTGATCATTTCTTAGTTTTCCACGAAACACTTTTGCTTCCAACAAACATGCAATAATCAAATGTGAAACAATGGTTACTAGATGATCTAATCTAATCTGCTTCACAATATGCATATACATCAAGATGACCATGATTGGCATATAAGAAGCTTTTTCGAGAGCTGATTCCAATTAGTTATATATTTAGAATTCTATACACAACATTCAATTGATGAAAACAAGGCGGTTGAATGAATTGACTCACTAATTGAATGAACTCACTTGGGATGAGTGATTGTTAAGTAAATAAGCTTCCCAACTAACCATAGTTGAGTGATTGTTAAGTAAATAAGCTTCCCAACTAACCATAGTTGCATGTTAAGATCTGGGGCGCTCATCGTATATACAAAGAAGCAATTGCTTCGGCTAACTTTTTGGCCGTAATCTGCACAACATGTTTCACTCCAATTTTTTTTTTTTGTTAGGTTATGTAAATATCCACAATGAGGTCAGGACTAATAAAAAACTTTATAGGATAAGTTGAATGCACAAATTGACTGCGCGATTGTGATGTTTTAATGACATTTAATCCAACTATCATGTGCATCCCTTCTTGGATCAGAAATCAAGTTTGATCTAAAACTCGGGTGGGCCACACTTGTTGGGAGAATGATCCCTTCTCAACCACACACAATAATATCGAAATCAAAAGAAACAAAGAAATTAAAGATGTAAACCATGACACAAAGATTTACGTGGTTCCCTTTTGAGATAATCCAGAAATTTACACCGGTCCACTATGCTTAAAGGCAAAGATGAAGAAACGGCTCTTAATACAATGGCGGTTATCTGTCTCACAATCTAATATATATTACTCCAAATCAACTAAAGTTTACATAAAGCTTCATTTGAAATCACAGAGTTTACATAAAACTTTATGTGAAATTATGAAATTGTCATCTATGTAAAATATCGACCGTAGAAAGTGCTGGCTAGATGAACAATACATCTCTGATTATCAAACTATACAAATCCTAACAATACCAATAAAATCATGCCTAAAACCTTTAAAATCATGTGCGCCCACCTTGCATGCCTCAAGGTAATGACCGTTGGCATAAATCGGTGGTAGAGGTGTAATGACCCATAACTAAATGCAAAGGCGCGCATTTTGAATTTTAGAAAATTCAGCAACTGTACATGTGGCTCATCGACATCAGTCAGTGTTTCTCTTTCTCTCTCTCTACCAGTCGTTTTAAAAGATTAAGTTTATTTGAAAATAGGTAAAAGCAAGTGTATTTAGATATTGACAACTACCTGACCTCAATTAGTCGGGATAAGGCTTACATATACTGGCAGTGCATAATATATTGGGAGTTTTACAAAAGACTACTTAATTAATATGAAATTTACATTATAATGACATTTTGAAAAAAAAAAAAAAACTCTCTAAAGCAATCTCATTAACTGATATAGTTATCATTTCACTACTTCGGTTTTGGTGACCTTGTGGGCAAATGGATTGGTGGTTAAGTAGACCCCACCATAAGGTTTATGTAAAATCCACACAGGCCACTAGGTGCGTCACCTTATATTAGGAAAGACCACATGATCGGAAATAGTGTACAAGACAATGCTCGTCCTCCAAATCATATCCATCAGTGTGACCCACTTGACTCATGAATAGGTATGATTGTTGGGACACATGCCTAAAGTTTTGTGTGGAATCTAATAGTTAGAGTGGATTTTATATAATTATCATGGTGAGCCCCATAAAAATTAAGGGTGGACATCTCTTTCCCAGCTATTTCCTTTGGTGAGGTCCACCAAAATCACATGTCAGTTTGATTTATTTATTTTTTATTTATCTCCTGGCCTAATATCAGATTAAATATATACTAGTTGGAGTGGATGTTACATATTCATCATGATGGGCCCCGTTAAAATCAAAAGCGGGGTTCACAGTTGGAGAGGGACGCTGGGACTTTGATTTTTGGTGGGGCTGACTGTAATGTGTATGCAAAATACACTATGACGATTAGATGTGTAATCTCCGTTTAGGCCTAGAGCCAGAAAGTCAACCTGCCTTGCGATTTACGTGGACCATACTAAAGAAATCAGTTGTGAGAGAGATGTCCACCCTTAATTTTTTAAAGGCCCACCATGATGATTACAAGAAATCCATGCAGGCCTAAAAAAAAGGGCACATCCATGGTGATTCAGGTGGGCATACCAAGGGAAACAATTTGGAAGGCGATTGTTGTCTCCGTACACTCGGTTTCCAATCATGTGACCACCTAATCATGAATGGGGATGATTTTTGGGCCCTTGGCGTAACATGAGGTGATGCACCCGGTGGTTGGGTAGATTTTACATAAACATCATGGTGGAGTCCATCCAAGCAACCAACCCATTAGTTGGAACCTACCCAACTGGCAATGGTAGTGGAATGATAATGACATCAATTAATGATATAACTTTTTCAAAACTTTCTTTGAAATTTAAATACCATAGGTAGTTATTTGTAAAATTCCTTAAAACTTGAGGTGGATGCAGATAGGGTACAGCCCCACTAGAACCTAGCCATGGACAAATGGTCCTGTCAGGCCTTGGTGGGGCCCACCGTGATCGTGTATATGTTCTATTGACACTGTCCATCCATTTTGATTGATCATTTTAGAGATGAGCCAAAAAAGAAGGTAGATTGAAGGTTTAAGTGGACCACACCACACGAAGTAGAGGGGCTTGAAAGCCCACTGTTGAAAGATTCTTAGGGGCATAGAAGTTTTGGATCAAGCTGATATTTATGTTTTCCCTTCATCCGTGTCTATATGATCTTATGAACAAGTTGGATGACAAATAAACATCACGGTGAACCTTGTGAAGTTTTCCACAGTAGGAGTTTAATCCCACTGCTTGGTGTGGTGTGGTCCACTTGGGCCTTCATTTTGCCTCCTTTTTGGATCATGCCCTAAAATAATCTATCAAAATAGGTGGATAGTGTAGATAAAAAAAATATACATCACAGTGGCCTCATAGAGCTCCTGACAGGACCGTACGTGTCTAGTTAGGTCTTAGTGGGGGTAGTACCCAATCTGCATCACCATGAGGTCGAGCTTTGTGGGCCCCATGTGATGTGTACTAGACATCCATAAGGTGCAATTGGTGGGTCCCCTCTAGGCTATGGGATGTCCCAAAAATCAACTATTTCCGAACTCAAGTGGGCCACGCAATTGTGTTGATATATTAGTTCTTGTCCCTTTATTTTATAACAATCAAGCAGCAATCTATATTGCTTCTAATCTCGTGTTTTATGAGTGTACCAAGCATATTAAAGTTTGTTATCATTTCACATGGGAAAAGTTATCCAATGGTGTTAATTATACTCATCATCTCTCATCAAAAGAACAACTAGCTAACATATTTATCAAGGGAGTCTCTAGGCCTCGTCTATCTAACATTGTATTCAAGCTACGCAAGATTAATATTCATGCTCCACCGTGAAAAGTGTATATTCTCAATGGTCCTACAGACCATTGTATTATATTTTCCATATTTGTGTTATTTTTTATATTTATGTATTTGTATTTTCTATAAATGAAGAGCAAAGGGGAAGGTAGAGATTACCCCAAAATTTTCATGAAACCTACATCTCTCCATGTCCTTTTCAATGACGATGGTGATCCAATATATTTAAAGCACTCGTTGGAACCTTGACAGCTGCTAAGAAGAGAAAGATCATAGCATATGACAATGAACTACTACTTTAAGGAGTTCATAACAACGTAGAATGATCCTCGAGGCCTCCCACCAGCAACACCAATGGTTGTTAGTAAAAGAAATGGACAGGACAGAAATTGCTTAATCTGAATCACGAAACACCCTGTCCTTAAGATAACAGATGCCCCCACATCAGTTAAAGCGGTACTGCAAAGGGTTCTAGCAATTTTACCTCTAGGATAATCTAGGACTACTACTCCTTGATACTTACATGATAGATACAGTAGTACGTTCCCATAACTCAAACATATTTAGAAACAACCTAACACCTAGATCCATAGCTCAACTGGCAGACTGAGTGGAGATACCTCGTTTCAACACTTGAGGTCTTGGTATGGATCCCTAGTGGGGGTGGCTAACATGGAGCGTGTGTACTGACATGGATGTGTACTAACTATTGGATTAACAGCAACTCAATCACGATTAACACACATGAAACAATAATGACTGCTTTCTTGAAATTGTAGGATAGCAGAGTATTAATTTTTTTTTGGTACATCTACACTACATAGAAGACTCTTTTATAGATATGTAGGCACCTAATACTTGAGAGATTCTTGCTAAAAGAATTAATCAGCAACTGACATGTGGCTTGACCACATTCAACTTAGGTACAAACAGTGAGAAAATAGTGGAATCTTAAACGTTCTTATGGCCGTTCGGTTTAAATTATTCTCAACACGCTCCCTTAATTCAAACAACCTCAACTCCGAGCATTTCTCGTAACTTGACAAATTTCTGCTAGGAAAGCGCTTTAGTGAAAATGTTTGCAATTTGATCCTCGGTGTTGTAGTATTCCAACTTGATTTCTTCTTTCGCCACGAGTTCTCTTATGAAGTGATGACGTACTTGTATGTATTTAGTCCTTACATAAAATGCTGGATTTTTTGTCATTGCAATGGTAGATTTGTTGTCACAGTAGATTACCGTAGCTTCTTCTTGTTTTGCCTTCAAATCAGATAAGATCCTTCTAAGCCATACTGTCTGGCAAACGACACTTGTGGTAGCAATGTATTCGGCTTCCGAACTTGATAGTGCTGTAGTTTCTTGCTTCTTAGTCGCCCATGATACCATTCCGGATCCAAGACTAAGCGAAAATCCCGAAGTGCTTTTTCTGTCATCTGTACAACTGGCCCAATTGCTATCAGTATAAGTCACGAGTTTAAAATTACTCACCTTGCGATACCTGCAGATTCCAAAGTTTAATGTGCCATGAATATATCATAGACTCTTTTTGCTACTCCCATATGTTGTTAATTTGGATTTTGCATGAATCTGGATAGAATGCTCACTGCAAACATTATTTTTGGCCTTGTATGAGTGAGATAAATTAGTCTACCAATCAAGCTTCTGTAGTCTTTTCCATTAGTTTTATCTACCCCATCTTCTAACATAAGTTTATCATTTGTATTCATGAAAGTTTTTGCAGGATTACAATTAGTCATATAAAATCTTTTTAATATATCATGAGCATACTTTTCTTAACATACAAAAATACCATTGGAATCTTGAATAATTTGCATGCCTAAAAAATAAAGTAAAAGGCCCAAGTCAGTCATTTCAAATTTAGACATCATATTTTCTCTAAATTGCTTCATCAAACTTATAGAATTGCCTGTATATATCATATCATCAACATACAAGCAAACTATAAGGATTTTCATACCTTGAGTTTTCACATAAAGAGTAGGTTAACTTTCACTCCTCTTAAAATTAGCGTTAAGGAAGTACCTGTCGATCTTATTGTACCATGCTCTTGGAGCTTGTTTGATTCCATACAAAGCTTTCTCCAATTTGTAAACTTTATTTTCCATCCCATTGAGTTTAAATCCTGCAGGCTATTCTACATATACATTTTCCTGTAACTCACCATTTAAGAAAGCTGATTTGACATCAAATTAATAAACATGTTAACTTTCTTGAGATGCCGAAGATAAAACAGTTCTAATGATTTCTAATCAAGCAACAAGAGAAAAGGTTTCAAAAAAATCAACACCTGGAATTTGAACATAACCTTTTACTACTAAAAGAGCTTTATGCCTTTTCAAAGATCCATCAGGATTAAATTTGGATTTATAAATCCATTTCAGTCCAATGACTTCTTTTCCTGGGGGCAAATCAACCAAACTTCATGTTTTATTTTTTTCAATAGCATCAATTTCTTCATTCATTTCATCATACCACTCTCTTTTGTCATTGCATCTTCAAAACATGTGAGTTCTGAAGAAAAGAAGGTAAAATCACATGATTGATAAATATCAGTAAGACTTCTTACCCTTTTTGGAGGCGATTCACTTGATTCAATATGTGGTGAAGGTAGTGGATGAAACTTATTTGGTGGCATACAAGATGTGGTTTCTTCATGATCAACAACTAAATGAGTATTTTCGGCACTACTTTTCCAATTCCAAGCACCATTTTCATTAAAGATAACATCTCGACTGATGTTCAAAATCTTATTTTTTGGATCATAGAGCCTATAGCCTTTTGTTTCATCACCATAACCAATAAAAATATATTTTTTGTTCTTATTATCTTTTTTTTTTTTTTTTTTTTTTTTTTTTTTTTTTTGTGAAGGAATATGAGTATAGGTTATAGATCCAAATACTTTAAGATGACTCACATTTGGTTTTCTCCTAAACCAAGCTTCATATGGAGTTTTTCCTATGACAGCCATGGTAGGAAATCGGTTTAATAAATAAACCGAAGTTGCGACGGCTTCAGCCCAAAAGGTCTTTAGTAGTTCCTTTTCTTTCATCATACACCTTGCGGTTTCAACGATTATTTGATTTTTTTCATTCTGCGACTCCATTTTGTTGTGGGGGTAAAGCTTGTCGTGAGTTCTTTGGTTATACATGCACTTTTACACATCATAAAGAATTTTTTGAATGTAAATTCATAACCCCGGTCAGTACGTAATTTTTCAATAGAATAACCACTTTGTTTTTCAATAGAAGCCCGTAATTGTAGGAAAAATGAAAGAGCTTCAGACTTTTTTTAAAAAGAAAATACACCCATGACATTATAGTAAAGTCATCAACAAATAATAGAAAATATCTACATCCACCAAAAGAGGATGTACTCATAGGACCACAGATATCAGCATGTACAAGCATCAAAGGTTCAGTTGCCCTCCAAGATTTACCCACTTGAAAGGGAGTTCTATGATATTTTCCATATACACATGCTTCACACAACTTTCCATCATTTGTCACCATGGGTAAACCAACAACCATTGTATTTTTATGCAGTAAATTTAGCCAACCAAAGTTTAGATGCCCATATCGTTTATGCCATAGCCTAGAGGCATCACTAGATTCAACAGTAAAAGCATTGATGGTGAGATTAGAAAATTTAAGAGGGAACATTTTAGTATCAGTCATTTCAACTGAAACTATTAATTCCTTGTTTTTCTTATTAAATATCATGCATTTATTTTCATCAAAAATAGCATAAAGTCCTCTTTTCATCAATTGTTCCAAGCTGATTAAATTTTGAGCAATGCCAGGAGCATACATAACATCATGAATAAGCTTCTTACCAAATTTGGTGTATATGGAAATAGTTCCCTTACCTCGCACTTGAACTTGATTATCATCTCCCATCCGTACTTGAGACCTAATAGTCTCATCCATCTCAACAAATAATGATTTATCACCTGTCATATGGTTACTGCAACCATTATCTAGATACCAAACATTTTCAGTACACGCAGTAAAACATGAAAGAAATAGGCTTTCTTCATTAGTTTTTTCATCATCACATTTTTCTTCATGGAAATTTGCCCTATCTTTTAGCTTATACCAACAATCTTTTCCAGCATGCCCATTTTTTTTTTTTTTTTTACAAATTGAGCAATGAGGCACATTGGAATCCTTATTTTTATACCAACAGTCTCTTTCAATATGCCCTTTCTTTTTGCACTTATAATATTGAATAGGGGATTTACAATTACCTCGATTGGAGTTTCTAGAGTTGTTGTAGTGGGCTTTTCCTTTCCCTTTAAAGGATTGGTTTGACCGAGCTTCACCACCATGACCCTTTTTAAATGGGTGAGTTGCAGTACCTTCACTTCAGCTTTCCTTCAAAGTGAGTTTTGTCTGCAATGCCTGCTCAACAGAATTTTCTGTGTCTTTTTATAACCTCTCTTCATAAGCTTGAAGAGATCCCATTAATTGAGTTAAAGGTAAAGTGCTTAGATCTTTAGATTCCTCTATTGCAGGAACAATGAAATTAAATTTTGAATTAAGACTCCGAAGTACCTTTTCAACAATTTTTTTGTTTAGATAGGTCTTCACCAAGAGACCTAGCTTGATTTACTATTGAGGTGACTCGAGTGAAAATTCAGAATTCTTGAACCGATTCTGAATTTTTCATTAATAAGGTTTCAAATTCATGACGGAGAAATTGTAATCTTACAGTGATTACTTTACTTGACCTTTGGAATTCATTTCGAAGCAAGTCTCATGCTTCTTTAGATGTTTTAGCTCCCATTATTCTTGGGAAGATTGTGTCATCCAGAGCTTGTTGGATATATGACAGGGCCTTTGCATCTTTTTTTCTATTTTCTTTCATCTCCGCTTTTTGAGCTGCGGTCACCCTTCCTTCTTGATCATTATACTCTGTAAAACCAGTCTCTACTAATTTCCATAAATTGTGAGACATAAATATTGTTCTCATTTTAATAGTAAAAAATGGATAATTTTCTCCTTTGAGAATAAAATTTTGATTAACACTTACCGTGCTACTTGTGGTTGCCATTACCTTTTACGTTGCTCCAGATCGCTGCGGAACTTGGCTTTGATACCAAATTTGTTGGAGTAACAGCAACTCAATCACGATTAACACACACTTCACAAATAACACACATGAAACAATAATGGTTGTTTTCTTGAAATTGTAGGATAGTAGAGTATATTAAAATTTTTTTGGTACATCTACATTCAACTTAGTTACAACAAACAATGAGAAAATAGTGAAATTTCAAACGTTCTTATGACTGTTGGGTTTGAATTATTCTTAACACTAACAAGCTAACCCAAAAAAAAAAGAAAAAGAAAAAAACCTAAAAAGAAAGAAGGAAAGAGAGATTAGGAAGATATATGAGAGAATGAAAGATGATTTTCTTATATGTTATAGTTATTCTAGACCCTATTGTTGTGCAGATGCCTTGCATTCTGTCGGGCATAGTCGATTGTGAAGATCCACGGTCGACCGTGACTCACTGTGATGTTCATGGTCAACCGTGGAATTCCATAGTCAACCATGACTCGCTTTGATGTTCACAGTTGACCGTATGCAACCATCGGGTTTCTTGATTTTGCGCAAAACTGAGTATTTAAGTCCAATTTTTCATTATGGCTTAAACTAATTCGAGTGTTTTCTCTTGAGGGGTTAAGGTTGGTCAAAGAGAGGGTTTTCTACCCTTGTAATCTTAAAGAATTTAGGAGTTTCCTAGAGGTGTGCATCGCAAGGAAAGATCGGGCACATCTGTAATTGAAGAAGGTGAGTCTGTACAACTCTAAGATTTTGATTATACTGGATCTTTGTCGCTTTGTGCCGTGATTTTTTCTCGCAATAGTTTTTTCACGTAAAATATCATTATATTTGTGATGGTTTGTTTTTTGATTTGGTTATCCTGCATCATTAGATTGTTCTATCTTCATTTATTGTGCTTCTACAAAGTGCATAGATTAATGGTGGTGTTAAATCTAAATTTCTAACACCTAGGGTTTAATTTGGGTTTATTGTTGGCTCGGGTTCACATCATTGTGGTGTGATATAGAGCGAGTTCATTCATAACAAAGTAATATCAGAGCGTCAAGTTGAAACGTCTTTTCAGTCTACTGCTGAAGCCATCTGACCCATTTATAGGGTCATGCAAGTCTAAACGAGGGAAAGACAAATTTCAACACCTTATTGTTCCACAAGTTCTAAATGGTGAACGTTTAGTCCCCATTATTTTTTGAGGTGTGGTCCACTTGCAAGTTGGATACCTATCACTTTTAGACCCATGCCCTAATCCTAAAAGCCAAAATAGATGAACGACTAAGATAGAACACAAACCTCACACTGAGCTCCACAAATGTTGACCCAAGGCTATATAGGTAGGGGTCGTAGTTATGATGTAATAAATGCCTCGGTTAGGGGTTGCACGCGACTCTAACGTAAAAGCCAAAATGTGACCATCGCAATCTCTTTCATATGCAAATTGTGATCCCTAAAGTGGGCCAACCCGGACCCCTACAATGTCAGAATTACTACCTCTACTGCGTGAGAACAACAATCCCTACTACGTCAGAACTACAATCCTTGTTATATAGTCTCGGGCTACTGTTTGTAAGGTGCACCGCAAGGTTCATGTTCTATTTATGCTATCCATTCGTTTTGGTTTTTAAGGTTAGGGAATAAATCAAAGAACGAGAAGTATCCAACTCACAAGTGGATCACACTTCAGGAAATAATGGAGATTAATCATCCACCATTTTAAACTTGTGGGGTAACAAGTTATTTAAATCAAGCTGAAATTTGTCTTCCCCTCATCCAGACTCATGTGACTTTATAAACAGGTCGAATGACTCCAACAGTGGATCATAGGTAAGTTTCAACAATCCACGTCAAACATATCTGTGGCCCCACAAATATTCTCGCATGCAACAACTTTTATCGGTCCTGAAATGGAAGCATCACCATTTTTATCCAAAATAAAATAAAATAACTATTAGAGATCTAAAAATGAACATTTATAAAGGAGATTTATTTTGATAAAAAAGGTAAACCTTGACTTTAATTTGGTAAAAATTTCTTTTAAAGGTACAGAGGAATCTTGAAATATCATCATGATCAAGTGGGCCAGGCTCATAGTGACGGCTGATGGGACTTACTTTTTGCCATGTATCAAGCCAAAATACTATCTTTTCAATTATTTTGTTGGCTTTGTGTGATCCACGAAATAAATCCGTGGATGAGTGATTGTTAGTTGCAGTTAAGATTGTGGGCCCATGTACCATATTTTACCCAAGGACTACAATTTACAGTGGTCCACTGTACTCAGTAAATTCATTTGCCGACGCATATAATTCCATACATGTGGCACACATTGCTCAGTGTTCCAAACCATTAGATCTATAGAGCTTCTCAATCGATGGTCGATACCTTGAAAATATTATGGAGATCGGAAGATCCTACCATTCAAACTGTTGACCGACAAATATATGGCTACGAAGAAAACAAAACTACAGAAACCCATGAAAATAATTCAATAATGGGAGGCCGGGTCCTCTGCAACGTTTTCAGAATAAGCTTATTCTACAAATTAGACTGTGGCCATGGCTACTATAATACCTGTGAGAAATCCACTCCGTCTATCAGTTTCTCCGGATCATATTATGACGGGGGCCCAAAAATAAGGCAGACTAAAAACTCAAGTGGGCCACATGATAGGAAAAGAAACAGTAGAAATGAAAATGCCCACCGTTGAAACCTTCGAAGGGCCACCGTAATGTTCACATGCTATCCAGACGGTTCACAAGGTTATTCCCAGTAAACTGAAAATACAAATATTAACCTGATTCAAAACTTCTGTGGCCCATGAAGGTTTCAATCATGGGCATTTAATCTATACTTTTCCTTGGCATACGGCTCACTTGAGTTCTAGATCTACCACGTTTTTGGGCTCCAATCCTAATGTGATCTGGCGAGACTGATGGACGAAGTGAATTTCCATGAACATTGCGTTGGCCCTGCATAGCATCCACTAAGTTCCACATGTTTTGGATCAGGTTGATCGGTGGGAAGGGTCTTTACTCATGCCTCAATGGTAGAGTCATAGGAGTTTCAATACGGGATCATGGGTTCGAATACCCATTACGGTGACTTGACTGTGATAAGGTCACACTAATCTGAATGAAAAAAAAAAAAAAAAAAAAAAACAAAAACAAAAACAAATATCGGGTAAGTTTTTAATGGCCAATCACTACTTTTGCTAGTGTTATGGTCCACGGTAATGGCTGCACCTGTCCGGGGATTATGGAGAACACCTCAATAGTTCACCCTCCTTTGGTGACAACGATTGAATTGGCCATTGTAAACTTAGTGAAGATATCTATCAATCTAGAATGTCTCGTCAGGGATACACTATCTATGGACACCAACTTATAGATCTTATAGATTAAATGCGCCAAACCATCCAACTGGCGAGTATTATTGGTTAAAAAAAACAGATGGCTGTGTTGAAATTCGACAAGAAAAATCAGAAATATTAGATCAATATGATCTTTTACACCCCATCTGTCAAGACCAACTCTAGTGAATAAGATCATGTCACCATGTGTTGACATATTCGTAGTGAAACATGAAAAATAACCACAAATCGCAAAGATAATATCATAAGAATCCAAAGGCGTCGGAAGTGCATGTCGCATCAAGAATACCATGCCATCTAGAGATGTAAGGCCGAAATCCTAGAGGCGATCATTCTCCTAATGACATAACTAGAAGATATGAGCTACACACTCGAAGTGTCCAAAAAGCATGCATAACTTAGTGTAACATTAAGATGATAATACTCAATGACACATGGTTGGATTTAATTAATAACCATATACATTCATGAATCACTAAGCAGTGCACCAAGAAAAGAAAACTGTGAGAAGATAAAAATATAAGCCAACATGGCAACACAATGACTACCTGGCTTCATTTTAAATTAGAAGCATATTAGGCCAAGGCCATTAATCGATCAATTCATCGATCTCAAAAGCTAAGGGACCATATGCAAGACCACTACTTAGCCAGAGTCTATAAAAGTAGTAGAGAGTAAAGAGTTTGGGACGATCACCAATCTAGCCAAACAAAATCTCTTATTTAGCTCATCACTGCCTATCAAATCTTTTTATCCTCACATGGATGCCTATCTAAGCCTAGCTTAATCTAGCTTTAGCCTCTTCACTTCTTTCCAACGCAATGTTGTAGCAAATCGTATCGATTAGTGCAGTTTTATTTTTATTTTCAACACATGAACTCACACCCCCACACACTCACTTACTCACTCATACCACATTGGATTTTCAACACAATGAGTACTCGAACCCATGACCATCTAGGTTTAGCTGACCGATCCCCGACCATCTAGGTCTGTCAACCCTTTATAGCTGCTTTGCCCACTCAAATTGTCGTCGGTAATTTTTCTATTTTATTTACTTTTTTTTTTTTTTGCTAATTATATTGCATTCTAATTCAGTTTAATAAAATCAACAGTTGGTCTTATATTTTCTATTTCTTTTTAAAGTATTTACTTTATTAATAGATACCATAAAGCTATCACCACTGTTATAATAAAAAGTCATTATACAAAAGAAAAAAAATTCGTTTAAAAGACTAACCATTTTCTTTCCAAATTATCGAATTATTTGTCAATTGGTAGATGAGTAGTTAGATCAATCTTTATAGATGGGGCCCTAATCTAACTATTTTGACGCCAGATTTTATAATACGTTTGATTTGATTTGAGTTGAGGCAGGTAGTTTGGACAGTCCACTGCGCGCTGCGTTACTTGTGGGGTCGATTGAGTCACCACCATGTTGAAAATGTTGGTGAACAGTCACCACAGTCTAACCTAGTCTAACATTTTTCTATATGACAACATCCCTACGGTCTAACCTTTTTCTATATAAGAACATCCAAGACATGACATGAGGTTTATCTCTTCGCCTTTCCTGTGGCAACTCATCGTTCCTGGTAAGTCCTATATATATATATATATATATATATATATATATATATATATATATATATATATATATAGGGTTTTTAATTTTCAGTAAGCAGCGCCTTTGATTCGGTGATCCAGACCGTTGATCTGTTGTGGACCACCTTGGATGGAGCATTCCTCAAAGGATCGATTTCACAGGACAATCCTAACCTTTCAATTTATGGCTTACAAATAGATGGTCAGGAGAAGTACACAAACGGTCCTGATTCAACCGGAAACAGCCACAAGATTGGCGGCTAGGATCATCCATTCTAGTAGATTTTCTAGGCGTGGGTCCAACCATGATGGGACAGAACTAGCCACTGGTCTGTATTAATACAAATCCCATAATTCCTCTTTGAACTGTGCATTTGTGTGCGGAGAAGGTGGGCCCCACCCATCAACTGCGTTTGGTAAGCCATGGGTGATGGCATGCATGTGGTGATGCTTCCATGGTTGGCTTTTGGTCACATGATTGTTGGGGCCTTGCACAAAACCTCAATATCTAGCCTCCCAAATCAAACCAGAATTATGAGATAATAAAGCAATGAAATAAATCAAAGCATAAACCACACGACATAAGAGATTTTTACGTGGAAAACCCTTAAAGAGGTAAAAACCACGGGACCTCGTCTAGATCAACAATCCACTATGAAGTAGAACGTTACAACCTTCTTCACTCACGTAAGAGTGGATAAACAATAAGAGAATAAAAGAAAAATGGAGAGATCTCACCGATTACGAGGACGTAGAAGCGCTGAGATATTAAGTGCACAATAGATCACCTCTATGAGCATAACCTCCATTCCACAAGCTTTCTCTCTCTTTCTTTCTCTCTCACACCTTTGATAGCCCTAAACCCTTTAGCAAACCCTTACAAAGTTTTAGGAAACCCTCTTGCATTATATAAAAAAACCCTAGGCACCCCTATTTATAGTTTAGAAAACTCCCTTTCGCACCCCTTGCGAAAGAGCCTCAGATTTCCGCAGTCCGCGTAAGATCCGGACTCAAATCTGCGTAACCTCGACTGGTCGAGACTGTTCACTCGACTAGTTGAGCACTGTTCACTAAGTTCGCTGGACTTTAAGTCGAGTGACCCTCGACTGGTCGAGCACTGTTCACTCGACTGGTCGAGCAGTGCTCTCGACTAGTCGAGCAGCTCGGTGATTCCACTGTTTGTGGCATCCGAACCGCACCACATCTCCTCTGACCTGAGGAGGAAAACTCCATCAAATCTCTCCCTTTTCGACTCAGGAGGAATTCACATTCTTCAAGCCAGCCTGGTTTCTACAAACCTCAAACTTACCCTTGAGCAAAGCCTTGGTCATCATGTCTGACCTATTATTGTCCGTATAGACCTTCTCAAGCTGTAACACCTTCTATTCCAAAGTATCCTTGATCCAGTGATATCGAATCTCTATGTGCTTCGACTTGGAGTGCTGACTTAGATTCTTGCTCAAGTGTATAACACTTTGACTATCCCAATAGACCACGTGCTGCTTTTGCTTCAGGCTAAGTTCCTGTAGGAACCTCTTCATCTAAAGCATCTCTTTACATGGCTCTGTGACTACAATGTACTTGGCCTCTGTTGTCGACAATGCTACGACCTTCCGTAGTTTGCTCTACCAAGAAACCGCTCCCCCTGCAAACGTGAACATGAACTCCGATGTAGACTTCCTGGAGTCTATATCACCTGCAATATCTGCATCTGTGTAGCGCTCTAACACAGGTTTTCCATCACCATAGCATAGGCTCAACTTGAATGAGCCTCTTAGATACCGCAATATCCATTTCGTCGCTGTTCAATGCTCTTTGTCAGGATTGGCAAGATATCGACTGAAAACACCAACCGCATATGCTATGTCTGGGTGTGTACACACCATAACATACATCAAACTTTCTACAGATGACGCGTAGGGTATCTTCTGCATCTCTTCCACCTCTGCCTTTGTCTTGGGACACTGCCTATTGCTCAATCTGAAGTGACCATTCAGTGGAGTACTGACTGGCTTCGCTGCATTCATATTGAACCGCTCTAGGACTTTCTCAATATACCGCTCTTGTGACAGCCAAAGCTTCCTACTGCTTCTGTCACAGGTTATCTCCATTCCTAGGATCTGTTTAGTCGGGCCCAAGTCTTTCATCGCAAACGACTTGCCCTATTCCTGTTTCAGCCTGTTAATCTTCTTGATGTCTTTTCCCATTATGAGCATGTCATGAACGTATAACAGCAGAACTAAGAAATTACTATCTGAGAACTTGTGCGTGAACATACAGTGGTCCGACTCCGTTCTGTCATACCCATGCTTCAACATAAACGAGTCGAACTTCTTGTACCATTGCCGTGGAGCTTGTTTCAGCCCATACAAGCTCTTCCTCAGCCTATACACCATATGCTCTTTGCTCTTGACTTTGAACCCCTCTGGTTGGTGCATGTAGATCTCTTCTTCCAGGTCACCATGGAGGAAGACAATTTTAACATCTAACTGCTTTATCTCCAGATCCATGCTAGTCACCAACCCAAGCAATACCCGTATGGATGTCATCTTCACCACTGGTGAGAACATCTCCTTGAAGTCTATACCTTTCCTCTGACCAAACCCTTTCATCACAAGTCTGGCCTTGAACCTCGTCTGTGAATTCTTCTGCTCAACCTTCTTTTTGAACACTCACTTGTTGCTCAAAGCTTTCTTGTCCTTAGGCAATTTCACCATATCATAGGTGTGGTTATTATGCAAGGATTCCATCTCTTCTTGCATAGCTTTCAACCACTCCCACTTATGCTGTCGGCTAGGGCCTCAGAATAATTTTCTGGCTCTCCCCCATCAGTCAACATAATGTACTCATGCGGCGAGTACCTCTTGGACGACTGTCTGTCCCTAGATGACCTCCTCACCTGTGGCTCAACAGGTGGATCAAGTGGGGGCTGATCCCCTGGTCCATCTTCTGAAGGAACTCCCTCGTCCTCTACACTTTGCTATACTCTCCCGTCATCAGGCACCATGGGAGAAATAATTGGATCCATGTCCTCTAGCTCACCTGAACTAGGCTGGTTCTTCTTTGGCTTACCAATGTTTTCTATACACTGATCTTCAAAGAAAACCACATCTCTGCTCCTGACGAGCTTGTTCTCGGTCGGATCCCATAATTTGTAACTGAACTTTTCATCACCGTACCCCAATAACGCACACTACCTGATCTTCATATCGAGCTTGGACCTCTCGTCCTTTGATACGTGAACGGATGCCCTGTATCCAAACACCCTGAGATGACTGTACAATGGATCTTGTCCAGTCCACACCTTCTCAGGCACTTCTCCATTCAACAGGGCTGATGGAGACCTGTTTATCAGATATACTGCTGTGTGCATTACTTCTCCCCAGAACGTCTTGGGCAATTTCGTATGTGATAACATGCATCTGATTCTCTTTACAATTGTGCGATTCATTCGCTCAGCCACACCATTATACTGGGGGGTCTTGGGAATCGTCTGTTTATGCTGTATACCCAGGGACTTACAATACTCATGAAAGTCGCCAATGTATTCACCACCATTGTCAGTGCGGATGCACTTCAATGATCTACCTGTCTCTCTTGACCATAACGTGAAACAATTTAAACACACTAAATACCTCATCCTTGAATTTCAAAGCATAAACCTAAACCCTCCTAGATGCATCATCTATAAAAGTGACAAAATACAATGCCCCACCCAAGGTTTTTATCCTCATAGGACCACAAACATCAGAATAAACCAAATCTAATGCATGCACTCTATTAACATGAGAAGTAGATTTAACAAATGAAACTCTATGCTGTTTCCCTGATAAATAATCAATACAGGTTTTGAGAGGTATACTTGTCACATCTGGAAGGAGCCGCTTCCTCGCTAGTACCTGAAGCCCTTTTTTACTCATGTAGCCTAGACACCTGTGCCACATGTCAATAGCTGAATCTTCTGTTGCGTTTAATCCACCCTTGCACACACTGACACTTGCCTTGTAAAGGGTGTAACGCTTCTTTCCTCTAGCTGCGATCAACAAACCCTTGATGAGCTTCCAGTGCCCACCAACAAACCGGCTTTCATAGCCATTATCATCCAGCCTTCCCGTTGACATCAAGTTGAGGCGAAGGTCTAGGATATGCCTCACATTCCTGAGAACCAATGTGCAACCCACATCAGTCTTCACACAAATATCACCGACCCCTATGATCTTCGATACACCAGAATTTTCCATCTTCACGGTCCCATAGTCACCTAACTTGTAGCTTGTGAAGAAGTCTTTGCGTGGAGTCGCATGAAAAGTCGGTGTCCTGACTCATAACCGTGAGACAAACATCATGATCTGCTAAAAGAATAACTACAATGTCGTCATTTGAAGCGGCCATAGTGGAATCTGATTCATCTTTCTACTCCTTTTCTTTTCCTTTTTTGTCGTTCTTATTCTTACGACATTCATGCTTATAGTGGCCCTTCTTACCACAATTCCAGCATTCAGTATCCTTCATGGTACTCGACTTGCCTCTTGATTTATCTCAGGCCTTCCCGCCCTTCCTGTTCTTTCCTTTCCTCTGTTCCTATGTCACAAGGGCCTCTTGCTGAGTAGACCCCCGAGACTTCCTCCTTGTCTCCTCATTGAAGTGACAGCTAGTTACCTGTTCCATGGATACCTTTCCGTTTGGCATGGAGTTACTTAGAGACACTACCAATGTCTCCCAACTATCAGGCAATGAGCTAAGCAATAACAAAGCCTGTAATTCATCATCAAGGACCATCTTTATAGCGGAGAGTTGGTTCAATATATTGCTGACCTTATTCATGTGCTCGGCCACAAAACCACCATCTTTGAACTTGAGATTCACAAGTCGTCGTATCAAGAAAATCTTATTGCCGATTGTCTTCCTCTCATACAGCCCTTGTAATTTCAGCCATAGGCTAGCGGTTGAGGTCTCCATAGACGCATGGTCAAATACGGAATTGTCCAACCATTGTCTAATAAACCCCACCGCCTTCCTGTCCAATTTCTTCCAATCATCATCTGTCATATCCTTTGACTTTTCTGATATGCCTTGAATTGGAGAATACACGTTCTTACAAAAAAGTAAGTCCTCCATCTTAGCCTTCCATATGGTCCAGTTAGAACCATTGAGGCTGATCATCCTTGATGAGACACCTTCCATAATTCAGAACCGATCCCACGCCGTTCAACCAACCTGAACACTCTGATACCACTTTGTTGGGGGCCTTGCACAAAACCTTAAGATCTAGCCTCCCAAATCAAACCAGAATTATGGGATAATAAAGCAATGAAATAAATTAAAGCACAAACCACATAACACAAGATTTATACGTGAAAAACCCTCAAAGAGGTAAAAACCACGGGACCTCGTCCAGATCAACTATCCACTATGAAGTAGAACGTTACAATCTTCTTTACTCACGCAGGAGTGGATAAACAATAAGAGAATAAAAGAAAAACGGAGAGATCTCACCGATTACGATGACGTAGAAGCGCTGAGATATCAAGTGCATAATAGATCACCTCTATGAGCATAACCTCCCTTCCACAAGCTTCCTCTCTCTCTCTTTCTCTCTCTCTCTCTCTCACACACACACAGCTTTGATAGCCCTAAACCCTTTAGCAAACCCTTGCAAAGCTTTAGAAAACCCTCTCGCATTACATAGAAAAGCCCTAGGCACCCCTATTTATATTTTAGGAAACTCCCTGTCGCACCCCTTGTGAAAGGGCCTCAGATTTCCACAGTCCGCACAAGATCCAGACTCAAATATGCGTAACCTAAACCGGTCGAGAAGAGTCCTCGACTGGTCGAGGCTGTTCACTCGACCGGTCAAGCCGGGCCCTCAAATGGTCGAGCACTGTTCACTCGACCAGTCGAGCAGTGCTCTCGACTGGTCGAGCAGCGCGGTGATTCCATTGTTTGTTGTATCCGAACTGCACCACATCTTCTCTGACCTAAGGAGGAAAACCCCATCAATGATCCCATTCCTTCATCTCTCCATAGCCTTAGCCAAATTTGGCATCCGAATCTCCTTCCTCACCACTCAAAAAAACATCCAAAGGCTCCCTAAGATCCCACCACATCTAACGGCTCTGATCAATCTAGTCGAGCTTCCTTTGCTGTTCATCGACGGCCACCCGAAAGCGCCGAGGCCACCGTTGATATCCTCCATGGGACCTACGAGTACTTAAAGAAAGCCTACAATCTCTCTTACCCCTTCTTCGATCAGTTTATCACCAACAAATCACCCGATTGGATTATCCATGACATCTTCCCAAGATGGACGGCCAGGATCGCACATGAGTTAGGCATTCCACGAGTGCTGTTCTCCATTTTATCTGCTGCTGCGATGTCCTTCCTGGGGGCGTTCGAGTCTATGAACGACGACGGCCTAAGAAAAATATGGCCATCTCCAGAGAGCCTGGCGTCCCAACCCAAGTGGTTTGAATTCAAATCATCCATCGCATTCGGTCTGCACGAGATCAACGACATCTACGGTGGGTTATTCAGTCCAAATGTTTCAGGACTGTCGGATTTGGATCATGCACTGATAGCATTACAAGGATGCTCGGCGATGGCCATTCGGACTTGTGCTGAGTTCGAAGGAGAGTACTTAGGCTTACTAAAGAAGTTGCACTAGATACTCATCATTCCTATTAGATTACTTCCACTAACGCCACCAGAGAAGAGAGAAACAACCGACCCCAAGTGGGCAAAAACACTAAAATGGCTCGATGGACAGCTTGACAGATCAGTGGTATTTGTTTGCTTTAGAAGTGAATGTAAACTGAGCAAAGATCAAATGTTTGAGATTGCTCATGGCCTTCAACTCTCCAATTTGCCATTTCTATGGGCCCTCAGGAGGCCTATATGGGCAACCAATGACATAAATACCCTACCGCTGGGATTCGAGAGCTGGATTGCTAGTCGTGGGGTCGTCCATATGAGTTGGGTCCCTCAGTTGGAGATATTGGCCCACCATGCCATTGGTGGATCTTTGTTTCATTCTGGATGGGGGTCCATCAGATTGAGACAGTCCAGTATGGGCATACGCTCATCGTATTGCCTCTCGCGAACATCCAGTCGTTGGATGCGTGGCATTTGGTGGACAAGGGTTTGGCCATACAAGTTGAGATAAACAACGATGGGTCATTTCACAGGGATGCAATTGCTCGATCTCTGAGGTGGACCATGGTTGAAGAAGAAGGAGAAAGCATTAGGCGCAAATCAATGGAAGTGAGACCCGTTTTCAGCTATCGGAAGCTCCACCAAAGCTTCTGGTTGAAGCTTAATATTGATGGCTCATCGAGAGGCAATCCAGGGGAGAGTGGAGGAGGAGTGTGCCGGGACCACTCAGGTAACCTCATATTCGCTTTTCATAGATAGTATGAGATTGCATCCAACACGATTGCAGAAGCCCAGTCCATGCTTGATGGTTTAAACATTTGCACCAACCTGGGGCTCGCCAACATTGTTGTGGAGTCTGACTCCAAGCTAATTGTGGAAGCAGCGGAGGACTTAACATCATCGACACCCTAGAAAATTTGGTATATTATGGGAGAAATCTGGTTAAAAAAATGGAGCCTTAACCTGTCTTTCTCTCATATCTTCCGTGAGGGGAACTCAGTGGCGGATGCTCTAGCTAGACTGGCAAGTGACGGGTGTCCAGATAGAATCTACAGAAGTCGTTCCTCTCTCCCGAGGCTAGTTAGAGGGGAGCTTGTGTTGGACAATGCCGGTCTGGGCGCTGTTAGATCCCCTTGACCTCTCTCTCTCCTCCCCCCCCCCCCCCCCATTGTTGAGCACCTGCCTTGCGTAGATCTGTGCAGAGTCCCTTGAGGGGACTTTTTTGGTTTTAGTTTTTAGTTTTTTGTATGTGGATACACGATAGGTGTGGTCCTCTCTCTTTTTGTAGGGACCCACCTAAATGGCTGTAAATCCTGTTGATTAATGAAATTCATGGAGAAAGCTCTGATGGAAAGTGGGAAACAACTGATCTGAAATAATATGTAAGATGTTGTCATTAGTATTATGTTGTTTTGTCTATTAAGATTTCTATTGTTTTATTAAGGTGGAATTTTCAGTTAATGACTAACTAGCTGGGAACTTTTGTGAACTTCGTCCACATGGGGCAGATGGTTGCATTATCCTAGCCATTGATTTTGTGGTCCTATCATCAGTGAGCAATGCTGCATGAATTTGGCCTATTTTTCTTTTTAACCATGTGTTGCATGCCAATTGTGTTGTTGATGTATCAAATCTGTAAACAACAAGGTCTGTCGATGCCATCAATAGACCACTCGATGTCATCGAGCAAATGTCAATGCCATTGGAAAAATCCAAAAAATTCATGTTTTATCGCAGAAATGTTTTGATGTTTTTTCAATAACATTGAAGGTGTTTGATGCCAACGACAGATCGTTGATGCCATTAAAGTCCCATTAAATGTGCGTGCAGAATTGAGTAAGTGTGGGATTTGTTTCCTATTCTGATTGTGATACATTGTTATACTATATATAGAGGGTGTAATTGGTATTTGGGTATTAAGAGAGGTATTCTAGGTTTTCTAAATTCATTCATAAGGGTTTCAAGGGCCTAGCTTGGCTTGTGAGGGAGAATTGTTCGAATCAGTAATCTCTATCTCTTGTAATTTTCTACTTTCATAGTGCATAACTGTCGTTTTGTGCCGTAGTTTATTCCTGCAGGGGTTTTTCCATGTAAAATTCAGTTTGTTTGTGTTTGAACTTAGTTGTGCGATTGGAGTACTTTGCTTAATCCATCTCTGTGTGCTTCCACGGTTTCCCAACAAGTGGTATTATAGTTAATATTAGGAAACAGATTGAATCTAAAAGCATAGTATCAATGACTTCTAATCTAAAGTTCGATGTTGAAAAGTATTTCAGAAAAAATAATTTTGAACTATGGAAGGTTAAGATGACCAATGTCCTAGTTTAGCAAGGATTGTACGATGATCTCCTTGAAAAGCGACCAGAACTATGACAGATAATGAATGAAACAAGATGGATAAGAAAGCGAGAACTCTATCTAATTGTGCTTAATGGACGAGGTCCTTTATAAAGTCATGAGAGAGAAAACTACAACAAGTATATGGGCAAAGTTAGAGAACATCTATGCAAAGAAATCTCTAGAGAATCACTTGTACTTGAAGTTTCAGTTATTCAATCTAAGGATGGTGGAGTGGGTCGATGTTGAGGCCCACATTAGTAACTTCAACAGGTTAATTCATAAATTGCTTGATGTGGATGAAACGATGAAAGACGAGGATCAAGCATGCATTATGTTGAATTCTCTCCTAATTTCGTATGAGTCATTCAATGACTCATTATGCACCAGTAGAACTACCATTAGCGTCAATACTGTTATCTCAACCCTTTAGTCGAATGTTATGAGAAAGAAAAGTGGTGACGTAGGTGCTTCTACAGATGCACCGGTTATATACGAGGGGTAGAAATTCAGAGCGGGATAGTAAATCTTCACGATCGAGGTCCAAATCAAAGGGCAAGGGCAAAGGCAAGTTGAAGTCTTATATGGGATGTCTGGGCACATGAAGAAGGATTTTACAAATCCTAAGGTAAGAAAACAAAATTCAGAAAATTCTTTTAGAAAGCTAGAGCTAGAGACTTTGAGTTTCTATTCTTTAGGTCTCTTCTGATCTTTTAATTTTCTTCTATTCTATTTCAACTTTAAAGCTAATGTCATATTTTTAATTTATCATTTTTCAATTCGTACATTTCAACCCCCCTACTTTGAACACCTAAGGTAGTAGTCTCTACTCTGACATCACGTAAAGTATGCTTTACAGTTGCCTCTCTTGAGAATATTTTATATAAGAAAACATGACTTAAAAGAGTAACCAAAAACTTTGTGTTCATTTTCTTTTCCGTACTTTTATCGAAAAAATCATTTCCACCATTTACATTTTGTTTTCAGTTTATCTTTTATAGTTTAGACATCTAATTCTTAGTATTTTATTAGAAGTTCCTTTAAAACAAAAAATTTATTATTAGAAGTTCCTTGAATCCTCTTTAAAAGCGTATAACCTGACAAGTAGTAGAGGCCTTGTTTGACATAGGTAGTAAAAAGGTGCCTAACCTCTTCATTTTTCATAATTGATGCCATTACCTGGAATCCATTGCACAAACCTATATAAGAGTCACTCGAGTCGGGAATTCTTCAGTTTTTTCAATTTCCAGGCGATTTCACGGATTCTAGCTAGACAACTGTGGATCATAAAGCCTTCATTTTGACTAATGGTGACTCTGATCAATACATGGACACGAGTATGTTGCATGAGGTTTACGAATGGTATACATATAATTATCAAGCTTTTATTCTTAGCCCATTCGTTAGGTTTGGGTGTGGAGGTCTTAGCTATGGGTTTCGCTGGATCTGGGCCTTTATATATTATTGCCTGAATTGACCAAGCACTTAAGAAATCATACCCTCTCTTCTCAACCCCTCCACAAGGTTTAGGTATGAAGCTCTTAGCTATGGGTTTCACCAGATCTTGATAGACTTCGGATCTGGGCCTTTATATGCTATCGTCCATATCAACCAAGCATATGATACGTTCTAGGTTTATGAAAGACATGCTCTTTGACTTACCAAGCATCCAGATCGTGTCACATTAAAAATCTGAGTAAACTGTAGTTCTATATTTATCACCATATGTGTGTGTGTGTGTGTGTGTGTGTGTGTGTGTGTGTGTGTGTGTGTGTGTGTGTGTATATGCAGTCGACCTCATGGGAACTTCCCATGAGGTTGAGCTGTGTGGGCCCCACCATGATGTGTGTCCAACATTAACATAGTGCATTTGATGGGTCCCCTTTAAATTATGGGATATCACAAAAATCAGTTGTATATGGAACTCGGGTGGGCCATACCATCTAAAATCATGTCAAGACATGCCTAAAACATATGAAAACACTTGGTGGGGCCCACTTGAAATTTGGATGCGCCTAAAACTTGGTCTAACCCCTCATCCAAGTGGGACACACATAATGGATGGGCTGGATTTGTGAACCACATCTCTATGGGCCCAATAAATGATTATGAATGTTTTAATGGGAGGGTAACCCCTCTCAACTTTCGTATGTGGTGTGGCCTACACAAGTCATGGATTGACTTGATTTTTAGGCCTGAGGCCCATCGTGGAATGGTACATCTGATTGATGGGGTAGATGTTTAACACGCATCACGGTGGGGCCCACACAGCTTGACCTCATGAGAAGTTTTTTTTTTTTTGAAAGCTCAAGAGGACTTTTCATTGATGAGAAAATGTAATTACAAAGGCCTGACTTTGGGCAATTCCAGGAGAAAAAGGACCTGGGGAAGCCTATCATATCACAAAAAGGAAAATCCTAAAAGCTAGCTGAGCAAACATAAGAAAACCAACATCGAAAATCAACTCTACACTTCTTTAATCGCGCCCAGCCCCACCTTATCTAGGAAGATAAGACCTCGGATCCGGGGAGGGAGGTCAGCTAGCCTATCAAAAGAAGAAAAAAATTTGAGTCTCGCTACCTTGACGAGCCAAAGCATCCGCAGGGGAGTTCCCTTCCCTGAAGATATGGGCGAACTCAATTCTACCACCACCCTTTAAGCTCATAATTCGATGTAACCAATAGTTCCACTTCCAACCCGGTTGGCTAAGCCTGTTCAATACTTTCACAACCTGCAATGAATTAGATTCTAGGATCACCTGTTGAAAACCTTTGGACAAACATAACGCAAGACCATCATACACCGCACGAAGCTCCGCATAGGAGTTGGAGCCCGTGCCATAGCCCAAAGAAAAGGCGCAAATGAATTGGCCCTTGTCATCTCTGTAAACACCACCTTCGCCTGCTAATCCTGGGTTATTCCTAAAGGAACCATCGATGTTTATTTTTACCCAGTTATAGCATGGCCTTACCCATCTGACCACCTGATCATAGCTCGAAAGTTTTACCGAACCTTTGGAGGACGAGAGAGGGCCCACAGGGGCAGAGGCCACCCTCAACTGCTGCAGTGCCCCTCTGCACGATGGCCTAACTATCTTCTCGCTGTCCATAGATTCTCTTATGTTAGAAGCCCACCATGCTACACGCCCCAACAAAACCGATAACGATGGCGCCTTCCCTTCGAAGCGAGCTGCGTTCCTAGCTTTCCAGAGCTCTCACAACAGACAACCAGGGAGAAGCTTACAAACCAGCGACGTTTTCCTTGATCTAGACATTGCGCCCCACCATTAAAACAACTTAGCTTCAACAGACGTTGCTGACTGCACGCGGATCTGAAACTGTTCTCCTAGCTGTTTCCATGCAAGCTTGGCAATCTCACTATCAAGAAAAATATGGTGGATGGTCTCCACCGATGCATCTCCAGAAGGATTTTGCCTACAACATTCACATCTAGAGGCAAGATGGATTCCTCGATTCTGAAATGCCGCGTCCACCGGAATTGCATAATTTAGAACCTTCCAAACGAATACGGAGATCCTAGGTGGCATGTTGGCATGCCACACCCAGTTCGCCCAAACTTTCCTAACATTAGGAGCTCTATTAGCTAACCAAGCAGAGCTAACTGAGAATTTACCTGACGGGGTGAAAGGCTAAATTGGCACCTTAGGTCCATCAGCCGTGCAAAAACCATTCTGAAAAATGTAATCTATGACTTCCTGGGGCAAAAGGTTAAATACCGTAGATGGCGGAAGTGGACTGGTCTGTCCAAGAAGCTGATTGACCTGAAGAAAGGACATAGGGGTTGGAATGGGAGCCGAGACCAAACTCCGAAGAGGACCCAGGCGCGTCCAATTATCAATCCAAATGTTGTAGCTGCCTGATCCAAGATTCCAATGAACAATGAAGTCTAAGAAGGGGAAAAGGGTACGAACTTTCTTCCACAACAGGGAAGCATCTGGATAGGGCCGCAGCCTGGGGGGGCTTCGTCAAATCTGCGCCGTATTTTAAAGTCATGAATACACCCCACAGGTTTGGACCCTCATTAAAACGACTGTCCCATGCATTTTGAGATAAAACGCCTTCATTGTTTCTGACAACTTACAAACACCTAGTCCACCTTCTGACTTGGGACGAGACACTATTTTCCAACTACGCCAGTGAAGGTTCTTTTTTCCATCAGCCCATCTCCATAAAAAATCAGCAAAATGCCTTTTTAGGGAAGCCAAAACCTGAGCTGGAAGATGAGTGGCAGGTAGCGTGTGAATAGGAATGCTATTGAGCACATGATTTACCAAAACTAGTCTTCCGGCCTGGGATAAACATCTAGCCTACCACCCACTGATTCTGCCTTCAATCTTGTCTAGGAGATGCTGAAAATAACTAGCTTTAACTCTGCCAATTGCCATCGGAACCCCAAGATATACAAGATGAGAAGCTGCCTTGGAAATACCCAATAAAGACTCAATTGCTCTAACTCTGGACTGTGGGAGCTTGCTTGAGGTGAAAAACAAACTCTTTCGAAGGTTGATGACTTGACCCAAGGCCGCTTGGTACTCCTGCAGGAAGTCATTCATTCTTCTAAGTGAAGCCTTGCCACCATTTAAAAATAAGAGAGTATCATCTCCATACAAAAGATGCGAAGCTTGGAAGCAAGCTCTAGCCACCTTAAAGGGTTGGAAAAGGCTACGGTCCACCAAACTTCTTAGACCCCTACTAAGAACTTCTGCGGCTATGATAAACAAGCTGGGGGAGAGCGGATCTACTTGCCGAAGTCCTCTTGAGGACTTAAAGAAACCTACCGGGGTGCCATTGACTAAGACCGAAAACTAAACATTTCCCCAATAGCCTTCAACCAACTGAATCCACCTGGGACTGAACCTGAATCTAACCAAAACATGCTTTAGAAACGTCCACTCCACCCTGTCATAGGCTTTCTCCATATCAAGCTTAAGGACTATATTACCACCTCGGACTTTTTTGTTAATGTCTCTAAAAAGCTCCTGAGCCATCGCAATACTTTCCGAGATCAGTCTCCCTTGAATGAAAGCCCCTTGTTCTTACGAAATAATGGAGGGAAGCTTGACTGAGCCTTGTTGCTATCACACTCGCCAAGATCTTGTAAAAATAGTTGCAAAGACTTGTCGGGCAAAAATCAACGAATTTAGACGGGGAGTCGGATTTTGGAATGAGGCAAATGAGGGATGCAGTGACCGCTCTAGGGAGCTTTCCACCCTGGAATAAAAGGTGGCAGCCTTCAGTAAATCCTGACCTACTACTTCCCAGCAGGTCGAGAAAAATGCCCCTGAGAAACCATCAGGGCCTGGGGCCCCGTCTGCTGGAATAGCTTTAACCGCGGAGTGAACTTCAGCTAGCGAAGGAGGGGAGATCGACATCTCATTAAACTCTTGTGTGACTAAGGGAGGGATGACATCGAGGATTATAGCAGGGTTGACGCATGTCTCGGCCCTAAAAAGATTAGAGAAATGGAGGACCGCTTCCTCCCTAATCACTTGTTGATCTGTAACTACCTGACCAGAATCTAACACAATACTCTGAATGCCGACTTTTCTGTGTCTCGCTGAGGCTTCCGCATGAAAATATTTGGTGTTTCTGTCGCCCTCCTTCAGCCAGTTAACCCTGGATTTCTGTTTCTAGAAAATTTCCTGGCATTACTCCTTCTTTCACAGATTTTCAGTCACTTCGGCGAGCCTAGTCTGAAGATCATTGTCAAGGACCGGGTTCACATCTGCTGCCTGTTGGATCTCCAACTCCACGTCTTCCAACGCTCCTCTGCCAGCTTTACCTAGATAAAAATGTTGCCAAAATACTCTTTGTTCCACAATTTTAAAGCATGTTTTACAGATTTTAACTTAGCTAGCACATTCAGAATAGGATGGTTAGAGTCAAACTAGGTCCACGCCTCGCGAACAAACAGAATGAAGTGTCTTGGATCCACATACGTTGAAACCTGAAAGGTTTTGGCCTACTGAACATCTGCTGGGGGCTGAGGAGAAGAAGCGGGGTGTGGTCCGAGGAGATCCGTGGAAGGTGGTGCACCTAGAAAAGAGGGAAACACGAGGTCCAGCAAGAGTTCAGCAGCACCCTGTCCAGCCGCGCCTAAACACGGGAAGCTCCGACTTGATTGTTGCTCCATGTGAAACGACTACCCTTGAAACCTGCATCTATCAGTCCAGCTGAATTTAACGCCGCTGAGAATTCCTGCGCGCTCACCCTATCCATGTCCGTTCTGCTTCTTCTTTCGCTGGCCTTAATTACTGCATTGAAGTCGCCACAAACCGCCCATGAACCCTACATTGAATATGAGATAGCAGCTAGATCATCCCACAACTCTCTTCTGACAATCCTGGCACAACTGGCATAGACAAAGGAGATATGAATGGCAGGCTGGTCAATTTGTCCAGGAAATGAAATAGTAATGAGTTGACTAGTCTCTTTCACCACCGAGTAGGTGATTTGGTCTCTGAAAAAGACCTAAATCTTACCACCTGCGACATTGTTTAAAACCGAGTTATGGAATCCGAGAGCAAGACCCACTCTCATCCTCTTCTCATCGCTCAACATCGGCTCAAGAAACACCACCACCCACGGGTTGTGTTCTTTGATGAGCCTTTTACGTGTTCTGATAGTTTTTTGATTTCCTATCCCAAGAACATTCCACACAAGGATGTTATCCATCCGTCACACAACCTGAGTTGACAGCCCTTCTCTTGAGTCTACACAATCTGGACTCCCAGTCCCCTTTGGAGTAAAGAATTCTGGGTCTTCTAAGTTTCACTGTGTCCGATTTCTCCCAAATAAGGCTAATGGTGTCTGCCCTGTCTGATTCCCCTACTTGCTTCGATCTGGATTTTTCCTCCTCAGTTTGCTGCAAAGGCTGCTGTTTGCAACTTTCCTTTTCTGGGTCTGCTCTGCTACAAGGAGCATGATGTCCCTACTGGACATTTATAGACGTGATATGTCCAGTGTCAGGAACTCTAGGCGTTGTGTCTGGTCTGCCAATGGATTCAAAATACGGTGAAAGATCAACTTCTAGTCTTGTTCTCATCGGTGGAGTTGGCTGTAGCGGCTGAGGATACGTTTCCTGGACTTGGGATACTTGTGATGGTAGGTCCTCGAATGGCAACAAGGTACCCATACATTCACAGGGGTATGCTGTCTGGCGATCCGTTTTCCCTTGTTTGTTTGTTATGTTAGCATCCACTGATTTGGACCGACTGCTACGCCTGATAGGCTTGATAGGCCTTTCAATTTCCCGTATATTGTTGTCATCATTTCCCCGAAATTCTGTTCTGTGTGCAGGTATCCTTCCAGTCCTGGACTGAATTCTGTAGCTTTATCATTGGAGTTGTATTGAGTTCGGTTCTGCTCAAATTGGCATAGAGATGGGCTCTGCATTACTTAGTTTGTTTCTGGTATCTGGTCCTTAGGAACTTGTTGATTCGTTGCAGATTTGTCTTTCAATCCCTTGTCTAGTGTCCTCGGTTGAATGTCCTCTACCCCTTGTCTGCTGAGAGTCGGTCGCATTTCTTCCTGGTTCTCCTCAACATTTAAACAAACATGTGCCGGGCGCTTTTGGACGACCGTGTTTTCTTGATTATCTGGTTCTACATTGTTACTTCCCTCCTTTATATGATAGAATTATCTTTCTACCCATTCTTTGTTGCCCTCTTAACCAGAAATCGGCCCTTTTTTAGGAGCACCACCTTGTTGGTCTCTCGTAGACACTTCTTCTTCCAGTAACACATGAATAGGGTATACTTTGTCCAACGCTCTAAGCTTCAGTATCCTTTGCAGGTTTGCACTTGGGTGTATCAAAATCTTTACACGGGCGAAGACTTGGAATATGCTGTAGCTGCTGATCGAGTTGATCTAAATAATATTTCCGTAGAAATTTGCCAGATCCAAAATCACCGATTCCATCCAGGCGTGTGCGGGGATTCCATACAATCTGATCCATCTTCCTTGGCCCCCCAACACCTCCCCCTTCGACCATTTTGTTACGGAGACTAAACCCATCTGTTTATGAAGATCTGAGTCCTCTAGGAAATCTCTTAATTCTGCTTTAGATTTCAGCGTCATTAGGAATTTAACTTGGGATATTCTGATGATTTCCATGGCCAATCTACCAAATCTGGATTTCCTAATCACGTCCATAAGTTGCAGAATGGAGGTTTGAGGTCCCTCTGTTGTGCCGACTAGACCCAACTGCAAGTCTTGCACCTTGATTTTTACTACTTCCGGGTCTGCCACGGTAAGCACATCTTCCTTAGGTTCTATTGTAAACAGGGGTCTTGACGCTGTGTTCCTCAATGTCACCGCATACGTGAGGTTCGGGCTTGCTATAACTACCTGTTTCGGCTGGGATATCGACCGTTTCATGGCTGGCTGAGTGGATCTGGATTTTGCCCATCTCACTGAGACTACCCTACCATCGATTCGCCTGTCGTTGAGAATGTCCATTGCTGCCTTCGCATCTTGTTCGTAGCGAAATCAGACGAAGGTGTAGCCACGAGGTTTTTGTAATCCGGGAAGGGTTGGGTCGATATAGACGTCCAACACTCGTCCATACCGCTGGAAAATCTCTTGGAGGTCATCCACCGTGCAATCGAAAGGGGTGTTTCCCACAAATAAACTAAACCCTAGATCCCTTGGAAAGAGGGGTTTCTTGCGGTCAGTGCTTTTGTGATTTAGATTTGGTGAGGCTTGGGAGATGCTTCTTCTCGGTTCAGACAGGTGATCTCTTCCCTCCGTTGGCTGACTCCTCTGAGATCTTCCCCTCTCCGTCGACTGTCGCCTCTCCATCGTTCCTCCCCCTGTTCACCTGGTTGACTTCAACTTTTCTTCTTTCTGTAGTGGAAGGATGTCTAACCTCATGAGAGGTTCCCATGAGGTCGACCGCACAGAACCATTTCCACACACACACACACACAGATATATATATATATATCATTTAAGTCATGCAACCATCGGACGGTCCAACTCTAGACAATTAGTGGGCAACCCGAAAGGAAAACCACCCGCCAATGTCCATAGATAGTCCACGTTAAAAGTGGGCTCCACATGATGGGCAGTGGATATTGAAGGTGGGTCTCACATGATGGACAATAACATTGATAGTGGGCCCCACATGATGGATGGCTAACATAAAAGATGGCCCCTACATAATGAACAGTGTAGATTAAAGGTCAACCCCTAATGATGAATGACCTACATCCAAGGTGGGCCTCACATGAGTGGGGCCCACACAATAAACACTCCACATCAAAGGTTGGCCCCACATGATGGATGGTGGATGTGAGGGGGACTAAATAGACTTGAGGGATAATTACTTATGATGTTGGAAACTAGACATAAATTTATACTTTTTGGGTGGTATAAAACATGTTTTTAACCAAACATACTTATATATTGAATAAGTAGAAACCAATATAAGCTACATATGGTATAAGTAACTTATATAAAGTAACGATCCAAATTAATGCTCCTAAAGTTACTTTTTTCACTTAAGTAGGTTTGGTAAACATGATTGCATGAGTAACTTATGTGCTTAAAGCTACCTATCCCCATAAGTTTTTTATAAAGCTTTTTAGCTTTTCACTTCTCTCTCTCTCTCTCTCTCTCTCTCTCTCTCTCTCTCTCTCTCCATATCAAAGGAGGCTCCTCATAATGCACTTGTTGCTATTTGATTAGATACGAGACCACACTTGTTAACGAATGACCCGTATTTAGTCAAACGTGTACAAATGTTAGAGTCATACTCAACACGAGTTTGATTGAACGCTTGCAACCCCAAGCTCTGAATCAGCCATAGGATCAAACTTATGGAGGTTGATTTGATTGTCCAACCACCTATGTTAAAACGATCAGGCAATTTAGAAGGAGAGGGTTTGTCCTTCAATGGATCTTTTTACCTTGAGCTGAGGACTTTTCTTTTAATGGTGATCGCTGTTCTTAGGTTCCTCAGTAATGAAGTAATGGATAATTAAAATTAAAAATAAAAGCTGATCACTAATTTTTATTAATTTAGAAGTAAGATCTGTACAATTAGCAAAGGAAATCAAACTAAGCAGAGAAAATAAAAAATAAATTACTTATGACCGTCCGTGTGAACAAACAATTGAGGTGTATAGTCTGTAGGATGTGACTGGTGTGATATACTTGGACTTGGTTGATTGGATATCCAAATATGATTGTCATGGATATTTACACTACTCTTAAGGCATACTACATCAATGGTGTTAGACAGTAGTACTGGATCGAAGCTATATTAAACTCCGAACTTGCTGCGGTAAGGCTGGACATAAGTGGAAAAAGTAATTAAGGCTAAAACTGAGATGGACAACATTGCGCTGTATAGACGGGTTGTGTGTATGTTAGCAAGGGCTTAGAGCTCTTCATTGAGTCCTACTTTTATAGGTTCCTGATCAGAGTTGGTGGCCACGTGTAAATCTTTGCAACATAAGAGATTTAGACATTCGGCCGTGCGAATCTCCTTAATTCTCCACATGAGCGTATTTAATCGTGTTAGTCTATGTGTACAAGAGATCATATGTATACGCATCTTACTATTTTGGTCGTGCGTAGAAAAGTTCACGAGAGTCCTCTCGTCATTGGACTCTTTGATTGGAAACTTGCTAGAGACCTCACGTTGTTGAGCTATTGGATCCAAGAGGTTGCTTTTGGCGGGACTCTAGCTAGCATTTAATGCTTATAGAAAGACTTACTTTGATCTGATTCTTGTTTTGCAGAGAGTTACTTTTGATAGAACTCTAGCATTTAATGCTCTCATACGTGCACGTATTTAACTCATTTTGAAGTTCATCTACATCACATGTGGCATGGTCGTCATGTGGCACCTTTTGAACCGTTTGATTTGGCCATGATTAGCTAGGTGTAAATAGGACTGTTTGCATCGAAGGTAGGGTTGTCATCCACATCAACGATGGGCCCCACATGATGGATGACCCCATATTAATTTGGATCGACATTGGTCCACATCAAAGGTCGGCTAATAATGATAAATAACCCACATTTAAAGTGGGCTAGTATGATGGACAACCAACTTCAAAGGTAGCGCCTACATGATGGGCTGTCCACAACAAAGGTGGGCTCCACATGATGGCCAGTGGACATTAAAGTTGGGCCCCACATGATGGACAGTCCACATCAAAGGTCGATCCCTAATGATGAATGACCCAAATCCAAGGTGAGCCCCCACATGATGGGCAACCCACATTATGGACAATCCACATCAAAGGTGGGCTCCACATGATGGGTAATTAATAATGGTGAGCCCCACATGATGGATGATCCACATCAAGGTGGGGCCCACATGATGGACGGTCCACATCAAAGGTCAGCCTTAATGATGAGTGGCCCATATCCAAGGCGCGTCCTGCATGATGGACGACCCACATTAGAGGTGGGGCCCACATGATGGATGGTTCACATCAAAAGTGGGCTCCACATGATAGACAGTGGATATTGAAGGTGGGCCCCGCATGATGGATGACTAACATCAAAAGTGGGCCTACATAATGAACAATGGACATTTAAGGTCGGCCCCTAATAGCAAATAGCCCACATTCAAGGTGGCCCGCATGATGGACAACCCACATGAAAGGTGGGGCCCACACAATGAACAGTCCACACCAAAGGTTGGCCCCACATGTTGGACGGTGGATGTGAGGGGAACCAAACAGACTTGGGGGATAATTACTTATTATATTGGAAACCAAACATTTTTTTTTTTCTAATTTTTTAGACACATACGTATCTGGTGATCAATAAGTAGAAACCAGGATAAGTTAAGCTTATCTAAATTAACTTATGATCCAAACGCTCCTTTAATCAATAGAAAAGAATCCAACAACTGGGACAAAATCTTCCAAAGAAGATTTTCATTGCTATTTTATAAATTAAGTGAACTAATAAGTAAACCAGAAGTTACTATGACTTGTCATCCAACTAGGTATTTTCCACCAAGATGCCAGATTTTATGAAATTGGTACGGTAGAAACGTTAGGGTCCACCGGCAGGATTACCTGACACAATCTTCAGGCCGGTTAGCTCATTATATGGGCCATCTGTGTATGCTGAAGAAGATTGTAGGTTCTCCATTGATTCTAAAGATGTGGCTTACCTAATGAGTGGACCGGCCTGATTTTGGTTAAAGGTGATATCCATGTGGGACCCTTTCTTTCAATGGAAGATTTCATGCAAATTAAGGTTGTATCTTGGCAGGAAGCATTTGGTTACACGAAAAGCTATGGTACTGGTTTATACCTATTTTTGGTTTCTTGACTTGGACCAATAAGAAAATGCCATGTAGAGACACCATGCATTTGGTACAGTTAGAATTGCCCTTGCACCTGAAGAAGATATGCATCTTACCTTCCTTCAGTGTCACGTATCATATTATGATGGTATAGACTCCACTTGAAGCCCTTTTAGGAGGACGGATTATCATATGCCATGTGGTCATGATGATTGTGCTCATTAAACGAGGGATGTGCTTGGCATGAGTACTATAAAAAACCTGTTAGATGATCATATCCTATCCCATAAGTACAGATGATCTCATCCATGAGGCCGTCTCTTACAATCCTTTTAAAATGAGAGATTTCTCTAGAGGTGTTCGAAAACCAACAAGGATCCAGAAGATTCTGAAAACCAATGGGATGAATCGACATTCAAGCCAATTTGGACACAATCCCAAACCCGAATCGTATAGGGATGGTTGAACTTATATCAGGTTTCATTCTATATAATAACCAGAATCAAGAAAATGAGAGATCTTGTTTAACCAACTGATAAATCAATATCAGGGTCGAATCCCTCCAACACTCCATACTATCACCGTTTAAGTGATTAGATGAAGAAATTGGTTTGATTCAAACCATCCAATACTTGGAAGTTAACAAGGTGGGCCATCACTAGAGATGTTGACTAGTAGTGATTAGTCTAGACTAAGATCTTAAGGCCCCATACCTTGGTCTAGTTTTCTTTATTAGAGAAATTTTGGTGATGTCAGGATAAATCTTTAGTGGGCAACGATGATCTATTCAAATTAAAGAACCAATTAAGGAAAGAAGATTCGAATAGCCAGCGAGTTTGTAAATCTTTTTCCCAAGACGAACCCTAGTTTACTAAGGAAGGGATTGTGTATTCATCGCCTATTTCGATAGGCGCACCAGGTATTTATTTGTCTTTTTTTTTTTTATATATTTATTTATTTTTTTCGCTTTAACGTTAAAAGTGCGTGGTACAATGATGGTAACATGGCCAATGTATTTATAAAATTCGTTAATGTTTATGCTAGTCTTCACTGTATCATACCTGATTCTTTTACCTTAATAGAGAAATACCACGTTAAAGCATAAGATAAAAAGTTATTAAACCAGTTGATTCCATAATCGTTGCTACAAAGCAAAAGAACTCATTCGTAGGGGTCAATCACTTGCATAGCACAAATCACCTTCATACAATGCGCATTTTATCAAGGGGTCTTTAGGTTCCAATCGGGTCTCTTATCTGTCAATCTCGAGGCGGGTACCAACCATCTCGAGGCGGTACCAACCAATTCAGTCAATATCTTTTACTGGAATAGGCTCCGATGTACCGGAAACAGACTGGCTACTCCCCCTGCCACCACCCAGTGGCTGGTGGTCGGTGATATGTGGGCCCCACCATGATGTATGTCTTTCATCCATTTTGTTCATCCATTTTTACGAATCATTTTAGGGCTTGATCAAAAAAATAAGAGGGATATAAATCTCAGGTGGACGACATCACAAGAAAACAATAGTGATTGGATATCCACCATTAAAATCCTCCTAAGGCCTCCAAAACTTTAATGGCCCCTAAAAAGTTTTTAATGGTCAACGCTCATTCAACACCTTTTCTTTTAATGTGGTCCACTTGAGATTGCGATATACCTCATTTTTTTGTCTCATACCATAAAATGATCTGGAAAAATAGATGGACGGCATGGATGGAACACATACATCATGGTAGGGCCCACATAGCACCGACCACCAGCCATTGGCTGGTGTCAGGTGGAGTGGCCAATCCGTTTCCTGATGTACCTGTGCAATCATACACATGCCTAATTCCAATCCAGGACCTTGGTCACACCAGTGGCCTCCACGGGCTGAATTAGGGGCAGCGTTACTTCTGGCTGCACGTGATCAGTGACCCGTTCTCTCTTTCTCTCAACCACTTTCTCTGTTCTGATTTTTATTTTTATACTTAAAATGAGAACCGATCATGTACATGAGGACCTCAGTAAGTTCTCCATCAAGGTCCTTCATCAACATGACAGCTGTTTATGACATAAGTACACTGCAAAACGTAAGCCTACCATGAGGATAACCTGGGATAAAAATCCGATACGTCCTTTGATCAGGTGGGCCATACCTGACTGTCCGTTGTCCATAGATTCCAGTGGTGTGGCTAATGTAATGATCTGGCTCAAATGATTTTTGTACTGCATGATCTTCCTGGTGGGACCTACAGGTTGCATGGTCTGGATTTCCTACAAATCTTGCCTTTAGGCAGGAATGAGTGGGTTAGACCTCAGGCCAGTGTACATTATCAGTTCTCGCATATATAGAGAAATTGACCACTGTAAATCCCACTTTATACCCTTCACCGTCTTTTTCAAGCGCAAACTAAATCATATTGAAGATGGACCCTTGACATATAGCTACGGATTATAACCGTAGGGATATAAATCCTGAAATTTCTTGTTTCTTATAGCTACGGTTATAATCCGTAGCTATATCCTTCACGGTGCCCCTTGACTGGCAGGGTATTTTCTTCTGCAAATAGTACGTCGTACATAATGGTTTAATTTAATTTGAGAAAGTAAAGTTTGAGAGCGCTTAGAAAAGACAGTGGGTAAAAGGTGGGGTTTACAGTGGTCAATTTCTTGCATATATACACGAGTCGAGTTAGCTCTGTCAGCTTCCTTGACTCGACTCGCCACAGCTTGAAATTATTCGGATCATGTTAAGTTAGTTTTTAGAGCGTCGGTAAATTTTCGAGCCGAGCTTGCCGGGCCTCAACTCGGATCGAATATGCTCGATATTTCACAGTTGTGTTCATTGAAGCTTATCCTGATAGTTTACCACCATTTTGTGACAATCGTTAACTCACTCATTGTAAACCTGGTGTAGATCTATGTCAATCTAGACCATCTAAATCGTGGGACGCATCATGGGTGGACCCAACTTAAAAATTCTTATGGATTAAATACTCGTTATCATCCAATTGGTCGACGTAGGATTCAACGAATAAAAACAGATGGTTAAGATTGTTGGATCAGTCTGATCTGTCCATCTGATCCACTGATGATGGAGCACGTAGTTTCGACCGAGGATTAATAATGTATTTAGCAGCATTAGATCATGCACCGCCACTACGTGTTGTATTGCTTGTATATTGGACAATCCAAAAATGGTAGTGAAATATCACCAGTGTAACGTTTTCCTAACGAGCTATAAAACCAGGTGCTTCCTCTCTTCCCTTGGAAGAGTGTGGTGTGGTGTGGAGTGTAGTTGAGGTGGGGCCCACCCTTCAATTGCATTTGGTAAGCCATGGGTGATGGAATGCATGTGGTGATGCTTCCATGGCTGGCTTTTGGTCACATGATCCCATTCCTTCATCTCTCCATAGCCTTAGCAAAATCTGGCATACGAATTTCCTTCCTCACTCCTCCTAGAAACATCCAAAGGCTCCCCAAGATCCCACCACATCTAACGGCTCTAATCAATCTAGTCGAGCTTCCTTTGCCAGCCGTTGATGGCCTGCCCGAAGGCGCTGAAGCCACCATCGATATCCTACATGGGAGCGACGAGTACTTGAAGAAGGCCTACGATCTCTCATACCCAACCTTTGAGCGATTCATTGCCACGCAATCACCCGATTGGATAATCCACGACTTCTTCCCCAGCTGGACGTCCAGGATCTCACGTGAGTTCGGCATTCCACACGTGCTATTCTCTGCGTTCTCTGCGGCTGTGATGGCGTTCATAGGACCGTTGGAATCCATGATCAGTGATGACCTAAGAAAACTATGGCCATCACCAGAGAGTTTGGCATCTCAACCTAACTGGTTTGAATTCGATTCATCTATCGCCTTCCAACCTCATGAGACTGATGGCGTCTACCGTTCGTTCTTCAACCCGAATGCTTCAGGGCTGTCGGATTCGGATCACATGCTGCTAGCATTGCAAGGATGCTCGGCGATGGCCATTCGGACTTGTACTGAGTTTGAAGGAGAGTACTTGAGCTTACTACAGAAGTTGTACAAGATACCGGTCATTCCGGTCGGATTACTTCCACCGACGCCACCAGATAAGAGAGAAACCACCGACCCTGAGTGGGCCACCACATTCAAATGGCTAGATGAGCGGCCCACCAGATCAGTGGTGTATGTTTGCTTTGGGAGTGAGTGTAAATTGAGCAGTGATCAAGTTTACGAAATTGCCCATGGGCTTGAACTGTCCAACTTGCCATTTCTATGGGCACTCTGGAGGCCAATTTCGTCAACCGATGACGTTGATATCTTACCATTGGGATTCGAGAGCCGGATCGGCAGTCGTGGGGTCGTACATATGGGTTGGGCCCCTCAGTTAGAGATACTGGCCCACCCTTCCATTGGTGGATATTTTTTTCATGCTGGGTGGGGGTCTATCATCGAGACCGTCCAGTATGGGCATGCCATAGTCGTCTTGCCTCTGGCGAGGTTGGATGCTATGCATATGGTGGATAAGGGCCTGGCTATTCAAGTTGAGATAAACAACGATGGGTCATTCCACAGGGATGCAATCTCCCAATCTTTGAGGCGGGCTATGGTTGAAGAAGAAGGAGAAAGCATTAGGCTCAAATCAATGGAAATGAGTGCTGTTTTCGGCGATCAGCAGCTCCACCAAAGCTACGTGAACGGATTTATCAGTTTCTTGAAAAGCTCTTAAATCTAAGTAGGAAACAACTGATCTGAAATAATATATAATATGTAAGATGTTGTCATCGGCATACCCTTAAAAAAGAATTCATCCAAAAATAGGAAACCTACTTCTCCTGTCGATCTATGGAAAAAACATGAAGCTGTATGGATCCCACAGTATGTGGGCCCCACCATAATGTGTTTCTGAATTTCACACTGATCACTTGAATTATGAATTGTGTTGATTTTTGAGTCCCATGACTAAATTTTTATATGTGTTTTATCCATGTTATTCATCCAATTTGTTAGATTATTTTAGAGCGTGAGCCCAAAAAGAAGGCAGATCAGGATCCTACTTCTTCTTCTTTTTTTTTTTTTTTTTTTTTTTTTTTTTTTTTTTTTTAAATTATTTTTTTGTTAGCTTGTTAGTACACCCACTGTCAGTTCACGCTTCACTGTTAGCCACCCCTCTAAGGAATTGATGCCAAGACCTCAGTGTTGAAACTAGGTATCTTTCGCTCAATCTACCACTTGAGCTATGGATTTGGGTGTCATAGGATCCTTACTCTTGCTTGGGTGGTAGACTCTTAAGAGTTTCAACACCCCGTCAAGGGTTCGAGTATCCATAGGTGGTGAAATTCCACTAGTGTGAGTGTGTGGCGTGTGTGTGTGTGTGTTAAAAAAAAAAAGGCAGATTATAACTTCAGGTACACCACACCAGAGGAAACAATAGTGATCGAGACAACCATCATTAAAAACGTCTTGAAGGCTACAAATCAAGCTGATCTTTGTTTTGTTTTGTTTTTTTTGTTTTTTTTTTGTTTTTTCCTTTCATCCAGGTTCTTGTGACCTAGTCAATAGATTAAAAAAAAGAAGAAAAGGCAGATCATAACCTCAGGTACGCCACACCTCAGGAAACAATAGTGATTGAAACAGAAGGCTACAAATCAAGCTGATCTGTGTTTTTTTTGTTTTTCCTTTCATCCAGGTTCTTGTGGCCTAGCCAATAGATAAAATAGGTCTGGACTCCATTAGAGAGACCTGAAGTTGTCCATAGTAGCATTGGGGTGCTGGGCCTATACATGGATATGATAGGCAGTCCTGGATTCCTGTTTTCAGGCCAGGAGGCCCGAATCTCTGTCTCTATTTGAATATAAATACAATCATACTTTAAAAAAAAAAAAAAAAAGGTTCTTGTGACCCAATCAATAGGTAGGATGACAATAAACATCATAGTGGGTCCTAGGAAGTTTTTAATGTTGGGATTACTATTTCTTATGGTATGGTACACCTCAGACTTCGATCTACCTCATTTTTGGGCTCATGCGGCCTGTAGTGACCTGGAAAAAATGGATGGGACGATAAAACATATACATCATGGTGAGTCCCACAAATCTTTCTAACATCACACAATGCTAATGTTGGTGCAAATTTAAGCCACCCTATGATGCATGTGTTAGAAAGAGAAACAATTGAGAAAAAAAAAACGTTCATTGTTGCTTTTTTACGGCGCCCATCATGATGATTATGTAAAATACATTTGGACTATTATATGAAATACAAAAAATAATAATAATAAAAATAGTACAATTCGTGATTCAGGTGGGCCACATTGAGGGAAATAATTTGGAGGGTACGCGTTGCCTCGTATACTTATTTCCAATTCCGTGGTCTACCTAAATCATTGACGGGGATGGCTTTTGATCCCTATGCCTAAAATTAGGTCACAGTGGCTGGAGTAAAATTTAGAAACGCATCACGGTGAGGCACTGTCAAAGGCATGGTAGGCTTTTCATCGTGTTAAATATCCAACATCGAAGCATCATCGCATAATTTCATATATATTCTGAGAATATAGAATATAGTATATAGAAATATATTATAGAATATATTCAGAGGAATGTTCATATAAAAATTCCTTTAGAATAAAAGTAAAATTATTTGGCACAGATGCCCAGATAAGAACCCACTACCTCAACATGAGAGCTGCCTACTTCTGTCAATGCAATTTGCATTTAGGGACGCAGATTTCCTGCCAAAGCCTTTCGGAGGAAGTTCCTCCGCTCGAAACTTAGGTGGGCACACCTTGATTTTTATGAGACATACACCCAGTCCATTCATTTTGTGATCTCATTTTAGGACTCGCCCAAAAGTGAGCAAGATCTAAGACTTAGGGAGCCGCACTAAAGGAAAAGGTGGGTGTGGAAATTCCTACAGTTGAAACTACAGTGGCGTTTACATGTCATCCATACCGTTTGTTATGGGGAAATCGGGACAAGGGTAATTGGGGTTGGCCTGATCTACTTGAATCAGTTAACAAGGCCTCAGAAGGAGGATACCACGCCAAGTATGAGCCGACTTCTAAGTTATGACCGTAGGTAAGCTAAAGCAAGCTCTCCACTAATGCATCACGACTCGAAACTACAGTCCTGATTGGCCAATCTAAACCCTCGTCCTCATCCGAAGAAGGACGGTTGAGCCGAGCTCTAATCCTTGTCCTCAGCTTCATTCAGCGAACTCCGATCTCGGTGATCTACTGACAAACTTTGACTACTAGTGCTCGGTCTCGAGATTACACAGTCTGAGGGCGAGCCCGGGTGCGGATACTCCGTATGCCGAGGCTGAGGCTGAGTCCGGGTGAGGATACTCTGTGTGCTGAGTCTGGAGACTAACCTAAATACGGACGTGAGCGAAGATCTCACTCAAGGATACGCGCCCTTAAGATACGATACGCCGCACGACCCAAAGATTACAGATAATATCTCCACGATCACAATATCTTGCTGATTGAGCAAATCATGCCGAGATTAACGGACGTGGATCGTTCAACCCATAAATATAAATACTAGGGGACCTCATTGCTACATGTACGCAATATCTTACACCTTCTCTCTACATTCAACTTAGACCCAGATTCCATAGCCTGACTTAGGCATCTGATGGTCCCCCGGCTGAGCCAGGGTCTCCTTTGCTCACCCTTTTGTGTAGGAGCAGGTTCGTCGAAGGTTCACGACATTGAGTGGAGGGTGGTCCAGATTTTGACATCAACCTTTTTTGGCACCGTCTGTGGGAAACTAACAAAAAGCTAGGAAGCTTATAAGATATGGTAAGAGGTGACAGCAGTGGAGCCCGAACCTAGTGGACAATATCAGTATTCTTCGCTGCTGCATACCGTGTCTACTCCAATAGGGCCGTCCCAACGGACTCGGAGTCGAGGAGCAAAATACAAGGCACTACAAAATGAAGTCCACATGCTGAAGGACGAAATCAGCCGAATGAAGGTGCAGCAGAATCAACAGCCGCTTCTTAACATGGTGGAAGTCACCCCGATGCCCGAGGAACGACCACAACAGGTCAGTTCCCAGGCCAGAGTGTCCCAGGCATAGTCCGCACGAGCTCCCGACCCTACGCACAATGTAATGTCCCAAAACCAATCCACCCGAGTCCCGGAACCTGCTCGGGATGCAGAGCCATCCTACGTGTCCATCACTTCGGCTCTGGTCCCCACCGACCTCCACCATCTGCTGGAAAGGAGAAGATAAGGCAGAGCACCCTCGGTGACGGAGGGCCCTCAAGAGATAGTAGCAGAGAATCAGAATCCTTGGGAAGCTTAACTCAAAGAACTCCGCAACCAGTTCAAGACCTTTCAGAAGAATCAGCAGTCTGCGGCCGTCCCAACTGCAATCTAGGTGATGATGGAAGAGACTAAGCCTCCATTCACCTCGAAAATCATGGATGAGGTGATGCCGCCGAGGTTCAGGATGCCGCCTGTCATCCAATTCTCTGGGTTTGGAGACCCGTCAGAGCATGTAGAGTCATACCGTTCGTGAATGCAGATTTAGTCGGCCACGAATACAATGATGTGCCCAGCCTTCTCGATAACCCTCTCCGGATCTGCTCGAAATTGGTATCGACAGCTTAAACCAAAATCGATCGGCTCCTTCGCATAGCTTAGCAGATTATTCCTTACCTAGTTCATCTCTGGTAAGAAGAGTCGGAAGCCGACTACCCATTTGTTTACCCTCAAGCCGGGGAACAAGGAGTCACTGAAGGACTTCATTGCCCGCTTCAACGAGGAGGCGTTGTTAGTGAAAGACTACAACAACAAAATGACACTCTCGGCCATGTTCAGCGGGCTCAAAGAGGGGAAGTTCACTTTCTCGATCGGGAAGAATCCACTGACTACCTTGGCTGAACTCATCAGCAGGGCTCAGAAATATACCAATGCTGATGAATTCTCCAACTCTCGTAGGAACGTACAAGTAGCTAAGTAGCGCCCCAGGAGAAGCAACCGAGGAATGACGAGCCTCAGTCATCTAGCAAGAGGCCTGATGATCGCGCCAATCGTGATCGCCGACTAAGTAGGAAGCCTGAGAGCAAATTTCGTTCCTACACTCCCCTCAATACACCTCCTGAGCAAATCTTGCTAGACATCAGGGGCCAAAAACTCTTGAATTGGCCAGTTTGCATGAAGGCTGTCGTGGAGAACCAATATAAACGCAAGTACTGCTAGTTTCATCGTGACCACGGTCACAATATGAGCGACTGTGTGATCTCAAGGATGAGATCGATACCCTCATCCGTATGGGTCATCTACGACGATACACCAACAAAGAGAAGTCAAATCGGAAAGAAGAACGGTCGAGCAAGCCAGCAGAAGAACTGACCGAGATCCGCACTATCTACGACGGCTCATCCGGTGGAGGCAACTCAAATAGGGCTCGCAAAGCCCACTCACGGAGTTCAGACCCCGAGCACTATGTCCACCTAGCTGAGTGGCGCCCAAGGAAAGAACTTCGAATCAGCCCCACAGTCTGAATTTCACAGATGATGACGCGCGCGGAATCCAGCATCTGCACGACGATGTCCTCGTGGTGACTATAACTATAGCCAACCACAAAGTTTACCACATTCTGGTTGACACAGGGAGCTTGGTTGGCGCCATTTATTTCAAAGCATTCGAAAAAATAGGGATCGAAAGGTCACGCCTCAGACCCATGAAAACCCCTCTACACGGCTTTGTCGGAGATAGAGTGATCTCCAAGGGAACCATCGCTCTCTCTATAACAGCAGGAGAAGGAAAGCATTAAGTCATACTTCTTGTGGACTTTCTTGTTATCAATGTGCCGTTAGTGCACAACGTCATTCTGGGCAGACCTTCCTTTAATGCAATGAGGGTGGTTGTGTCCACATACCATCTGATGCGGGGTTGGATACCTCCAAGGGGACCAGCGCGAAGCTCGGAGATGCTATGCAATAGCTGTGAGGAAAGGGTCGGTAAAGTAGGCTCTCACCATCAACGTCCTTGATGCCAAAACTCCCACGGAAAATCCCCCTAAGGACCTGCAGATCGTCCTGCTTAAGGAAGCTGACCCGAGCAAAACTGTTTTATAAGGCTGTATCCTAGACCGTATTGTTCTTTTGGCTTCCGCGGTCCTTCCGGTCGAATTCTGGCAATTCTCAACCTGTATTTGACGTTTGCGCACGATCCTAAGTCCAGTCCTGCATACCAAAGCCGGTTCGAATCGAAACCTGTACCTTGGCGACCGCGGTTTCAACGCCCGCGACTCGCGCACTGATCCAATACCCAAGCTAGAAGTTGTGGGTCCGTGTTTATTCTGAAGAAACGCCGCGCGTTATGAATTTCTAGGGAATCTCCGATATGTCCCATTAATCAATGTCAAGTACTCACCATGCCCTAAGTACAAGCTCCATCCTCCCTTTCAAAAGTCAATTATCTCTCCCCTCACCACTCCTCTTTTACAAAAAATCAAAACAACACTTACTTCCCATCCCTTTCCTTACACCACCTTTCATCCATCCTTTTGATTATTCTTTTCCCTCTTTTCTCAAAGATCTCCCAAGCAACCAAAATTTTTACACGTCCCAAGCCTTCCCAACTCTCCCAAGATCAACAAGTGTGGCCCACCTCTCATCTCTCATCCCCACCATCAAGACTTCATCATCCACGTTAAACGTTGAGCATAGGTGCATATAAGCCTTAGGGAGCAACGAGAACGCCTAGAGGTGGGTGATCTATCGTTCATTTCAACTTTAGGGCCACTTGATGTGGGTCCCAAAATGATGTATGTAATATAAGAAATGGAGGGCCCATAGTGGCAGGGTCCCTCCTCTCTATCACTGTCTCCCTCTCTCTCTCTCTCTCTTCCTTTGAATGATGATGATGATGAAGGGGTGATGTGGCCCACCATGAATCACATGTTTCATGTGAGACCCATCGGATGCATGTGTTGGATCTACCCCATCCAACCCATTAGCGGGCCCGGGTGGAAGGAAACATAAATATCAGATTAATCTAGGTCAAGTGGGCCACGTTTATGTCGGACCCACCTTGATTAGAATGGTGGGCCAGTCCATGTGGGACCCACCACAATGCATGTGTTTATCCATGTCGTCCAACGTCCCTGGACGTTAGACGGGTGTAGCTAACGTGGAGTATGTGCACTGACATGGGTGTGTACTTGCAAGCTAACGAAAAAAAAAGAAGAAAATGGTGGGTCACTCATGCAAGCCCCACCTTGATGTATGTACTCAATCCAAGCCGTCCATCCTTTTCTTCAGGCCATTTTAGGCGTTGAGCCAAAATTTGAGGCCAATCTGACTTCCTGATGGCCATAGTATGGATAATAGAATTTTTACCATTGAAATACCCCCTTGATGTTTCCGTACACCAAAACCCATCCAATATTGGGCTCGACAAGTTGGTATTTGGGCCATAGAAACTAATGGCTGGGACGGATCCATGTGGTGTGGGCCCTATCACAGAAAAACCACAAAAAAAGAAGAAGTAGCAGCTAGCGCTGCTGCTGCAGAACGCACGTAGGCAGCGCTGCGCCTGGAGGACGGACGGCCTGGCAAGGACCCACGGTCATAGGCGTGGGCCCCACCTTGATGTGTGTCTACCATCAACACCTTGCATTTGGTGGGCCCTCCTCCCAGCCGTGGGCCACCCAAAAATTAGCCGTATTTAGATCTCAGGTGGCCCACATCACAAGAAACTGTGGGTTGGATGCCTACCATTAAAACCCTTTATGGGTCACGAAAGTTTTGTATCAATATGAAATTTGTTTTAATTCAATCCAGGTCCTCGTGACCTTATAAACAGTTTAGATGGCAGATAAATATCACGGTGGGCCCCGTGGTCCACGTGAGCTTATGAATAGATTGGATACAAATAAACAGTATAGTGGCCCCCTGGTCCACGTGACCTTATGAACAGATTGGATGCAAATAAACAGTACAGTGAGCCCCCTGGTCCACCTGACCTTATGAACAGATTGGATATAAATAAACATTACTGTGGGCCCCAGGTCTGAGTGACCTTATTAATGGGTTGGATGGAAAATAAACATTATGGTAGGCCCCACATGGTACCCACTGATGTATGTTTTGTAATCCACACTTTCCTTTAGTGTGGGCCCCACCACGGGGTATGTACTTCATCTATGCCATCCATTCTTTCCATGGGATCCACCATGATGCATGAGTTTCATCCAAACCGTCCAACCATTTTGGAGATTATTTTAAGGCCATGTGATAAGGCCCATCTTGGTGTATTTATGGGCCATCCATTGAGGCCCACTTTGATTTGTATAAGGCCCATTGTTAAGGCTCATCTTAATGTATTTGTGGCCCGTTGTTGAGGCCCACCTTGAATTGTATAAGGCCCATTGTAACGTATGCAAAGCCCATGTGATTAGGCCCAACTTGATGTATTTGTGGCCCACCCACTGAGGTCCACTTTGATATATATGAGACCATGATTTGAGGCCCATTTGATGTATTGGAGGCCTTTGGGGCGAGGCCCAACGGGATGTACTTAAGGCCCATTGCAATATATGATCCTTCTATGGTTTATGTATGATGTTTTGACGATCATGCCTTGGGAGCAATGCTGGTTTGACGTCAACATTGTAGGATGATATTAGTTAATTGTCCGCATTATCACTCGCCCTAAGGCCATTGATAGGCCCATACTTGTAATCTGTAGGCCGTCTAGGCCCATTTTCGCTATGTATAGAGTCCATCACTATATAACATGATTAGTATAGATCCATGATTCACGATCATACGCATTATATGTATGCTTGATATGAGGAGTGACTGATCATAGCATATGTCCCCGGGCAGATTGTTTATGGGCTCCCTGATAGGCTGAGTTGCCCTACATGAGCGCATAGTACATGCAGGACTGTTGCATGACTGATAGTGTGATTCATGCACTTGCATTTGTGTGATTATGGTTAATGTATGCCTTAGCGAACATCAGGGGCATAGCTCCACAGATACATCTTGGATGACCGGATTGGATACCGAAAATACTGTTTCTAGCATTGGGGCGCCATAGATGTCCCTGGGTGAAAATCCTTAAACCCGATAGTACCAGAGGATGACTCCAACGTCGAAACCGAGTGGATACATGAGCGCACGAGGGCCGAATACCAGGAGGTCGTCTCCCATTGTGTCGTGGTCGGTTGGAAAGGGGTGTGACCTTACTCGTCCAAGGATAGGGGGCAATACTAGGCTGAGTTTGGCCAGCTCGTGAATGGGTCAGCTATCGACGTGCCGGATAGGTATTGGCAGACTATTGGCCAGGCGGATAGTGAGGTTTCTTACGCTCACTTGGACTGTGCAGCTTGGAGATCGGCAGTGCCATTTGGAGTGTACTGAACCCCGGTGATTATCCTAAATAAAAACTGTACTTATATATGATGAGGATTGACATCCTTGAGCTGCATCTTGCATTGCATGGTCTTGACATGATCGATAACATTCATATCTTGCACTGCATAGCCTTGGTACGGCTGATTGCATTCATGTACTTATCAGCATGATTTCACATTACCCTAACCTTACATTCTGAGCACGTACGTGTTGCGCACACACTTACACTACCCTCTAAGCTTTCTATAAGCTTATGCACGATTGATGCGTGCAGGTGACGCCACGACGCAGCCGTAGTACAGTAGCAGCAGCAGCGTGTAGTTGAGCTTTTGGAGTTTCCGTTATTTGCATTATATTGTATTTCCCTTTCATACGCCTTGTACTCAAAGTTTTTGATCATAGTGGATTTTGTGATGGTGTTCTTATGGTTATTGTTCATGAGTTATGCTTATGGTTATGCTCATTACAAATCAAATTGATGATTAGAAATCCTCCTTGTAGCATCCTAGGATTGGAACCTGGTGTATGGGTGCCGGGAGCCGAGAATGGGGTACTACGGAGGCTGTCGGCGCCGAATTTGGCGATCGAGAATTTTGTGAGCCCGGTTCCCGAGTTCGGGGCGTGACATGTTCAGCTCGGATCTACACTGAATTCCGAGCAGAGGTCTCAGATGCTGACTTTCCTTACAACAGCACAGGGACGTCTTCGCGTGGTCGCACGAGGATACGTCGGGCATCTTTCCCGACGTCATGGTTCATAGGTTGAACGTGG
>JAJHSJ010000012.1:4995467-5165490 GCA_021015155.1 Magnolia officinalis | reverse complement strand
TAGATCTAAAGCTGGAGTGAACCCCACCATAGAAAATAGTGCGGGAGAGTGACGTTCACGTCCATTGTGATTTTTATTTGAGATCTAACCTATTCATAACTTAACATAGATATTAAAGAAGCAGAAACACAAATATCAGCTTGATCGAAAACTTTTGTGGCCCTTAGAAGTTTTTAATGGTGAGCGTACTCTCTTCACTGTCTTCTGTGGTGGGGTCCACTCGAGTTTTAGATCTGATTTCTTTGGCTCATGCCCTAAAATGATCTCTTCAAATGGATGGACAGTGTGGATACAAAACATACATCATGGTGGGACCAACATAACCACGTGACATCAGTTTAGTAGTGAGTCTCGCGCGTTGAATTCCCAAATGAAAACTTAAATAAAAATCACGGTGGACCTTAAGTTAACATAGACATTGAAGAAGGGAAAACACAAATATTAGCTTGATTGAAAACTTTTGTGACCCTTAGAAATTTTTAATGGTGGGCATGACTCTCTCCATTGTTTTCTGTGGTGGGGTCACTCGAGTTTTGGATTTGATTAATTCTTTGGCTCATGCCCTAAAATGATCTCTCCAAATGGATGGACGATGTGGATACAAAAGATACATCATGGTAGGACCCACATAACTAGGTGACGTCACTTTAGTAGCGAGTCTCGCGGCTCAACCCGTGCACTGAATCCCCAAATGGAAGGGGAGCCGATTGCGTAGAAACTCACTACCTTAGCATACTGAGTAAACTCTGTGGGTTCCACCATGATTTATGTATTTTAAATGCTCGGATGCATAAATTTTACTAGGATAATTTTAGGGCTTGAGTCCAAAAATGAAGCATATATAATGTTCAAATGGACCACACCATAGGAAAAAGTTGAATTGAAGGATACCGTTGAAAATTTCTCAGGGGCTACAAAAGTTTTGGATCAAGCTTATATTTGTGTTTTCTCTTCATCCATGCCTGTATTATCTTATGAACAGGTTGGATGACAAATAATCACTGTGGAGCCTAGCAAGGTTTCGACGGTTGAAATCATTATCCCATTATTTACTGTGGTATGATCCACTGGATATTTGGATATACTTCAATTTTAGGCTCAACCCCTTGAATTAGATGGAAAAATCGGATGGAAGGCCTCGATAGACCACATACATACAAGGTGAGCCAACTGAGTTTAGTCAGTACCGTAAGAACAAGAGCCTACTGTAATCGGTATACAATCCGATTTAGAAAACGAAACCGCGTTAGACTTCCCGTGAAGTGTAATTTTTTTTAATATATTAAAAAAAACCGCTGACGAGGCACTTAAAGAGACGTGGACCAATAATAATATTGGATTCATCTGCTCGCTGTTTCCAGGATACAGAGAATCCGCACTCGTATGTGAGACCCTGCTCTGTCGTCCAATCCAATCACTCCTGCCTACGCGATAGCTTTGTAGGAAATCCTTACCATGAAACTGATGGGCCCTAATGGGAGGATCATGTGATAGAAAAATCATTTAAGACAAATTGTTAAGTGGGCCACATCACTGGAGTCAATGGTCTATCTGACGATCTCAACCATTTGATTTTGTTTGTTGAATTCCACGTCAATCAATTGGATGATATGGAGTATTTATTTTAAGATTTTTTTAAGTTGGTGTCCATCTATAATGTGTCCCACAATTTTGATAGTCTAGATTAACACAGATCTATGCCAACTTTACAATGGATGTCCCTGCAAAATGGTGGTAAACAATCTTTTTATAGACAGAGGGGGTGGTTAAGATTCACTTGGATTTGAGTTTTGGTTATAAAACATCCATGATTAGAGCCGACACTTGGACGGTGCAGATTGATTTTGCATGGATTAAATTTATAAAACATGCATGATTGGATTTATATCATAATTAAACAATTCCTGTGTTTGGAATCATGCTTTTGGATGGAGTCGGCTCTATTTGGAATCATGTTTTTGGATGGAGTCGGCTCTATCATATTTTTACGTGAGTACTGATGAGGTACAGCCAAAAGTACCCTCGTCTGTGGTCCAACCCACTCATTTACATTAATATACTAGATTTGTAGGAAATCCGTACCGTGAAACTAGTGGCCCCATCAGGAGGATCATTGGTAGGGAAATCATTGGATTAAGATTTTTAAGTGCACGACACCATTGAAGTCAATGAACTGTCCACAGTTTGACTCAACCTATAGGTATAGCCCACCCGAAGAAGGGACCGGTCTGATTTTTTTAACCCAGGTGATCTTCATGGTAAGCTGACCTCTTGCATTGTAGGGATGTTTCATGCAGTTGTCATGTTGGGGGACCGTGGAAGCACACAGAGGAGGATATAGGATGCCAACCTAATGTGAGCATGCAAAAGGAGAAGTTCACGGATTTTAACGTGGAAAAATCTTTTTAGAAAAAAACTTGGGAAATTACAAAGAGGAAGAATTTATCTAATTTGAACAATCTTGAATCTCATCCTTACTACACCCTTTGAGCTTCTTGAATGAATTTGAAAACTCCCAAAAATATATTCTAATCCTGTTTACACCCATATATATAGCCTTGAGAAGAATTCCAAACGGAAAAAGGAAAAGGAAAGAATCCCATCCCACACGAAAAAGGAAACTTGGGAAGAATCCCAAACAAAAAAGCAAACATATATAAAACTTGATTAAAAATATCAAATAAAACATGCTTATCTAAGAGTTCCGGTGCAACCTCCTTAAAAGAAAGAATTTTACAAAACTACTAGTTTTTTCAAAAGTTCTGAAAAAGCCTCCTCATTCATTGATGTAATGCATTTCCATCTCCTTAATTATCACCATGGGAGGGTAAAGGGTGGCCCCACCATGATGTTTATGTAAATTTCATCTCAACCACCGCATGCATTACCCCATGTTAGGCCAAGGGTCTTAAACATCTAGGCCCACCTGTTATTCAAGTGACCACAAGATTGAAAACATTGTCGTACATTACTTGCTCCAAAATTGTTTCCATTAGTGTGGCCTAAGTGATTCGTGAGTGATTATGAATTTTGATAACACATAAATCTTTGTTAGGAATGTAATGGTTTGGAATGGATTATATAATTATGACCGTAGGTCCTATAGAAATCAAGGGTGGATATTTCTTTCCTAACTAATTCATTTGGCGTGAGTCGGCTTCTTTTTTTAATTTTAAATTTTTTTTTTTCAAATGAGTAAGTCTTCCATAAACAGCACAATGGCCCCCATCCCATGCAAGAGCAAGCCCTTTATAACTTTTTTATTATTCTAAAAGAGTCTCTTACAACGAAGAAGGTAGGACTTTGATTTTCAGCCGGGCTTACGTTATGTTAATGAAAGATCTACACCAACTATTAGATATTTAGTCTCGTATTAATTAAAGATTAAAAAATTCAAGTAAACCTATGATTCAAGTGAGCCACACCAAGGGAAACAACTGGAAGAGACATGTCCCCTTCATTTTTACAGGATATGAAATCTACTTCAACTATTAGATGCCACCTCAAAATTTATGGCCAAAGCCAAAAAATCAGCCCCATCTTTTTATTCAGGTGGCCATACCAGTAAAATATTTTAGAGGGTGAATATTGCTTGTACACTGTTTCTAACCATGTGGTCCACCTGAATCATCGATAGAGTTATTTTTTAGCCATTGGCTTAACATGAGGTGATGCAACTGACGGTTCGGGTGAAATTTACATGAACAGCACAGTGGGCCCACCTAAGTAGCCATTAAAGAAATGTAAAGATAGACAGTGACACCTAGGGAGGGAGAGAACTGATCAGGTACAACCATAAGTACTGTAACTTCCGTGTAACCAGGTGTTTCTCGCCAAGGTACGACCGTTGTAGGAAATCGGTACCATTGAAACGAAGGGTCCAACAACAGATATCACCTGCCACTAAAATCAGGCCATTCCACTCATCAGGTAAGCCACATCTTTGGACTCAATGGAGAACCTACATTCTTTTTTAACATAGACATATGGCCCAGCTAATGAGCCAACCTGCCTGAATTCTGTGTCAGATAATCCTTTCCATGGTACGGATTTCTTAAAATGTAGCACATTGGTGGAAAATACCCAGTTGGACAACAAGTCATAGTAACCTCCGGATGTACCCGAGTAGTTTCCTTTTTAAATTAGCAATGAAAATCCTCCAAAGGTTGGAATATCTTAACAACGCGGTTGTTGTATTCTTTGGATCAAATGCATGGAAAACCAAGATGAAGGGGTGTCAACCAGCCGGGTCAGGCTTTGTCGAGTCCAGCCCGCATTGTTTAAGGTGGGCCCAAACTTGGGCTTTGCTGATGACCGGCAACAATAGTCCATCCCGAGTCTGGTCTAACTTTGGGGAGAGTGAGTGGGAAGGTGGTCGCCCGATTGGGTGGGCCCACTGTAGTGTTTATGTGAAATCCATACTGAACACCAGGTACATCATCCTATGTTAGGCCCAAGCCCCAAAAAGCACTCCCATCCGTGGTTCAATTACTACACAATTAGAAATAATATACAAGGAAAAACTCACCCTCGACCATTTTCCTTGTTGTTGCCCACTTGAATTATACATGGGCTTGATTTTTTTGGATTTCAAGGCTAAGTTTTGGTATGTATATACTAGTTGGAGTTGATTTTATATAATCATCACGTGGGCATTGTAAAAATTAAGGGTAGACGTCTCTCTCAATATTTTGGTTTGTTCTATTCCACTTTAATGGAGTTGGGTTGGAGTGAGTTGGGGTTGGCACCGGGTCAGAGCTGCAAGAAGACATAACCGAGATTAGTCAAAAAGCTGACAAATGGACTAAACAAAGTACAAACGACCAGAAGCTACAACTCGGAGTTTTGACTTGGGGAGGCGAACTTGGTGGGGACCTGAGACTGCAATCTACCTAGTTTCGCCGTTGAGACTTCCAACTCTCTTGAAGTAAAGAACTAGTTGTCCTTCTAGCCCTTATTGGAGGACTGGTTTTGGGTGACAAGGGCCAGACCTTTTTTGTTCGGCCACGAAGAAAAATAGTACCAGACAAGAGAACCCGGACTACTTTTGGCCCGATATGAGTATAGAAGCTCATCCATAGTCAGCTTGGCGTGACCGAGCTAGTGCCACAAAATGTAGCTTCCAAAGGCAGCTCGCCACAAGTTAGGGTTAAGCTATCATGGGGCAAGCCTTAGGTGATGTACTACCCCTCTCATGATTGGTGGAGAGGCAGCCGCAAGCCGCAAGAAAAGAAAATAGGAAAAGAGCTATCTGCCCTTCAGGAGGATGGCCCAGAAGTTTTCTGACCTCGGACGGTTGTAGCTCCACCCAGTCAGGGATGTGAAATTCCGATCGGAGGGCAACCAAATCCTCTGGCCAGAGCCTTGAGCTGAAAGGACCTGACGACGAAGTCGGTCCCTAAGAAGACAAAGAAGCTGCCTCTGTGTTGAGGGTCGAATATTGCATATTAGACCCCGATTAGTACCTGATTTTATGTACATGATAGTGCTTAATGTCATATGTTAATGGTGTTTTGCTGCAGGATGCCATTATGAGCGTGGATTGAAGAAGAGTATTAAAAGCATGGACTTGACATTCCGAAGTCACTAGAGTTAGAAACGGACTCCAAGGGACCAAGATTGGTGGATTTTCACGCCAGAGATCAGAGGAAATCAGGCCGTTCACGTTAAAGAGGCCTGAAAGTCAGCCAGAACGCAAGATTGTGGAGTTTCCACCATCTGATTGGCTCCGAATTTCATACATCGCCTGAGAACCACAAATGAGCCATACACGTCAAATTTCAGCTCATGGATCACTACAGAAGTGGGCCAGCGGAGAGATCATCCCATTGAATCCTTGAGTGGGCCCACCTGATATCTGGACACTCTTCAGTTTTGGACTCAACGCTGTAAATGAGCTGAGGAAACGAATGGACGGAGTGGATTTCTCACATTACATCAGTGTGGACCCCTAATGGGGTGGTGTGTACACCAGCACAAGCGCACCAGATGTGCACGCTGCTGTGTTGCATTCCAAAATGGGTCAGTCCCGTGTCTAAGACAAAAACGGAAACTTCCGTTTTTTGTGCGCAGAGGGATTTTGCGGAAGACGGTGGGCCACCTTCATGAACCATATGCCCAATCCAAGCCGTCCATCATGTAGCCTGAATGAATCTGCCTGAACCCATGAGAATTCAGGACAAACGGTGATCAGGTGAACTGCCAAGGTTCAGCCAAAGTTAAGCTCTGCACTGCTACGTTACCGTGAAGCTGACTGTTTGAAGGACGTAGTGGGACACCATTGAGACTCCTCTGGACGATCCAAGCCGTCCATCATGAAAAGGGTCCACCAACGATTAAAATCCTGGGAAGATTATATGTTGGGGTGCATGTACGGACACACGGTTCTCAGCCAAAGGAGAGCCTTTTAGTACGAAATTAAGGGACAGAGCAGTTTAGAGGCGTTGTGGGCCATTGTGAGTGGATGTTCGAATGAATCACACCGTCCATAGGCTTGGCCATCCAGAACCGAATAAAGGGATGTTTCCGTTTTCGAAAATTGCACTATCCTACATGCAACAAGCCAGCGAAATTCCTTCCGTTCCGGTTACAATAGATGAGCTGGCAGCGAGTGTGGTTGGCTGCGTAAGCTGACAGCGAAGTAGGGACTCTGTACGCAGATCAGTGGGCTAGTACCATCATCTGACGATCAATAACCATCCATACATTTGACTGCTAGATGAGTGAGCATGATTATACATCTCTTGATCGGATTGAGGCCGATCCATCTCCTTTTCTTCCATCTGGTTTGGCTGCGCAAAAGAGGGCCTGCGCATACTGTGTGTTATAGGAGATTTCATCGCCTATTGAGGGGGGATTTTCTCCATAGATAGCTATCCATGGATTCGGCCTGCTGCCTATAAAGAGAGAGAGAAAGAGAGGGGAAAGATCTATCTACGGCTGATGTGAAGAGACGGAGACAGGGAGAGAGAGAGAGAAGTTGTAGTTCTTTTAATTCTTTCTTTTTGCTGTTTGTTTTTTCTATGAATTTTAAGGTTATTAGTTTAGCCATGTTAGGCTAAACCCCTTAGCTAGGGCTAAGGGGTGAAACTTGTAGTGAGATGGGCCGATTTTGCAGCTTAGATTATATTCATTGAACTACTTCTCCATTAGTTTGATTATAAGAAATTACATATAGTTTTTAATGATTTTTTTTTACTGCAATTACAATTAATTTGCAATAGCTTTATGTAATTCCTTTACTTTTATCTTGATGTTAGGAAGCCCTGTTATTCATGATTGCCCCTTGGACATGGTTGGATGACAGAACTTTTTCTAACATTCATCCATTGTTGATTGGTTGTGGATTGGTTTCGTTTTGTTGTTTACTTTGTCTCATAGGCATGGTTTTGTGATGGAATTGATTCTGATTCTCACACCTTTCATCTCTTCGAAAATTTAATCAAAAGTAGTTCAATTCTAGTTGAGGTCGTAAATCAAGCGCGAATCTCCCTGATCTCTACAAGTGGATCCCCTGAATCCCTAGTTTCCCTTCTTTTGAATTCTACAAGTTTTAGTGTCCTAATTCACCATTATTCCTCATATTCATTCAATTTAGATTTCATCTCATTTTAGTTCTAGCTCTAGTTGGTTTCAGATTACGTACAGGTTTCAGTCCCTGTGGATTCGACCTCGGTCTTACCGAGATTATTACTACATCACAACCCTATACTTGGGGAGTGAACAAGTTTTTGGCGCCGTTGCCGGGGATTGACGGTTACGTTTTTTGAAATTAACTAGTTTTAGGATTAGTTTAAGATTAGGATTTTCTAATTTTAGGTTAGAATTTTATTATTATTATTATTATTATTATTATTATTATTATTATTTTAAAACTAATCTGTTTTCATATTTTATAGGATCTTGACATTACTTTCTAATTTGGTAATTCCTTTCCAATTCCTCTACTCTTTCTATTTTTAGAATTAGGGTTTGAAATTTTTATAGTTTCTTTTAATTTTAGAAATTTCCTATTTTTAGATAGTTTTTCCCTTTTTAGAAACTAACACAACTTTCTTATTTTGCAACGATTCTGAGATAGGTTTCTAATTTGGTAACTTCTTTCTAGATTTCTTCCTTCTTATTTTTTTTTAGAATTCCCTTTTTAGCAAGTTTCTAATTCTAACACTTTTTTCTAACTTTGTTTCCTATTTCTTTTTTTAGAATTTTCTATTTGTAGGCATTCTGTTTAGAGACTAACTTTCCTGTTTTGTAGGCTCTTAAGATAGAAATTTCTAATTTAGTAAGCTTTTCCTAAACTGCTACTTTCTATTTTTCAAATTTCTTTCATTACTCACTTACTTCGTAGTTTACGACTTTCCTAATTTGCTTTAGAAATTTTCTACTTTCTAATTTAGGAATTCTTCCTTGTTTCTTTTTATTTCTATCTTTATTTTTCTTAGGATATTATTTTTAGAAACTAATTTGTTTAGGTTTGTTTTGCAGGATTTAACTTAGGGACTCCAATTTGGTAACTTCCTTCCAACTCTCTCTTTCTTTCTAGATTCTTATTTTCTTTCTTAGGATTAGGTTTAGAATTTGGTTGAGGGTTGCGAGTGTTTCATGCCCAAGTGAGCTCGTGACAACACTCGATGTCTCTTGACTGAAGGAGGATTAGTTGAGGGGTTAACTGTCCATCGCAGGACTAGACATCGCTCGAATTCCCCTGAGTTAATTGAGGTTATGACTGCAAATCAACCTCAAGCACTACCTCAACCTGGGGATGAAGAAGTACATGATGAGAATGAAGTGCATCAGGCTCCCCTGCCTCGTACTTTACGAGATTATCTACAACCGGCGGGAGTGAGTACGCCCTCATGCATGATTTTTTTAGAAGATACAGGAAAGATGGACATCAAGCCAGGGGTTATCCAACTCCTTCCTAAATTCTATGGGCTTAAATCAGAAAGTCCATACTTACATTTGGAAGAGTTCGATGGGATTATAGCCACCTTATACTTTGCTAACGTATCTGAGGATACAATCAGGCCGAAACTCATCCCCTTTTCCTTGAAAGAGAAGGTTAAGACGTGGTTACATTCACTGCGTCCTAGATCCATCGGCACATGGAATGATATGCAGAGGGAATTCATAAAGAAAATTTTCCCCCACCATAAAACGATTACCCTCAGAAAAGCAATCATGAACTTTGCCCAAAAGGAAGATGAAAACTCCAATGTTGGGAAAGGTTGAAAGATTTGGTCAGTTCATGCCCACAACACGGCTTTGAAATGTGGCGCATTACAAATTTTTTCTACGATGGACTGACATCTTCCAGGCGCCAAATGGTCAAGACGATATGTAATGGAGAGTTCATTAATAAAGATGTTGACGAGGTATGGGATTACCTTGATAGTCTGGCTGAAAAAATACAATCGTGGGACTATATATTACCCAAAATCAAACACCACGTCTAGGATGACTCAATCTAAGGAGAAAGGTGAGTTGTATCTCCTAAAAGAAGAGAATGATCTTAATTATAAAGTGACTAATCTCAAAAGAAAATTTAAGGTCATGGAAGGAAAGAAGGATAAGGTTAATGAAATGTTTTGCGGCATTTGTGATTGTAACATTCACACAACTGAAAATTGTCCTACTATACCTGCTTTTCGAGGAGTATTGAATGAACAAGCCAATGTCGTAAATAACTATCAAAGACCTTTTAATGGACCTACCTTTAATACGTACAATCCTGGTTGGAAAAATCATCCAAACTTTAGTTGGAGAAATGGACAAACAGCTACCCCTCCAGGTTTCTTCAATCAAAATCCAAATCAGGGGAAACCTCAAGAAGAACCGGTTCAAAATTCCATGCAAGTGCTGGCCCACACAATGCGAGATTTTATGCAAAAAATGGATTCACGTATGACGATTATAGAAAAGGGGATGCTTCCTGCACAACCGCTCCCCAATCCTAAACCGCAATACGAGATAAGTGATCCCAGCTCTTCAAATCAAATGGGGCACGCTAAATCCATCACCACTCTTAGGAGTGGGAAGATCATTGATAAAACCCTTCCGGTTAGGCTCGAAAAGCCTAAAAAATCAGAAGAGGACAACAATGATGGATCTGGTGATGCCCCACAAAAATTAGAACCGGAACTTCTAGAAAAGACAGTTGCTCCATTTCCTTAACGGTTGGTTGCACCAAACCTCTTTCTAACTCTCAGGATATTCCAAAGGTGTTGAAACAAGTGAAGTTTAACATTCCTCTACTTGATGCTGTGAAACAAATACCTTCGTATGCTTAAAGACTTATGTACGACCAAAAGACGGCAAAATATTCAAAAGAAAATCTTCCTAATTGAGAAAGTGAGTGTCATCCTAAAACAAGACGTGCCGCAAAAATTCAAGGATCCCGGTAGCCCAACCATATCATGTGTAATCGGGGACTATCGAATTGATTAAGCACTTCTTGACTTATGAGAGAGCGTTAATCTTATCTCCTACTCGGTATACAAACAGTTAAGTTTAGGTGAATTAAAACCCACCTTAACCACACTACAACTTGCTGATCGCTCTGTTCGTGTACCAAGAGGGATAATTGAGGATGTGTTGGTCCAGGTTGATCGATTTTACTACCCAGTTGATTTCATCATCCTGGATACCGAACCCATCAATAACACGAGCACTCAGATTCCCGTCATTCTTGGTCGCCCATTCCTTGCTACTTCAAACGCAATTATCAATTGCAGGAATGGTGTCATGAGTATGTCTTTCGGGAATATGACATTAGAAATGAATATCTTTTTCAACACTGGCAGACGGTTAGAGGAAGATGACGATATCCACGATATTAACATGATCGATTCTTTCGTGGAAGATAGGACACCCCTTACCTTATCTTATGATCCTCTAGAGACGTGCCTGGCCCACTCCCATGAGTTTGATGATGACATGATTAGGGAGATGTGTGTCATGCTTGATGCTGCGCCGGTACTTGAAGTTAACCGGTGGAGGCCACAATTTGAAGAATTGCCCCAAACTGATGAAACGCCTCTACCGTCTAACCTCAAGCCACCGAAACTTAACCTAAAACCTTTGCCCTCTGATTTAAAATATGTAATTTAGGTCAAGATGAGACATACCCGGTGGTGATTTCTGCCCATCTTGAGAAAGAACAAGAGAGTATGCTCATATCTACTCTCCTGGAGTATAAGGGAGCCCTTGGATGGACAATCGCGGACCTCAAGGGAATTGACCCCTCGATTTGTACTCACCGCATATATCTTGAGGATAATGCGAAGACTGCTCAGCAACCACAACGTAGACTAAATCCAAACATGAAGGAAGTGGTTAAGGCCAAGGTTTTTAAACTATTGGATGTGGGTATCATATACCCTATATCTGATAGTCAATGGGTGTGTCCAACTCAGGTGGTTCCTAAGAAGTTCGGGATCACCATCGTAGCCAATGCCAATAATGAACTTGTGCCGACTAGAGTCACTACTGGTTGGAGGATGTGCATTGACTACCACTTTCCTTTACCCTTCATTGATCAGATCTTGGAAAGGTTAGCTGGTCATTCCTATTACTGTTTCCTTGACGGTATTCGGGCTACAACCAGATAGAGATCGCCCCTGAAGATCAAGAAAAGACTACGTTTACATGTCCCTACGGCACCTTTGCTTACCGAAGGATGCCATTCGGACTATGTAATGCCCCTGCCACCTTTCAGCGATGTATGATGAGTATTTTTTCTGACATGTTGGGGCAATATTTAGAGGTCTTCATGGATGATTTCTCTGTCTTCGGTCCATCTTTCAGCGAGTGCTTGGAAAGTCTTAAATGTGTGCTGAAAAGATGTGAAGAAAAGAACTTAGTACTTAATTGGGAGAAGTGTCATTTCATGGTTCATAAAGGAATTGTCCTTGGACATATAATCTCGTCCAAAGGAATCGAGGTGGATAAGGCAAAAATTGATCTTATCTTTAACCTACCTCCACCCAAGAACATACGGGACGTGCGATCCTTCTTAGGACACGCTGGGTTCTACAGAAAATTCATAAAGGACTTTAGTCTCATCTCTCGTCCTCTATGTAATCTACTTCAAAAGGATGCACCATACGAGTGGATTGAACCATGTCAGGAAGCTTTCACTAAGCTTAAGGGCATATTGACTAGTGCACCCATCATACAGCCACCTGACTGGAGTATTCCTTTTGAACTTATGTGCGACATGTCTGATTATGCTCTTGGGGCAGTTCTAGGCTAGAGAAAAGATAAGAAACCCTATGTTATTCATTACGCAAGTAAGACTCTAAATCCTGCCCAAGTGAACTACTCAACTACGGAAAAGGAACTCTTAGCCGTAGTGTTCGCCTTGGACAAATTTAGGTCCTACTTGATCAGATCTAAGATCATTATTTACACTGATCATGCGGCACTCAAGTATCTTCTATCTAAGAATGATGCTAAGCCTCGCCTTATACGATGGATCCTCCTACTCCAGGAATTTGACTTAGAAATAAAAGATAAGAAGGGAGTAGAAAACGTAGTGGCTGACCATCTTTCTCGCCTTAATCCTCTGATTCTTTTGAGACGACACACATCAATGACATGTTCCCTGATGAACAGTTGTTTAGAGTCTCCCATTCACCTTGGTTTGCTGACATCGCTAATTATCTTGCCACAGGTTCCATACCGACACATTGGACTGCACAAGATAAGAAGAAATTTTTCACCGAGGTGCGCAACTTCTTCTGAGATGATCCATACTTGTTTAAATATTGCCCAGACCAAATCTTGAGGAGATGTGTCCCAGACGATGAGCATCAGAGTGTCATCTCCTTCTGTCACTCACAGACCTGTGGTGGTTACTTTTCTGCAAAAAAGACCACGGCTAAGATTCTGCAGTGTGGCTTCTATTGACCTACTATGTTCAGGGACACTCATGAGTTTTGCAAAGCTTGTGAGCGTTGTCAGAAATTGGGAGCATTGTCTCATCGAAATATGATGCCTTTGAATCCCATTCTTATCATCGAGACATTTGATTGTTGGGGCATCGATTTCATGGGACCATTCCCCCAATCTTTTGGAAATCTATATATTTTGCTCGCTGTAGACTATGTCACTAAATGGGTAGAAGCGATTCCGTGTCGGAATAATGACCATCACACGGTCATTAAATTCCTAAAAGAGAACATCCTTTCCCGATTCAGAACGCTTCGAGCTATCATTAGTGATGGGGGCTCACACTTTTGTAATAGGCCATTCGAGAGTTTAATGAAGAAATACAGTATCTCTCATAAGGTGAGCACCCCATACCACCCACAGACAAGTGGGCAAGCTGAGATTTCCAATAGGGAGATCAAACGCATTTTGGAGAAAACGGTTAACCCTGACCGTAAGGATTGGTCAATTCGATTGACCGATGCCTTATGGGCGTACCGTACTGCTTTTAAAACCCCTATTGGAATGTCTCCCTTTAGACTTGTCTATGGGAAAGCTTGCCACTTGCCTGTGGAGCTGGAACATAGAGCCTACTGGGCGATCAAAAATTTGAATTTCAATCCGGACAACGCTGGCTCGCTACGCAAACTTCAGTTGAATGAACTCGAAGAAATCCGGAACGATGCGTACGAGAACTCGAGAATTTAGAAGGACAGGATGAGGGCGTTTCATGACCAACATATTCTACGGAAATCATTCATGGCAAGTCAGAAAGTCCTCTTGTATAACTCTCGATTACATCTCTTTCCAAGTAAGCTTCGATCTCGTTGGACGGCCCTTTTACTGTTATCACTGCATATCCTCATGGGGCCATCGAGATAAGAGACCCCGACAATGGCAATGAGTTTAAAGTAAATGGACATCGCTTAAAGCCATTTGTCGAGAAATTTGATTCAGAGGACATGTCCATGCCTCTGACTGATCCTGTTTACCAGGAATGATCTCCTAGTCTGATGGAGGTATAGGTAGGTTTCCTGTTTGCATAGAACTATGATAGTTGCTTTGGTTTGGCTGAAGACATTAAACTTAGCACTCCTGGGAGGCAACCCAGCTTTTCATTCCATTTCATTTTCCTAGTTAGTTAGTTCAATGTTTGTGGGTAACATTGCTGCAAACCCTCACGAGACTATAACTCGTCCACTAGGGGCAACCTAGGGGTTTAAAGGCTTGTTGCACACGCTAAATGTAATCGAGAGCACCTGTGAAAGTGGTATAGGTAGGATCTTCTCTTTGTGATTTTCTTTTTGTTATTTTCCCTTTGTTGATTTCTCTCTTGTGGTGACTCAGTTTTACGTTGATATTTTTGAGAAAGCCTCTTGATTCTCTGTCCAGGTACTATCTTTCCATCACTCCTCTTTTATTTTCTTTGTCCCATGTGCATTGCATGTTATTTCTCTTACATTGAGGACAATGTAGGTTTTAGGTTGGGGGTGGGAGATTAGGTACCTAATCAGAGTTTTCTTGGTCTTGAGCAAAAATTGTGAAAATTTTTCTAGAATTTTTTGTGAATTCGAAATGATTTTGAGGGATAGTCATGATTTTAGAATCACAAGATAAGTGGTGTTGGTGATTTATGACTCTTGGATTCAGTTATCTTTTAGCTTTCACAGTGAGTTTGAATTATTAATCCATGATGAGAAGTTTCAAACATTGATTGAACCATGATTTCACATGTCGCATCTCGCTTACACATAAAGGTTTCAGTTTAATATTGAAGGGTTAACTTGGTAATCACTAAGTATGTAAGGAACCAGCATGGAAATTTGTCTATTATGATCAATTGAAAGAAAAAGGATACTTTTGAAAAAGGTTAAGCGAATAATCTTTACCATAGGTTTGCTCCCTATAGGTATGGATTTAATTCCTCATGGATAGTATGTGAAAAGATTTAGGTATATGGTATGCACCATAGGTTTGCTCCCTATAGGTAAGGACTTGATTCCCCTTCTTGGCATATATTGTTAAATAGAAAACTCAAAAGCCGGAAGAATGAAAAGAAGAACTGAAAGACAAGTTCTGGTTTAAGTTGTCCTTTCCTTTTTTTTTTTTAATGCACTTTTGATCGTCAAATGTTACCATGGATAGTGACGACTGGATCTCTTAATGATGGTGAGCAGAGTTTACACTATACACTCATGGAACTCGATGTTTAAAATCATTCTAATTGATGGATTAACACGTCGAACTTGATTGTGAAGTTATCATGCGCTTGAGTCTGACAGAAAGTAATGCTTAACACTCATGATTCTTAAACTTCTAGCATCTGGTTTGTTTCCCAAAATCATTCGAGTTCTCGAAAATTATCCTATAAATCTCAATCTATTTTTCGCATACTTTGCTCGGGACTAGCAAAATGCTGGTTGGGGGTTGTATTGAGGGTCGAATATTGCATATTAGACCCCGATTAGTACCTAATTTTATGTACACGATAGTGCTTAATGTCATATGTTAATGGTGTTTTGCTGCAGGATGCCATTATGAGCGTGGATTGAAGAAGAGTATTAAAAGCATGGACTTGACGTTCCGAAGTCACCAGAGCTAGAAACAGACTTCAAGGGACCAAGATTGGTGGATTTTCACATCAGAGATCCGAGGAAATCAAGCCGTTCACGTTAAAGAGGCCCGAAAGTCAGCCAAAACACAAGATTGCGGAGTTCCCACCATCTGATTGGCTCCGAATTTCAAACATTGCCTGAGGACCACAAATGAGCCATACACGTCAAATTTTAGCTCCTGGATCACTACAAAAGTGGGCCAGCGGAGAGATCATCCCATTGAATCCTTGAGTGGGGCCCGCCTGATATCTGGACACTCTTCAGTTTTGGACTCAACGCTATAAATGAGCTGAGGAAACGAATGGACGGAGTGGATTTCTCACATTACATCAATGTGGACCCCTAATGGGGTGGTGTGTACACCAACACAAGCGCACCAGATGTGCACGCTGCTGTGTTGCATTCCAAAATGGGTCAGTCCCGTGTCTAAGACAAAAACGGAAACTTCTGTTTTTCGTGCGCAGAGGGATTTTGCGGAAGACGGTGGGCCACCTTCATGAACCATATGCCCAATCCAAGCCGTTCATCATGTAGCCTGAATGAATCTGTCCGAACCCATGAGAATTCAGGACAAACGGTGATCAAGTGAACTGCCAAGGTTTAGCCAAAGTTAAGCTCTGCACTGCTACGTTACCGTGAAGCTGACTGTTTGAAGGACGTAGTGGGACACCATCGAGACTCCTCTGGACGATCCAAGCCGTCCATCATGAAAAGGGTCCACCAACGATTAAAATCCTGGTAAGATCATATGTTGGGGTGCATGTACGGACACACGGTTCTCAGCCAAAGGAGAGCCTCTGCAGTACGAAATTAAGGGACAGAGCAGTTTAGAGGCGTTGTGGGCCATTGTGAGTGGATGTTCGAATGAATCACACCGTCCATAGGCTTGGCCATCCAGAACTGAATAAAGGGATGTTTCCGTTTTCGAAAATTGCACTATCCTACATGCAGCAAGCCAGCGAAATACCTTCCGTTCCGGTTACAACAGATGAGCTGGCAGCGAGTGTGGTTGGCTGCGTAAGCTGACAGCGTAGTAGGGGCTCTGTACGCAGATCAGTGGGCCAGGACCATCATTTGACGATCAAAAACCATCCATACATTTGACTGCTAGATGAGTGAGCATGATTATACATCTCTTGATCGGATTGAGGCCGATCCATGATCTCCTTTTCTTCCATCTGGTTTGGCTACGCAAAAGAGGGCCTGCGCATACCATGTGTTATAGGAGATTTCATCGCCTATTGAGGGGGGATTTTCTCCACAGATAGCTATCCATGGATTCGGCCTGCTGCCTATAAAGAGAGAGAGAAAGAGAGGGGAAAGATCTATCTACGACTGATGTGAAGAGACGGAGACAGGGAGAGAGAGAAGTTGTAGTTCTTTTAATTCTTTCTTTTTGTTGTTTGTTTTTTCTATGAATTTTAAGGTTATTAGTTTAGCCATGTTAGGCTAAACCCCTTAACTAGGGCTAAGGGGTGAAGCTTGTAGTGAGATTGGCCAATTTTGCGGCTTGGATTATATTCATTGAACTACTTCTCCATTAGTTTGATTATAAGAAATTACATATAGTTTTTAATGATTTTTTTGTGACTGCAATTACAATTAATCTGCAATAGCTTTATGTAATTCCTTTACTTTTATCTTGATGTTAGGAAGCCCTGTTATTCATCATTGCCCCTTGGACATGGTTGGATGACAGAACTTTTTCTAACATTCATCCATTGTTGATTGGTTGTGGATTGGTTTCGTTTTGTTGTTTACTTTGTCTCATGGGCATGGTTTTGTGATGAAGTTGATTCTGATTCTCACACCTTTCATCTCTTCGAAAATTTAATCAAAAGTAGTTCAATTCTAGTTGAGGTCGTAAATCAAGCGTAAATCTCCCTGATCTCTACAAGTGGATCCCCTGAATCCCTAGTTTCCCTTCTTTTGAATTCTACAAGTTTTAGTGTCCTAATTCACCATTATTCTCTCATATTCATTCAATTTAGATTTCATCTCATTTTAGTTCTAGCTCTAGTTGGTTTCATATTACGTACAGGTTTCAGTCCCTGTGGATTCGACCTCGGTCTTACCGAGATTATTACTACATCACAACCCTATACTTGGGGAGTGAACACTCTGCCTAGGGCAACAAAACTTCCTCATCCTGAGCTGCCATCACTGGAGATGGTTCGCTCAACAACGCGTTTAACTAAGAATACACGCTATGGTGAATGGACACCCCGTAGAAGGCCCCCGACACAGAGATTCCCCTGGAGCCCTCCGACGATATCGCAATGAAGGCAAAAGAAAGAATACAAAGGAAGGTAGCACACCAAGAAATGTACCGAAAACATATTGGAAAAAAAACTTAAGTGACCAGATGACCCACTCATCGAAGAAGAAGACGACTCTGCATAAACCAATGAGTGCAAGGATGAGGGAAAACTCTTATTTATAAGAACCCTAGAAGAAGGGCATTTGATGCCCTCATTAATTGTTGAGACATGAAGGGATGCCTCGACGCACGATCTCCTTCACGTGGTAGCTCAGGCTTTGGTCTCAACACCCATTAATGAAGTAAGGACAGATGTTCGCCTATGAGTTGCTCGGAGGTGAAGCAGCGCTCACCACTCTATGCACGTATCCTCATACGGAACCACTGTTATAATATCCTCCTTAATCATAGCAGCATACGTCGTCTCTTTCGAATTCCCGCATTAACTAATGAGTGACAAAATTGAGGAATACCTTTGGAACGAGCCGACCTCCTCATGTTAGAAAATAAAAAACTTCCCGCTGAGACATCAATTCAAATCTATTTACTTCCCGAGCTCATGAATATGAAACTCAGAAGTAGGGGCCAACTGTTATGGGTAAAATTGATTTGACCTAATGTATGAGACATGTGGCAACAAGAGCATCCGAATAAACTCTCTAAAATACCTAAGGGTTAGAGAAAATGAGCTGAGCAGAGAGACTTAGTGACCGAGCTGAAACAATTAAACCGATTCGGATATAAGAATCGTCAGCAAACCTACAGATTTCGACTACAAGCACTGATCTTGACCCAGGATGCCGACCTCGACCTCGACCTTCGATCCGACCTCAAGGTTGGATGCTGACCTCGACCTCAGGCTGAGAAAGTGAACATCTAGAGAGAATCCTGCACCGTATATGGACGTGACTCCTTAGCGAAGTCTCAACTAAAGATCACGCCAATCGAGGCATAATCGGAGAAATATTCGAGAACAGATTCTGACTCTAGTACAGGCCTCTCTAGTGTATCTCACAGATCTACTCGGATATGCAAATTACCTGATTAACGTATAAATATATCACCATGTTCAAGAGAAAGGTACACACAACTATCCCGATTCTACTATACCTATTGTGAGTCCATACCCATGACTTAGGCATTGGAGGGTCCCTGGCCACAACTGACGCCCCTAGTATGTGTCTCCTTATTCTTCATTCATTTGCAGGTAAGCTCATAAGAGGTAATGTAGGATCGACAAGATTTGAACAACAACATGCTAAATTAGCAATATAGCACGTTGGATGCCCGTAGATGGGCAACAACACATGCCATAGCAAGATTTTGTTTGGAAATGATTTTCAGTAGTCATATGCATGTTCTAGATAAGCACATGCGGATACTTGAAAATGTACAATGGCACATATGTCATGTGGTGTTCGAGTGTTAAAGATCCTTTATATGTATTAATACACATCCTCCAACAGCAAGCTTGTAGAGAAAGTGGTGAGCTTTTTAAAGAACGTGGGGTTTGACATGGCATCAAAGTGAAAGGTGAAGTATTTAAATACCGAAAGTAGCAAATATCCCTCCGCGCTGTATTCTCCACATGTGGGGCACGAGATCCGCTAAGACTGTCGGCCACCAGAATGATCAACCGATGGAAAGTGTGGATGTAAGGCATGTACATCAAGGTGAGCCTCATAGTCAGGGATCCACCCACCATGATGGAAAAAAGGCCAACATCCAGCCCCCATTATTCACCAATGATGGGGCCATAAGATCAACGGCTGTATTAAAGCAACCATGATCCTACAGAACGAATTTCACACTCAATGGGAAAGTTCCCTGAAAATACAAATCATATCATATAAAAATTTGGAATGCTAACAGCCACATCTTTACATTTTATTTATTTCAGATCAGTTGGAGCTTTTGAGGAAGTTGATAAATTCGTTCATATAGTTTTGATGGAGTGTCTGATCACTGAAAATGGCCTTCATTTCTATCGATTTAAGCCTAAATCTTTCTCCTTCCTGTTCGACCATGGCCTGCCTCAGCGACCGCGCGACTGCATCCCTGTGGAAGGACCCATCTTCCTTTATCTCAACTTTTATAGCCAGACCCTTGTCCACCAACATCCTCGCATCCAATGAATGGACGTTCGCAAGCGGCAATACGATGAGAGCATGCCCATAATGGACGGTCTCGATGATGGACGCCCACCCGGAGTGAAACAAAGATCCGCCGATGGAAGGGTGGGCCAGTATCTCCAACTGAGGGGCCCAACCCATATGGACGACCCCACGACTTCCGATCTGGCTCTTGAATCCCGACGGTAGGGTATCCATATCATTGGTCGACCATATGGGAGTCCTGAGGGCCCATAGAAATGGCAAATTGGAGAGTTGAAGGCCATGGGCAATCTCATACACTTGATCTCTTTTCAATTTACACTCACTCCCGAAGCAAACAAACCCACCGATCTGGTAGGCTGTTTATCGAGCCATTTGAGTGTGTTTACCCAATTGGGGTCGGTCGTTTCTCTCTTCTCTGGTGGCGTCGGTGGAAGTACTCCGACTGGAATGACCGGTCTCTTGCGCAATTTCTTGAGTAAGCCCAAGTACTCCTCTTGGAACTCATTGCAACTCCGAATTGCCATTGCCGAACACCCTTGGAGTGCTAGCAGCAAACGATCCAAAATCGAGAAGCCCGATGCATCTGGGCTGAAAATCCCACGGTAGAAGCCAGTGGTCTCATGGGACGGAACGGCAACGGACGAATCGAATTCAAACCACTCAGGCGGGGACGCCAGGCTTTCTGGTGATGGCCACATTTTCCTTAGGCCGTCTTCGATCGGCCCAAAGAATGCATTCACGGTAGCTGAAAAAATAGAGAAGAAGACACGAGGGACTTTGAATTCACTTGCAACATTGCCCACCCAACTTGGGAAGACGTCATGGACTATCCAGTCCGGCGATTCTTCGGTAATGAACTGCTTGAAGGCGGGGCAGGAGAGATCGTAGGCCTTCTTCAAGTACTCGTCACTCCCATGGAGGATATCGACAGTGGCCTCAGCGCCTTCAGGTAGGCCGTCCACCTTCGGCAAGGGAAGCTCCACCAGATTGATCAGAGCCGTTAGATGTTGTGGGATCTTTGGTAGCCTTTGGATGTTTTTCTGAGTGGTGAGGAAGGAGATTCGGATGCCAGCTTTGGCTAAGGCTATGGAGAGATGAAGGAATGGGATCATGTGACCAAAAGCCAGCCATGGAAGCATCACCACATGCATTCCATCAGCCATGGCTTACCAAATGCAATTGAAGGGTGGGCCCCACCTTATCTACACTCCACACGACACACTTGGAAGGGAAGAGAGGAAGCACTTGGTTTTATAGCCCAAAGATAAGGTTACACGGTGGTACTATTTCAGAGCGCGGACCAAGAGGCATGGTTAACAGCTCAGTGGGTGAGACCCTGACCGTACACGTGGTTTTATATATGTGTCGTATACCCACTCCGTCCATCAGTTTTTCCAGATCATCTTATATCACCATCCCCAAAATAAGGTAGATCCAATTTTTAAGTGGACCGCACCATAGGAAAACAGTTGTGATTGAACGCCTACCATTAAAAATAGCCAGGTGGACCGCACCATAGGAAAACAGTTGTAATTGAACGCGCACCATTAAAAACCTTCAGCATTGCTGATATTGTTTATTTGCCATCCAACCTGTTTATAAGGTTGCACAGACCTAAATGAAATAGCAGTTATTGATCCAAAACTTAGCTGCCCCTAGAATGTTTATTATTATTATTATTATTATTATTATTATTATTATTATTACGGAGGGTATTCAATCCCTACTATTGGTTCACATGAGAATTAGATTTCTTTTCTTTTCTTTTCTTTTTTCAGGGACACACTTTTACATCCGCACACACAACAATGGGTACTAACAAGCTAACAAAAAAAAAAAACAACGGGCTCTGGAACCCATTACCTTAATTAGCGCTAAAACTCTTGTGAGTCTACCACTAAGCCATGAGTAAAAACCCTCACGTGAGAATTATATCACCCTCACTTTTGATACCATGTCTTAAAGTGGGCAGGCAAAATGATTGACCAGCATGGATATATAATAAATACATTGAGGCGGGCCCTCGATGGCCTTACCTACTAAGATGTTAGAGTGTCCAAGTTTAGAATGGATATCCAGTCAATGATTATCACACATGATGGTAAACAATCTTTGTATGGACAGAGAGAGTGGATGGTTAGGATTCACTTGGATTTTGGTGTGAATTTTGGTTATAAAGCATCCATGATTAGACTGTCAATTTGGATGGTATAGATTGATTTTGTATAAATTAAGGGCTCATTTAGCTTCTCTACTCTAATCTAATAAGAGCTTTTCAAATAAGAGCTACTCTGATAACCTCTTTTTATTCTAGCTTTTGTTTTAAATAGGCTTGTTCGGTAAAATTAGGGTTTTTTTTTAAATGCTCTTATCTAAAATACACTTTTAGTAAAACATTTAAATAAAAGCTTTTTCTAAGGATAGTTAATATCATTTTTAAATATTACAACAACTCCATTGTATCAATGTCCACTATCCACCATGATGAATCCACATTTGTTGTATCCATCGTGTGTGCTCCACCTTTGAAGTGGGTTGTCCATCATGTGGCGCCCACTTTTGATGTCCAACACCCAGCATGTGGGGTGCACCTTCTATGTGGATCATCCATCATGTTGGGCTACTTTGGATATGGGTCATCCATTATGCGGGACCTTAGATGTGGACTGTTCATTAGGTGGGGTCCACTTAATGTGGATTGTCCATCATGCAGGGCCACACTTTGATGTGGACCATCCATCATGTGTGGTGCACTTCATCTATTATGCAGGTCACCTTGATGTGGACCATTCATTATGTAGGGCCCCTATCACACTCCATAATTTAGATATAGAGTGTGCACCCTTGGACCTGAGCTATGGACTATGACTCATATACAAGTGTACTAAAATCATACGTTCATACTGTTTTTCAATCTCTTCTCAAAATTTCTTTACTCACCTATGTGATGACCGTGTGGCCAATCCACATCGTCTATTGCATAGATCGGGCAAAAATAAGCTAAATGCATAATAATAAAAATTATTGACTTATTTTTGTTCTTAATAGAAAATTCATAGTTGTTACAACCCCAATTCAATACAAATCGTTTATCATGTGAGCCTACCTTTGATATCAACCGTATATTATGTAGGCCCACCTTTAATGTCCACCATCCATTATGTAGGTCCCATCTTTGATGTGGATCGTCCATCAAGTGGGGCCCAGTTAAAGTGGATGGTCCATCATGCTGGGCCACACTTTAATGTGGGTCATCCATCATGTGTGGCCCACCTTTGATCTGAACCATGCATTATGTGGGCCCACCTTGATGTGGACCATTTATCATGTGGGGGGCACCTTTAATATGGGACGTTCATCATGCAGGCCCACCTTTGATGTCCACCATCCATCATGTGAGTCCCACATTTTCCATGGACCGTCCATCATGTGGGGCCCACTTGATGTAGATAGTCCATCATGTGGGGCCCAACCTTCAATATGGGTCGTTCATCATGTGGGTCCACCTTTGATGTCAACCTTCTATCATGGGGCCACACTTTGATATGGGTCGCCCATTATATGAGGCTACACTTTGATGTGGGGCATCTATCATGTGGGCCCCACCTTTGATGTGACTGTATGAGCCCACCTTGATGTGGACCACTCATCATGGGGAGCCCACCTTTAATATGGGTTGCTCATCATTTTGGTCCACCTTGGAGAGATTGTAAAGAGAAGAGAGGAGGGTAAGATTTTGGTCCACCTTGGAGAGATTGAAACTACTTAAAAATTTTAAAGACAAACTTGTCAAAAAAAAAAATGAATAAAAAATGTCTACTCACTTAAGCTAAATAAGCTCTAAAACAAAAAGTGACCTCAGTGTCATTTATTTTTTAAGAGTTTTTGGCTTGTTTTTAAAAAATTAAACTCTAAAATTAGAGCTTTAACAAATGGTCTGTTTAAAAATTTAAAACTTAGGTAAAAAATAAAATTTTATTTTAAAAATAAAAATAAATAAATAAGCTCTTATTAGTAGAGACGCAAAACAACACCAAGAATATAAAATATATATATGCATGCTTAAAAGTATATCTATATTATGTTAGTGGGTGCATTGAGCAATCATGGTCGTTGAAATCACGCTTTTGGATGAAGTGGGTTTTTCATGTGAGAGATGATAAGGTACAACCAAAAGCACCTTGGTCCGTGGTCTAACCCACTCATTCTGGCTTACGTGTTAATTTTGTAGGAAATCCATACCATGAAACCAGTGGGCTCCATTGGGAGGATCATGTGATAGAAAAATCATTTGAGACAGAGGTTAAAAATCTCCTCCAGCTCCGGGATAACTCCACCAAACATCTTCCCAGCACCGCTAAAAACTGAGGTTGAAAATCTCCTCCAGCTCGGCCATGCACTCCTCGAAAGTCTTGAACGCCTTTGCGGCTGCTGCTTCCCTCGCAGGGATCAAGGCCTCGACCTTAGTCAGTCTAGATTTCGCATCGACTGCTTGACTCTCCACCATAGAAAGGTGAGACTCCACTTCCACCACCCAAGCCACCGGCTTGGCCTTCTCCCTCTGCTTCGCGACCAGCAAAGCAATGCCGGTGGCCTTGTCCTCCTCGACGACCCTCCTAGGCCTCTCGCAGGGCCTCGATCTCTCCCTAGACTGTCGCCCTGGCCTTCATAGTTGTTGCCAACTCCATAGCTTTGGCCTGAAGCTCAGCCTTAGTAGACTCAAGCCTCCGACTTGCCTCTTCGAGGCTGCCCCTCAGCTCGAGGAAAGTGTGATGGGAGACGAGAACTGATGGAGTTTTTCTCCCCAGGCTCGACTGGTCGAGAGCCTCACTCGACCGGTCGAGGGTGCTGGTTGACCAGTCGAGGACTGACTCGACTCAAACTCCAGCGAGCTTAGTTGGATTTTTTTCAGGTTGCTCGACCAGTCGAGGGAGGTGCTCGACCGGTCGAGTGGGTTGCTCGACCGGTCGAGGACTTTGCTCGACCGGTCGAGCTTACGCAGATTCGTTCCGGATTTTGTGTGGACTGCGTAAATTTGAGGTAGTTTTCACATAGGTACGGAAAGGGGTTTTCAAATCTATAAATACGAGTACCTATGGTTGTTCTAGGTAATGCAAGAGGGTCTCCTAAAGCTTTACAAGGGTTTGTTAAGGGTTTAGGGCTATCAAAGGTGTGTGTGTGTGTGTGTGTGTGTGTGGGTGAGAGTGAGTGAGTGAGTGAGAGAGAGAGAGAGAGAGAGAGAGAGAGAGAGAGGAAGCTTGTGGAAGGGAGGTTATGCTCATAGAGGTGATCTATTGTACACTTGATATCTCAGTGCTTCTACGTCCTCGTAATCGGTGAGATCTCTCCATTTTTCTTATTCTCTTATTGTTTATCTACTCTTGTGTGAGTGAAGAAGGTTATAACGTTTTACTTCATAGTGAATTGTTGATCTAAATGAGGTCCCGTGATTTTTACCTCTTTGAGGGTTTTCCACGTAAAAATCTCTTGCGTGGTGTGGTTTGTGCTTTGATTCATTTCATTGCTTTAGTATTCCATAATTCTGGTTTGTTTTGAGAGGCTAGATCCTAAGGTTTTGTACAAGGCCCCCAACAAGAACCCTGATGGCGCATTGCAAACAAAAAAGGGAGGGCAACAAGAAGTTAACCAACAAGAAAGAATGAAAATGTATATTAAAAGAAAAAGGGAGCAGACGTCATCACCTTAATCAACATCAACACCACCCCGCCCAGCAAGGGTTTGGACTACGGGGCGAGTATGGAGCCGGCCTCCTCTTCACTCACGTGATGCTTGTTCCAGTAAGCCAACACTGCCATGTGACGAGAAAGGGGTGCGGGTGCTGCTGACCCTGCAGCCTCCTCAGGAGCCTGGTGCCTCGAGGTGCTCCCCAAAGCTACCTCCTTGCGTCCCGAGCTGCTCCCCTCCGCTATCTCCGACTTCATAGCTGCTGCCACCTTTGCCCGTTCCTCCTCATCGCAGGCCGGGGATGACTCAAGGTCGACAACCTCCATCGGGGCTGAATTTGAAGGAGGAGCACCCTGAGCTGAACCATCTGAGGCAGCTTCTTGGAGCACCACAGTTTTACCTCTTGCGGCCGCCGCCACTGGCTTCGACTGCTCGGCCGGGGGAGACCTCGGGAGTAGGTACTAATCCACCAGTGCCAATCTTCAAAGCCTCAACTACAGGAACCAGTCAGACTAAGGACGAGGGGTACGTCATCTTTCCTAGTAGCTCTCCTCAGCCTCTCCAGCTCTGCTGAAGAGGGGAGCTTCATCCTCTTCGGCCGAGGGCGATTTACCATCCCTACAAAAGACAATAAGCACAATGGTCAGAAAAAATGGATAAACTTTTCAAATCCACGAAGACAAACGTACTTGCTTACTCGATTGTTGATAAGCCAACCTGCTCCAAGAGAGTCGAAGTGATCAACTTCCTCCAATTCCTCTAATCCAAGCTATACTCCCGGGCGATCCTAACTTGGTGGAGTTGGGTCAAAGTGAGTTGGGGCAAGTGCCAGGTGAGAGCTGCAAGAAGACTTAACCAGGTGTAGCCAAAAAGCTAACAAAATGGGCAGAACAAACTACAAACGACTAGAAGCCACAACTCAGAGTTTCGACCTGGGGAGGTGAACTTGGTAGGGACCCGAGATCGCAATCTACCCAGCTTCGCCGATGGGGCCTCCTACTTTCCTAAATTAAAGAACCACTTGTCATTCTAGCCCTTATTAGAGGAGGGGTTTTGAGTGATAAGGGCTTGGCCTTTGCCCGACACGAAGAAAAATAGTACCAGTTAAGAGATCCCGGACTACTCTTGGCCCGATATAAGTATAGGAGCTCGTCCATAGTTAGTTTGGTGTGACCGAGCTGGTGCCACAAAGTGTAGCTCCCATAGACAGCTCGCCACATGTTAGGATTAAGTTGTCCTGGGGCAAGCCTTAGGCGATATACTACGCCTTCACGATTGGGTGGAGAGGCAGCCGTAAGCCATGAGAAAAGAAATAGGGAAAAGGGTTACCTCTGCCTTGGGAGGATGGCCTGAAAGTTTCCGATCTTGGGTAACCTTAGCCCCACCGAGTCAGGGATGTGAAACTTCGACCAAAGGCAACTAAATCCTCTAGCCGAAGCCTTGAGCTGAAAGGGACCTAACAACGAAGTCGGTCCCTGAGAAGACGAGGAAGTTACCTCTGCCTAGGGCGGCAAAACTTCCTCATCCTGAGTTGCCATCCCGAAAATGGTTCGTTGACGACACGTTTAGTCGAGAATCTACTTTATCGTGAATGGACTTCTCGTGAAGGCCCCGAACACATAGATTCCCTTGGAGCCTTTGACAACATCATAGTGATGGTAAAAGAAAGAAAATGAAGGAAGGTAACACGACAAGAAATGTACCGAAAAAAAAAAAAACTTAAGTGATCGACGTTCCACTCAGTGAAGAAGAAGACGAAAAAGAGAGAAAAGGCTAGCACAATTCGAACTCCGTAGAAACCAGTGAGCGAAAGAATGAGGGGAAACCCTTATTTTAAAAGAACCTCGGATGAAGGGCATTTAATGCCCGCATTAATTGCTAAGATGCAAAGGGACGCCTCGATGCATGATCTCCTCCACGTGGTAGCTCGGGGTTCTCTCTCAGCTCGCATTAATGAAGCGGTGACAGATGTTCACCTATGAGTCGCACAGAGGTGAACGACGCTCGCATGCATGTATCCTCGAATAGAAACCCTATCATAATATCATCCTCGATCATAGCAGCATGCGCCGCCTCTTTCCAATTCCCGCATTAACGATCAAGCGACGAAATCGAGGAATACCTATGGAATGAGCTAACCTCCTCAAATTAGAAAATAAAAAACTTCCTGCTCATACATCAGTTCAAATATGCTTACTTCCCAAGCTCATGAATATGAAACTCGGAAGTAGGGGCAACTATTATGGGTAAAATTGAGCTGACCTAATGTATGAGACACGTGGCAAAAGAGCATCTGAACAACTCTCTAAAAGAAAGTGGGATTTGAAAGTGAAAGGTGAAGTGTTTAAATACCGGGAGTAGCAAATATCCCTCCGTTGTATTCTCCACATGTGGGGCACAATAGATCCGCAACGTCCCTCCCTCAACAGCAGACCGAAATCAATGGTAATGCAAAGTCAAATTACCCTCCAGATGATCGCTCCCACGCTAGCTTCCATGGCCCTCATCGAGAAGACGACCAACAGGAGTGGCTAAACCTCCACCTAGTCGCCACAACAATGACTCTTCTTGTTGAGACCAATAGCCCGGGCCACCCTCAACATAAGGAGACAGCCATTACAGCCACCATCCTACCCAGGCCCAGGCCCAGCCCCAGGATGATCCAAGAATTCACCAGGTGCACCAGGCGCAAGTCAAGAATGTTGAGGACTTGGACCACCTATTATGCAATGAAAGTATTGCAACAAAGGTTTGGACTCACTTTGCTCAACTATTTCATGTTCCACTTATACATAATCAATCTATTGAGCGTCGAGTCAACCAGTGGAGATCTCTCGCCAACCGCTCCTCGAGATGGCATCACCTTCGAGGGTTGGCTCCCTCTTTCATAGTTTAGGAGATCTGGCTAGGCCAAAATGCGGCTAAATACGATAACTAGAAATTTTAGGAGACCTGGGTGATCCACAAAGTATCGATATGGCTGAAAGAAGTAGGAAACCTCCTGACAGGCCCAGACAAAATTCCTTTCTCCATGTTGTTACCTTGCAGTCCTTGGGGATAAATGCTAACACAGAGGACATAGGTGGCAAGACTCAGATTGGGAAATGGATGAAACCAAATAGGGGATGGCTGAATTAAATGTTGATGGGTCAGCTAGGGCAACCCGAGGGAAGTGGAGGAGGGGGAGTGTGCAGAGACCACCTGGGGTGATTTATTTTTGCCTTCCATAATAACTATGGCCCAGTCACTAACACCGTCGCAGAAGCTCAAGCAATTGTAAACAGGCTGAAATACTATGAGGCGATGGGTTTATCAGACATCATAATTGAAACTGACTCCTGAATCATTGTAGAAGCAGCCACTAACCCCCGAGTCACAGGATGCTGGAGTATATGGTTTCGTATGGGTATCATTCGAAGAATGATTCGGCTGCTCAATCTGCTCTTTTCTCACACCCTCCGAGAAGGTAATTCAGTTGCGGATGGTGTGGCGAAGATTGCAAGCGATGGGTACCCGAACAAGCTCTATTGTAACAAAGTTGACCTTCTAAAAAGCATTAGAGCTCTCTATGTTGGATAATGTTGTGTGGGACTGATTAGGAGCAAGACAACTAAGAAGGGAGTGGGCTGAGAATCTCTGATTATTTTTTTCAGACAGCCCCTGTTTTCTGCACATGATACTGGTTGAGACTGTGCTACCTGGGGGTGGCAACCGCAAGTGCTAGCAGCCACCTCCCACCTGATGAGACGAGTTTGGGCTGCTCATCATACATGAGGTAAATTGGGCAGCTAAAGTGGTGTTGTGATATGGCTTCACGGTTCATTGCCTGCTTCCACGATTGCTGAAAAACATAATGAAAGTGGCCTTATGGAATGGCAGGATACAAACCTGCTACTGCTCTATAATGACCCTGTTTTCAGGCCTATCCCAGTGGGACTGCAGGATTGTCTATCTGTGACGCCATTGCTGTGGATGACTGGCTATAACAATATTCTAACAGGACTGATGCTTGAATGGGTGTGTGCTGCAAGGCTGATGGTGGTGGTAGTTTGGTTGAGGCTGAAGTTTGAAGTCATGTGGCTGTTAGCTATTCAGCAGGGCCAACCGGTTGTCTGAGTTTCTCCAATTGATGCTTATGTGGGGCAGTTGTGGCTCCCGACTTCAATAAAATTCAGATGTTCCACCGTCTCGATGCCTGAAGCAGTTCCCTCTCCTCCTATGTCTTCTTCTTTGTTTTTTTCTCCTATTTTCTGTTTGCCAATTAGGCGAAATGAGAAGTGAGGCCTAATGTTACCGTGGAACCCACCCCAAAAGTCCAGTATGTACATCCTTATTTCAAATTAAAAAATACATGGGGTTAATCCGATTTTAAAAAACAATGTTCTCTTAAATTTAAATAAAAAAAAAAAACAGAGAGATCCGCCGACACTGTGGCCACCAGAATGATCACCTGAGATTTGGATCTGCTTCATTTTTGGGATGATGTCCCCCCACCGTGATGGAAAAAAAAAAAAGCCCCATTATTCACCAATGATGGGGCCATAAGATCAACGGCTGGATTAAAGCAACCATAATCATACAGAACTAAGTTCACATTCAATGGGAAAGTTCCCTGAAAATACAATCATATCATATAAAAGTTTGGAATGCTAACAGCCACATCTTCACATTTTATTTCAGATCAGTTGCCCTTTATGTCTTGGAGCTTTTGAGGAAGTTGATAAATTCATTCATGTAGTTTTCATGGAGTGTCTGATCACTGAAAATGGCCTTCATTTCTATCGATTTAAGCCTAAACCTTTCTCCTCCTCTTTGACCATGGCCAGCCTCAGCGATCGAGCGATCACATCCCTGTGGAAGGACCCATCGTAGTTTATCTCAACTTTTATAGCCAGACCCTGTCCACCAACATCCTCGCATCCAATGAATGGACGTTCGCAAGCGGCAATACGATGAGCGCATGCCCATACTGGACGGTCTCAATGATGGACGACCACCCAGAGTGAAACAAGGATCCACCGATAGAAGGGTGGGCCAGTATCTCCAACTGAGGGCCCCAACCCATATAGACAACCCACGACTGCCGATCTGGCTCTCGAATCCCGGCGGAAGGGTATCCATGTCGTTGGTTGCCCATATGGGAGTCCTGAGGGCCCATAGAAATGGCAAATTAGAGAGTGAAGGCCAAGGGCGATCTCATACACTCGATCTCTGCTCAGTTCACATTCACTTCCAAAGCAAACGAACACCACCGATCTGTTGGGCTGTTCATCGAGCCATTTGAGTGTTTTAGCCCACTTGGGGTCGGTCGTTTCTCTCTTCTCTGGTGGCGTGGTGGAAGTAATCCGACTGGAATGACCGGTCTCTTGAGCAATTTCTTGAGTAAGCCCAAGTACTCCTCTTGGAACTCATTGCAACTCCGAACTGCCAATGCCGAGCACCCTTGGAGTGCTAACACTAAACGATCAATACTTGAGAAGCCCGATGTATCTGGGCTCATAAGCCACCGTAGAAGCCATCGGTCTCATGGGCGGAAAAGGCAACGGACGACTCGAATTCAAACCACTCAGGCGGGATGCCAGACTCTCTGGTGATGGCCACTTTTTCTTTACGCCGTCTGCGACCGGGCCGAAAGAATGCATTTACGGTAGCTGAACAAATAGAGAAGCAGACACGAGGGATGTTGAATTCACTTGCAACATTGCCCACCCAACTGGGGAAGACGTCATGGACTATCCAGTCCGGCGATTCTTCGGTAATGAATTTCTTGAAGGCAGGGTAGGAGAGATCGTAGGCCTTCTTCAAGTACTCGTCACTCCCGTGGAGAATATCGACAGTGGCCTCAGCGCCTTCAGGTAGGCCGTCCACCTTCGGCAAGGGAAGCTCCACCAGATTGATCAGAGCCGTTAGATGTTGTGGGATCTTGGGTAGCCTTTGGATGTTTTTTTGAGTGGTGAGGAAGGAGATTCGGATTCCAGCTTTGGCTAAGGCTATGGAGAGATGAAGGAATGGGATCATGTGACCAAAAGCCAGCCATGGAAGCATCACCACATGCATTCCGTCAGCCATGGCTTACCAAATGCAATTGAAGGGTGGCCCCACTAGAAGGGAGAGAGAAGAAGCACTTGGTTTTATAGCTCAAGGGAAAACGTTACACTGGTGACATTTCACTACCATTTTGGACTGTCCAAACACAAGGTTTGAAGTACCGAGGGTGTATGATCTAATACCCCGAAACAGATTATTAATCCTCGGTGCAAACTAATTGCGCCATCATCAGTGGATCGTATTAATAGATCAGACTGATCCGATAATCCTAACCATCTGATTTTGTTTGTTGAATTCCAAGTCGTCCAATTGGATGATATGGAATATTTAATCCATACGATTTTCAAGTTAGTGTCCATCCATAATGTGTCCCACGACTCAGATGGTCTAGATTGACATAGATCTATGCCAAGTTTACAATGGGTGAGTCAAGGATTATTGAAAAATGATGGTAAACTATCTTTGTATGGAGTGAGAGCTTATGGTTAGGATTCACTTGGATTTTATTGTGAATTTTGGTTATAAACATCAATAATTAGAGCCGACAATCTCAACGGTGCAGATTGATTTTGTACATAATAAATTATATATCATATTATATTCAGTTGGTGCATTAAACAATCCATCCGTTTGGAATCTTGCCTTTGGATATTGTCGGGTACTGCATGTGAGAGATGATAAGGTACAGCCAAAAATACCCTGGTCTGTGGTCAGTCCACTCACTCCTGCCTACGTGATAGCTTTGTAGGTAATCCGTACCATGAAACTGATGGGCCCCATCAAGAGGATCATGTGATAGAAAAATCATTTGAGCCAGATTGTTATGGGGCCACACCATTGGAGTCAATGGACAGCCCACAGTCTATCTGACGATCTCAACCATTTGATTTTGTTTTTTTGAATTCCACGTCAATCAATTGGATGATTTGGAGTATTTAATCCACAAGATTTTTAAGTTGGTGTCCATCCATCACGTGTCCCACAATTTTGATGGTCTAGATTGACATAGATCTATGCCAAGTTTACAATGTGTGTCCCCACAAAATGGTGGTAAACAATCTTTTTATAGACAGAGGGGATGGTTAAGATTCACTTGGATTTCATGTGAATTTTGGTTATAAAACATCCATGATTAGAGCCTACAATTTGGACGGCGCAGATTGATTGCATAGATTAAAATTATAAAACACGCATGATTGGATTTATATCATAATTAAACAATTCCTCTGTTTGGAATCATGTTTTTGGATGGAGTCGGCCCTATTTGGAATCATGTTTTTGGATGGAGTCGTCTATTTTAAGTTAGTACTGATGAGGTACAGCTAAAAGTACCCTGGTCTGTGGTCTAACCCACTCATTTACATTAATGGGATGTTTGATTTTCAATTTCTGATGGTAAATATACAGAAATACATAATTATTACTTACTCCACGCTTTGAAACTAGCCATGAATTACATTTCGAAAATCGGTCCATACAAACCTTTTTATTACTGATTTAAATATGTGGGCCCCACCATAATACATGTGAGTTATCCACACCATCTATCCTTTTAAAAAGTACGTTTTAAGGCATGAGCCCAAAAATTCGGAAAATCAAAAGCTCAAGTGGACCACACCACAGGAAACAATGATCATTTAGACGTAAATGGTTCAAAGTTGTTTTCTCCCCTGGGCCCACATTGATGTTTATTCGTCATCCAACCCGTTCATAATATCACACAGTCATGGATAAAGTGGAAACAAAAATATCAGTTTGATTTAAAACTTATGGGTCCTCAAGAAGCTTTCAATGGTAGGAATTCAATTCCCACTGTTTCCTGTGGTGTGGTCCTCTTGATCTGTGGATTTGCCTAATTTTTCGGCTAATGCCCTAAAATGAGTTGGCTAAAGGGATGAACGGTGTGGATAAGACACAAACATCATGGTGGGCCCCATGATATAAATTTTTTCTCCTCGGGTGATGTGAGGGGCCCCACAATATAAATGAAAGGTGGCGGTCAACATCACCTTGAAAATCCAACCGGAAATATAAGGGTAAGTAATTATTACTCATTTATATTGAATTACCTCTGTAATTAGAAAATCAAACAGACCATATACTAGCTTTGTAGGAAATCTGTACCATGAAACTAGTGGCCCCCATCAGGAGGATCATGTGGTAGAGAAATCATTGGATTAAGATTTTTAAATGCACCACACCATGGAAGTCAATGAATTGCCCACAGATTTTTAAATGCACCACACCATGGAAGTCAATGAATTGCCCACAGATTTTTAAATGCACCACACCATTGAACCACGGCCCTCCAAATCGATCGTGGTTGTCATGTAGCAAGGGTCATGGTTGTCATATTATATGGGTCGTGGTTGTCACGGGTCGTAGTTATCATGTTATATGAGTCGTGGTTGTCATGTTATACAGGTCATGGTTATCATATTATATAGATCATAGTTGTCATATTATAGGGGTCGTGGTTGTCATCCGAGTCGTGGTTGTCACTGGTCGTAGTGTTATATGGGTTGTGGTTGTCATGTTATATAGGTCGTGGTTGATATAGGTCATAGTTGTCATGTTATATATGTCGTAATTGTCATATTATAAGGGTCGTGGTTGTTACGTGACGTGTATAGTTCGTGGTTGTAACGTAATAATGGTCGATGTTGTGATGTTATAAGGATCGTGGGTCCTATTGTGATTTGTAGGGCCCACCATATCGTTTATTTGCCATCCAATCTGTTCATAAGGTCACAAATACCTATACGAAGAGAAAAAACAAATTTCATGTTGATCCAAAACTTTTGTGTCCCCCAAAAGGGTTTCAATGGTAGATGTTAATCCCCCGCTGCTTTTTACAGTGTGGTCCACTTTATCTTTAGATCTGTCTTATTTTTAGTCACAAGCTCGCCAAATGAATGTACGATTTGGATATAACACATCCCTCGTGATGGGACCCATAGAACACGGAAGTGGATTGGCTGGTGTACCAAGGACACAGATTGTGTCCTACCCTCGCCCGGACGGTAATCCGTCCAAGCAGGGCTCTGTAGGGCCCTGCGTGATGTAAGTGTTTCATCCAAGCCATTAATCGCTTTTCTCAGATCATTTTAAGGTATGAACTAAACACTGAGCAAGGTACAGGGCTTAAGTGGACCACAAAGTGAGGATTTAATGTCCACCATTAAAAACTTCTTGGGAGCCGGAGAAGTTTCGGATCAAGCTAGTATTTGTTTTTTCACTTCACCCACATCTACATGGTGGGCCCCATAGAGCCCTGCCTGTCTGGGTAAGGTAGGATGTAACCCTACAGTGATGTATTTATTATATCTACACCGCTTATTTATTTTTAGAGATCATTTTAGAGCATCATCTAAAAAATATTCATATCCAAAGATCATATGGACCACACCACAAATAGCAGCGGAGATAATGATTTTCACTGGTAAATAATTCCTAGTATAGCCCTTTGGGGATGAACGCGGTTTCGATGGATCCGAGGAACCAAGGTCTCTGAATCCATAACAGTGGGGCCCACCTTGATGTGTGTATTCTATATCCACGCAGTCCATCCGTTTTCCATCTCACTTTAGTGCATAATACCAAAAATGAAACAGATCCAAATCTTATATGGACCATACCAAGGTGGTGAATATTGAACGCCCACTATTAAAAAATTCCTAGGACCACCACAATGATTATTTTCCATCCAAACTGTTGATAGGTTACGGATCTAAATGACGGTAAAACACAAATATCAGCTTGATTCTAAACTTTTGTGGGCCTAGGAAGTTTGTAATTATAGTCATTCATTCACTACTGTTTTCTATAGTGTGGTCTGCTTGAGAACTGGATCTGCTTTTTTTAGGCTCATTCCGTAAAATGTTATCAAAAAACAGATGAACGGCATGGATATAAAAAAATACATTACCGTGGGTCCCACAGTCACGGATCCTCTTTGGGGATGGAGTGTGGCACGAAGTCAATGTGTCCGTTCCGTTGCACCGTTGAATTTAGGCCTCTTGCATTACACCGAACCATCCATTTCTAGTGATTTACAGGGCAATTCCTCGGGCCGTGCTGTGGCCCGCGAATGGATGCTGTCGAACCAAAGATGGAGGGATCCAAAAATGGACGCTCGGTCGTTCCTATGGGCGCATGTGTGGTAGAGGTGAGTGAGGCTGGTCATTGAACCCATCGCCCGCCTCATTTGGAAGCGGATTGGCTGGTGTACATCACACCAGCTATATAGCTGCTGTAGGTACGTGTCGTGCGAAGACGACGCTCACGGATTGGCTACTCCCCCTGACACCAGCCAATGGCTGGTGGTCGGTGCTCCGTGGGACCTACCATGATGTATATGTTTCATCCATGGCGTCCATCTAATTTTCTAGATCATTTTATAGTATTACACAAAAAATGAGATATATTCCAATCTCAAGTGGACCACGTTAGGGGAAACTGTGTTAAATGAACGTGGACCATTAAAAACTTTTAGGGGGCCATAAAAGTATTGGATTAAGCTGATATTTGTTTTATCCCTTCATCTGGGTCTTTATGAGCTAGTCAACATATTGGATGTCAAATAGACAGTATAGTGTGCCTTAGGAGGATTTAAATGATAGATATCCAATCACTATTGCTTTCCTGTGGTGTGGTCCACCTGAGATTTATATCCCTCTAATATTTGGGATAGAGCCCTAAAATGATCTTTAAAAATGGATGAACGGAAGGGATGAGAAACATACATCATGGTGGGGCCCACAGAGCACCGACAACCAGTCATGGGGCTGGTGTCAGGGGAGTAGTCAATCCGTTTCCGTTCAAATGAGATCAAGGTTACATGGCCCACAGTTTAACTCAACCTACAGATATAGCCCAGGTGATCTTCATGGTAAGCTGACCTCTTGCATGGTACAGATGTTTCACACAGCAGTCATGTTGGGGACTGCGGAAGCACACATACGAGAAAGCATACAGAGGAAGATCTAGGATGGCAACACAACGGGAGCAAGCAAAAGGGTAAAGTACACAGGTTTTAACATGGGATAATCTTTTTGAGAAAAAATTAGGGCACAAAGTCATAAATAAATACTATGAAATTAAAATTATAAATAAAAAGAGCTTACTCGATTTGAACAACCTTGAATCTCATACTTGCTGCACCCTTTAAGCCACTTGAATGAATCTGAAAACTCTTATAAATATATCTAAACCTGTTTACACCATACATACATAATATATATATATATATATATATACATATATATATATATATATATATATATATAGCCTTGGGAAGAATCCCAAACAGAAAAAGGAAACTGGAAAGAATTCCATCCCAAACGAAAAAGGAAACTTGGGAAGAATTCCAAACGAAAAAGTAAATATAAAACTTGATTAAAAACATCGAATAAAACATGCTTATCTAAGAATTCCAGTGCAACCTCCTTAAGAGAAAGAATTTTACAAAACAACTAGCTTTTTCAAAATGGTTTTGAAAAAGCCTCCTGATTCATTGATGTGATGCTTTTCCGTCTCCTTAATTATCACCAAATGGGTAAATGGTTTGGGTGGCCCCACCATAATGTTTTCCTAAAATTCATCTCAACTACCGCATGCATTACCCCATGTTAGGCCAAGGGTCTTAAACATCTAGGCCCACCTGTTATTCAAGTGACCACATGATTGAAAACATTGTAGTGTGGCCTAAGTAATTCATGGATGATTATGAATTTTTTATCGCAGCATAAATCTTTGTTTGGACTCTAATGGTTGGAATGGATTTCATATAATTATGACAGTGGGTCCTATAAAAATTAAGGGTGGATGTTTCTTTCCTAACTAATTCATTTGGTGTGAGTCAGCTTTTTTTTTTTTTTTTTCAAATGAGCAAGTCTTCCATAAACAGCACAATGGCTCCCATCCCAAGCAAGAGCAAGCCCTTTATAACTTTTTATTATTCTAAAAGAGTCTCTTACAATGAATGAAGGTAGGACTTTGATTTTCAGCCGGGCTTACGTTATTTTAATGAAAGATCTACACCAACTATTAGATATTTAGTCTCGTATTAATTAAAGATTAAAAAATTCAAGTAAACCTATGATTCTAGTGAGCCACACCAAGGGAAACAACTGGGAGAGACATGTCCACCCTTCATTTTTACAGGATATGAAATCTACTTCAACTATTAGATGCTATTAGATTGTACAGTTGTAAATATTTTATTATAGGATTTTCCTTATTAGATTGAATAGTTGTCAAATCTCTTATTATAAGTTTTTCTTTATTAGATACAACTAGCAATAGGTTGTACTATACCTATAAGAAAGACTTCTCTCCTTTGTATGATATATTGAGAAATAAAATTGATTTTTCTCACCTTACACGGTATCAGAGATAACTTTCCTTTGCTTATTTTCTGTCTATTTTTTTGGTGCTCCGTAGAAGCGCAGAAATTTGGTGTTCCTCTTTCAGATTAGTCCTAAATGGCTACTTCATCGGCTACTTCACCTGACCCCAAATCCATTCCACCAATGTTCAAGCAATTCATGATTCTTCCAATCCACTGCACCTTCACCATTCTGATCAACCAGGTATTACACTTGTCTCCCAACAACTCAATGGTGACAATTATGCCACTTGGAGTCGCGCCATGACCGTTGCGTTAAGTGCCAAGAACAAGCACTGTTTTATTGATGGATCTTATCCACAACCATCCATCTCCTCTCCTGACTTTGCATCATGGACTCATTGCAACAATATGGTCCTCTCTTGGATCCTCAATGCCCTCACAAAGGAATTGTCCAATTCAGTCGTCTACATGGAATATGCTTATGACGTGTGGACAGATCTGCGAGATCATTTTTCTCAAAGCAACGGTCCCCGTCTCTTTCAACTGCAACGATCCATCTGCTCCCACACACAAGGACAGACTTCCCTTGCAGTCTATTTTTCTGGATTGAAGACATATTGGGATGAACTATTTTTTTTTACTACTCTCCCCGTGTGCACTTGTAGCGCTGCCAAGGATATCATTCCTCTTCAAAATCAAGAGCGTCCTATGCAGTTCCTCATGGGACTCAATGAAAGCTATTCAGCAATCCGAGGTCAGTTACTTTTAATGAATCCTCTCCCTACTGTCAACAAGGCATACTCCCTTCTTCTTCAAGAGGAAAAACAACGTGAGATCTGCGCTCCCATCCAGTCATCTGATGATGCAACAGCACTAGTTGCTCCATCCATGGGCCTCTCTCGCAACTCTGGACAAAACTCTTCTAAGGACACTCGTGGTCGGCACTGATCTCCCCTCATTTGTGCCCATTGCGGATGGGTTAGTCATACAAAAGATAGGTGTCATACACTCCATGATTATCATCCAGGTCATCGTCTCCATGGCACTACTCCGACAAGACCCCCTAAAACATCCACTCCTGACAATCCAGGCTCTTCCAACCACGCTGTGTTTCCCCCCACTTTTACTCCCGATCAGTACCGCCAAATCTTGAATCTACTCGATAAAGGTACTACACAGCCTACGGCCAACCTTGCAGGTATCTCCTCTTCCTCTACCATTTCTTCTTCTCCTTCTTCATGGGTCATTGACACCGGGGCAACCACTCATATGTCTCCTTCATCATCTCCATTTTCCACTCTCCGAAAGTCTCTTCAGTCACCTTACCCACCGGCCAACTTGCACCTGTTTCCCATATGGGCACTGTCCATCTCACACCATCTATCTCTCTTAAAAATGTTTTATTTGTTCCCTCCTTTCGTTTCAACCTTTCATCTGTTAGCCAATTAACCTGTTCTTTAAATTGCTCTGTCACATTTTATCCTGACTTTTGCATATTTTAGGACCTACTTACGAAGACGACGATTGGACTGAGTAAAGAGCAAGGTGGCCTTTATCACTTTCTACCACAAGCCCCTGCCGCCTTCATTGCTTTACGTTCTTCTTCGGCCTCTTCAGCCCTTTGGCATCAACGTCTTGGACATCCCTCAAATGCTCGTCTTCACCATCTATCAAATACTTTTTCTAGTATTTTATTTTCCAATAAATTTCATTGTAATGTTTGTCCTTTAGCCAAACAAACTCGTTTACCATTTCCTTTAAGTTCTATTACTACAAATGATCTTTTTGATTTAATCCATGTTGACATTTGGGGACCCTATTCAGTTCCTGCTCATTCTGGTGCACGTTATTTTTTAACAATTGTCGATGATTTTTCACGTGCAACTTGGACCTTTCTCATGCATCACAAATCTTCCACCAATTCCCTTCTTCGCTCTTTTTTTGCTATGGTTGCCACACAATTTCACAAGAAAGTTAAACAGATTCGTACAGACAATGGTATGAAATTTTTTTCACATAACTTTCAATCACTCCTCAAGAAACTTGGTATTATCCATCAACATTCATGCCTCGCCACCCCACAACAGAATGGGGTTGTTGAAAGAAAACACCGACACATCCTTGAGGTTGCACGTGCCTTGCGATTTAATGCACATCTTCCTCTGGCTTTTTGGGGTGATTATATTCTTACAGCTACATATCTCATTAACCGCCTTCCCACCCCCCTTCTTTCAGAAGCAACCCCAATCCAAAAACTGACCTGTACACCTCCGCACTACTCTCATCTTCGTGTTTTTGGTTGTTTATGCTACGCTTCCACCTTATCTCAACATCGTGATAAATTTCAACCCTGTTCCCGTAAGTGCATCTTTGTGGGCTACCCATATGCACAAAAAGGTTACCGCGTTTTTGATATTTCCTCTCGTGAAACTTTCATTTCAAGAGATGTTGTATTTCATGAAGATATTTTTCCTTTTGCCAATCTTTCCACTCCTGACATGCATGTTTTCCCTCTTCCTTCTGCAGAAGCAGATGACTCCAACATCCCTGCCCCTACCCCCTCTACCGAATCCCCTACTATTCCCCCTCATGTATCCTCCCCACCTCCGTCCCCTACTCCTCCCTCCCCCACGTCCACCCGTCGTACTACTCGTCCCTGCCATCCACCAGTTTGGCTACGTGATTTTAAGTGTTTAAATGTCGCCATGCCTTTTTCCCCAGCATCGTCCACTTCAGGTAAGGTTCCTTCCTTCCCAATTTTCCGATTTCTTTCATATTCTCATTTCTCACCACCTCATCATGCTTTTCTCGCCAATATCTCTTCCATTGCCGAACCTACTAGTTACTCTCAAGCTATAAAAGCTCAATGTTGGCGTGTTGCAATGACAAAAGAAATCAAGGCCCTTGAACAAAACAATACCTGGACGCTCACTCCTCTACCTCCCGGTAAAACTCCTTTAATGTCCACCATCCATTATGTAGGTCCCATCTTTGATGTGGACCGTCCATCAAGTGGGGCCCAGTTAAAGTGGATAGTCCATCATGCTAGGCCACACTTTAATGTGGGTCATCCATCATGTGGGGCCGCCTTTGATGTAAACCATGCATTGTACGGGCCCACCTTGATGTGGACCATTTATCATGTGGGGGGCACCTTTGATATGGGACATTCATCATGCGAGCCCACCTTTGATGTCCACCATCCATCATGTGAGTCCCACATTTTCTATGGACCGTCCATCATGTGAGGCCCACTTGATGAAGATAGTCCATCATGTGGGGCCGCAATTTGATGTGGGCCATCCATCATGTGGGTCCCACCTTTGTTGTGGACCGTCCATCATGTGAGACCCAACCTTCAATATGGGTCGTTCTTCATGTGGGTCCACCTTTGATGTCAACCTTCTATCATGGGGCCACACTTTGATGTGGGTCGTCCATCATATGGGGCTACACTTTGATGTGGGGCATCCATCATGTGGGCCCCACCTTTGATGTGACTGTATGAGCCCACCTTGATGTGGACTACTCATCATGGGGAGCCCACCTTTAATATGGGTTGCTCATCATTTGGGTCCACCTTGGAGAGATTGTAAAGAGAAGAGAGGAGGGTGAGATGGAAATTACTTAAAAATTTTAAAGGCAAACTTGTCAAAAAATTAATAAAAAATGTTTACTCACTTAAGGTAAATAAGCTCTAAAACAAAAAGTGACCTCCGCTTCATTTATTTTTTAAGAGTTTTTTGGCTTGTTTTTTAAAAAATTAAACTCTAAAATTAGAGCTTTAACAAACGGTCTATTTAAAAATTTAAAACTTAGTTAAAAAGTAAAAATAAATACATAAGCTCTTATTAGTAGAGACGTGAAATAGCACCCAAGAATATAAAATATATATGCATTATTCTTAGAAGTATATCGTGGGTGCATTGAGTGGTTGAAATCATGCTTTTGGATGGAGTGGGTCTTTCATGTGAGAGATGATAAGGTACAACCAAAAGCACCTTAGTCTGTGGTCCAACCCACTCATTCTAGCTTACGTGCTAGTTTTGTAGGAAATCCGTACCATGAAACCGGTAGGCTCCATTAGGAGGATCATGTGATAGAAAAATCATTTGAGACAGAGGTTGAAAATCTCCTCCAACTTTGGATAACTCCGCCGAACGTCTTCCCAACATTGCTAAAAACCAAGGTTGAAAATCTCCTCTAGCTCAGCCGTGCTCTCCTCGAAAGCCTTGAACGCCTCCACGACTACTCGCTTCCCTCGCAGGGATCAAGGCCTCGACCTCAGTCAGTCTAGATTTCGCATCGACTACTCAACCCTCCGCCTCAGAAAGGTGAGACTCCACTTCCACCACCCAAGCAACCAGCTTGGCCTTCTCCCTCTGCTCCGCGACGAGCAAAGCAGTGTTGATGGCCTTGTCCTCCTCGACGACCCTCTAGGCCTCAGGCAAGGCCTCGATCTCACCTTGGGCCGCCACCCTAGCCTCCATAGCCGTTGCCAGCTCCACAGCTTTGGCTTGAAGCTTGGCCCTAGTAGACTCGAGCCTCCGACCTGCCTCTTCGAGGTGGCCCCTCAGCTCGAGGAAAGCATGACGGGAGGCAAAAACCTCGATGGCGCATTGCAAACAAAAAAGGGAGGGCAACAAGAAGTCAACCTACAAGAAAGAAAGAAAATGTATATTAAAAGAAAAAGGGAACAAATGTCATCACCTTAATCAACATCGACACCACCCCCGCCCAGTAAGGGTTTGGGCTACAAGGCGAGTATGGAGTCGACCTCCTCTTTACTCACGTGGCGGTTATTCACCGCCATGTGACGAGGAAGGGGTGCGGGAGCTGCTGACCCTGTAGCCTCCTCAGGAGCCTGGTGCCCCGAGGTGCTCCCCAAAGCTACCTCTTGGCGTCCTGAGCTGCTCCCCTCCACTATCTCCGGCTTCACAGCTGTTGCGGCCTTTGCCCGTTCGTCCTCATCGCAGGCTGGGGATGACTCAAGGTCAACAACCTCCATCAAGGCTAAATTCGAAGGAGGAGCACCATGAGCTGAACCATCTGAGGCAGCTTCTTGGAGCACCACAGTTTTGCCTCTTGCAGCCGCCTCCACTAGCTCCGACTGCTCAGCTGAGGGGAGACCTCGGGGGGAGGTACTGATCCACCAGTGCCAATCTTCGAAGCCTCAACTCCAGGAACCAGTCAGACTAAGGACGAGGGGTCATCTTTCCTAGTAGCTCTTCTCAGTCGTTCCAGCTCTGCTATAGAGGGGAGCTTCATCCTCTTCGGCGAAGGGTGATCCACCATCCCTGCAAAAGACAATAAGCACAATAGTCAGAAAAAATGGACAAACCTTTTGAATCCACGAAGACAACGTACCTGCTAATTCGACTGCTGATAAGCCAACCTACTCCAAGAGAGTCAGAGTGATCAACTTCCTCCAATTCCTCTAATCCAAGCTATACTCCCGGGCGATCCTAACTTGGTGGAGTTGGGTCAGAGTGAGCTGGGGCAAGCGCTAGGTGAGAGCTGCAAGAAGACATAACCAGGATTAGCCAAAAAAAAAAAAAAACTAACAAAACGAGCAGAACAAACTACAAATGACCAGAAGCCACAACTCGGAGTTTCGACCTGGGGAGGTGAACTTGGTAGGGACCTGAGATTGCAATCTACCCAGCTCCGCCGTTGTGGCCTCCCACTTTCCTAAATTAAAGAACCACTTATCATTTTAGCCCTTATTAGAGGAGGGATTTTGAGTGATAAGGGTCTAGCCTTTGCTCGACCACGAAGAAAAATAATACCAGTTAAGAGAACCCGGACTAGTCTTGGCCCGATACAAGTATAGGAGCTCGTCCATAGTTAGCTCGATGTGACCAAGCTAGTGCCACAAAGTGTAGCTCCCAAAGATAGCTCGCCGCATGTTAGGATTAAGCTGTCCTCGGACAAGCCTTAGGCGATGTGCTACCTCCCTCACGATTGGGTGGAGAGGCAGCCGTAAGCCGCAAGAAAAGAAAATAGGGAAAAGGGCTACCTCTACCTTAGGAGGATGGTCCGAAAGTTTCCCGATCTCAAGTAACCTTAGCCCAACCGAGTTAGGGATGTGAAACTTCAACCAAAGGGCAACTAAATCCTCTAGCTGGAGCCTTGAGCTAAAAGGACCTAACGACAAAGTCGGTCCTTGAGAAGACGAGGAAGTTGCCTCCGCCTAGGGTGGCAAAACTTCCTCATCTTGAGCTGCCATCCCGGAGATGGTTTGCTTGATGACACGTTTAGTCGAGAATCCACGCTATCGTGAATGGACTTCCCATGGAAGGCCCCGAACACAAAGATTCCCTTGGAGCCCTCTAACAACATCGCAGTGAATGTAAAAGAAAGAAAATGAAGGAAGGTAACACGACAAGAAATGTACCGAAAAAAACTTAAGTGTTGGACGGCCTACTCAGTGAAGAAGAAGACGAAAAAGAGAGAAAAGGTCAGCATAGTTCAGACTTCGCATAAACCAATGAGCGAAAGAATGAGGGGAAACCCCAATTTATAAGAACCCCGGATAAAGGTAATTTAATGCCCGCATTAATTGCTGAGATGCGAAGGGACACCTCGACCCATGATCTCCTCCATGTGGCAGCTCGGGGTTTGCTCTCAACCCGCATTAATGAAGCGGGGACAGATGTTCGCCTATGAGTCGCACAAAGGTGAAGCAACGCTCGCATGCATGTATCCTCGTATAGAACCACTATCATAATATCTTCCTCAATCATAGCAACATGCGCCATCTCTTTCCAATTCCCACATTAACTATCGAGTGACAAAATCGAGGAATACTTATGGAATGAGCTGACCTCCTCAAATTAAAAAAATAAAAAACTTCCTGCTCATACATCAGTTCAAATATTCTTACTTCCCAAGCTTATGAATATGAAACTCGGAAGTAGGGGGCAACTGTTATGGGTAAAATTGAGCTGACCTAATGTATGAGACACGTGGCAACAAGAGCATCCGAACAAACTCTCAGAAATACCTAAGGGTTAGAGAAAATGAGCTGAGCAGAGAGACTCACTGATCGAGATGAAACAATTAAACCGGTTCGGAAATAAGACTCGACAACAAACCTACAGATCTCAACTACAAGCACCAATCCTGACCCTGGATGATAACCTCGACTTTTACTTTGTACGGCGACCTCGACCTTAACTTCAACATCGACCTTCGATCTGACCTCAAGGTCGGATGCTGACCTCGGCCTCGGATGTCAACCTTTGGTTCAGAACAAAAACATCCAGAGAGAATCTTACACTGTATATGGACGAGATTCCCTAGCGAAGTCTCAGCTGAAAATCACGTCAATCGAGACATAATCAGAGAAATATTTATGAATAAATTTTTATTCCAATACGGGCCTCTCTACCGTATCTTATAAATCTACTCAGATACACAAACTACCTCGCTAATGTATAAATACATCACCCTGCCTAAGAGAAAGGTACACACAACTATCTCGATTCTACTATGCATATCGTGAGTCCATACCCCTGACTTAGGCATCGGAGGGTTCCCGGCCACAACCGACGCCCCTAGTGTCTCCTTGTTCTCCATTCATTCATAGGTACCTAGAGAATCACAAGAGGTAAAGCAGGATCGACCAGATTTGAGCAACAACATACTAAATTAGCAATAGGGCACGTATGAATACTTAAAAATGAGCAACAACACATGCCATAGCAAGATTTTCTTGGGAAATGCTTTTAAGTAGTTATATGCATGTGCTAGAAAACCACATGTAACACATGTGGATGCTTGAAAATGTACAATGTCACATATGACATATGGTATTCAAGTGTTAAAGTTCCTTTATGTATATTATACACATCCCCGGATAGCTCATTCTTCTAGAGAAAGCGGTGAGCTTTTAAAGAAAGTGGGATTTGAAAGTGAAAGGTTGTGTTTGAATACCGGTAGTAGCAAATATCCCTTCGCTGTATTCTCTACATGTGGGGCACAATAGATCCGCAATGTCCCTCCCTCAGCAGCAGACCGGAATCAATGGTAATGCATAGTCAAATTACCCACCAGATGATCGCTCCCACACTAGCCTCCACGGCCCTCATCAAGAAGACAACCAACAGCAGTGGCTAAACCTCCACCTAGTCGCCACAACTCCGACTCTTCTTGTTGAGAACAATAGCCCGGGCCACCCTCAACACAAGGATACAACCATTACAGCCACCATCCTACCCAGGCCCAGCCCCAGGATGATCTAAGAATTCACCAGGTGCACCAGGCGCAAGTCAAGAATGTTGAGGACCTGGACCATCTATTATGCAATGAAAATATTGCAACAAAAGTCTGGACTCACTTTGCTCAACTATTTCATGTTCCACTTATACATGATCAATCTATTGAGCATCGAGTCAACCAGTGGAGATCTCTCACCAACCGCTCCTCGAGATGGCATCACCTTCGAGGGTTGGCTCCTTCTTTCATAGTTTGGGAGATCTGGCTAGGCTGAGATGCGGCTAAATACGATAACCAGGAACTTTAGGAGACTCGGGTGATCCACAAAGTATCAACATGGCTAAAAGTAGGAAACCTCCTGATAGACCCAAACAAAAATTCATTTCTCCATGTTGTCACCTTGCAGTCCTTAGGGATAAACTCTAACACAGAGGACATATGTGGCAAGATTCAGATTGTGAAATGGATGAAACCAAATAGGGGATGGCTGAAATTAAATGTTGATGGGTCAGCTAGGGCAACCCAGGGGAAGGTGGAGGAGGGGGAGTGTGCAGAGACCACCTGGGGTGATTCATTTTTGCCTTCCACAATAACTATGGCCCGGTCACTAACACCATCACAGAATCTCATGCAATAGTAGACGGTCTAAAATACTATGAAGCTATAGGTTTATCAAACATCATAATTGAAACTGACTCCCAAATCATTGCAGAAGGCCACTAACCCCTGAGTCACATGATGCTCGAGTATATGGTACCTTATGGGTATCATTCAAAGAATGATTCGGCTGCTCAACCTGCTCTTTTCTCACACCCTCCAAGAAGGTAATTCGGTTGTAGATGGTCTGGCGAAGATCGTAAGCGATGGGTACCCAAACAAGCTCTATTGTAACAAAGCTGACCTTCTAAAAAGCATTAGAGGCTCTCTAGTGTTGGATAATGCTGGTGTGGGACTAATTAGGAGCAAGACAACTAAGAAGGGAGTGGGCTGAGAATCTCTGATTTTTTTTTTTTTTGCAGATGGGCCCCTGTTTTCTGCACATGACACAGGTTGAGACTGTGCTACCTGGGGGTGGCAACCGCGAGTGCTAGCAGCCACCTCCCGCCTGATTAGACGAGTTTGGGCTGCTCATCATACATGAGGTAAATTGGGCAGCTGAGGTGTGTGTTGGATATGGCTTCACGTGTTCAGTGCCTGCTTCCACGGTTGCAAAAAAACATAATGAAAGTGGCCTTATGGAATGGTGGGATACAAACCTGCTACTAATCTTATAATGACCCTGTTTTTAGGCCTATCCCAGTGGGACTGCAGGACTGTCTATCTGTGACGCCATTGTTGTGGATGACTGGCTATAACAATATTCTAATAGGACTGATGCTTGAATGGGTGTGCTGCAAGGCTGATGGTTGATGGTACATAGTTCGGTTGAAGCTGAAGTTTGAGGTGTGAGGAAGCTTTGCAGCTAGTGGCATGAAGGCATGTGGTTGTTAGCTATGCAGCAGGGCCAATCAGTTGTCTGAGTTTCTCCAATTGACGCTTATGTGGGGCAGTTGTGGGTCCTGACTTCAATAAAATTCAGATGTTCCACCGTCTCGACTCGCGAAGCAGTTTCCTCTCCTCCAGTTTCTTCTGTTCTTTTCTTTTTTCTCCTATTTTCTGTTTGCCAATTAGGAGAAATGAGAGGTGAGGCCTAATGCTATTGTGGAACCCACCCGAAGGTCCAATATGTACATCCTTGTTTTAATTTTTTTTTAAAAAAATGTTCTCATAAAATAAATTAATTAATAATAAATAAATAATAAATAAAATAAAGCCCAGAGAGATCCGCCAACACTGTCGGCCACCAGAATGATCGCCTGAGATTTGGATCTGCTTCATTTTTGGGACTGTCCACCCACCGTGATGGAAAAAAAAAAAAACAAAAGGCCAACATCAGCCCCCATTATTCACCAATGATGGGGCCATAAGATCAACTGCTGGATTAAAGCAACCATAATCCTACAGAACGAAGTTCACATTCAATGGGAAAGTTCCCTGAAAATACAAATCATATCATATAAAAGTTTGGAATGCTAACAGCCACATCTTTACATTTTATTTCAGATCAGTAGCCCATTATGTCTTGGAGCTTTTGAGGAAGTTGATAAATTCATTCACGTAGTTTTCATGGAGTGTCTGATCACTGAAAATGGCCTTCATTTCTATCGATTTAAGCCTAAACCTTTCTCCTTCCTCTTCGACCATGGCCAGCCTCAGCGACCGAGCGATCGCATCCCGGTGGAAGGACCCATCGTCGTTTATCTCAACTTTTATAGCCAGACCCTTGTCCACCAACATCCTCGCATCCAATGAATGGACGTTTGCAAGCGGCAATACGATGAGCGCATGCCCATACTGGACGGTCTCAATGATGGACGACCACCCAGCGTGAAACAAGGATCCGCCGACAGAAGGGTGGGCCAGTATCTCCAACTGAGGGGCCCAACCCATATAGACAACCCCACGACTGCCGATCTGGCTCTCGAATCCCGGCGGAAGGGTATCCATGTCGTTGGTTGCCCATATGGGAGTCCTGAGGACCCATAGAAATGGCAAATTGGAGAGTTGAAGGCCAAGTGCAATCTCAAACATTTGATCTCTTTTCAATTTACCCTCAGTCCCGAAGCAAACGAACACCACCGATCTGTTGGGCTGTTCATCGAGCCATTTGAGTGTTTTAGCCCACTTGGGGTCGGTCGATTCTCTCTTCTCTGGTGGCGTCGGTGGAAGTAATCCGACTGGAATGACCGGTCTCTTGCGCAATTTCTTGAGTAAGCCCAAGTACTCCTCTTGGAACTCATTGCAACTCCGAATTGCCATTGCCGAGCACCCTTGGAGTGCTAGCACTAAACGATCCAAACCCGAGAAGCCCGATGCATCTGGGCTGAAAAACCAACGGTAGAAACCAGCGGTCTGATGGGGCGAAAAGGCAACGGACGACTCGAATTCAAACCACTCAGGCGGGGACGCCAGACTCTCTGATGATGGCCACTTTTTCTTTAGGCCGTCTATGATCGGCGCAAAGAATGCAAACACGTTAGCTGAACCAATAGAGAAGAAGACACGAGGGATGTTGAATTCACTTGCAACATTGCCCACCCAACTGGGGAAGAAGTCATGGACTATCCAGTCCGGCGATTCTTGGGTAATGAACTTCTTGAAGGCTGGGTAGGAGAGATCGAAGGCCTTCATCAAGTACTCGCCGCTTCCTTCGAGGATATCGACAGTGGCCTCAGCGCCTTCAGGTAGGCCGTCCACCTTCGGCAAGGGAAGCTCCACCAGATTGATCAGAGCCGTTAGATGTTGTGGGATCTTGGGTAGCCTTTGGATGTTTTTTTGAGTGGTGAGGAAGGAGATTCGGATTCCGGCTTTGGCTAAGGCTATGGAGAGATGAAGGAATGGGTTCAAGTGACCAAAAGCCAGCCATGGAAGCATCACCACATGCATTCCATCAGCCATGGCTTACCAAATGCAATTGAAGGGTGGGCCGCACCTTGTCTACACTCTACAGCACACATTTGGAAGGGAAGCACTTGGTTTTATAGCCCAAAGATCAAGTGAGGCAGGGTTAATGGGTGAAACCCTGACCATGGGGCCCACCTATATGCATGTGTCGTATATCCACTCCATCCATCAGTTTTTCCAGATCATCTTAGATCACGATCCCCAAAATGATATAGATCCAATTCTTAGGTGGACCACGCCATAGGAAAACAGTTGTAATGTTCATAAGGTCATACAAACCTAAATGAAATAGCAGCTCTTGATCCAAAACTGACCCCCCCCCCCCCCCCTCCCTTTCCTTCATGCACACACCTTTGCATCGAACCCATGAACTTAATCAGGGTTGAACCTTAATTAGGGTTGAAACTCCCGTGAGTCTACCACTGAGCCATTAGTAAGAACCCTCACACGAGAATTGAATCACCCTCATTTTTAGTACATGTCTTAAAATGGAGAGGCAAAATAAATGGCTAGCGTGGATATATAACAAATGCATTGAGGTGGGCCCTACGGGGCCTTACCTACTGAGATGTTTCCCGTGCCTCACCTAAACTGCGCCTGACCTATCTAGACTGTCCAAGTTTAGAATGGATAGTCAATGATTATCGCACACGGTGGTAAACAATGTTTGTACGGAGAGAGTGAGAGAGAGAAGAGAGAGAGAGAGAGAGAGAGAGGATGGTTAGGATTCACTTGGATTTCATTATGAATTTTGGTTATAAAAAATTTATGACTAGCCGTCAGTTTGGATGGTGTATATTGATTTTGTATAAATTAAGGGCTCGTCGTGGCATCTCTACTCTAATCTAATAAGAGCTTTTCAAATAAGAGTTACTCTAAAAATCACTTTTTATTGTAGTTTTTATTTTAAATAAGTTTGTTCGGTAAAACTACTTTTTTTTTTTTTTTTTTTTTAATGCTCTTATATAAATACATGTTTAGTAAAGCATTCAAATAAGAGCTTTTTCTAAAGATAATTATATCATTTTTAAATATAATAACAACTCCATTACATCAATGTCCAATATCCACCATGATGAATCCACATTTGTTGTGTCCATCATGCGGTCCCCACCTTTGAAGTGGGTTGTCCATCATGTGGGGCCTACTTTTGGTCATGTCCAACATCTATTGTATAGGGCGCACTTTCTATGTGGATCATCCATCATGGTGGGCTACTTTGCATATGGGTCGTCTATCATGCGAGTCCTTAGATGTGGACTGTTCATTAGGTGGGGTCCACTTAATATGGATTGTCCATCATGAGGGGCCACACTTTGATGTGGGCCATCCATCATGTGTGGTCCACTTCATCCATTATACGGACCACCTTGATGTGGACCATTTATTATGTAGGGCCCCTATCACACTTTATAATTTAGATACAGAGTGTGCACCTTAAAACTCAGAGTTATGGACGGACTCATATACAAGTGTACTAAAATCATATGGTCATACGTACTGATTTTCAATTTTTTCCCAAAATTTTTAATGCACCTATGTAATGATCGTGTGGCCAATCTACACCGTCCATTGCATAGATCAGGCAAAAATAAATTATATATGTGTGTGTGTGAAATGGTTTTATGCGGTCGATCTCATGGGAACTTCCCATGACGCCGAGCCATGTAAGCCCCACCGTGATGTGTTTCAACATCTACCCCATCAGTCAGATGCACCATTCCATGGTGGGCCTCGGGCTTAAAACTCAAGTCAATTTATGACTTGTGTGGCCAGACCACATACAAAAGTTGAGAAGGGTTACCCTCCCATTAAAACATTCCTAATCATTTGTTGGGCCCGCCGATATGTGGTTCACAAATCCAGCCCATCCATTATGTGCATCCCACTTGGACGAGGGGTCATATCAAGTTTCAGACGCATCCAAATTTCAGGTGGGCTCCACCAAGTGCTTTTACATGTTTTAGGATGTCTTCACATGATTTTAGATGGTATGGACGACCTAAGTTTCATATACGGCTCATTTTTAGGATATCCCATAATTTAAAAGGTACCCATCAAATTGAAGGTGTTGATGCTTGACTCGCATCATGGTGGGCCCACACAACTCGACCTCGTGGTAAGTTCCCTCGATGTCAAACATCATAGAACCATATATATATATATATATATATATATATATATATATATATATATATATATATATATTAACACCCGCACACATACCCTCATACACTCATTCCTAGTGGAATTTCACCACCTATGGATACTTGAACCTTAATTAGGTGTTGAAACTCCTAATAGTCCACATCTCTCATCTGCGCAAGGGTGAGGACCCCATGGATCCTTACTCTTGCTCCGGTCGTAGACTCTGCGGGAGTTTCAACTCCGACTCAAAGGTTCAGAATCCGTGGGTGGTGAAATTCCACCAAGACGTGAGTGTACGTGTAAAATAATACTAATCATAATAAGTAAAGGAAAGACCCTTGCTTGTGGATAGCGTCGGCTGTTGTATGTGACAGATGATAAAGTACAACCAAAAGTACCCTTGGTCTGTAGTCCAACCCATTCACTCCAGCCTACTTTCTAGCTTTGTAGGAAATCCGTGCCATGAAAGCGATAGGCCCCATCAGAAGGATCAAGAAAAATCATTTGAGTCAGGTTGTTAAGTGAGCCACACCAACAACGCCATTAGAGTCAATGGACAGCCCACAGTCTATCTGACAATCTCAAAATTTTGATTTTGATAGTCTAGATTGACATAAACGTATGCCAAGTTTACAATGGATGAGTCAACTATTGCCGCAAAATGGTGGTAAACAATCTTTTTATAAACAGAGAACCGATGGTTCAGATTCACTTGGATTTCAGTGTGAATTTTGGTTATAAAACATTGACAGTTAGAGCCAACAATTTAGACGGTGCAGATTGATTTTACATAGATTAAGATTATAAAACATGCACGCTTGGATGTATATCGTGTGATCATATTCATTAGGTGTATTAAACAATCCCTCCGTTTGGAATCATGGTTTTGGAAAGGATGGGACACAATCCACTTCTTATTTTATTTTATGTGAGAATTGATAAGGTCCAGCGCTAAAACCAACTGATTCCAGCTGTAAGCTAGCTTCATGGGCCCAAGAAATATCACGTGATAAAAAGTCAGAATTTTTCCAGCTGAGCTGCTCCCTTATCTGCAATGGCTCAGAGAAATTAACCCGTTGCTTTGAAATTATTTTCTATAAGTGGCTTATAGTTTTTACTGTTAGACTGATGAAACTATTCTCATTTTATTTTTACCTGCTCGTAGCAATCTCTAGTTTGGATTTTTTTCGGCGCACATTCTTTTTTAAAAATAAAATTTTCTTTTTTTTAATACACACGCACATAGACCCTCACACATTCACGCCAGTGGAATTTCACCACATATGGATACTCAGTGGAATTTCACCACCTATGGATACTCAAACCCTTGACCGGGTGTTGAAACTCCTGAGAGTATACCACTCGAGCAAGACTAAGGATCCTTTTTTTTGGCATACATGAATTCACCTTATGTTTGTGAGAAATTCACCAATCTGATTAACTAGCTCATTATAAGATAGGAGCTCATGTGGCATAACGGGTGAAGATAACCGTGTTTCAACACTAAGGTCTTGGTATCGATTCCTTACTGGGGGTAGCTAACACTGTGGTGTGAACCAACCATGGGAGTATGTATTAACAAGCTAATAAAATAATAATAATAATAATAGAGTATAAAAAATAAGATAGTTTATGAATAAAAATAGATCAACTAAATGTACAGACTTGAAGGCTATGGATTACTTGAGAGCCGAAAAATAACATCGGCCTCAGTTACCAACTTTAGAAGAGATATGATAGGATTATTCTCCGAAATATTCATCGAGGATATCGGGAAATCAATCACAATACATCCGAAGGAAGACAGAAGGTTATAAATACATCGCTGACATGAGTAAAGGTACGCAAAATCTCTCACTCGACACTATTATACCCAAATTTTTAACCTGACTTTGGCATCAGTTCTAACTAGGGTCTCCTTTATTTAATTTCTTCCTGTGCAGATACTTAAAGGCCTAAAAATGGCAGACCAGATTTTTACATCAACACAATTCAAAGCTCAAAGTAGTCCCATAATGATTACAATATGCTAAAATGGTGAGCGTTTAATCCCACTATTTCACAAAAACCTCATGGGCCACAAACGTTTCATAAGTGAGCATTCAATCCCCTCTTCCTAAGAGTGTTTCAATGTACTCAAGTTTGTCTCATCCCGAAGAATAACAACCCGGTGTCCATCTCAAAGTTCAAGCCGATCAGCCTTTGTAATTGCATAATGAAGATATTCTTCAAGATCATGACTGCCAGGTTGGCTCACATTCTTCCACTTATTATCTTGGATCAGCAAGGATCGTTTGTGAAGGGGAGATCAATCTCTGAGAATATCTCCTTAGCTAGAGAGATGGCCTTCGAGATTGATCGTAAGGTTCATGGGTGCAATTTAATCATCAAATTAGACCATGAGCACCCCTACACTGTAGTGTATACCAACAATGGGAGTATGTATTAACAAGCTAATAAAATAAAATAATAATAATAATAATAATAATAATAATAATAATAGAACACGAAAAATAAGATAGTTTGTTATGGATAAAAATAGATTGACTAGATGTACGGACTTGAAGATTATGAATTACTTGAGAGCCAAAAATTAATATCGGCTCCAGAGGTCGGCCTCGATTACAAACTTTAGAAGAGATAGGATAGGATTATCCTCTGAAATATTCATCGAGGATCTCGGGAAATCAATCATCAGACATCCGAAGGAAGACAAAGGTTATAAATACATTGTTGACATGAGCAAAGGTACACAAAATCTCCTGCTTGACACTATTAGACCCAAATTTCTAGCTTGACTTTGGCATCGGTTCTAACTAGGGTCTCCTTTATTTAATTTCTTCCCGTGCAGATACTTGAAGGCTTAAAAATAGCGGACCAAATTTTTACATCAACACAATTCAAAGCTCAAAGTAGTCCCATGATGATTACAATATGCTAAAATGGTGAGCGTTTAATGCCACTATTTCACAAAAACCTCATGGCCCACAAACATTTCAGAAGTGAGCATTCAATCCCCTCTTCCTTACCGTTTCATGTTCGTTTTTGGCCCACTTGATCTTTGGGTTAGCCTCAATTTTGACTCCATGTCCTTAAAATGTGTCGGCAAGATTTGTCGCAAAAATCATAGTGGGGCTCACTTATGGTGGAGCAACCGTTTCTGGACTTAAATGTGCACCCAACGTTTATGTCAAAGATGGATTGATGTTGGTTGACGTGCCAACCTAACCTAGACCGTGAGTGGGCCCACCTTGGCTTTTGTAAGAAATCTACCTTCCACCTGTCTTTTCAGTTCATTTTAAGGCCGAAAACTAAAACCAAAGCTAAAAATGGGCCATCAGTTGCTCTAATTTATTTCAACGGTGATCAGTTAATCCCACCGTTTCCTGTTCTGTGGCCCAGTTGAAATTTGGATCTGCTTCATTTTTGGGCCTATGCCCTAAAACAAGATGAAAAATCTGATGGACAGAGTGGATTTGTCACTAACATCATGATGGTCCCACCGACTTGGTAGATTAGTCACACACGTGTTTCATATCGACACATGTTACTGAGCATGGTGGGGAGGACGTCCACGCGTGCTGAATTCCCGGACGCGGATTTCCTGCGAAAGGCTTTCGCACCCGTCGCAAGGATGATGGGTGGAGCCCACCACCATGTTTGTAGGAAATATATTCAGTTCATCCGTTTAGAGAGATCATTTTAGGACAAGTCACCAAAAATGAGGTGGATCCAAAACTAAATTGGGCCACACCAGAGGGAAAATTGGGAAAAGAAATACCTACCATTGAAACTTTCCTGAGATCTATCTTGATGTTTATATACCATCCAAACCGTTTATAAGGTCATTACCACATAGATGAAATGAAAATACAAAAAATTAACCTGAAAAAAAAAAGCTTTTATGGTCATAAAAATGTTTCAATGGTTATCAGTGAATCCTCACTGTTTCCTCTGATGTGGCCCAATTGAGTTTTGGATCTATCTCATTTTTGGTCACTTGTCCTAAGATGATCTCTCCAAACGGATGCACGGAGTATATTTCCTACAAACATGGTGGTAGGCCCCACCCATCATCTTTGCGCAGGAACTTCCTGCAAAGGCTTTCGCAGGAAATCCGCGTCCTGAATTCCCGAACCTCCTGCATTGGTCAATGCACCGCATCTTTGCATGGTTGCCACGCATTTTTAATTCTGACTATTTTGGACAATGTCCAGTAATCTAGACCGTCAATCTGTTATCTCACCCAGTTGATGAATCATCAACGGAGCGGATTAGGTGAGACCCCGACCTCACCCAAGGCGGTGGGGCCATATTCCACCGCGAATGGACTCTGAATTAGAGATCATTCGTTGAATAAGAGAAATTCAATAAACTGTCCACGTTTACTGGAAAAGATCATAATATTGGTGGCTAGAATTTTACTATCTATAAGATTTTATGTGAAATCTCAATCTATGGTGAGACGCTACAGACCAATTGACTAGATTAACGAACTATAGGCGTCACTTACCAGATTGAAAACCCATGTATACCGTACAAAGATTCACCCCTTGCATCGTATGATTCGTCTTTCTGCGGCCGAATTCCCTGCATTTTCTTGTAGAACAATAACATAGCCTGCCCACTGGTATTTGGAAACGGATCGGCTACTCTTCCTGCCACCAGCCCGGTGGCTGATGGTCAGTGATATGTGGGGCCCACCATGATGTATGTGTTTCATCCATTCTGTTCATCCATTTTTATAGATAATTTTAGCGCTTGATTCCAAAAATAAGAGGGATATAAATCTCAGGTAGACCACACCACAGGAAAACAAAAGTGATTGGATATCCACCATTAAAATCCTCCTAAGGCTCACTGTACTGTTTATTTGACATCCAATCTATTGATTAGGTCATACAGACCCAGATGAAGGGAAAAAACAAAGATCAGTTTGATCCAAAACTTTTATGGCCCCCAAAAAATTTTTAATGGTTGACATTCATTCAACACTGTTTCCTGTAATCGTGGCCTACTTGAGATTTAGATACACCTCATTTTTGGTCTCATTTTATAAAATGATCTTAAAAAATAGATGGATGGCATGGATGAAACACATACATCATGGTGGGGCCCACAAAGTACCGAGCATCAGCCATTGGCTGGTGGTAGGGGAGTAGCCAATCCATCTCCCTGGTATTTGTATGGAGTACATCTCAATATATAGATGGTGTGATCATAATTAAGAAAATGGACGTCCCAAAAAATTAAGACGATGGGAGACTTGCTTTGTTTTCTACCGTGTGGTCCACCTTATGAGGAACGTTCACGTGGCCCCACCTATATTTGTACAAAGACGTTCATGTGGACCCCACCTATCCTCATGTATTCTTATGCCGTGGCATTCACGCGATTAATGCACGGGCTGAAATGAAGGCAAAGTTTTGCAGGGCCATCTCGATGTATGGGTTTTATTTGTGGTGCGTGTCATCTATTTTGAAAGATCATTTTAGGGTTTTGTCTATTTTGAAAGATCATTTTAAGGTATAAACTCAAAACATGAGGCAGATCTAAGGCTCAAGTGGACCACAGAGTGAGGATTGAACTCTCACCACTTAAAACTTCTTGGGAGAAGCAAAAATTTTAAATCAAGCTGATATTTGTACTTTCCCTTCATCCAAGTATATGTGACTAGGGCTGTACATCGAGCCGAGTCGAGTCAAGCTAGGCCAAGCTTGACTTGACTCGTCCGTGCTATACTCGAGTTCGAGCTCGAGCTTAAGCTCGCCCTCGAGCTCAACATTGAAGCTTAGCTTGTTTGTCAAAGCTTTCGAGTCAATTTCGAGTCGAGCTAGTGGTTCGAGTCGAGTCGAGCTTGTTCATATGCCGACATAGTGCCCAACCCAACCCAAACCCACACCCGACTCAACCCGGTGCCCAACCCAGCCCCCACCCCGACCCAAACCCCAACCCGACTCAATCCAGCGCAGTCGGGTAGGGTTTTTTTTTAGTAAAAACTTTTAAGTTTTTTTTTTTTTTTTTTTTTTTTAAAGTTAAGCATATATATATATATATATATATATATATATATATATATATATATTATATATATATATATATATATATATATATATATATATATATTACTCGAGCCGAGTCGAGTCAAGTTGAAATGCACCATGGTCGAACTCAGCTCGAACTCAACTTGAGCTTTAGAAAACAAGCTTGACTTGCCCCGAGTCAGCCTTTCAAAACAAGTCAATCCGAGCTGACTCGAGCCGAGTCGAGCGAGCTTTTCGAGCTAGCTCGACTCGTGTACAGCCCTATATGTGACCTTATGAACAGGTTAGATGTCAAGGGTCTTAAAAAAGTTTTAACAGTGGGCATCATTATCACCGGTGCTTCTTGTGGTATGGTCCGTTTGAGAATTGGATCTATATCATTTTTGGCTAATACATTAAAATGATCTGAAAATATAGATGTAAAACCCAATCATCATGTCGGACCCTAGAGAGTCCCTTCCTAGACCCCTTCTTAGACGGATTTCCATCCAGCAGGGCCGAGAAGCAATTTGCTTTGCAAAAGGGATAGCAATCCCATCACTTGCACCATGAAAAAAGGGTTAAACAATATTATTTATAGTAAAGTTGTCTTCTCTATACTTAATTAACTGCTCCATTATCTATCTATTAAGTATTTAAGTAGTTGCATGACATATATGAAATATATGGGTGGTTTTTTAAGATAGTTTAAAAGTGAGAGGTTTGGGTCATAGTTGAATAGGCAAGGGGTCATATGGAAAAATCAATTCATTTCATGGTCAATTCCCTTCACTTCACGGTCAATTCCGTGTATTTCACGGTCAATTCCCTTCACTTCACGGTCAATTCCATGCATTTCACTCCATTCACTCCCTTACAATCAAATACACGTCCGAACTCATCTTTGTCATCCCTATGAAGATTTAATGAAGAAAATGGGTGAAAAGAATGAATAAGGATGGCAGAGATGAGTTGGGACGTGTATTTGAGTATAAGGGAGTGAATGGAGTGAAATTGATAAAGCACCGGCATTTTTGACCTGTGAAAAGCTGTTTGGGAGTGGATGCGTTGCAGAGAAATAAGGAAATTGAGTGAATGAAGTGAAGTCGACATGTCGTGCTATAAATACACGTGTTTCTTCGACTGTGAAGTAAAAGGAATTGACTGGGTCGACCGGGTCCATATAGGGTCGACCCCATTCCCCCTCAAAGCTCTTTGGGTCATACCTGAGTTATAGATTTATCCTGTGATTTTGGTTTCCACCCAAACTTGTTGAGGAAACTATAGATTCTTTATATACGGCGATTCCAAAAATTTAACATTAGACCCTTCGAAATTATCTCACATACATCCTTTGCATTGACCTTTACACCAATTGCTTTCAATGGGTCCCGATATAAAGAAGAAGTGGAGCCCAAACAGCTTTCGGCCAAACGGGGTCGACCCCATCTAGACCCGATCGACCCCGTGAAATGCATGGAATTGACCGTGAAGTGAAGCGAATTGACAGTAAAATGCATTGAAATGACCATGAAGTAAAGGGAATTGACCGTGAAATGCATTGAATTGACCGTGAAGAAAAGGGAATTAACCGTGAAATGCATGGAATTGACCGTGAAGTGAAGCGAATTGACCATGAAATGCATTGAAATGACCGTGAAGTAAAGGGAATTGACCGTGAAATGCATTAAATTAACCGTGAAGTAAAGGGAATTGACCGTGAAATGCATTAAATTGACCGTGAAGTAAAGGGAATTGACCGTGAAATGCATGGAATTGACCGTGAAGTGAAGGGGAATCGCCGGAATTGACCGTGAAATGCATGAAAATAACCGTGAAGTGAAGGGAATTAACCATGAAATGCATTAAATTGACCATGAAGTAAAGGGAATTGACCATGAAATGCATGGAATTGACCGTGAAATGCATGGAATGACCGTGAAGTGAAGCGAATTGACCGTGAAATGCATGAAAATGATCGTGAAGTGAAGCGAATTGACCGTGAAATGCATTGAAATGACCGTGAAGTAAAGGGAATTGACCGTGAAATGCATTGAATTGACCGTGAAGTAAAGGGAATTGACCATGAAATGTATGGAATTGAACGTGAAGTGAAGCGAATTAACCGTGAAATGCATTGAAATGACAGTGAAGTAAAGGGAATTGATCGTGAAATGCATTGAATTGACCATGAAGTAAAGGGAATTGACCGTGAAATGCATGGAATTAACCGTGAAGTGAAGTAAATTGACCGTGAAGTAAAGGGAATTGACCGTGAAATGCATTGAATTGACTGTTAAGTAAAGAGAATTGACTGTGAAATGCATGAAATTGACTGTGAAGTGAAGGGAATTGACCGTGAAATGCATGGAATGACCGTGAAGTGAAGCGAATTGATCGTGAAATGCATGAAAATGATCGTGAAGTGAAGCGAATTGACTGTGAAATGCATTGAAATGACCATGAAGTAAAGGGAATTGACCGTAAAATGCATTGAATTGACCGTGAAGTAAAGGGAATTGACCGTGAAATGTATGGAATTGAACGTGAAGTGAAGCAAATTAACCGTGAATTAATGCATTGAAATGACAGTGAAGTAAAGGGAATTGATTGTGAAATGCATTGAATTGACCATGAAGTAAAGGGAATTGACCGTGAAATGCATGGAATTGACCGTGAAGTGAAGTAAATTGACCGTGAAGTAAAGAGAATTGACCGTGAAATGCATTGAATTGACTGTTAAGTAAAGAGAATTGACTGTGAAAAGCATGAAATTGACCATGAAGTGAAGCGAATTGACCGTAAAATGCATTGAAATGATCGTAAAGTAAAGGGAATTAACTGTGAAATGCATTGAATTGACCGTAAAGTAAAGGGAATTGACCGTGAAATGCATGAAATTGACTGTAAAGTGAAGGGAAAGCGTCGGAATTGACCGTGAAATGCATGGAAATGATCGTGAAGTGAAGCGAATTGACCGTGAAATGCATTGAATTAACAGTGAAGTAAAGGGAATTGACCATGAAATGCATGGAATTGACCATGAAGTGAAGGGGAATCGCCAGAATTGATCGTGAAATGCATGGAATTGACCATGAAATGAAGGGAATTGATCGTGAAATGCACTGAATTGACCGTGAAGTAAAGGGAATTGATTGTGAAATGCATTGAATTGACCATGAAGTAAAGGAAATTGACCGTGAAATGCATGGAATTGACTGTGAAGTGAAGTAAATTGACCGTGAAGTAAAGGGAATTGACCGTGAAATGCATTGAATTGACTGTTAAGTAAAGAGAATTGACTGTGAAATGCATGAAATTGACCATGAAGTGAAGCGAATTGACCGTAAAATGCATTGAAATGACCGTGAAGTAAAGGGAATTGACTGTGAAATGCATTGAATTGACCGTGATGTAAAGGGAATTGACCGTGAAATCCATGGAATTGACCGTGAAGTGAAGGGAAAGCGCCGGAATTGACCGTGAAATGCATGGAAATGACCGTGAAGTGAAGCGAATTAACCATGAAATGCATTGAATTAACCGTGAAGTAAAGGAAATTGACCATGAAATGCATGGAATTGACCGTGAGTGAAGGGGAATCGCCAGAATTGATCGTGAAATGCATGGAATTGACCATGAAATGAAGGGAATTGATCGTGAAATGCATTGAATTGACCGTGAAGTAAAGGGAATTGACAGTCAAATGCATGGAATTGACCGTGAAGTGAAGGGGAATCGCCGAAATTGACTGTGAAATGCATGGAATTGACCATAAAATGAAGGGAATTGACCGTGAAATGCACAGAATTTACCGTGAAGTGAAGGGAATTGACGGTGAAATGCATGGAATTGACCGTGAAGTGAAAGGGAATCGCCGGGATTGACCGTGAAATGGATGGAATTGATCGCGAAGTAAATGAAATGAATGAAATTAACCGCAAACTGATTGAAATTGACCGCAAAGTGAATGAAATTGGTTTTCGACCATCGACTTGATAGAATCTTGGAAAATAACTAGGTTGGTTGGCTAAAGTAGCTTCTCCTACCCCAAAATCATATAGGGTACATCAAGTAACTAATTTTGGTTTAGAAGATATTCTTGTTAAATGAATAAAGAAAGAAATGAAAAAAAAAAAAAAAAAAAAAGAGAGAGAGAGAGATTTTTTTTTTTTTTTATATGCTTATATATACATATTTATATAAATATGTATTAGAGAAAATTGTAGGTAGAATTAAGTTCTCCATGTAAAATTTATCAAAAACAAATAATAATAATAATAATAAATAAATAAATTTGTACAGGCTGCTACAGACTACAGTTAGGGCTATGATTATAATCCGTAGCCATAGGGAAATACCTTCGATATGTATCGAAAATTGCAAGATTTTTTAGGCAAACTCGCTAGATAGTTCTGGACCTTTTTCGATCATATCAAAGGACATATCGAAAAAGGAGGGGCTACAGTTATGGCTATAGTTATAATCCGTAGCTATAGGAAACCCCAGCTTTTAGATATCACATTTCTGAAAAAGCAGAAGCATTTTCGACCTTTGGCAAGTCGTCCCTACGTATGGGGATTATTCTCGCGAGGTAAAAAGAAGTGGGCTTTAAAATGTAAATGGGCTATAAATGGGTCGTAAAGTTGTAAATTTCTCCTTTTTCTAGCACACACCTTTGCATCCTCACACACAACAAATGGTACTCCAACCCATGACCTTAATTAGTGTTGAAACTCTTGCGAGTCTACCACTAAGTCATGAGTAAGAACCCTCACATGAGAACTGGATCGCCCTCATTTTTGATACCATGTCTTAAAATGGGCAGGCAAAATGAATAGCTATCATGGATTTATAACAAATGCATTGAGGTGGGCCCTACGGGCCTTACCTACTAAGATGTTACCCGTGCCTCACCTAAACTGCGCCTGACCTATTTAGACTGTCCAAGTTTAGAATGGATAGTCAATGATTATCACACATGGTGGTAAACAATGTTTGTATGAAGAGAGAGAGAGAATGGTTAGGATTTAGTTGGATTTCAGTGTGAATTTTGGTTATAAAAAATTTATGACTAGACCGTTAATTTGGATAGTGTAGATTGATTTTGTATAAATTAAGGGCTAATTTGACATCTCTACTCTAATCTAATAAGGGCTTTTCAAATAAGGGCTACTCTAATAACTTCTTTTTATTCTAGCTTTTGTTTTAAATAAGCTTGTTTGGTAAAATTTATAAGTTCTAAAAAAATGCTTTTATATAAAATTTAATAACAACTCCATTATATCAATGTCCACCATCCACCATGATGAATCCACATTTGTTGTGTCCATCATGCTGGCCCCTCCTTTGAAGTGGGTTGTCCATCATGTGGGGCCCACTTTTGATGTCCAACATTCATCGTATGGGGCGCACCTTCTATGTGGATCATCTATCATAGTGGGCTACTTTGGATATGGGTTGTCCATCAGGCGAGACCTTAGATGTAGACTGTTCATTAGGTGGGGTCCACTTAATATGGATTGTCCAGCATGAGGGGCCACACTTTGATGTGGGTCATCCATCATGTGTGGTCCACTTCATCCATTATGTGGGTCACCTTGATGTGGAACATTCATTATGTAGGGCCCCTATTACACTCTATAATTTATATACACAGATTGTGCACTTTCATACTTGAGTTATGGAATATGACTTGTATACAAGTATACTAAAATCATACCGTAGCTCTGTTTTTCAATTTTTTCCCAAAAAAAAAATTTATGCACCTATGTAATGATCGTGTGGCCAATCCACACCGTCCATTGTATAAATCGGATAAAAATAATTTAAATACATAAAAATAAAAATTATAATTGACTTATTTTTGTTCTCGTTGTTATATATATATATATATATATATATATATATATATATATATATATATATATATATGTGTGTGTGTGTGTGTGTGTGTGTGTGTGTGTGTGTGTGTGTGCGCGCGCGTGCGGGGTTCTATTCAGTCGACCTCACATAACTTCCCATGACACGGAGCTGTGTGGGCCCCACCATGATGTGTTTCGACATCTACCCCATCAGTCAGATGCACCATTCCATGGTGGGCCTCGGGATTAAAAATCAAGTCAATTCATTACTTGTGTGGGCCACACCACATACAAAAGTTGAGAAGGGTTACCCTCTCATTGAAACATTCATAATCATTCGTTGGGCCCAACAAGATGTGGTTCACAAATCCAGACCATCCACTATGTGCATCCCAATTGGATGAGGGGTCATACCAAGTTTTGGATGCATCCAAATTTCAGGTGGACTCCACCAAGTGCTTTTATATATTTTAGGATGTCTTCACATGATTTTAGATGGTGTGGACCACCTAAGTTCCATATGCGGCTGATTTTTGGGATATCCCATAATTTAAAAGGGACCCATCAAATGTACAATGTTGATGCTTGACACACATCATATGGTGGGCCCACACAGCTCGACCTCATGGGAAGTTCCCATATGCTTGACACAAGATTTTCTTGGGAAATGCTTTTAAGTAGTTATATGCATGTGCTAGAAAAGCACATTTAACACATGTGGATGCTTGAAAATGTACAATGTCACATATGACATTTGGTATTCAAGTCTTAAAGTTCCTTGATGTATATTATACACATCGTCGGACAGCTCAATCTTTAGAGAAAGCGGTGAGCTTTTAAAGAAAGAGGGATTTGAAAGTGAAAGGTGAAGTGTTTGAATACCGGGAGTAGCAAATATCCCTCCTCTGTATTCTCCACATGTGGGGCACAATAGATCCGCAATGTCCCTCAACAGCAGACCAAAATCAATGGTAATGCAGAGTCAAATTACCCTCTAGATGATCGCTCCCACGCTAGCCTCCACGGCCCTCATCGAGAAGACGACCAACAGCAGTGGCTAAACCTCCACCTAGTCACCACAACTCCGACTCTTCTTGTTGAGACCAATAGCCTGGCCACCCTCAACACAAGGATACAGCCATTACAGCCACCATCCTACCTAGGCCCAGGCCCAGCCCCAGGATGAGCCAAGAATTTACCAGGTGCACCAGGCGCAAGCCAAGAATGTTGAGTATTTCATGTTCCACTTATACATGATCAATCTATTGAGCGTCGAGTCAACCAGTGGAGACATCTCGCCAACCGCTCCTTGAGGTGGCATCACCTTCGAGGGTTGGCTAGGCCGAAATGTGGCTAAATATGATAACTAGAAACTTTAGGAGACCAGGGTGATCCACAAAGTATCAACATGGCTAAAAGAAGTAGGAAACCTCTTAACAGACCCAGACAAAATTTCCTTTCTCCATGTTGTCACCTTGCAGTCCTTGGGGATAAACGCTGACACAGAGGACATAGGTGGCAAGACTCAGATTGAGAAATGGATGAAACCAAATAAGGGATGGCTGAAATTAAATGTCTATGGGTCAGCTAGGGGCAACCCGGGGGAAGGTGGAGGGGGAGTGTGGAGAGACCACCTGGGGTGATTTATTTTTGCCTTCCACAATAACTATGGCCCAGTCACTAACACCGTCGCAAAAGCTCAAGCAATAGTAGACAGGCTGAAATATTACAAAGCGATGGGTTTATCAGACATCATAATTGAAACTGACTCCCGAATCATTGTAGAAGCGGCAACTGACCCCCAAGTCACAGGATGCTGGAGTATATGGTATCATATGGGTATCATTCGAAGAATGATTCCGCCGCCCAACCTGCTCTTTTCTCACACCCTCTGAGAAGGTAATTCGGTTGCGGATGGTCTGGCGAAGATTGCAAGTGACAGGTACCCGAACAAGCTCTATTGTAACAAAGCTGACCTTCTAAAAAGCATATTAGAGTCTCTCTAGTGTTGGATAATGCTGGTGTGGGACTGATTAGGAGCGAGACAACTAAGAAGGGAGTGGGCTGAGAATCTCTGAACTTTTTTTTCCAGATGGGCCCCTGATTTCTGCACATGATACAGGTTGAGACTGTGCTACCTGGGGGTGGCAACCGCAAGTGCTAGCAGCCACCTCCCACCTGATGAGATAAGTTTGGGCTGCTTATCATACATGAGGTAAATTGGGCAGCTAAGGAGTGTGTTGGATATCGCTTCACGTGTTCATTGTCTGCTTCCACGATTGCAGAAAAACATAATGAAAGTGGCCTTATGGAATGGCGGGATACAAACCTGCTACTGCTCTTTTAAAGACCCTGTTTTCAGGCCTATCCCAGTGGGACTGCAGGACTGTCTATCTGTGACGCCATTGTTGGGGATGACTGGCGGTAACAATATTCTAACAGGACTTATGCTTGAATGGGCGTGTGCTGCAAGGCTGATGGTTGGTGGTAGTTTGGTTGAGGTTGAAGTTTGAGTTGGGAGGAAGCTTTGCAGCTAGTGGCATGAAGGCATGTGGCTGTTAGCTATGCAGCAGGGCCAACCAATTGTCTGAATTTTCCAATTGATGCCTATGTGGGGCAGTTGTGGGTTCTGACTTCAATAAAATTCAGACGTTCCACCATCTCGAAGCCTCAAGCAGTTCCCTCGCCTCCAGTGTCTTCTTTTCTTTTCCTTTTTCTCCTAGTTTCCATTTGCCAATTAGGCGGAATGAGAGGTGAGGCCTAATGTTATTGTGGAACCCACCCCAAGTCCAGTATGTACATCCTTGCTTCAAATTAACAAAATTAACAAAAATACATGGGGTTAATCCCCATTTTAAAAAAAAAAAATGTTCTCTTAAATTATTATTAATAAATAATATTTAAAAAAAAAAACAGAGAGATTCGCCAACACTGTCGGCCACCAGAATGATCACCCAAGATTTGGATCTGCTTCATTTTTGGGATGATGTCCACCCACCGTGATGTAAACCAAAAAAAAAAAGCCAACATCAGCCCCCATTATTCACCAATGATGGGCCACAAGATCAATGGCTGGATTAAAGCAACCATAATCATACAGAACTAAGTTCACATTCTACGGGAAAGTTCCCTGAAAATACAAATCATATCATATAAAAGTTTGGAATGCTAACGGCCACATCTTTACATTTTATTTCAGATCAGTTGCCCTTTATGTCTTGGAGCTTTTGAGGAAGTTGATAAATTCATTCACGTAGATTTCATGGAGTGTCTGATCACTGAAAATGGCCTTCATTTCTATCGATTTAAGCCTAAACCTTTCTCCTTCCTCTTCGACCATGGCCAGCCTCAGCGATCGAGCGATTGCATCCCTGTGGAAGGACCCATCGTAGTTTATCTCAACTTTTATAGCCAGACCCTTGTCCACCAACATCCTCGCATCCAATGATTGGACGTTCGCAAGCGGCAATACGATGAGCGCATGCCCATACTGGACGGTCTCAATGATGGACGACCACCCAGAGTGAAACAAGGATCCACCGATAGAAGGGTGGGCCAGTATCTCCAACTGAGGGGCCCAACCCATATAGACAACCCCACGACTGCCGATCTGGCTCTCGAATCCCGGCGGAAGGGTATCCGTGTCGTTGGTTGCCCATATGGGAGTCCTGAGTGCCCATAGAAATGGCAAATTGGAGAGTTGAAGGCCAAGGGCAATCTCATACACTCGGTCTCTGCTCAGTTCACATTCACTTCCAAAGCAAACGAACACCACCGATCTGTTGGGCTGTTCATCGAGCCATTTGAGTGTTTTAGCCCACTTGGGGTCGGTCGTTTCTCTCTTCTCTGGTGGCGTCGGTGGAAGTAATCCGACTGGAATGACCGGTCTCTTGAGCAATTTCTTGAGTAAGCCCAAGTACTCCTCTTGGAACTCATTGCAACTCCGAACTGCCAATGCCGAGCACCCTTGGAGTGCTAACACTAAACGATCCAAACCCGAGAAGCCCGATGCATCTGGGCTAATAAGCCAACCGTAGAAGCCAGCGGTCTCATGGGGCGAAAAGGCAACGGACGACTCGAATTCAAACCACTCAGGCGGGGACGCCAGACTCTCTGGTGATGGCCACTTTTTCTTTACGCCGTCTGCGACCGGCCGAAAGAATGCATTTACGGTAGCTGAACAAATAGAGAAGAAGACACGAGGGATGTTGAATTCACTTGCAACATTGCCCACCCAAATGGGGAAGACGTCATGGACTATCCAGTCCGGCGATTCTTCGGTAATGAACTTCTTGAAGGCTAGGTAGGAGAGATCGAAGGCCTTCAACAAGTACACGACGCTTCCTTGGAGGATATCGACAGTGGCCTCGGCGCCTTCAGGTAGGCCGTCCACCTTCGGCAAGGGAAGCTCCACCAGATTGATCAGAGCCGTTAGATGTTGTGGGATCTTGGGTAGCCTTTGGATGTTTTTTTGAGTGGTGAGGAAGGAGATTCGGATTCCAGCTTTGGCTAAGGCTATGGAGAGATGAAGGAATGGGATCATATGGCCAAAGGCCAACCATGGAAGCATGACCACATGCATGCCATCAGCCATGGCTTACCAAATGCGGTTGATGGGTGGGGCCCACCTTCTCTACGCCACACACACTTCTAAGGGAAGAGAGGAAGTACTTTGGTTTTATAGCTCAAAGGAAAGGTTACACTGGTGACATTTCGCCACCATTTTTTGGACTGTCCAAACACAAGGTTTGAAGTATGCAATATATGTAATATACGAACGGTTTTGAAGTATCCCGGGTTTTGGAATATTTAATCCATAAGATTTTTAAGTTGGTGTCCATTCATATAATGCGTCCCACGATTTAGATGGTCTAGATTGAAATAGATATATGCCAAGTTTACAATGGGTGAATCATGGATTATCGCAAAATGGTGGTAAACTGTCTTTGTATGGACAGAGAGCGGATGGTTAGGATTCACTTGGATTTTAGCGTGAATTTTGGTTATAAAACATCAATAATTAGAGCCGACAATCTGGACGGTGCAGATTGATTTTGCATAGATTATGATTATAAAACGTGCAAACTTGGATGTATATCGTGTGATTATATTCGTTGGGTGTATTAAACAAATCCCCCCGTGAATCATCCTTTTGGATGGAGAACTGATAATGTACGGCTAGAAGTACGCTGGCCTGTGGTCCATCCCACTGATTCCCGCTTAGGTGCTTGCTTTGTGAGAAATCCGGACCATGAAACTAGTAGGCCCCATTAGGAGGATAATGTGGTAGAAAAATCATTTGAGCCAGATTGTTAAGTTTGAGTTAGATTATTAAGTGCACCACCCCATTGAGTTAGGCCTGTTTGATTTTTCAGCTCAACTATAATTACCATGTAAATGGGTAATAATTATTTACCTAGTTAATACGTGACAACTTATTTTTTTAACACTTAAATTGATAAATTTACAAAATTAATGTGGGGCCCATCATGCTGTATGTGACTTATTCACACCGCACATTTATTATGCCAGCTGAATTTTGGGTATGAGCAAAAAAATGAGGAAGATCCAAAGCTCAAGTGGACCACACCACGGTAAACAACGAGAATTGAACGCCTACCATTAAAAACTTCTCGGGACCCTTAAAAGTTTTGGATCAAGCTGTTATTTGTGTTTTCCCCTTATCCATTTTGTGTGACCCTATGAACGGGTTAGATGATGAAAAAACCTCAACGTGGGCCCAATGAAGGAAACAACTTTCAATAGTGGACAAATTAAGACCATTGTTTCCTTTAGTGTGGGGCCATTTGAGTGTTGAATCTGCCTAATTTCTCGGTTCATGCCCCAAAATGTTTTAATAAAATAGATGAACGGTGCGGTTATATTATATACATTATGACGGGGTCCATGGATTTAAGTCAACATTTTTGTATCGATTTTCGAGGTGGAATTACTCTCACATTTTCAAAACAAGTGAAAAAAGTAATAATTACTTATTTACCATGATTTACATGTATCATGGAAAATCAAACAGGCCCTTAATGTATTTCTATTTAATTCAAACATGCAGCCACACTTGCAACAAATGGTGGGATTTTATATATGCATGTGTGGATATACATACTAGGTGTGCTAGAGTCATATCCAACTTGAATTTAACTAAACACTTTATGAATCCAAATATTAAAATGGCCGGATTTAGAACAAGATATGTGAAGACGAGCATGGATACTCAAAACAATTGAAGGATATCAGACTATTTACCAAGGAAAAAGTTAGTTCTTCAGGTCTTGAAAACAAGTACTTCTAGCATAATATTGGTAATAATGGCTAAATCACATTTCCCCACAAAAATAATATAGTTTGCTAATTCCATACACGTGTGAAAGTGTACACATCTACACACAAGCTCTCAAGTGGCCATTATGTGATACATGGGTATATGATATGAGCTTTCCATTAGTATATATATCTTAAGACAAAATTAAAAGTCAATACATTTCACAACCCAGCTTGACAAAAGCATGTCAAACCAACAAACGGCTAAAAATAAAATTTCTATCTGTCCCCATATTATTCCCAGCTTTATGAACAGCTCAGATCTTTATAGCTTTTCATATCTGCAAGTATGAATTACGTAGGTGCGTACGATCCATTCCCGCGTGAAATTAGCCAACGTATATATCCATGCCTTGCCTAATTCGAACTTTCTTACCAGAAGCTTTAATACTCGGGCCAGTGTTGTGGATGATACACATGCACTTATATAATTGTAGACCTGGCATATAATTAATTCAAATTAAACTTAAAAAATTATTTGTGCAATATTAAAGGTTCTATGGAAACGAATTTTAGCTTGTTTCATCATGCGACCACAGGACGATTAAAAATCAAAGAATTGTCTAGTAAAGTAATTAGCAGTGCACACACGTGTGCCATAAAGCTCATATACATACGGGCCACACGTGGCATAGGTGATATCCGGCCTTTTACATTTTTGACAAAATAACTGGAGACGGATTTCCTGCTAAAGCCTTTAGCAGGAAGTTACTTCGCTGAGAACATAAGCGGGGCCAGCATGATGTTTGTGAGAAATCCATCCCCATCCCGTCTATCCATTTTTTGGCTCATCTTAGGACATGGCAAAAAATGAGCCAGATCAAATACTCAAGTGGGCTGAAAAATTAAGGGTTGAATGTCCACAATTGAAATATTCGTGGGGCTACAAAAGTTTTGAATTAAGCTAATATTTTTGTTTTCAATTCATCGCAGTAGGAATGGCGTTATAAACGGTATGGATGGCATGTAAACATCACTGTCGACCACTAGGAGGTTTCAACCGTAGGAATTTCCCAACCTTTTCCTTTGGTGCGGCTCACTTGAGTATTGTATCCTTCTCATTTTTTGTCTCAAGTCCTAAAATGAGCTCACAAAACAGATGAACAGAGTCTATTTCTCAAAAACATAATGGTGAGCCCACCTAAGTTTTCACAGCGGGAAGTTCTTGCAAAAAGCTCTGGCAGGAAATTCCCGTCCAAAAGAACTATATGGTACAATCAACTTATAGGCCTCAGTTATGGAAACAGGTTAATGAGTTATAATCGGTATTTTTTGGGGCATTATTTTTAAAGAATACACACATGCACATCACATGGGCACTTTAATCTATAACGTCAGTGTTGAAATGCACTCAGTATACTGCTGAGCCTTAAGTTGAAATCCCAATGATTAAAAAACTTCAGCTATGTTTTTCAGACCCATACATTTGTTTTGAAAATTGCGGCCCACCTTACCAATTAGCCTGATTCTTGGGGCCAGGGCATCAATGCTGCCTTCCCATTGGATGGTTTGGATCTTGGACATAGCATGCCATGATGATGGGTGGCATGTACATGAGCTTTTCTTGCAATCGGATGTGGGCTTAGCAAAACTAGAGTATATAAAATAGCTCATAATAGTATTGTATAGCACAACGGGTAGCACACCTATCTTTTATGGGAGGAGGCCAGAGTTGGGATTCATGGAAATCATAAAATATTGTATATCTTTTAACAAGAATTTTTAAAAGTGTATTACATGTATAATTTATTGTTTGGCGAAAGTATGATTTTCCTGGGATTTTTATTTTCTTTAGACACTGGAATGTGCTATGTTATGGGTAAAAATGAGCTGACTTAATGTATGAGACATGTGGTAGCATCCAAAGAGCTTCTCCGAAATATCTAAGGGTTAGAGAAAATGAGCTGAACAGAGAGGCTTAGTGACCGAGTTGAAACAATTAAACCGGATTGGAAATAAGACTCGTCAGCAAACCTATAGATCTCGACTACAAGCACTGATACCAACCTTGAATGCCGACCTCGACCTCGACCTTGACTTCGAACGACGACCTCGACCTTGACTTCAACTTCGACTTCGACCTTTGATTTGACCTCAAGGTTAGATGTTGACCTTGGGCTCAGAACCAAAACATCCCGAGAGAATCCTGCACTATAAATGGACGGGATTCCCTGATGAAGTCTCAGCTGAAAATTACGCCAATGTAGGCATAATCTGAAAAATATTCAAGAACAAATTTTGATTCCAATACAGGTCTCTCTAGCGTATCTCAAATATCTACTCGGATACATAAACTACCTCGCTAACTTATAAATACATCATTCTGCCTAAGTTAAAAATACACACAACTATCCCGATTCTACTATACCTGCTGTGAGTCCATACCCTTAACTTAGACATCAGAGGATTTCCGGCCACAACTAGTGCCCCCAGTGTCTCCTTGTTTTCCATTTATTTGTAGGCATATATCCTGAAGCTCATAAGAGGTAAAGTAGGATCGATCAAATTTGAATAACAATATGCTAAATTAGCTGTGACCACCAGAATGATAACCTGAGATTTGGATCTTCATCTGCTTCATTTTTGGGATGATGTCCACCCACCGTGATGGAAAAAAAAGGTCAACATCAGCCCCCATTATTCATCAATGATAAGCCACGAGATCAATGGCTGGATTAGCAACCATAATCAAACAGAACGAAGTTCACATTCAATGGGAAAGTTCCCTGAAAATACAAATCATATCATATATACAAAAGTTTGGAATGCTATCAGCCACGACTTTACATTTTATTTTAGATCAGTAGCCCATTACGTCTTGGAGCTTTTGAGGAAGTTGATAAATTCATTTATGTAGTTTTCATGGAGTGTCTGATCACTGAAAATGGCCTTCATTTCTAAGGATTTAAGCCTAAACCTTTCTCCTTCCTCTTCGACCATGGCCAGCCTCACCGACCAGGCGATCGCATCCCTGTGGAAGGAACCATCGTCGTTTATCTCAACTTTTATAGCCAGACCCTTGTCCACCAACATCCTCGCATCCAATGAATGGACGTTCGCAAGCGGCAATACGATGAGAGCATGCCCATAATGGACGGTCTCGATGATGGACGCCCACCCGGAGTGAAACAAAGATCCGCCGATAGAAGGGTGGGCTAGAATCTCCAACTGAGGGACCCAACCCATATAGACGATCCCATGACTGCCGATCTGGCTCTCGAATCCCGGCGGAAGGGTATCCATGTCGTTGGTTGCCCATATGGGAGTCCTGAGGGCCCATAGAAATGGCAAATTGGAGAGTTGAAGCCCAAGTGCAATCTCAAACACTTGATTTCTGCTCAGTTTACACTCACTTCCAAAACAAACAAACACCACTGATCTATTGGGCTGTTCATCGAGCCATTTGAGTGTGTTTGCCCACTTGGGGTCGGTCGTTTCTCTCTTCTCTGGCGGCATTGGTGGAAGTAATCCGACTGGAATGACCGGTCTCTTGCGTAATTTCTTGAGTAAGCCCAAGTACTCCCCTTGGAACTCATTGCAACTCCGAATTGCCATTGCCGAACACCCATGGAGTGCTAGAACTAAACGATCGAAACCTGAGAAGCCCGATGCATCTGGGCTGAAAAACCCACGGTAGAGACCAGCAGTCTCATGGGTCGGAAAGGCAACGGACGACTCGAATTCAAACCACTCAGGCGGGGACGCCAGACTCTCTGGTGATGGCCACATTTTCTTTAGGCCGTCTGCGACCGGCCCAAAGAATGCAATCGTAGTAGCTGAATAAATAGAGAAGAAGACACGAGGGATTTTGAATTCACTTGCAACATTGCCCACCCAACTGGGGAAGACGTCATGGACTATCCAGTCCGGCGATTCTTCTGTAATGAACTGCTTGAAGGCGGGGTAGGAGAGATCGTAGGCCTTCTTCAAGTACTCGTCACTCCCATGGAGGATATCGACAGTGGCCTCAGCGCCTTCAGGTAGGCCGTCCACCTTCGGCAAGGGAAGCTCCACCAAATTGATCAGAGCCGTTAGATGTTGTGGGATCTTGGGTAGCCTTTGGATGTTTTTCTGAGTGGTGAGGAAGGTGATTCGGATGCCAGCTTTGGCTAAGGCTATGGAGAGATGAAGGAATGGGATCATGTGACCAAAAGCCAGCCATGGAAGCATCATCACATGCATGCCATCAGCCATGGCTTACCAAACGCCGTTGATGGGTGGGGCCCACCTTCTCTACACTCTACGCCACACACTTCAAAGGGAAGAGAGGAAGTTCTTAGTTTTATAGCTTAAAAAGGAAAGGTTACACTGGTGACCTTTCACCACCATTTTGGACTGTCCAAACACTAGGTTTGAAGTATCGTGGGTGTATGATCTGATACCCCGAAACAGATTATTAATCCTCGGTCCAAACTGCTTGCACCATCATCAGTGGATCATATCAATTGATCAGACTGATCCGATAATCCTAACCATCTGATTTTGTTTGTTGAATCCCACGTCGATCGACATCAATTGGATGATATGGAATATTTAGTCCATAAGATTTAAGTTAGTGTCCATCCATAACGCGTCCCACGATTTAGATGGTCTAGATTGACATATATCTATGCCAAGTTTACAATGGGTGAGTCAATGATTATTACAAAATGGTGGTAAACTATCTCTGTAGTGACAGAGATCGGATGGTTAGGATTCACTTGGATTTTTGTGTGAATTTTGGTTATAAAACATCAATAATTAGAGATGACAATCTCAACGGTGCAGATTGATTTTGCACAGATTAAAATTATAAAACATGCATGCTTGGATATTTATGATGACATCATATTATATTGATCAGTGAGTGCATTAAACAATCCATCTGTTTGGAATCTAGCCTTTGGATATTGCCGGCTAGAGTGCGGATCGATCCTTGTATCCTCATCCCGGAAACAGTGAGCAGCTGAATCCAATATTATTATAATATTGGTCCACGTCACTTTAAGTGTCACGTCACCATTTTTAAAAATCTATTCAAAATAATTACATTTCCCGAGATGTCTAACACCGTTAGACGGTATCGTTGGGAAATCCGATTGCATACCGAGTACGGTACGCTCTTGCTCTTACTATACTGAGTAATCTTAGTTGGGCCCACCTTGTATGTATATGGTCTATCGAAGCCGTCCATCTGTTTTTTCATCTAATTCAAGGGGTTGAGCCCAAAATTGAAGTATATCCAAATATCAAGTGGATCATACCATAGTAAATGGTGGGGATAATGATTTCCACCGTTGAAACCTTGCTAGGCCCCACAGTGATATTTATTCGTAAGATCATTCAGACATGGATGAAGAGAAAACACAAATATAAGCTTGATCCAAAATTTTTGTAGCCCCTGAGAAATTTTTAACGGTAAAAGTTCAATTCAACTTTTTCCTATGGTGTGGTCCATTTGAACATTGTATATGCTCCGGTTTTTTTCTCAAGCCGTAAAATTATCTGGTAGATAATTGATGGATGGAGATGATAAAATACATAAGTCATGATGAACCTCACAAACATAGTGAGTTACTACGCTATTTGCTTCCTTCCATTTTGTGGGTTCAGGGCACGGGTTGGGTAGTGAGACTGGCTATTAAAATGACGTTACCTAGTTATGTGAGACCTAGTTATGTGGGTCTCACCATGATGTATGTTTTATATCCACACGGTCCATCCAATTGGAGAGATCATTTTAGGGCATGAGCCAAAGAATGAATCAGATCCAAAACTCGAGTGGACCCCATCACAGAAAACAGTGGAGAGAGTCACGCCCACCATTAAAAACTTCTAAGGGTCACTAAAGTTTTCAATCAAGTTGATATTTGTGTTTCCTTTCTTTAATGTCCGTGTTAGCTTATGAACAAGATGGATCTCAAATAAAAATCACGACGGACCTTGGGAAGGCTTCACCTGTGGACGTCACTCTCCTCACTGTTTATGTGGTGGGGTCCACTCTAGCTTTGGATCTGCCTCATTCTTTTGATCACGCCGTAAAATGATCTCTCCAAATGGATGGACAGTATGGATATAACACATACATCATGGTGGGCCCCACATAATTTGGTAACGTCACTTGAGTCTAGCTACTCAACCTCTTGTTAGTAGCTAATATGCCTCAAATTTCTTTCTAATTTTAAAATTTAATTAGGTCACGTCATCTTAAGACAATTTTATAAGACTTAAAAAAAAAATATTTACTAAATTTGTCTGATTAGCAAGAAATATTAGCTGCGACTCAGGATGAGTGATGTCCGTAGGATCCTGACCGCGGGTCTGCCTTGATCTATGTGTTGTAAATCTATCCCATCCATCTGTTTTCTCATATTATTTTAAAGAATTATACAAAAAATGAAGTAGATACAACTCTCAGGTGGACCACAACATAGGAATCAGTGGTCATTGAATGACAACCATTGAAAACTTCATTGTCCATTGTAATATTTATTTGCCATCCAATCTGTTATTGATAAGGTCACACAGCCCGGATGAAGGAAAAACACAAATATTAGCTTAATCCAAAACCATTTGACTCATCTGACTTGATACGAACGGAGTGGGTGAGTCGATCCTAATCGAGCTAACTTCGTCCAATCCGAACTCAAAACGAGTCGAGTTCAAGTCACCTAGTAACTCAACTCGACTCGACCCGAAATCCAACTCGGTATTCACGCGACTTGATCTGAAACTCGACTCGTATATATATTAAAAAAATAAAAAACTTAGATATGACGTTTCAGATTTGAGATGTCGTGTAGCTATGGAGAGGCTGCAATTCTAGTAAGTGAATCTCGATTTTGAGTTGTGATTTCAGCTCGTGAATACCCATTGCACCCGACCCAACTCGGTCTGACTTGACCCAAATGTCACTTTGTCTAATGGAACCCCGTTACTTTGACCAATAATCACGTCTGTAACACACCGGTTCCCAAAACTTGAGTACACTACTCGTTTTCCAAAAATTTGTGTTAACTTTTAAAGATAACCCAAATTTTACGTACATTTTTTTCTTTATCAGAGTTAGCAATTTAGCGGAATAGAAACAAATTAAGTATAAGAGGGAGTTCAAATATACATAACAAAATAATCGAGTGGCTACTCGAAGGCTTATACAAACCAATGTCTTAAGTTTTTACAATACACGACAGTACAAATTAAATACGAATGAAATGAGGAATAGAGAGTCACAAGATCATCTAGTTCCTCCTATTCCACGTGAACACCAACATACCCATCATCTGGGTATCCTGCACACTGAATATGGTTTGATAGCGTCAATGACTATCCTAGTGAGGTACAACCCCCAAGATTTACTAAACATCAAGATAATTAAGCATAGTTTTTAGAAACAATATATAATGAATAGTTTTCATGGTAATAAGACAATTCAACGTGGGCCTTAAATCATGTGGGGCCACTGACAATATAAACCATCCATTGTCGATAATTTTTTCTTAGTCATTAGACAAAGTGACGAGGTTCATTAGACAAAGTGACAGGATTATTAGACGAAGTAAAAAAGTTATATTAAACAAAGTGACGAGGTTGCTCGACAAAGCAACATGATTCCACTAAACAAATTAATAAGGTTAAACGAGACAAAGCAAACAAAGTTTCATTAGACAAAGTTACAGATTGTCGGAAAAAGTGATGGGTTGTCGGACAAAGTGACTTGGTTCCACTAAACGAAGTGACGAGGCTGTTGGATGAAATGACGAGATTCACTAGACAAAGTGATTGTGTTGCTAGATAAAGTGATGACGTTCTACTAGACAAAGAGACTATGTAGTAGGACAAAGTGACAAAGTTATATTGCATCAAGTGACGGGGTTCTACAAAAAGTGACAAGGTTGTTGGACAAAGTGACGAGATTTCACTAGGTAAAGTGAAAGGGGTGCTAGACAAAGTGTCAAGGTTCTAATACACAAGTGACATGATAATTGGACAAAGTAAGGGGGTTCCATTAGACAAAGTAACGATGTTCCACTAGATTAAGTGATGGGGTTGCCAGGCAAATTGATAGGATTTTGCTTGATAACTAGAAAAAGTGACGATGTTGTTGTGCAAAGTGACGGGATTTCACTAGATAAAGTAGCATCTTGTCAAATAAAATGACGGGGTTTCAATAGACAAAGTGATAGGTTCATTTGACAAAGTGATAGGGTTCCATTAGACAAAATGATGGGGTTCCATTAGATAAACTAATGTGTCCATTTTATATAATCATCATGGTGGGTCTTATAAATTTCAAGGATGGATATCTCTCTTCCAAATATTTTCTTTGGGGTAACTCACATGAATCTCGTGTTAACCTTTTTTTTTTTTTTTGGATTCAGGCCTAGATGATTACGCGTTTAATTGTCAGAGAGGATTTTGCATACACATCATGGTGGGGCCCCCGCAAAAAATTCAATCCCCTGTATTTTTCCAATTGTAAAGAGAGTTTATATGGGGCGTGACTCTTGATTTTTCCGGGGCCCACTGCGATGTTTATGTAATATCTACTATAACCATTGGCTATTAAGTTTCATATTGAGCCTAGAGATATGCACTAAAGGAAATAATTGGGAGAGAGATATCCACCCTTTATTTTGAAGGGTCAAACATTATACTTATATCAAAATCTACTTCAACAACTAAATTATTAAAAAAAAATTTTTTTGCCAAAAATCATACCGATATATGAATTACTTGGGCCAGACTAATGGAAATAATTTGGAAGGCGAGGATTGTCTATAAACTGTTTATAATCATGTGGTCAGCTTGAATTATAGATAGAACTAACTTTTTCGGCTTGTGGCAAATGGGGTGACGCACCTTGGGGTCCAGGTTGATTTTCCAGAAAACATCATAGTATGGCCCACCTGAGCCACTGATTATTTGCTCATATAAGTGGCTTTGACAAATGGGACACTGGTAGTATATACCACCAATTGCAGTACTGTGTGTTATTGGAAAAACTCTATTGGCTCAACTATGATGTATGTATTTTATCTACGTCGTCCATCCATTTTTACAGATCATTGTATTTCATGAGCATAAAATTGAGGAAGATCCAAATCTCAGGTCGACCACACCACAAGAAACATGGATGATTAGAAGATTAAAAACTTATTGGGGGCTACAAAAGTTTTGGATCAAGCTGATATTTGTATTTCTCTTCATCCATGTCTTTGTAACGTTATCAGTTGGTTGGATAGAAAATAAACATTACATTGGGCTCTACGAAGTTTATAATGTATGTGTTCAATAACCACTTTTTTCATGGTGTGGTCCACTTGAGATATCGATCTATCTATTTTTAGACTCATGCCCCCCTGATGTAAGTGGGCAAAGCGGATAAACAGTGTGGATAAAAAAACAGTCGTCATGGTTAGAGGTGGGCATCGAGTCGATTCAAGCCGAGTTAGGGCTAACCCGACTTGATTCGGTTTTGAAATAGGCCTGACCCGAACTTGACTTGACTCGGTAACGAGTCCAGCATGCCTAACCTGATCCTAGTTCGGGTTTGGCCTAGACTAATCCGGACTGAATCTAACCCGATCACAAGTACCGATTTGGGTCCAGTCTTAAAATAATATGAGAAAACGGATGGATGGAGTAAATATACAACGCATAGATCAAGGTGGGCCCACGGCGAGGATCCTACAGACATTACTCATCCTGAGTCGCAACTAATATTCCTTGCTCATCAAGCAGATTTTGTAAATATATTTTTTTGTATCTTATAAATTTGTTGTGAGATGACATGGCCTAACTAAATTTTAGAAGAAAGAAATTGGAGGTGGATTAGCTACTGACACATTGAGTAGCTAGACTTGCTACTGAAGTGATGCCACCAAGTTTTGTGGGGCCCACCATGATGTATGTGTTGTATCCACATTGTTCATCCATTTGGAGAGATCATTTTAGGGCATGATCAAAAGAATAAGGTAGATCTAAAGCTGGAGTGAACCCCACCATAGAAAATAGTGAAGAGAGTGACGTTCACGTCCATTGTGATTTTTATTTGAGATCTAACCTATTCATAACTTAACATAGATATTAAAGAAGCAGAAACACAAATATCAGCTTGATCGAAAACTTTTGTGGCCCTTAGAAGTTTTTAATGGTGAGCGTACTCTCTTCACTGTCTTCTGTGGTGGGGTCCACTCGAGTTTTGGATATGATTTCTTTGGCTCATGCCCTAAAATGATCTCTTCAAATGGATGGACAGTGTGGATACAAAACATACATCATGGTGGGACCAACATAACCACGTGACATCAGTTTAGTAGTGAGTCTCGCGCGTTGAATTCCCAAATGAAAACTTGAATAAAAATCACGGTGGACCTTAAGTTAACATAGACATTGAAGAAGGGAAAACACAAATATTAGCTTGATTGAAAACTTTTGTGACCCTTAGAAGTTTTTAATGGTGGGCATGACTCTCTCCATTGTTTTCTGTGGTGGGGTCACTTGAGTTTTGGATTTGATTAATTCTTTGGCTTATGCCCTAAAATGATCTCTCCAAATGGATGGACAATGTGGATACAAAAGATACATCATGGTAGGACCCACATAACTAAGTGACGTCACTTTAGTAGCGAGTCTCGCGGCTCAACCTATGCATTGAATCCCCAAATGGAAGGGGAGCCGATTGCGTAGAAACTCACTACCTTAGCATACCGAGTAAACTCTGTGGGTTCCACCATGATTTATGTATTTTATCCGCCGGGATGCATAAATTTTACTGGGATAATTTTAGGGCTTGAGTCCAAAAATGAAGCATATATAATGTTCAAATGGACCACACCATAGGAAAAAGTTGAATTGAAGGATACCGTTGAAAATTTCTCGGGGGCTACAAAAGTTTTGGATCAAGCTTATATTTGTGTTTTCTCTTCATCCATGCCTGTATTATCTTATGAACAGGTTGGATGACAAATAATCACTGTGGAGCCTAGCAAGGTTTCGACGGTTGAAATCATTATCCCATTATTTACTGTGGTATGATCCACTGGATATTTGGATATACTTCAATTTTAGGCTCAACCCCTTGAATTAGATGGAAAAATCGGATGGAAGGCCTCGATAGACCACATACATACAAGGTGGGCCAACTGAGTTTAGTCAGTACCGTAAGAACAAGAGCCTACTGTAATCGGTATACAATCCTATTTAGAAAACGAAACCGCGTTAGACTTCCCGTGAAGTGTAATTTTTTTTAATATATTAAAAAAAACCGCTGACGAGGCACTTAAAGAGACGTGGACCAATAATAATATTGGATTCATCTGCTCGCTGTTTCCAGGATACAGAGAATCCGCACTCGTATGTGAGACCCTGCTCTGTCGCCCAATCCAATCACTCCTGCCTACGCGATAGCTTTGTAGGAAATCCGTACCATGAAACTGATGGGCCCTAATGGGAGGACCATGTGATAGAAAAATCATTTAAGACAAATTGTTAAGTGGGCCACACCACTGGAGTCAATGGTCTATCTGACGATCTCAACCATTTGATTTTGTTTGTTGAATTCCACGTCAATCAATTGGATGATATGGAGTATTTAATTCATAAGATTTTTAAGTTGGTGTCCATCTATAATGTGTCCCACAATTTTGATAGTCTAGATTAACACAGATCTATGCCAACTTTACAATGGATGTCCCTGCAAAATGGTGGTAAACAATCTTTTTATAGACAGAGGGGGTGGTTAAGATTCACTTGGATTTGAGTTTTGGTTATAAAACATCCATGATTAGAGCCGACAACTTGGACGGTGCAGATTGATTTTGCATAGATTAAATTTATAAAACATGCATGATTGGATTTATATCATAATTAAACAATTCCTGTGTTTGGAATCATGCTTTTGGATGGAGTCGGCTCTATTTGGAATCATGTTTTTGGATGGAGTCGGCTCTATCATATTTTTACGTGAGTACTGATGAGGTACAGCCAAAAGTACCCTCGTCTGTGGTCCAACCCACTCATTTACATTAATATACTAGATTTGTAGGAAATCCGTACCGTGAAACTAGTGGGCCCCATCAGGAGGATCATTTGGTAGGGAAATCATTGGATTAAGATTTTTAAGTGCACCACACCATTGAAGTCAATGAACTGTCCACAGTTTGACTCAACCTATAGGTATAGCCCACCCGAAGAAGGGACCGGTCTGATTTTTTTAACCCAGGTGATCTTCATGGTAAGCTGACCTCTTGCATTGTAGGGATGTTTCATGCAGTTGTCATGTTGGGGGACCGTGGAAGCACACAGAGGAGGATATAGGATGCCAACCTAATGTGAGCATGCAAAAGGAGAAGTTCACAGATTTTAACTTGGAAAAATCTTTTTAGAAAAAACTTGGGCACAAAATGACATGAGTACTATGAAAGCAAAATTACAAAGAGAAAGAACTTATCTGATTTGAACAATCTCGAATTTCATCCTTACTATACCCTTTGAGCTTCTTGAATGAATTTGAAAACTCCTAAGAAAATATTTTAATCCTATTTACACCCATATATATAGCCTTGAGAAGAATTTCAAATGGTAAAAGGAAACGGGAAAGAATCCAATCCCAAACGAAAAAGGAAACATGGGAAGAATCCCAAACAAAAATGCAAACATATATAAAACTTGATTAAAAATATCTAATAAAACAGGCTTATCAAAGAGTTCCCGTGCAACCTGCTTAGAAGAAAGAATTTTACAAAACAATTAGCTTTTTCAAAATGGTTCTGAAAAAGCCTCCTCATTCATTGATGTAATGCATTTCCATCTCCTTAATTATCACCAAATGGGTAAATGTGGTTTGGGTGGCCCCACCATGATGTTTATGTAAATTTCATCTCAACCACCGCATGCATTACCCCATGTTAGGCCAAGGGTCTTAAACATCAAGGCCCACCTGTTATTCAAGTGACCACAAGATTGAAAACATTGTAGTACATTACTTGCTCCAAAATTGTTTCCATTAGTGTGGCCTAAGTGATTCGTGAGTGATTATGAATTTTTGATAACACATAAATCTTTGTTAGGAATGTAATGGTTTGGAATGGATTTTATATAATTATGACCGTAGGTCCTATAGAAATCAAGGGTGGATATTTCTTTCCTAACTAATTCATTTGGCGTGAGTCGGCTTCTTTTTTTAATTTAATTTTTTTTTTTTTCAAATGAGTAAGTCTTCCATAAACAGCACAATGGCCCCCATCCCATGCAAGAGCAAGCCCTTTATAACTTTTTTATTATTCTAAAAGAGTCTCTTACAACGAAGAAGGTAGGACTTTGATTTTCAGCTGGGCTTACGTTATGTTAATGAAAGATCTACACCAACTATTAGATATTTAGTCTCGTATTAATTAAAGATTAAAAAATTCAATTAAACCTATGATTCTAGTGAGCCACACCAAGGGAAACAACTGGAAGAGACATGTCCACCCTTCATTTTTACAGGATATGAAATCTACTTCAACTATTAGATGCCACCTCAAAATTTATGGCCAAAGCCAAAAAATCAGCCCCATCTTTTTATTCAGGTGGCCATACCAGTAAAATATTTTAGAGGGTGAATATTGCTTGTACACTGTTTCTAACCATGTGGTCCACCTGAATCATCGATAGAGTTATTTTTTAGCCATTGGCTTAACATGAGGTGATGCAACTGACGGTTCGGGTGAAATTTACATGAACAGCACAGTGGGCCCACCTAAGTAGCCATTAAAGAAATGTAAAGATAGACAGTGACACCCAGGGAGGGAGAGAACTGATCAGGTACAACCATAAGTACTGTAACTTCCGTGTAACCAGGTGTTTCTCGCCAAGGTACGACCTTTGTAGGAAATCGGTACCATTGAAACGAAGGGTCCAACAATAGATATCACCTGCCACTAAAATCAGGCCATTCCACGCATCAGGTAAGCCACATCTTTGGACTCAATGGAGAACCTACATTCTTTTTTAACATAGACATATGGCCCAGCTAATGAGCCAACCTGCCTGAATTCTGCGTCAGATAATCCTTTCCATGGTACGGATTTCTTAAAATGTAGCACATTGGTGGAAAATACCCAGTTGGACAACAAGTCATGGTAACCTCCGGATGTACCCGAGTAGTTTCCTTTTTAAATTAGCAATGAAAATCCTCCAAAGGTTGGAATATCTTAACAAGGCGGTTGTTGTATTCTTTGGATCAAATGCATGGAAAACCAAGATGAAGGGGTGTCAACCAGCCGGGTCAGGCTTTGTCGAGTCCAGCCCGCATTGTTTAAGGTGGGCCCAAACTTGGGCTTTGCTGATGACCGGCAACAATAGTCCATCCCGAGTCTGGTCTAACTTGGGGGAGAGTGAGTGGGAAGGTGGTCGCCCGATTGGGTGGGCCCACTGTAGTGTTTATGTGAAATCCATACTGAACACCAGGTACATCATCCTATGTTAGGCCCAAGCCCCAAAAAGCACTCCCATCCGTGGTTCAATTACTACACAATTAGAAATAATATACAAGGAAAAACTCACCCTCGACCATTTTCCTTGTTGTTGCCCACTTGAATTATACATGGGCTAGATTTTTTTGGATTTCAAGGCTAAGTTTTGGTATGTATATACTAGTTGGAGTTGATTTTATATAATCATCACGTGGGCATTGTAAAAATTAAGGGTAGACGTCTCTCTCAATATTTTGGTTTGTTGTATTCCACTTTAATGGAGTTGGGTTGGAGTGAGTTGGGGTTGGCACCGGGTCAGAGCTACAAGAAGACATAACCGATATTAGTCAAAAAGCTGACAAATGGACGAAACAAAGTACAAACGACCAGAAGCTACAACTCGGAGTTTTGACTTGGGGAGGCGAACTTGGTGGGGACCTGAGACTGCAATCTACCCAGTTCCGCCGTTGAGACTTCCAACTCTCTTGAAGTAAAGAACTACTTGTCCTTCTAGCCCTTATTGGAGGACTGGTTTTGGGTGACGAGGGCTAGACCTTTTTTGCTCGGCCACGAAGAAAAATAGTACCAGACAAGAGAACCCGGACTACTTTTGGCCCGATATGAGTATAGAAGCTCGTCCATAGTCAGCTTGGCGTGACCGAGCTAGTGCCACAAAATGTAGCTTCCAAAGGCAGCTCGCCACAAGTTAGGGTTAAGCTATCATGGGGCAAGCCTTAGGTGATGTACTACCCCTCTCATGATTGGGTGGAGAGGCAGCCGCAAGCCGCAAGAAAAGAAAATAGGGAAAAGGGTTATCTGCCCTTCAGGAGGATGGCCCAGAAGTTTTCTGACCTCGGACGGTTGTAGCTCCACCCAGTCAGGGATGTGAAATTCCGATCGGAGGGCAACCAAATCCTCTGGCCAGAGCCTTGAGCTGAAAGGACCTGACAACGAAGCTGGTCCCTAAGAAGACAAAGAAGCTGCCTTTGTATTGAGGGTCGAATATTGCATATTAGACCCCGATTAGTACCTGATTTTATGTACATGATAGTGCTTAATGTCATATGTTAATGGTGTTTTGCTGCTGGATGACATTATGAGCGTGGATTGAAGAAGAGTATTAAAAGCATGGACTTGACATTCCGAAGTCACCAGAGCTAGAAACGGACTCCAAGGGACCAAGATTGGTGGATTTTCACGTCAGAGATCCGAGGAAATCAGGCCGTTCACGTTAAAGAGGCCTGAAAGTCAGCCAGAACGCAAGATTGCGGAGTTCCCACCATCTGATTGGCTCTGAATTTCATACATCGCCTGAGAACCACAAATGAGCCATACACGTCAAATTTCAGCTCATGGATCATTACAGAAGTGGGCCAGCGGAGAGATCATCCCATTGAATCCTTGAGTGGGCCCGCCTGATATCTGGACACTCTTCAGTTTTGGACTCAACGCTGTAAATGAGCTAAGGAAACGAATGGATGGAGTGGATTTCTCACATTACATCAGTGTGGACCCCTAATGGGTAGTGTGTACACCAGCACAAGCGCACCAGATGTGCACGCTGCTGTGTTGCATTCCAAAACGGGTCAGTCCCGTGTCTAAGACAAAAACGGAAACTTCCGTTTTTCGTGCGTAGAGGGATTTTGCGGAAGACGGTGGGCCACCTTCATGGACCATATGCCCAATCCAAGCCGTCCATCATGTAGCCTGAATGAATCTGTCTGAACCCATGAGAATTCAGGACAAACGGTGATCAGGTGAACTGCCAAGGTTCAGCCAAAGTTAAGCTCTGCACTGCTACGTTACCGTGAAGCTGACTGTTTGAAGGACGTAGTGGGACACCATTGAGACTCCTCTGGACGATCCAAGCCGTCCATCATGAAAAGGGTCCACCAACGATTAAAATCCTGGGAAGATTATATGTTGGGGTGCATGTACGGACACACGGTTCTCAGCCAAAGGAGAGCCTTTTTAGTACGAAATTAAGGGACAGAGCAGTTTAGAGGCGTTGTGGGCCATTGTGAGTGGATGTTCGAATGAATCACACCGTCCATAGGCTTGGCCATCCAGAACCGAATAAAGGGATGTTTCCGTTTTCGGAAATTGCACTATCCTACATGCAACAAGCCAGCGAAATTCCTTCCGTTCCGGTTACAATAGATGAGCTGGCAGCGAGTGTGGTTGGCTGCGTAAGCTGACAGCGAAGTAGGGACTCTGTACGCAGATCAGTGGGCCAGGACCATCATCTGACGATCAAAAACCATCCATACATTTGACTACTAGATGAGTGAGCATGATTATACATCTCTTGATCGGATTGAGGCCGATCCATCTCCTTTTCTTCCATCTGGTTTGGCTGCGCAAAAGAGGGCCTGCGCATACTGTGTGTTATAGGAGATTTCATCGCCTATTGAGGGGGGATTTTCTCCACAGATAGCTATCCATGGATTCGGCCTGCTGCCTATAAAGAGAGAGAGAAAGAGAGGGGAAAGATCTATCTACGGCTGATGTGAAGAGACGGAGACAGGGAGAGAGAGAGAAGTTGTAGTTCTTTTAATTCTTTCTTTTTGCTGTTTGTTTTTTCTATGAATTTTAAGGTTATTAGTTTAGCCATGTTAGGCTAAACCCCTTAGCTAGGGCTAAGGGGTGAAGCTTGTAGTGAGATGGGCCGATTTTACGGCTTAGATTATATTCATTGAACTACTTCTCCATTAGTTTGATTATAAGAAATTACATATAGTTTTTAATGATTTTTTTTTTACTGCAATTACAATTAATTTGCAATAGCTTTATGTAATTCCTTTACTTTTATCTTGATGTTAGGAAGCCCTGTTATTCATGATTGCCCCTTGGACATGGTTGGATGACAGAACTTTTTCTAACATTCATCCATTGTTGATTGGTTGTGGATTGGTTTCGTATTATTGTTTACTTTGTCTAATGGGCATGGTTTTGTGATGGAATTGATTTTGATTCTCACACCTTTCATCTCTTCAAAAATTTAATCAAAAGTAGTTCAATTCCAGTTGAGGTCGTAAATCAAGCGTAAATCTCCCTGATCTCTACAAGTGGATCCCCTGAATCCCTAGTTTCCCTTCTTTTGAATTCTACAAGTTTTAGTGTCCTAATTCACCATTATTCTTTCATATTCATTCAATTTAGATTTCATCTCATTTTAGTTCTAGCTCTAGTTGGTTTCAGATTACGTACAGGTTTCAGTCCCTGTGGATTCGACCTCGGTCTTACCGAGATTATTACTACATCACAACCCTATACTTGGGGAGTGAACAAGTTTTTGGCGCCGTTGCCGGGGATTGACGGTTACGTTTTCTGAAATTAACTAGTTTTAGGATTAGTTTAAGATTAGGATTTTCTAATTTTAGGTTAGAATTTATTATTATTATTATTATTATTATTATTATTATTATTATTTTAAAACTAATCTGTTTTCATATTTTATAGGATCTTGACATTACTTTCTAATTTGGTACTTCCTTTCCAATTCCTCTACTCTTTCTATTTTTAGAATTAGGGTTTGAAATTTTTATTGTTTCTTTTAATTTTAGAAATTTCCTATTTTTAGATAGTTTTTCCCTTTTTAGAAACTAACACAACTTTCTTATTTTGCAACGATTCTGAGATAGGTTTCTAATTTGGTAACTTCTTTCTAGATTTCTTCCTTTTTATTTTTTTTTAGAATTCCCTTTTTAGCAAGTTTCTAATTCTAACGTACACTTTTTCTAACTTTGTTTCCTATTTCTTTTTTTAGAATTTTCTATTTGTAGGCATTCTATTTAGAGACTAACTTTTCTGTTTTGTAGGCTCTTAAGATAGAAATTTCTAATTTAGTAAGCTTTTCCTAAACTGCTACTTTCTATTTTTCAAATTTCTTTCATTACTCACTTACTTCGTAGTTTACGACTTTCCTAATTTGCTTTAGAAATTTTCTACTTTCTAATTTAGGAATTCTTCCTTGTTTCTTTTTATTTCTATCTTTATTTTTCTTAGGATATTATTTTTAGAAACTAATTTGTTTAGGTTTGTTTTGCAGGATTTAACATAGGGACTCCAATTCGGTAACTTCCTTCCAACTCTCTCTTTCTTTCTAGATTCTTATTTTCTTTCTTAGGATTAGGTTTAGAATTTGGTTGAGGGTTGCGAGTGTTTCATGCCCAAGTGGGCTCGTGACAACACTCGATGTCTCTTGGCTGAAGGAGGATTAGTTGAGGGGTTAACTGTCCATCGCAGGACTAGACATCGCTCGAATTCCCCTGAGTTAATTGAGGTTATGACTGCAAATCAACCTCAAGCACTACCTCAACCTAGGGATGAGGAAGTACATGATGAGAATGAAGTGCATCAGGCTCCCCTGCCTCGTACTTTACGAGATTATCTACAACCGGCGGGAGTGAGTACGCCCTCATGCATGATTTTTTTAGAAGATACAGGAAAGATGGACATCAAGCCAGGGGTTATCCAACTCCTTCCTAAATTCCATGGGCTTAAATCAGAAAGTCCATACTTACATTTGGAAGAGTTCGATGAGATTATAGCCACCTTATACTTTGCTAATGTATCTGAGGATACAATCAGGCAGAAACTCATCCCTTTTTCCTTGAAAGAGAAGGCTAAGACGTGGTTACATTCACTGCGTCCTAGATCCATCGGCACATGGAATGATATACAGAGGGAATTCATAAAGAAAATTTTCCCCCACCATAAAACGATTACCCTCAGAAAAGCAATCATGAACTTTGCCCAAAAGGAAGATGAAACATTCTTCCAATGTTGGGAAAGGTTGAAAGATTTGGTCAGTTCATGCCCACAACACGGCTTTGAAATGTGGCGCATTACAAATTTTTTCTACGATGGACTGACATCTTCCAGGCGCCAAATGGTCAAGACGATATGTAATGGAGAGTTCATTAATAAAGATGTTGACGAGGTATGGGATTACCTTGATAGTCTGGTTGAAAAAACACAATCGTCGGACTATATATTACCCAAAATCAAACACCACGTCTAGGATGACTCAATCTAAGGAGAAAGGTGAGTTGTATCTCCTAAAAGAAGAGAATGATCTTAATTATAAAGTGACTAATCTCAAAAGAAAATTTGAGGCCATGGAAGGAAAGAAGGATAAGGTTAATGAAATTGTTTGCGGCATTTGTGATTGCAACATTCACACAACTGAAAATTGTCCTACTATACTTGCTTTTCGAGGAGTATTGAATGAACAAGCCAATGCCGTAAATAACTATCAAAGACCTTTTAATGGACCTTCCTCTAATACGTACAATCCTGGTTGGAAAAATCATCCAAACTTTAGTTGGAGAAATGGACAAACAGCTACCCCTCTAGGTTTCTTCAATCAAAATCCAAATCAGGGGAAACCTCAAGAAGAACCGGTTCAAAATTCCATGCAAGAGCTGGCCCAGACAATGCGAGATTTTATGCAAAAAATGGATTCACGTATGACGGTTATAGAAAAGGGGATGCTTCCTGCACAACCGCTCCCCAATCCTAAACCGCAATACGAGATAAGTGATCCCAGCTCTTCAAATCAAATGGGGCACGCTAAATCCATCACCACTCTTAGGAGCGGGAAGATCATTGATAAAACCCTTCCGGTTAGGCCCGAAAAGCCTAAAAAATCAGAAGAGGACAACAATGATGGATCTGGTGATGCCCCACAAAAATTAGAACCGGAACTTCTAGAAAAGACAGTTGCTCCATTTCCTTAACGGTTGGTTGCACCAAAACCTCTTTCTAACTCTCAGGATATTTCAGACGTGTTGAAACAAGTGAAGTTCAACATTCCTCTACTTGATGCTGTGAAACAAATACCTTCGTATGCTTAAAGACTTATGTACGACCAAAAGACTGCAAAATATTCAAAAGAAAATCTTCCTAATTGAGAAAGTGAGTGTCATCCTAAAACAAGACGTGCCGCAAAAATTCAAGGATCCTGGTAGCCCAACCATATCATGTGTAATCGGGGACTATCGAATTGATCAAGCACTTCTTGACTTATGAGAGAGCGTTAATCTTATCCCCTACTCGGTATACAAACAGTTAAGTTTAGGTGAATTAAAACCCACCTTAACCACACTACAACTTGCTGATCGCTCTGTTCGTGTACCAAGAGGGATAATTGAGGATGTGTTGATCCAGGTTGATCGATTTTACTACCCAGTTGATTTCATCATCCTGGATACCGAACCCATCAATAACACGAGCACTCAGATTCCCGTCATTCTGGGTCGCCCATTCCTTGCTACTTCAAACGCAATTATCAATTGCAGGAATGGTGTCATGAGTATGTCTTTCGGGAATATGACATTAGAAATGAATATCTTTTTCAACACTGGTAGACGGTTAGAGGAAGATGACGATATCCACGATATTAACATGATCGATACTTTCGTGGAAGATAGGACACCCCTTACCTTATCCTCTGATCCTCTAGAGACGTGCATGGCCCACTCCCATGAGTTTGATGATGACATGATTAGGGAGATGTGTGTCATGCTTGATGCTGCGCCGGTACTTGAAGTTAACCGGTGGAGGCCACAATTTGAAGAATTGCCCCAAACTGATGAAACGCCTCTACCGTCTAACCTCAAGCCACCGAAGCTTAACCTAAAACCTTTGCCCTCTGATTTGAAATATGTAATTTAGGTCAAGATGAGACATACCCGGTGGTGATTTTTGCCCATCTTGAGAAAGAACAAGAGAGTATGCTCATATCTAATCTCCTGGAGTATAAGGGAGCCCTTGGATGGACAATCGCGGACCTCAAGGGAATTGACCCCTCGATTTGTACTCACTGCATATATCTTGAGGATAATGTGAAGACTGCTCAGCAACCACAACGTAGACTAAATCCAAACATGAAGGAAGTGGTTAAGGTCGAGGTTTTTAAACTATTGGATGTGGGTATCATATACCCTATATCTGATAGTCAATGGGTGAGTCCAACTCAGGTGGTTTCTAAGAAGTCCGGGATCACCATCGTAGCCAATGCCAATAATGAACTCGTGCCAACTAGAGTCACTACTGGTTGGAGGATGTGCATTGACTACAGGAAATTAAATACCGTCACGAGGAAAGACCACTTTCCTTTGCCCTTCATTGATCAGATCTTGGAAAGGTTAGCTGGTCATTCCTATTACTGTTTCCTTGACAGTATTCGGGCTACAACCAGATAGAGATCGCCCCTGAAGATCAAGAAAAGACTACGTTTACATGTCCCTACGGCACATTTGCTTACCGAAGGATGCCATTCGGACTATGTAATGCCCCTGCCACCTTTCAGCGATGTATGATGAGTATTTTTTCTGACATGTTGGGGCAATATTTAGAGGTCTTCATGGACGATTTCTCTGTCTTCGGTCCATCTTTCAGCGAGTGCTTGGAAAGTCTTAAATGTGTGCTGAAAAGATGTGAAGAAAAGAACTTGGTACTTAATTGGGAGAAGTGCCATTTCATGGTTCAGAAGGGAATTGTCCTTGGACACATTATCTCGTCCAAAGGAATCGAGGTGGATAAGGCAAAAATTGATCTTATCTTTAACCTACCTCCACCCAAGAACATACGGGACGTGCGATCCTTCTTAGGACACGCTGGGTTCTACAGAAGATTCATAAAGGACTTTAGTCTCATCTCTCGTCCTCTATGTAATCTACTTCAAAAGGATGCACTATACGAGTGGATTGAACCATGTCAGGAAGCTTTCACTAAGCTTAAGGGCATATTGACTAGTGCACCCATCATACAGCCACCTGACTGGAGTATTCCTTTTGAACTTATGTGCGACGTGTCTGATTATGCTCTTGGGGCAGTTCTAGGCTAGAGAAAAGATAAGAAATCCTACGTTATTCATTACGCAAGTAAGACTCTAAATCCTGCCCAAGTGAACTACTCAACTACGGAAAAGGAACTCTTAGCCGTAGTGTTCGCCTTGGACAAATTTAGGTCCTACTTGATCGGATCTAAGATCATTATTTACACTGATCACGCGGCGCTCAAGTATCTTCTATCTAAGAATGATGCTAAGCCTCGCCTTATACGATGGATCCTCCTACTCCAGGAATTTGACCTAGAAATAAAAGATAAGAAGGGAGTACAAAACGTAGTGGCTGACCATCCTTCTCGCCTTAATTCTCTGATTCCCTTGAGACGACACACATCAATGACATGTTCCCTGATGAACAGTTGTTTAGAGTCTCCCATTTGCCTTGGTTTGCTGACATCGCTAATTATCTTGCCACAGGTTCCATACCGACACATTGGACTGCACAAGATAAGAATAAATTTTTCACCGAGGTGCGCAACTTCTTCTGGGATGATCCATACTTGTTTAAATATTACCCAGATCAAATCTTGAGGAGATGTGTCCCAGACGATGAGCATCAGAGTGTCATCTCCTTCTGTCACTCACAGGCCTGTGGTGGTTACTTTTCTGCAAAAAAGACCACGGCTAAGATTCTGCAGTGTGGCTTCTATTAGCCTACTATGTTCAGGGACACTCATGAGTTTTGCAAAGCTTGTGAGCGTTGTCAGAAATTGGGAGCATTATCTCATCGAAATATGATGCCTTTGAATCCCATTCTTATCATCGAGACATTTGATTGTTGGGGCATCGATTTCATGGGACCATTCCCCCAATCTTTTGGAAATCTATATATTTTGCTCGCTGTAGACTATGTCACTAAATGGGTAGAAGCGATTCCGTGTCGGAATAATGACCATCACACGGTCATTAAATTCCTAAAAGAGAACATCCTTTCCCGATTCAGAACGCCTCGAGCTATCATTAGTGATGGGGGCTCACACTTTTGTAATAGGCCATTCGAGAGTTTAATGAAGAATACAGTATCTCTCATAAGGTGAGCACCCCATACCACCCACAGACAAGTGGGCAAGCTGAGATTTCCAATAGGGAGATCAAACGCATTTTGGAGAAAACGGTTAACCCTGACCGTAAGGATTGGTCAATTCGATTGACCGATGCCTTATGGGCGTACCGTACTGCTTTAAAAACCCCTATTGGAATGTCTCCCTTTAGACTTGTCTATGGGAAAGCTTGCCACTTGCCTGTGGAGCTGGAACATAGAGCCTACTGGGCGATCAAAATTTTGAATTTCAATCCGGACAACGCTGGCTCTCTACACAAACTTCAGTTGAATGAACTCGAAGAAATCCGGAACGATGCATACGAGAACTCGAGATTTTAGAAGGAAAGGATGAAGGCGTTTCATGACCAACATATTCTACGGAAATCATTCATGGCAGGTCAGAAAGTCCTCTTGTATAACTCTCGATTACATCTCTTTCCAGGTAAGCTTCGATCTCGTTGGACGGCCCTTTTACTGTTATCACTGCATATCCTCATGGGGCCGTCGAGATAAGAGACCCCGACAATGGCAAGGAGTTTAAAGTAAATGGACATCGCTTAAAGCCATTTGTCGAGAAATTTGATTCAGAGGACATGTCCATGCCTCTGACTGATCCTATTTACCAGAAATGATCTCCTAGTCTGATGGAGGAATAGGTAGGTTTCCTGTTTGCATAGGACTATGGTAGTTGCTTTGGTTTGGCTGAAGACATTAAACTTAGCGCTCCTGGGAGGCAACCCAGCTTTTCATTCCATTTCATTTTCCTAGTTAGTTAGTTCAATGTTTGTGGGTAACATTGCTGCAAACCCTCACGAGACTATAACTCGTCCACTAGGGGCAACCTAGGGGTTTAAAGGCTTGTGTTGAGGGTCAAATACTGCATATCAGACCCCAGTTATTGCCTGGATCTATGAACATGACAGGGTTTAACGGTCCATTTTACTTATGTTTTCAATGCAGGAAGCATTTGTGAGCTTGGATTGGAAAGGCTGCTAAAAGCGTGGATTTAACGTTCAAGAAGCACCAAGGCAATAGAAGAGATTCCAGGGGACCGAGATCGATGAGTTTACACGCCAGAGATATGGAAAAAACCAAGCCATTCATGTTAAATGGGCCTGGAAGTCAGCCAAAATGCAAGATCACAGAGTTCTCACCATCCGTTTAGCTCGAAACTTCATACAGGACCTGAAGACCATATATTAACCGTACACGTCGAAATTCATCCATTGGATCCTTGCGAAAGTGGGCCAACAGACAAATCAGCCCATGAATTATCAAATTGGGGGCCCACCTGATATCTGGAGATATTTCAATCTTGGTCTCAACGTGTAAAATGGTATGATAAAGCGGATGGACGGAGCAGATGTCTCACAAACATCTCCGTGGGACCCACATGTATAGTGCATGTGCAAGGTGCACACATGCACCGGACGTACACCGAAACGCCAAAAGTCGGTCAGCGTGTGCTGACCGACTCTTCTTCTCTAAAACAAAAAAACGTCCAGCGACGGACGCTGGTTCCCTGTTTTCTTGTAGTGGGCCACCATAATCACACTTAAGGACAATCTGAACCGTTCAACGTGTCCATAGGGTGTCCACACCCCTAGCCATGTTGATTGTTTTCTCCCATCCACGTAATCGTACGATTTACACCGTTAAACGAGGATGAACGGTGGAGTAGAAGATATTGTGGACCACACCGAATTCAATCCAAAAATCACCATACCCGAATGGTTTTTTGAGTAGATTTCAATGGACGGCGTGGATATTTCACCCGACACCAAGAAGTGGGCCCCACCAACGTCCAGCGTAAGCTCTGTTACGCAGGGCCGTGTAACAGCGTCCTTCATCCGATCATCGATTTGTGCTTGTGGGCCCCACTCATCATGTAATTTGAGGATCTGGACCGTCTATTAGTTTTCCAAAGGACGTATGAGCCAAACCTAGGTGGCGACATTTCAAAACACATCGAAGATCTGTTTTTAATCTTCCAAACGCAGGTTGGATGGTCGAAAGATCTAGCAGGTGGGCCACCACATTTTTGACCCAAAAACGATTAGAACTGACTGTTTTTTTCATGAGGAAACCAATGGACGGCAGAGATTTCGTTGATAAGTCCGATTATGGACCCCATCATCAGCCAACGCAAGCTTCAGTGCTTACGCAAGCTCTGTTTACGCAGTCCGGTAAACCCGGGACTTCTGGGCCGTTTCACGATCAAGATGACGTTCAGATCAACAATCCGGACCGTTCAAAGCCACCCCAGGGGACCACCGAGCAAGCTTAAGGAGCCTGACTGGCTCGGATCAAGATGGCCGTGGGCTGATAATGCTGAAAAAAAATGATGAAAGAGAGTTGCTGCGTAACTCTTTGCGTAAAGCTATCCACCGACAGCCCCTTGCTATAAAAAGAGAAGAGGAGAAAGAGGTTTTTTTTTTTGGACGTGCAAGAGAGTAAGGAGCAGAGAGAAAATTTGTTTTTAGATTTTTTTTCTTTTTACTTTTCTTTTTCTTTCTTTTGTTTTGAGCTTTAGTCTAACTATGTTTATGGTTAGCTAATCCTCCTAGCTATGGCTAGGAAGTGAAGCTTGTAGTGCTATGGGAAATCTTACACTTTGGTTCATACCTGAATTACTTTAATCCTAGTTTAACTTAAGGAATTTTTCTAGTTGTTAATGGTTTATTGTGACTAAAATTACAGTAGATCTGCTATAGCTTGAGTAATTCCTTTTCCTTTTATGTTTATGACATCAGGAAGCCCTGTTGTTCACCATCGTCTCCTGGGCATGGTTGGATGTCGGTACCCTTCCTAACCTTCATAGCATGTTGATTGGTTGGTAATTAGTTTAATTCTATTGTTTACTTTGTCTCTTGGGCATGGTTTGGTGATGGAATCCATTCTAATTCATATACCTTTCATCTCTTGAAAACTATATCAATGACAGTTCAGTTAATTTCCATGATTCGTGAAGCAGGCATAAGATCTCCCTGATCTCTACAAGTGGATCCTCTGAATCCCTAGTTTCCCTTTAATTTAATTCTCTAAATTTTAGATAAATATTTCACCATTATTCCTCAAATCACACTCGATTTAGATTTCATCTTTTTCTAGTTCTAGATCTAGTTAGTTTCAGATTACATATAGGTTTCAGTCCCTGTGGATTCGACCTCGGTCTTACCGAGATTATTACTACATCACAACCCTATACTTGGGGAGTGAACAGCTTGTTGCACACGCTAAATGTAATTGAGAGCACCTGTGAAAGTGGTATAGGTAGGATCTTTTCTTTGTGATTTTCTTTTTATTATTTTCCCTTTGTTGATTTCTCTCTTGTGCTGACTCGGTTTTACGTTGATATTTTTGAGAAAGCCTCTTGATTCTCTGTCCAGGTACTATCTTTCCATCACTCCTCTTTTATTTTCTTTGTCCCATGTGCATTGCATGTTATTTCTCTTACATTGAGGACAATTTAGGTTTTAGGTTGGGGGTGGGAGATTAGGTACCTAATCAGAGTTTTCTTGGTCTTGAGCAAAAATTGTGAAAATTTTTCTAGAATTTCTTGTGAATTCGAAACGATTTTGAGGGATAGTCGTGATTTTAGAATCACAAGATAAGTGGTGTTGGTGATTTATGACTCTTGGATTCAGTTATCTTTTAGCTTTCACAGTGAGTTTGAATTATTAATCCATGATGAGAAGTTTCAAACATTGATTGAACCATGATTTCACATGTCGCATCTCGCTTACACATAAAGGTTTCAGTTTGATATTGAAGGGTTAACTTGGTAATCACTAAGTATGTAAGGAACCAGCATGGAAATTTGTCTATTATGATCAATTGAAAGAAAAAGGATACTTTTGAAAAAGGTTAAGCGAATAATCTTTACCATAGGTTTGCTCCCTATAGGTATGGATTTAATTCCTCATGGATAGTATGTGAAAAGATTTAGCTATATGGTCTGCACCATAGGTTTGCTCCCTATAGGTAAGGACTTGATTCCCCTTCTTGGCATATATTGTTAAATAGAAAACTCAAAAGCCGGAAGAATGAAAAGAAGAACTGAAAGACAAGTTCTGGTTTAAGTTGTCCTTTCCTTCTTCTTTTTTAATGCACTTTTGATCGTCAAATGTTACCATGGATAGTGACGACTGGATCTCTTAATGATGGTGAGCAAAGTTTACACTATACACTCATGGAACTCGATGTTTAGAATCATTCTAATTGATGGATTAACACGTCGAACTTGATTGTGAAGTTATAATGCGCTTGAGTCTGAGAGAAAGTAATGCTTAACACTCATGATTCTTAAACTTCTAGCATCTGGTTTGTTTCCCAAAATCAATCGAGTTCTCGAAAATTATCCTATAAATCTCAATCTATTTTTCGCATACTTTGCTCAGGACTAGCAAAATGCTGGTTGGGGGTTGTGTTGAGGGTCGAATATTGCATATTAGACCCCGATTAGTACCTGATTTTATGTACATGATAGTGCTTAATGTCATATGTTAATGGTGTTTTGCTGCAGGATGCCATTATGAGCGTGGATTGAAGAAGAGTATTAAAAGCATGGACTTGACGTTCCGAAGTCACCAGAGCTAGAAACGGACTCCAAGGGACCAAGATTGGTGGATTTTCACATCAGAGATCCGAGGAAATCAAGCTGTTCACGTTAAAGAGGCCCGAAAGTCAGCCAGAACGCAAGATTACGGAGTTCCCACCATCTGATTGGCTCCGAATTTCATACATCGCCTGAGGACCACAAATGAGCCATACACGTCAAATTTTAGCTCCTGGATCACTACAAAAGTGGGCCAGCGGAGAGATCATCCCATTGAATCCTTGAGTGGGGCCCGCCTGATATCTAGACACTCTTCAGTTTTGGACTCAACGCTGTAAATGAGCTGAGGAAACGAATGGACGGAGTGGATTTCTCACATTACATCAATGTGGACCACTAATGGGGTGGTGTGTACACCAACACAAGCGCACCAGATGTGCACGCTGCTGTGTTGCATTCCAAAATGGGTCAGTCCCGTGTCTAAGACAAAAACGGAAACTTCCGTTTTTCGTGCGCAGAGGGATTTTGCGGAAGACGGTCGGCCACCTTCATGAACCATATGCCCAATCCAAGCCGTCCATCATGTAGCCTGAATGAATCTGTCCGAACCCATGAGAATTCAGGACAAACGGTGATCAAGTGAACTGCCAAGGTTTAGCCAAAGTTAAGCTCTGCACTGCTACGTTACCGTGAAGCTGACTGTTTGAAGGACGTAGTGGGACACCATCGAGACTCCTCTGGACGATCCAAGTCGTCCATCATGAAAAGGGTCCACCAACGATTAAAATCCTGGTAAGATCATATGTTGGGGTGCATGTATGGACACACGGTTCTCAGCCAAAGGAGAGCCTCTGCAGTACGAAATTAAGGGACAGAGCAGTTTAGAGGCGTTGTGGGCTATTGTGAGTGGATGTTCGAATGAATCACACCATCCATAGGCTTGGCCATCCAGAACCGAATAAAGGGATGTTTCCGTTTTCTGAAATTGCACTATCCTACATGCAGCAAGCCAGTGAAATACCGTCCGTTCCAGTTACAACAGATGAGCTGGCAGCGAGTGTGGTTGGCTGTGTAAGCTGACAGCGAAGTAGGGGCTCTGTACGCAGATCAGTGGGCCAGGACCATCATCTGACGATCAAAAACCATCCATACATTTGACTGCTAGATGAGTGAGCATGATTATACATCTCTTGATCGGATTGAGGCCGATCCATGATCTCCTTTTCTTCCATCTGGTTTGGGTACGTAAAAGAGGGCCTGCGCATACCATGTGTTATAGGAGATTTCATCGCCTATTGAGGGGGGATTTTCTCCACAGATAGCTATCCATGGATTCGACCTGCTACCTATAAAGAGAGAGAGAAAGAGAGGGGAAAGATCTATCTACGGCTGATGTGAAGAGACGGAGACAGGGAGAGAGAGAAGTTGTAGTTCTTTTAATTCTTTCTTTTTGCTGTTTGTTTTTTCTATGAATTTTAAGGTTATTAGTTTAGCCATGTTAGGCTAAACCCCTTAACTAGGGCTAAGGGGTGAAGCTTGTAGTGAGATTAGCCAATTTTGCGGCTTGGATTATATTCATTGAACTACTTCTCCATTAGTTTGATTATAAGAAATTACATATAGTTTTTAATGATTTTTTTGTCACTGCAATTACAATTAATCTGCAATAGCTTTATGTAATTCCTTTACTTTTATCTTGATGTTAGGAAGCCCTGTTATTCATCATTGCCCCTTGGACATGGTTGGATGACAGAACTTTTTCTAACATTCATCCATTGTTGATTGGTTGTGGATTGGTTTCGTTTTGTTGTTTACTTTGTCTCATGGGCATGGTTTTGTGATGAAGTTGATTCTGATTCTCACACCTTTCATCTCTTCGAAAATTTAATCAAAAGTAGTTCAATTCTAGTTGAGGTCGTAAATCAAGCGTAAATCTCCCTGATCTCTACAAGTGGATCCCCTGAATCCCTAGTTTCCCTTCTTTTGAATTCTACAAGTTTTAGTGTCCTAATTCACCATTATTCCCTCATATTCATTCAATTTAGATTTCATCTCATTTTAGTTCTAGCTCTAGTTGGTTTCAGATTACGTACAGGTTTCAGTCCCTGTGGATTCGACCTCGGTCTTACCGAGATTATTACTACATCACAACCCTATACTTGGGGAGTGAACACTCTGCCTAGGGCAACAAAACTTCCTCATCCTGAGCTGCCATCACTGGAGATGGTTCGCTCAACAACGTGTTTAACTGAGAATACACGCTATGGTGAATGAACACCCCATAGAAGGCCCCCGACACAGAGATTCCCCTGGAGCCCTCCGACGATATCGCAATGAAGGCAAAAGAAAGAATACAAAGGAAGGTAGCACACCAAGAAATGTACCGAAAACATATTGGAAAAAAAACTTAAGTGACCAGATGACCCACTCATCGAAGAAGAAGACGACTCTGCATAAACCAATGAGTGCAAGGATGAGGGAAAACTCTTATTTATAAGAGCCCTAGAAGAAGGGCATTTGATGCCCTCATTAATTGTTGAGACATGAAGGGATGCCTCGACGCACGATCTCCTTCACGTGGTAGCTCAGGCTTCGGTCTCAGCACCCATTAATGAAGTAAGGACAGATGTTCGCCTATGAGTTGCTCGGAGGTGAAGCAGCGCTTACCACTCTATGCACGTATCCTCGTACGGAACCACTGTTATAATATCCTCCTTAATCATAGCAGCATACGTCGTCTCTTTCGAATTCCCGCATTAACTAATGAGTGACAAAATTGAGGAATACCTTTGGAACGAGCCGACCTCCTCATGTTAGAAAATAAAAAACTTCCCGCTGAGACATCAATTCAAATCTATTTACTTCCCAAGCTCATGAATATGAAACTCAGAAGTAGGGGCCAACTGTTATGGGTAAAATTGATCTGACCTAATGTATGAGACATGTGGCAACAAGAGCATCCGAATAAACTCTCTAAAATACCTAAGGGTTAGAGAAAATGAGCTGAGCAGAGAGACTTAGTGACCGAGCTGAAACAATTAAACCGATTCGGATATAAGACTCGTCAGCAAACCTACAGATTTCGACTACAAGCACTGATCTTGACCCTGGATGCCGACCTCGACCTCGACCTTCGATCCGACCTCAAGGTTGGATGCTGACCTCGACCTCAGGCTGAGAAAGTGAACATCTAGAGAGAATCCTGCACCGTATATGGACGTGAGTCCTTAGCGAAGTCTCAACTAAAGATCACGCCAATCGAGGCATAATCGGAGAAATATTCGAGAACAGATTCTGACTCTAGTACAGGCCTCTCCAGTGTATCTCACAGATCTACTCGAATATGCAAATTACCTGATTAACGTATAAATATATCACCATGTTCAAGAGAAAGGTACACACAACTATCCCGATTCTACTATACCTATTGTGAGTCCATACCCATGACTTAGGCATTGGAAGGTCCCTGGCCACAACTGACGCCCCTAGTATGTGTCTCCTTATTCTTCATTCATTTGCAGGTAAGCTCATAAGAGGTAATGTAGGATCGACAAGATTTGAACAACAACATGCTAAATTAGCAATATAGCACGTTGGATGCCCGTAGATGGGCAACAACACATGCCATAGCAAGATTTTGTTTGGAAATGATTTTCAGTAGTCATATGCATGTTCTAGATAAGCACATGTGGATACTTGAAAATGTACAATGGCACATATGTCATGTGGTGTTCGAGTGTTAAAGATCCTTTATATGTATTAATACACATCCTCCAACAGCAAGCTTGTAGAGAAAGTGGTGAGCTTTTTAAAGAACGTGGGGTTTGACATGGCATCAAAGTGAAAAGTGAAGTATTTAAATACCAAGAGTAGCAAATATCCCTCCGCGCTGTATTCTCCACATGTGGGGCACGAGATCCGCTAAGACTGTCGGCCACCAGAATGATCAACGGATGGAAAGTGTGGATGTAAGGCATGTACATCAAGGTGAGCCTCATAGTCAGGGATCCACCCACCACGATGGAAAAAAGGCCAACATCCAGCCCCCATTATTCACCAATGATGGGGCCATAAGATCAACGGCTGTATTAAAGCAACCATGATCCTACAGAACGAATTTCACACTCAATGGGAAAGTTCCCTGAAAATACAAATCATATCATATAAATATTTGGAATGCTAACAGCCACATCTTTACATTTTATTTATTTCAGATCAGTTGGAGCTTTTGAGGAAGTTGATAAATTCATTCATATAGTTTTGATGGAGTGTCTGATCACTGAAAATGGCCTTCATTTCTATCGATTTAAGCCTAAATCTTTCTCCTTCCTGTTCGACCATGGCCTGCCTCAGCGACCGCGCAACTGCATCCCTGTGGAAGGACCCATCTTCCTTTATCTCAACTTTTATAGCCAGACCCTTGTCCACCAACATCCTCGCATCCAATGAATGGACGTTCGCAAGCGGCAATACGATGAGATCGAGCATGCCCATAATGGACGGTCTCGATGATGGACGCCCACCCGGAGTGAAACAAAGATCCGCCGATGGAAGGGTGGGCCAGTATCTCCAACTGAGGGGCCCAACCCATATGGACGACCCCACGACTTCCGATCTGGCTCTTGAATCCCGACGGTAGGGTATCCATATCATTGGTCGACCATATGGGAGTCCTGAGGGCCCATAGAAATGGCAAATTGGAGAGTTGAAGGCCATGGGCAATCTCATACACTTGATCTCTTTTCAATTTACACTCACTCCCGAAGCAAACAAACACCACCGATCTGGTAGGCTGTTTATCGAGCCATTTGAGTGTGTTTACCCAATTGGGGTCGGTCGTTTCTCTCTTCTCCGGTGGCGTCGGTGGAAGTAATCCGACTGGAATGACCGGTCTCTTGCGCAATTTCTTGAGTAAGCCCAAGTACTCCTCTTGGAACTCATTGCAACTCCGAATTGCCATTGCCGAACACCCTTGGAGTGCTAGCACCAAACGATCCAAAATCGAGAAGCCCGATGCATCTGGGCTGAAAATCCCACGGTAGAAGCCAGTGGTCTCATGGGACGGAACGGCAACGGACGAATCGAATTCAAACCACTCAGGCGGGGACGCCAGGCTTTCTGGTGATGGCCACATTTTCCTTAGGCCGTCTTCGATCGGCCCAAAGAATGCATTCACGGTAGCTGAAAAAATAGAGAAGAAGACACGAGGGACTTTGAATTCACTTGCAACATTGCCCACCCAACTTGGGAAGACGTCATGGACTATCCAGTCCGGCGATTCTTCGGTAATGAACTGCTTGAAGGCGGGGTAGGAGAGATCGTAGGCCTTCTTCAAGTACTCGTCACTCCTATGGAGGATATCGACAGTGGCCTCAGCGCCTTCAGGTAGGCCGTCCACCTTCGGCAAGGGAAGCTCCACCAGATTGATCAGAGCCGTTAGATGTTGTGGGATCTTTGGTAGCCTTTGGATGTTTTTCTGAGTGGTGAGGAAGGAGATTCGGATGCCAGCTTTGGCTAAGGCTATGGAGAGATGAAGGAATGGGATCATGTGACCAAAAGCCAGCCATGGAAGCATCACCACATGCATTCCATCAGCCATGGCTTACCAAATGCAATTGAAGGGTGGGCCCCACCTTATCTACACTCCACACGACACACTTGGAAGGGAAGAGAGGAAGCACTTGGTTTTATAGCCCAAAGATAAGGTTACACGGTGGTACTATTTCAGAGCGCGGACCAAGAGGCATGGTTAACAGCTCAGTGGGTGAGACCCTGACCGTACACGTGGTTTTATATATGTGTCGTATACCCACTCCGTCCATCAGTTTTTCCAGATCATCTTATATCACCATCCCCAAAATAAGGTAGATCCAATTTTTAAGTGGACCGCACCATAGGAAAACAGTTGTGATTGAACGCCTACCATTAAAAATAGCTAGGTGGACCGCACCACAGGAAAACAGTTGTAATTGAACGCGCACCATTAAAAACCTTCAGCATTGCTGATATTGTTTATTTGCCATCTAACCTGTTTATAAGGTTGCACAGACCTAAATGAAATAGCAGTTATTGATCCAAAACTTAGCTGCCCCTAGAATGTTTATTATTATTATTATTATTATTATTATTATTGAGGGTATTCAATCCCTACTATTGGTTCACATGAGAATTAGATTTCTTTTCTTTTCTTTTCTTTTCTTTTCTTTTTTCAGGGACACACTTTTACATCCGCACACACAACAATGGGTACTAACAAGCTAACAAAAAAAAAAACAACGGGTTCTGGAACCCATTACCTTCATTAGCGTTGAAACTCTTGTGAGTCTACCACTAAGCCATGAGTAAGAACCCTCGCGTGAGAATAGGATCATCCTCATTTTTGGTACCATGTCTTAAAGTGGGCAGGCAAAATGAATGACCAGCGTGGATATATATAATAAATACATTGAGGTGGGCCCCCAGGGCCTTACCTACTAAGATGTTAGAGTGTCCAAGTTTAGAATGGATGGTCAATGATTATCACACATGGTGGTAAACAATCTTTGTATGGACAGAGAGAGTGGATGGTTAGGATTCACTTGGATTTCAGTGTGAATTTTGGTTATAAAACATCCATGATTAGACTGTCAATTTGGATGATGTATATTGATTTTGTATAAATTAAGGGCTCGTTTGATATCTCTACTCTAATTTAATAAGAGCTTTTCAAATAAGAGCTACCCTAATAACCTCTTTTTATTCTAGCTTTTGTTTTAAATAAGCTTGTTCGGTGAAATTAGGTTTTTTTTTTTTAAATGCTCTTATCTAAAATACGCTTTTAGTAAAACATTTAAATAAGAGCTTTTTCTAAGGATAGTTAATATCATTTTTAAATATTACAACAACTTCATTGTATCAATGTCCACTATCCACCACGATGAATCCACATTTGTTGTATCCATCGTGTGTGCTCCACCTTTGAAGTGGGTTGTCCATCATGTGGCGCCCACTTTTGATGTCCAACACCCATCATGTGGGGCGCACCTTCTATGTGGATCATCCATCATGTTGGGCTACTTTGGATATGGGTCATCCATTATGCGGGACCTTAGATGTGGACTGTTCATTAGGTGGGGTCCACTTGATGTGGATTGTCCATCATGCGGGGCCACACTTTGATGTGGACCATCCATCATGTGTGGTCCACTTCATCTATTATGCAAGTCACCTTGATGTGGACCATTCATTATGTAGGGCCCCTATCACACTCCATAATTTAGATATAGAGTGTGCACCCTCGGACCCGAGCTATGGACTATGACTCATATACAAGTGTACTAAAATCATACGTTCATACTGTTTTTCAATCTCTTCTCAAAATTTCTTTACTCACCTATGTGATGACCGTGTGGCCAATCCACATCGTCTATTGCATAGATCGGGCAAAAATAAGCTAAATGCATAATAATAAAAATTATTGACTTATTTTTGTTCTTAATAGAAAATTCATAGTTGTTACAACCCCAATTCAATACGAATCGTTTATCATGTGAGCCTACCTTTGATATCAACCGTATATTATGTAGGCCCACCTTTAATGTCCACCATCCATTATGTAGGTCCCATCTTTGATGTGGATCGTCCATCAAGTGGGGCCCAGTTAAAGTGGATGGTCCATCATGCTGGGCCACACTTTAATGTGGGTCATCCATCATGTGTGGCCCACCTTTGATCTGAACCATGCATTATGTGGGCCCACCTTGATGTGGACCATTTATCATGTGGGGGGCACCTTTAATATGGGACGTTCATCATGCAGGCCCACCTTTGATGTCCACCATCCATCATGTGAGTCCCACATTTTCCATGGACCGTCCATCATGTGGGGCCCACTTGATGTAGATAGTCCATCATGTGGGGCCCAACCTTCAATATGGGTCGTTCATCATGTGGGTCCACCTTTGATGTCAACCTTCGATCATGGGGCCACACTTTGATATGGGTCGCCCATTATATGAGGCTACACTTTGATGTGGGGCATCTATCATGTGGGCCCCACCTTTGATGTGACTGTATGAGCCCACCTTGATGTGGACCACTCATCATGGGGAGCCCACCTTTAATATGGGTTGCTCATCATTTAGGTCCACCTTGGAGATATTGTAAAGAGAAGAGAGGAGGGTAAGATTTTGGTCCACCTTGGAGAGATTGAAACTACTTAAAAATTTTAAAGACAAACTTGTAAAAAAAAAATGAATAAAAAATGTCTACTCACTTAAGCTAAATAAGCTCTAAAACAAAAAGTGACCTCAGTGTCATTTATTTTTTAAGAGTTTTTGGCTTGTTTTTAAAAAATTAAACTCTAAAATTAGAGCTTTAACAAATGGTCTATTTAAAAATTTAAAACTTAGGTAAAAAATAAAATTTTATTTTTTAAAAATAAAAATAAATAAATAAGCTCTTATTAGTAGAGACGCGAAACAGCACCTAAGAATATAAAATATATATATATGCATGCTTAAAAGTATATCTATATTATGTTAGTGGGTGCATTGAGCAATCATGGTCGTTGAAATCACGCTTTTGGATGAAGTGGGTTTTTCATGTGAGAGATGATAAGGTACAACCAAAAGCACCTTGGTCCGTGGTCTAACCCACTCATTCTGGCTTACGTGTTAGTTTTGTAGGAAATCCATACCATGAAACCAGTGGGCTCCATTGAGAGGATCATGTGATAGAAAAATCATTTGAGACAGAGGTTAAAAATCTCCTCCAGCTCCGGGATAACTCCACCAAACATCTTCCCAGCACCGCTAAAAACTGAGGTAAAAAATCTCCTCCAGCTCGGCCATGCACTCCTCGAAAGTCTTGAACGCCTTTGCGGCTGCTGCTTCCCTCGCAGGGATCAAGGCCTCGACCTTAGTCAGTCTAGATTTCGCATCGACTGCTTGACCCTCCACCATAGAAAGGTGAGACTCCACTTCCACCACCCAAGCCACCGGCTTGGCCTTCTCCCTCTGCTTCGCGACTAGCAAAGCAATGCCGGTGGCCTTGTCCTCCTCGACGACCCTCCTAGGCCTCTCGCAGGGCCTCGATCTCTCCCTAGACTATCGCCCTGGCCTTCATAGTTGTTGCCAACTCCACAGCTTTGGCCTGAAGCTCAGCCTTAGTAGACTCAAGCCTCCGACTTGCCTCTTCAAGGCTGCCCCTCAGCTCGAGGAAAGTGTGATGGGAGACGAGAACTGATGGAGTTTTTCTCCCCAGGCTCGACTGGTCGAGAGCCTCACTCGACCGGTCGAGGGTGCTGGTTGACCAGTTGAGGACTGACTCGACTCAAACTCCAGCGAGCTTAGTTGGATTTTTTTCAGGTTGCTCGACCAGTCGAGGGAGGTGCTCGACCGGTCGAGTGGGTTGCTCGACCGGTCGAGGACTTTGCTCGACCAGTCGAGCTTACGCAGATTCGTTCCGAATTTTGTGTGGACTGCGTAAATTTGAGGCAGTTTTCACATAGGTAGGTTTTCAAATCTATAAATACGAGTACCTATGGTTGTTCTAGGTAATGCAAGAGGGTCTCCTAAAGCTTTACAAGGGTTTGTTAAAGGGTTTAGGGCTATCAAAGGTGTGTGTGTGTGTGTGTGTGTGAGAGAGAGAGAGAGAGAGAGAGAGAGAGATAGAGAGAGAGAGAGAGGAAGCTTGTGGAAGGGAGGTTATGCTCATAGAGGTGATCTATTGTGCACTTGATATCTCAGTGCTTCTACGTCCTCGTAATCGGTGAGATCTCTCCGTTTTTCTTATTCTCTTATTGTTTATCTACTCTTGTGTGAGTGAAGAAGGTTATAACGTTTTACTTCATAGTGAATTGTTGATCTAAATGAGGTCCCGTGATTTTTACCTCTTTGAGGGTTTTCCACGTAAAAATCTCTTGCGTGGTGTGGTTTGTGCTTTGATTCATTTCATTGCTTTAGTATTCCATAATTCTGGTTTGTTTTGAGAGGCTAGATCCTAAGGTTTTGTACAAGGCCCCCAACAAGAACCCTGATGGCGCATTGTGTTGAGGGTCGGATATTGCATATTAGACCCTGATTAGTACCTAATTTTATGTACATGATAGTGCTTAATGTCATATGCTGATGGTATTTTGCTGCAGGATGCAATTATGAGCGTAGATTGAAAAAAGGAGCTTAAAGCATGGATTTAACGCTCTGATGACACCAAAGTCAATGGACGGACTCCAGGGACTGAGATCGACAGAGTTGCACGGTGGAGATCGAAGAAAACCAAGAAACTGAAGCTTAAGTGGCCCGAAATTGGTCCATAATGCAGGATCACATGGTTTCCGCCATCAGATTGACTCGAAACTTCATACATGTGATGGAGGCCGTAAATTAACCGTACATATTAAATTTCAGCCATTGAAGATCTCGGGAAGTGGTCCAACGGACAGATCAGCCCATTAATCTCCAATTTGGGGCCCACCTGATATTTGGAACTGCTTCAACTTTGGTATTGACGGCTTAAATGATATGGCGGAATGAATGGACGGAGCAGATGTTTCAAAAACATCTCTGTGGGACCCACATGTACCGCACGTGTGTACGGTGTATAAGCGCACCGGGTGTGCACCAATCCACTCAAAAGTCGGTTAGTGGCGCTGACCGACTTCCGTTTTTAAAAAAATCGGAAACGGAAGTTTCCGTCTCTGCTTCGCAACCGAGATTTTCGGTTTTTGTTGTGGGTCCCACCCATCGTCCAAACGGACAATCTGGACCGTCCATTAGCTTCCCATGACCCTGCTTACCATCACCTAGATGACGGAATTGCAAACAACAATAAAGATCGGATTTTGATCGTCCGAATGGAAGACGGACGGTGGCGTAAAAGATTCCGTGGGCCGCATCAACGCAAGTTCAAAACTGACCATTCCTTACCAAAATTCCGAGAGGAATCTGGTAGACGGTGTGGATTTCTCGAAAGAACTACGAAATGGGCCCCACCACTGTCACAGCGGAAGCAGCGTCGGTCCCTGTTCTGCGACCGAACGCAGCCTGATTTTGCGGGCTGTGGTGTGGTCTCGGTGATGATCAGTCGTCTGATCCGGACCGTCCATCGTGTAGACCTGTTCAAAACGTCCCAAGGGACGTTGATATTTTGGACAAAACGCAAGGAAGAGGGGAGTTGGGAGGCTCCGATTTTGACTGTGTAATGGTTATACACGCCTCCGATTTCCAATCTCACGGATTGTTGTGCGTGAAGAGGTCCAGCAAGGTCGGTTCTCTAGGGACAGCTCTCCATCTCCACGGCCTGTGGCAGCTATAAAGAGAAAGAGAAGAAAGGGAGAGGAGCATCTGATTCACGGCTAGAGACAAGGAGAGAGAGAGACTGGGAGAGACAGGAAGAAAGAGATTTATTTTTTTTTATTTGTTTCCTTCCTTTGCTGTTGCATGATTTAGCCAAGATGGTTGGCTAAACCCCTTAGCTAGGGCTAAGGGGTGAAGCTTGTAGCTCGATGGGTCTGTTTGTATGGTTATGATTCATGTTAGATTGAATGGTTGGTTGATTGCAGGTAGATCAATGGGAATATTTCTGGTTTTTAATGATTTTCTGTGACTAATATTACATTAGATCTGTGATGACTTGAGTTTTCCTTTTACTTAATCCTGATTATGGGGTTGGGAAGCCCTGTTGTTCACCATCGTCTCCTAGGCATGGTTGGATGACGGAACTCTTCCTGACGTTCATACATCATACAGATCGGTTGTGGATTGATTGAACTCTGTTGTTGGCTTTGTCTCATAGGCATAGTTTTGTGATGGAATACATTCTGATTTATAACCATCTGATCTATTGAAACTGCATTAACCAAGGTTCAATCTTGTTATCTTTTACCATAGAATTCCCTGATCTCTACAAGTGGATCCCCTGAATCTCTAGTTCCCTTCTCTGAATTCTTTAAATTTAAGATTAATATTTCACCATTATTCTTCAAATCACAATTGGTTTAGATTTCATCTTAGCCTATTTCTAGATCTGGTTTTTTTCAGATAACGTACAGGTTTCAATCCCTGTGGATTCGACCTCGGTCTTACCGAGATTATTACTACATCACAACCCTACACTTGGGGAGTGAACAAGTTTTTGGCGCCGTTGCCGGGGATTGACGGCTACGTTTTTTTTTTTTAAATTAACTGGTTTTAGGATTAGTTTAAGATTAAGATTTTTTTTTTTCTTGGGTTTTATTTTTAGAATTTCCTAATTCAGGTTTCCTTTAATTTTTAAAAATTTTATATTTTAATTAACTTTTTATTTTAGATGATTTTCCCTTTTTAGAAACTAACCCAACTTTCTTATTTTGTAGGATTCTGAGATAGGTTTCTAAATTGGTAATTTCTCTTCTCCTTGCTATTTCTAGATTAGTATTCCTTTTTAGCAAGTTTCTAATTCTAACTCTTTTAGAATTTAATTTTGTTTCCTATTTTATTTTTAGAAACTTTCTATTTAAAGACTTTCTATTTAGAAACTAACTTTCCTGTTTTGTAGGCCTTTCAGAAATTTCTAATTCGGTAAGATCTTTCTAAATTCTACTTTCTATTTTTAGAATTTCTGTTATTAACTTACTTTCTAGTTTAGGAACTTTCCTCTTTTATTTTAGAAATTTTATACTCTCTTAGGAATTTCTCTTTTTCTAAATTAGAAACTAGTTTACTGCTATTTCTCTTCTTAGGATTTTCTAATTTAGGTTAGAATTTCTCTACTTTCTATTTTTAGAATTTTCTATTTCTAGGCTTTCATTTATTTTAGAAATTCTTTCCTTTTTAGAAACTCACATTACTTTCTATTTTAGGATTAAGATTTCTAATTTAGAACTTTCTAACTCTAGGTTAGAACCTTCCTCTTTTGTTTTTAGAAACTAGGTTAGTTACTTTCCTTTTTAGAGACTCTTTCTATTTTTAGGAACTAATCTCTTTTTTGTTTCTTTTTGCAGGTTCTTAATTTAGGGACTCCAAATTTGGTAACTTCCTTCCAACCCTCTCTTTCTTTTTAGATTTTTATTTCCCTTCTTAGGATTAGATTTAGAATTTGATTGAGGGCTGTGAGTGTTTCATGCCCAAGTGGGCTCGTGACAACACTCGACGTCTCTTGACTGAAGGAGGATTAGTTGAGGGGTTAACTGTCTATCGTAGGACTAGACATCGCTCGAATTCCCCTGAGTTAATTGAGGATATGGCTGAAAATCAACCTCGTCTACCCCAGCCTAGGGTGGAAGATGTTCAGGATGAGAATGAGGTGCATCAAGCACCCCCGCCTCGTACCTTACGAGATTACTTACAACCGGCGGGGGTGAGTACGCCCTCATGCATGGTTTTTCAGGAGAATGCAAGACATATGGATATCAAGCCAGGGGTGATCCAACTCCTTCCTAAATTTCATGGGCTTGAGTCAGAGAATCCATATCTACATCTGAAAGAATTCGATGAGATCATGACTACCCTATACTTTCCTAACGTGTCTGATGACACAGTTAGGTTAAAACTCTTTCCCTTTTCTTTAAAAGAGAAAGCCAAGACGTGGTTACATTCATTACGTCCTCAATCTATTGGCAGATGGAATGACATGACAAGGGAGTTCATTAAAAAGTTTTTTCCATATCATAAGACGAACACCCTTAGGAAGTCGATCATGAACTTCGCCCAAAGGGAAGATGAAACATTCTTCCTATGTTGGGAGCGGTTCAAAGATCTTGTCAGTTCATGCCCACAACATGGTTTTGAAACGTGGCGCATCACAAATTTTTTCTATGATGGACTGACATCTCCCATGCGCCAATTAGTTGAGACAATGTGTAATGGGGAGTTTATGAATAAAGGTGTCGATGAAGTGTGGGACTACTTTGATAAACTTGCTGAGAACACACAAACATGGGACATCTCCCCTAGACCGAGTACTACGCCTAGGCCGACTCATTCCAAAGAAAAAGGTGGAATGTACCTCCTGAAAGAGGATGATGATATTAACGCCAAGGTAGCCAATCTCACTCGAAAACTCGAGGCCATGGAATTAAAGAAGGATAAGGCCAAGGAAATTGTTTGTAGTATTTGTGGTTGCAACATTCACACTACTGAGAATTACCCAACTATATCTGCCTTTCAAGAGGTATTGAATGAGCAATCCAATGTTGTAAGCAATTACCAAAGACCTTTTAGTGGGCCCACCTCTAACACATACAATCCTGGCTGGAGGAACCATCCAAACTTCAGTTGGAGGAATGGACAAACCGCTACACCTCAAGGTTTCCTAAATCAAAATCCAACTCAAGAGAAACCTCAAGAGGATCCGGTTCTGAAACATTTTCAAAAGCAAGAGCTTTTCAATCAGGGTATGCTACAGGCCTTTCAAGACCTTACAAAAGCAATACAAGGACTTAAGGCTGAAAATGCAATTGGGAACAAGGGGAGCTTCCCAGCTCAACCTCTTCCCAATCCTAAATCGCAATATGAAGTTAGCGACCCAAGCTCTTCAAATCAGATGGAGCAAGCTAAATCCATCACCACTCTTAGGAGTGGAAAAATCATTGACAAAACCATTCCGGTTAGGGCTGAAAAGTCTAAGGACCTGGAAGTGGATAAAGAAGATGGATCTAGCCATGCCCCACCAGAGTTAGAACCGGAACCTCAAGGGAAGCCATTTGCGCCATTTCCCCAACGGTTGGTTGCACCAAAACCTCTCTCTAACTCTCAGGATATTCTAGAGGTGTTGAAACAAGTGAAGGTCAACATACCTCTACTTGATGCCGTGAAACAAATACCGTCCTATGCCAAATTCTTGAAAGACTTATGTACGACCAAAAGACGGCAAAATATTCAAAAGAAAGTCTTCCTGACTGAGAAAGTGAGTGTCATCCTAAAACAAGATGTGCCGCAAAAATTCAAAGACCCCGGTAGCCCAACCATATCATGTGTAATTGGGGACTATCGAATTGATCACGCACTTCTTGACTTAGGAGCGAGCGTTAATCTTATTCCCTACTCGGTATATAAACAGTTGGGTTTAGGTGAATTAAAACCCACCTTAACTACACTACAACTTGCTGATTGCTCTGTTCGTGTACCAAGAGGAATAATTGAGGATGTGTTGGTCCAAGTTGATCAATTTTACTACCCAGTATATTTTATCATCCTGGATACCGAACCCATCGACAATACAAGCACTCAGATTCCCGTCATTCTTGGTCGCCCATTCCTTGCCACTTCAAACGCAATTATCAATTGCAGGAATGGTGTCATGAGTATGTCTTTCGGGAATATGACATTAGAAATGAATATCTTTTTCAACACTGGCAGACGGGTAGAGGAGGATGACGATATCCACGATATTAACATGATCGATACTTTCGTGGAAGATAGGACACCCCTTACCTTATCCTCTGATCCTCTAGAGACGTGCCTGGCCCACTCCCATGAGTTTGATGATGACATAATTAGGGAGACATGTGCCATGCTTGGTGCGGTACCGGTACTTGAAGTTAACCGGTGGAGGCCTCAATTTGAAAAGTTACCCCACACTGGTGAAGTGCCTCTACCGTCTAACCTCAAGCCACCGCAGCTTGACTTAAAACCTTTGCCCTCTGATTTAAAATATGCATACTTAGGTCAAGATGAGACATACCCGGTGGTGATTTCTGCCCACCTTGAGAAAGAACAAGAGAGTAAGCTTATATCTACTCTCCTGGAGCATAAGGGAGCCCTTGGATGGACAATCGCGAACCTCAAGGGAATCGACCCCTCGATTTGTACTCACCGCATATATCTTGAGGATAATGCGAAGACAGCTCGGCAACCACAACGTAGACTAAATCCAAACATGAAGGAAGTGGTTAAAGCCGAGGTTCTTAAACTATTGGATGTGGGTATCATATACTCTATATCCGATAGTCAATGGGTGAGTCCAACTCAGGTGGTTCCTAAGAAGTCCGGGATCACCATCGTAGCCAATGCCAATAATGAACTCGTGCCGACTAGAGTCACTACTGGTTGGAGGATGTGCATTGACTACAGGAAATTAAATACCGTCACACGGAAAGACCAATTTTTCTTTGCCCTTCATTGATCAGATCTTGGAAAGGTTAGCTGGTCATTCCTATTACTGTTTCCTTGACGGGTATTCGGGCTATAATCAGATAGAGATCGCCCCTGAAGACCAAGAAAAGACTACGTTTACATGTCCTTACGGCACCTTTGCTTACCGAAGGATGCCATTTGGACTATGTAATGCTCCTGCCACCTTCCAGCGATGTATGATGAGCATATTTTCTGACATGGTAGGGCAATATTTAGAGGTCTTCATGGACGATTTCTCTGTCTTCGGTCCATCTTTCAGCGAGTGCTTGGAAAGTCTTAAATGTGTGCTGAAAAGATGTGAAGAAAAGAACTTGGTACTTAATTGGGAGAAGTGCCATTTCATGGTTCAGAAGGGAATTGTCCTTGGACACATTATTTCATCCAAAGGAATCGAGGTGGATAAGGCAAAAATCGATCTTATCTCTAACCTACCTCCACCCAAGAACATAAGGGACGTGCGATCCTTCTTAGGACACGCCGGGTTTTACAGAAGATTCATAAAGGACTTTAGTCTCATCTCTCGTCCTTTATGTAATCTACTTCAAAAGGATCCACCATACGAGTGGACTGAACCATGTCAAGAAGCTTTCACTAAGCTTAAGGGCATATTGACTAGTGCACCCATCATACAGCCACCTGATTGGAGCATTCCTTTTGAACTTATGTGCGACGCGTCTGATTATGCTCTTGGGACAGTTCTAGGCCAGAGAAAAGATAAGAAACCCTACGTTGTTCATTACGCGAGTAGGACTCTAAATCCTGCCCAAGTGAACTACTCGACTAAGGAAAAGGAACTCTTAGCTGTAGTGTTCGCCTTGGACAAATTTAGGTCCTACTTGATTGGATCCAAGATCATTATTTACACTGATCACGCAGCGCTTAAGTATCTTCTGTCTAAGAATGATGCTAAGCCCCGCCTGATAATATGGATCCTCCTACTCCAGGAATTTGACCTAGAAATAAAAGATAAAAAGGGAGTAGAGAACGTAGTGGCTGACCATCTTTCTCGCCTTAATCCCTCTGATTCCTTTGAGACGACACAGATTAATGACATGTTCCCTGATGAACAATTGTTCAGAGTCTCTCATTCACCTTGGTTCGCTGATATCGCCAATTATCCTGCCACAGGTTCCATACCGACACATTGGACTGCGCAAGATAAGAAGAAATTTTTCACCGAGGTCCGCAAATTCTTCTGGGATAATCCATACTTGTTTAAATATTGCCCAGACCAAATCTTGAGGAGATGTGTGCCAGACAATGAACATCAGAGTGTCATCTCCTTCTGTCACTCACAGGCCTGTGGTGGTCACTTTTCTGCAAAAAAGACCACGGCCAAAATTCTGCAGTGCGGCTTCTATTGGCCCACTATGTTCAGGGACACTCATGAGTTTTGCAAAGCTTGTGAGCGTTGTCAGAAATTGGGAGCATTGTCCCGTCGAAATATGATGCACTTGAATCCCATTCTTATCATAGAGGCATTTGATTGCTGGGGCATCGATTTCATGGGGCCATTTCCCCAATCTTTTGGGAATTTATATATTTTGCTTGCCGTAGACTATGTCACTAAATGGGTCGAAGCGATTCCGTGTCGAACCAATGACCACCGCACGGTCATTAAATTTCTAAAAGAAAACATCCTTTCTCGATTCGGAACGCCTCGAGCCATTATTAGTGATGGGGGCTCACACTTTTGTAATAGACCATTTGAGAGTTTAATGAAGAAATATGGTATCTCTCATAAGGTGAGCACCCCATACCACCCACAGACAAGTGGGCAAGTTGAGATTTCCAATAGAGAGATCAAACACATTTTGGAGAAAACGGTTAACCCTGACCGTAAGGATTGGTCAATTCGATTGACCGATGCCTTATGGGCATACCGTACTGCCTTTAAAACCCCTATTGGAATGTCTCCCTTTAGACTCGTCTATGGGAAGGCTTGCCACTTGCCTGTGGAGTTGGAACATAGAGCTTACTGGGCGATCAAAAATCTAAATTTCAATCTGAACAACACTGGCTCGCTACGCAAATTTCAATTAAATGAACTTGAAGAAATCCGGAACGACGCATACGAGAACTCAAGAATTTACAAGGACAGGATGAAGGCGTTTCATGACCAACACATTCTACGAAAATCATTCACGCCAGGTCAGAAAGTCCTTTTGTATAATTCCCGATTACATCTCTTTCCGGGTAAGCTTCGATCTCGTTGGACCGGTCCCTACATTGTCGTTACTGCATATCCTCATGGGGCCGTCGAGATAAGAGACCCCGACAATGGCAAGGAGTTTAAAGTAAATGGACATCGCTTAAAGCCATTTGTCGAGAAATTTGATTCAGAGGACATGTCCATGCCTCTGACTGATCCTGTTTACCAGGAATGATCTCCTAGTCTGATGGAGGTATAGGTAGGTTTCCTGTTTTTCATAGGATTAGGGTAGTTTCTTTAGTCTGGCTGAAGACGTTAAACTTAGCGCTCCTGGGAGCAACCCAGCTTTTGATTTCATGATTAGTTAATTCAATGTTTGTGGGTAACATTGCTGCAAACCCTCACGAGATTACAACTCGTCCACTAGGGGCAACCTAGGGGTTTAAAGGCTTATTGCATACGCTAAATGCAATCGAGAGCACCTGCGAAAGTGGTATAGGTAAGATTTTATTTTTGTTATGCTTTCTCTCTTGGGCTGACTTGCTTTCATGTTGTTACCTTTATGGAAAAGCCCTTTGATTCTTTCGTCCAGGTACTATCTCCCCAGCACTTCTCATTTACTTTCGTTGTCCCATGTGCATTGCATGCTTATACCTTTTACATTGAGGACAATGTAGATTTTAGGTTGGGGGTGGGAGATTAGGTTTCCTAATCAGTAATTTTCTTAGTCCTGAGCAAAAATTGTGAAAATTTTTAATTTTTCTGGAATTCTGTGAATTCGAAGTGATTTTGACGGCCATCTAGGGCACTTAGAATTTCAAGATTTGTGGAGTTGGCAACGTATGACTCTTGGATCCAGTATTTGTTAGATTTCACAATAAGTTCAAACTGTTAATCTAGGATTAGAAGTTTTAAACATTGATTGAGTCATGATTCCATAAGACACATCCTGCTTGCACATTAAGGTTCAGTTCAATATTGAAGGATTGACTTGGTGATCAGTAAGCATGAAAGGAACCAACCTGGGGAATTTGTCCATCATGTTCAATAAGAAGAATGAAAGAAAATGAGAAAACCCAGCTACAAGATAGCTGCCTGCGGAAAGGGTTGGGCGAATGGACTTCACCATGGGTTTGCTCCCCATAGGTGTAGAGTCGATTCCCCATGGTTGTCTTTTAAAAAAAAAAAAAAATTTGTAGAAAATACAAGATTTCTGGGCGATTGATCTTCACCATAGGTTTGCTCCCTATAGGTGAGGATTTGGTTCCTTTCATTAGCATCAATTTTGATGGAGAAATCGAGGGATGGAATATTGATCTATGAGACAGGTTTTGGTTTAGGTTTGGATTGTTATGGGTTTTCTTATTTATTACCAATGATATCATGAAAGAAAGAAGTAGATCCTAATGTTGATAAGCAGAGATCACACTATACACTCATGGAACTCAATGTGTAGAATTATTCTAGTAATGGATTAATATTTAAACTTGATTATGAAGTCTACCATGCGCTTACCTCCAGGAGAAATTTTATGCCCAACATTCATGAATCTTAAATTTCTCATATCTGAATCGTTCTTCAAAAATATCACTCGGTTTCATGGAAATTACCCTGTAAATTCTCAACTTATTTTTCGAATGTTTTGCTCGGGACTAGCAAAATGCTGGTTGGGGGTTGTGTTGAGGGTCGGATATTGCATATTAGACCCTGATTAGTACCTAATTTTATGTACATGATAGTGCTTAATGTCATATGCTGATGGTATTTTGCTGCAGGATGCAATTATGAGCGTAGATTGAAAAAAGGAGCTTAAAGCATGGATTTAACGCTCTGATGACACCAAAGTCAATGGACGGACTCCAGGGACTGAGATCGACAGAGTTGCACGGTGGAGATCGAAGAAAACCAAGAAACTGAAGCTTAAGTGGCCCGAAATTGGTCCATAATGCAGGATCACATGGTTTCCGCCATCAGATTGACTCGAAACTTCATACATGTGATGGAGGCCGTAAATTAACCGTACATATTAAATTTCAGCCATTGAAGATCTCGGGAAGTGGTCCAACGGACAGATCAGCCCATTAATCTCCAATTTGGGGCCCACCTGATATTTGGAACTGCTTCAACTTTGGTATTGACGGCTTAAATGATATGGCGGAATGAATGGACGGAGCAGATGTTTCAAAAACATCTCTGTGGGACCCACATGTACCGCACGTGTGTACGGTGTATAAGCGCACCGGGTGTGCACCAATCCACTCAAAAGTCGGTTAGTGGCGCTGACCGACTTCCGTTTTTAAAAAAATCGGAAACGGAAGTTTCCGTCTCTGCTTCGCAACCGAGATTTTCGGTTTTTGTTGTGGGTCCCACCCATCGTCCAAACGGACAATCTGGACCGTCCATTAGCTTCCCATGACCCTGCTTACCATCACCTAGATGACGGAATTGCAAACAACAATAAAGATCGGATTTTGATCGTCCGAATGGAAGACGGACGGTGGCGTAAAAGATTCCGTGGGCCGCATCAACGCAAGTTCAAAACTGACCATTCCTTACCAAAATTCCGAGAGGAATCTGGTAGACGGTGTGGATTTCTCGAAAGAACTACGAAATGGGCCCCACCACTGTCACAGCGGAAGCAGCGTCGGTCCCTGTTCTGCGACCGAACGCAGCCTGATTTTGCGGGCTGTGGTGTGGTCTCGGTGATGATCAGTCGTCTGATCCGGACCGTCCATCGTGTAGACCTGTTCAAAACGTCCCAAGGGACGTTGATATTTTGGACAAAACGCAAGGAAGAGGGGAGTTGGGAGGCTCCGATTTTGACTGTGTAATGGTTATACACGCCTCCGATTTCCAATCTCGCGGATTGTTGTGCGTGAAGAGGTCCAGCAAGGTCGGTTCTCTAGGGACAGCTCTCCATCTCCACGGCCTGTGGCAAGCTATAAAGAGAAAGAGAAGAAAGGGAGAGGAGCATCTGATTCACGGCTAGAGACAAGGAGAGAGAGAGACTGGGAGAGACAGGAAGAAAGAGATTTATTTTTTTTTATTTGTTTCCTTCCTTTGCTGTTGCATGATTTAGCCAAGATGGTTGGCTAAACCCCTTAGCTAGGGCTAAGGGGTGAAGCTTGTAGCTCGATGGGTCTGTTTGTATGGTTATGATTCATGTTAGACTGAATGGTTGGTTGATTGCAGGTAGATCAATGGGAATATTTCTGGTTTTTAATGATTTTCTGTGACTAATATTACATTAGATCTGTGATGACTTGAGTTTTCCTTTTACTTAATCCTGATTATGGGGTTGGGAAGCCCTGTTGTTCACCATCGTCTCCTAGGCATGGTTGGATGACGGAACTCTTCCTGACGTTCATACATCATACAGATCGGTTGTGGATTGATTGAACTCTGTTGTTGGCTTTGTCTCATAGGCATGGTTTTGTGATGGAATACATTCTGATTTATAACCATCTGATCTATTGAAACTGCATTAACCAAGGTTCAATCTTGTTATCTTTTACCATAGAATTCCCTGATCTCTACAAGTGGATCCCCTGAATCTCTAGTTCCCTTCTCTGAATTCTTTAAATTTAAGATTAATATTTCACCATTATTCTTCAAATCACAATTGGTTTAGATTTCACCTTAGCCTATTTCTAGATCTGGTTATTTTCAGATAACGTACAGGTTTCAATCCCTGTGGATTCGACCTCGGTCTTACCGAGATTATTACTACATCACAACCCTACACTTGGGGAGTGAACACATTGCAAACAAAAAAGGGAGGGCAACAAGAAGTTAACCAACAAGAAAGAATGAAAATGTATATTAAAAGAAAAAGGGAGCAGACGTCATCACCTTAATCAACATCAGCACCACCCCGCCCAGCAAGGGTTTGGACTACGGGGCGAGTATGGAGCCGGCCTCCTCTTCACTCACGTGATGCTTGTTCCAGTAAGCCAACACTGCCATGTGACGAGAAAGGGGTGCGGTTGCTGCTGACCCTGCAGCCTCCTCAGGAGCCTGGTGCCTCGAGGTGCTCCCCAAAGCTACCTCCTTGCGTCCCGAGCTGCTCCCCTCCGCTATCTCCGACTTCATAGCTGCCGCAACCTTTGCCCGTTCCTCCTCATCGCAGGCCGGGGATGACTCAAGGTCGACAACCTCCATCGGGGCTGAATTTGAAGGAGGAGCACCCTGAGCTGAACCATCTGAGGCAGCTTCTTGGAGCACCACAGTTTTGCCTCTTGCGGCCACCGCCACTGGCTTTGACTGCTCGGCCGGGGGAGACCTCGGGAGTAGGTACTAATCCACCAGTGCCAATCTTCAAAGCCTCAACTACAGGAACCAGTCAGACTAAGGACGAGGGGTACGTCATCTTTCCTAGTAGCTCTCCTCAGCCTCTCCAGCTCTGCTGACGAGGGGAGCTTCATCCTCTTCGGCCGAGGGCGATTTACCATCCCTACAAAAGACAATAAGCACAATGGTCAGAAAAAATGGATAAACTTTTCAAATCCACGAAGACAAACGTACTTGCTTACTCGACTGTTGATAAGCCAACTTGCTCCAAGAGAGTCGAAGTGATCAACTTCCTCCAATTCCTCTAATCCAAGCTATACTCCCGGGCGATCCTAACTTGGTGGAGTTGGATCAAAGTGAGTTGGGGCAAGTGCCAGGTGAGAGCTGCAAGAAGACTTAACCAGGTGTAGCCAAAAAAGCTAACAAAATGGGCAGAACAAACTACAAACGACTAGAAGCCACAACTCAGAGTTTCGACCTGGGGAGGTGAACTTGGTAGGGACCCGAGATCGCAATCTACCCAGCTTCGCCGCTGGGGCCTCCTACTTTCCTAAATTAAAGAACCACTTGTCATTCTAGCCCTTATTAGAGGAGGGGTTTTGAGTGATAAGGGCTTGGCCTTTGCCCGACCACGAAGAAAAATAGTACCAGTTAAGAGATCCCGGACTACTCTTGGCCCGATATAAGTATAGGAGCTCGTCCATAGTTAGTTTGGTGTGACCGAGCTGGTGCCACGAAGTGTAGCTCCCATAGACAGCTCGCCACATGTTAGGATTAAGTTGTCCTGGGGCAAGCCTTAGGCGATATACTACCCCCTTCACGATTGGGTGGAGAGGCAGCCGTAAGCCATGAGAAAAGAAAATAGGGAAAAGGGTTACCTCTGCCTTGGGAGGATGGCCTGAAAGTTTCCCGATCTTGGGTAACCTTAGCCCCACCAAGTCAGGGATGTGAAACTTCGACCAAAGGGCAACTAAATCCTCTAGCTGAAGCCTTGAGCTGAAAGGACCTAACGACGAAGTCGGTCCCTGAGAAGACGAGGAAGTTACCTCTGCCTAGGGCGGCAAAACTTCCTCATCCTGAGTTGCCATCCCGAAAATGGTTCGCTTGACGACACGTTTAGTCGAGAATCTACTTTATCGTGAATGGACTTCTCGTGGAAGGCCCCGAACACATAGATTCCCTTGGAGCCTTTGACAACATCGTAGTGAAGGTAAAAGAAAGAAAATGAAGGAAGGTAACACGACAAGAAATGTACCGAAAAAAAAAAACTTAAGTGATCGACGTTCCACTCAGCGAAGAAGAAGACGAAAAAGAGAGAAAAGGTTAGCACAATTCAAACTCCGCAGAAACCAGTGAGCGAAAGAATGAGGGGAAACCCTTATTTATAAGAACCTCGGATGAAGGGCATTTAATGCCCGCATTAATTGCTAAGATGCAAAGGGACGCCTCGATGCATGATCTCCTCCACGTGGTAGCTCGGGGTTCTCTCTCAGCTCGCATTAATGAAGCGGTGACAGATGTTCACCGATGAGTCGCACAGAGGTGAACGACGCTCGCATGCATGTATCCTCGAATAGAACCACTATCATAATATCATCCTCGATCATAGCAGCATGCGCCGCCTCTTTCCAATTCCCGCATTAACGATCAAGCGACGAAATCGAGGAATACCTATGGAATGAGCTAACCTCCTCAAATTAGAAAATAAAAAACTTCCTGCTCATACATCAGTTCAAATATGCTTACTTCCCAAGCTCATGAATATGAAACTCGGAAGTAGGGGGCAACTATTATGGGTAAAATTGAGCTGACCTAATGTATGAGACACGTGGCAACAAGAGCATCTGAACAAACTCTCTAAAAGAAACACTACCAAAAAATTGAGCAAAGGCTACGGACTATAGAGGTCTATAGCTACGGCTCTAATCCGTAGCTAAATAGCTACGGATTTAATCCGTAGCTATAGGCTAAGACCCACCACTGCACTTTTCTAAATTGACAGCTTCATAAGGGTCTCTGTGGAGCCCATCATAATGTATTTGTTTTATCTAAGCCATCCATCTGTTTTTATATCGTATTTTAGCATATGAGCCCAAAAAAGGAGGCATATTGAAGCCTCAAGTGGACCACACAATAGTAAACACTAGAAATTATGTGCATATTGTTGAAAGTTATTTTGGAGTGGTGTGGTTGACTTGGGCCTTCAATCTGCCTCATTTTTGGTTTAATGTATTATCCATGGTTACCTAAATGAATGGATTGCGTGGATAAGACACATCCATCATGGTGGCCCCCACGGAGCCCCTGAGATCACCGTCCAAAATTATATCCCAAGCATTGGCTGGGAAGCGGATAGGCTGTTTGGTGTGTTGACGTCACCAAGTTCTGTGGGTCCCATCATGATGTATGAGTTATATCCAAACCGTCTATCCACTTGGCGACCTCGTCGTTAAGGCTTGAGACGAAAAATAAGACAGATCAAAAAAACAAGTGGACCACACTGTATAAAGCAGTGGAGGATTGAACGCCTGCCATCCAAACCCTTTCGGCGGTCACGAAAATTTTGGATTCGGCCGCCTAAAGGCCATCTCTCTGTTCTCCCTCTCGCTCCAAAGGAAAAAAAAAAACCCTCCCTCTCGCTCTCGCTCTCTCGTGCTCCCCCGCCGTCTCCCTCTCCCTCTCGCTCTCTCGTGCTCCCCCGCCGTCTCCCTCTCCCTCTGGCTCTCTCGTGCTCCCTCTCTCAATCTTGCTGCCAATCAGCTTGTGAACGGAAGGTTTCTTCTCGTCAGGTAAAAACAGAGGGTTTCTTCCCATCTCGCTGCCACTCTCCTTGTGGACGGAAGGTTTCTTCCCGTCAGGTAAAAACAAAGGGTTTCTTCCCGTCAGCCCCTCGTCGTCCTTGGTATCTCTCTCTCTCTCTCTCTCTCTCTCTCTCTCTCTCTCTCTCTCTCTCTCTCTCTCTCTCTCTCTCAAATATTCAATGTCCAAACCCTATTCCGTTTTCTTCTATTTGTTTTCTTTCATCTCTCTATTTTTTTTTTCTTTTTAATGCCCAACTGGTTGATTCAAATACCATAAAATTTCTTGAGATTTTGTACTGAAATTAGACTGATTAATCATGATATTTGGTGCATTTTTGTCTAATATCTTTGTGCATTTTCATCTAATATCTCTGTGCATTTCATGAGATTTGTTTTTAATGCTCTTTGGTTTATTCAAAGCCTCATTGAATTTTGAGTTTCGTCTAATAGCTTTGTGCATTTCCGTTCTATGCCTTGTATTCTGGTGCTACTTTAATATTACTTTTGCTTATTTCCTTGGGTTATTCCCTGTTGTATGTGGAATTGTACTTAAGGCCCCTATTGTTTGTTTTGGGCCTTTGGTTCTCATTGGTTGGGATTGCTTTAACAGTGTGAATTTAAATATGCACATTTCCAATGGATTCACCATTTGATGCAGAAACCCCTACATCAGTGCCACAAATGAGGAGTATGAGTTACTTTTTAAACTCTGCATAATTACCATAGGAATGCTAGTGATAACTGAGTATACTTGGGTTTTCAGTTCTAGTAAGTGGGATAGTTAGTCCATAATCCAGGCCATTAATCTGTTGCACCCCATTATAGATGGAGATGACCCCAAGATAATTTTGACTCTAAGATATAAAACATCAATGGTCTATATTACCAAACCAGTGGTCCCACTTGTCATAATTGGAAACACCTGTATACAAGAGTGTGGCCCATGGTTTGGCAAACCTTTGATTTGTGTTTCATCTCAACATGGTTGGATTGAAACACAAAAATCTTCTTGATAAGACTAGTATAACCTTCCATTTGTGGCCATATGCGCTGGCTAGAGGGTAAATAAAATAACAGTCCCCATTTAACTAAGAAAGTGTTTGGGGCATAACTTTTCTGTATGATGATATTCATTATAGAATGAATCGATTCATACTGTAAATTTGAGTCCATACTCATCTTTTGATTTTTAGGTTGCAAATGGATTATCACCACTATTAAATCTTTATCCAAGCAAAATCTTCCAAAATTACTAGGGAATTGATTTAGTTTTGTTTTGGATTTTTGAGTTTCTAAGTCCAATTGCACAATACAATGCAATCATTCCATTTATGTTTTTTTTTTTAAAAAAAAAAAAATTTTAATTTTTTATTTTTTATTTTTAAAATTTCACAATGATTGATTGCTTTTATTTGGCTGGACGTTGAAAAGGGAACTAATGACCTATAACTGGTTGTAGTTTACCTAACATATAATCTACTTTTACAAGCATTTTCTGCCAGGGTCCAATTGGAAACAAAATTCATGAGGCATGAAAAAATGGGTTGTAGCATACAACTGGTTGAGAATGTAAAGATTTTTCAAATATGGATTTCTATCAGGTGATCAACTAGCTATAGGAAAGGAAACCGGTTGCTGTCTGGGAATGGGCACCAACATGTACCCGTCATCAGCTTTGCTAGGATAGAACAAGGACGAGTTAATTGTTGCTTTGCCAATCGATGAGCTGATAGAGAAGGCCGATGGTTTTGCTAATGTTTTCCCTGGTATTTGCTCATGGCATCAAGACCGTTAGTTCTTTTCTCTGTGTTCTTTGTGCGTGCGCACACGCACATGTCTAATTGCATACGTGAATGGGTTTTTGTGTGCGTTCTGTATTTGTTATCCACTATGTCTGACTGAGCATTTATTGAATGTTTAGAATGCAAAATTGAAGGGGACTAATGGTTCTACGAAAGAAAGTTCCAAGGTATGGTAACGAGAATCTCATTTGCTTCTCTTGTTTTGGCCTATATATTTCTTTAATACCAACAGGTCCCAAATAAAATTGTTCTGTTTCAATTCAATAAATTGGTTTAGGTGTTCAGCGTTGCTACTTCTTGATGTTGGTAACAAAAGGATTGTGTTATTTGCAGAACATCAACATTGCCAACATTGTTTGTCTTTGTGGTATTGCAGGTCTAGCAAACAAGAAGACTGTGCTGATTCAGCCAGCAGGGAAAGATCTTTCTGTTGTGCTTGCAACGACGAAGACAAAGAACCAAAACCGTCCTGCAAATTTGTACCATAGGTCAGTCATGAAGAAGGAATTCCGACAAATGGCAAAGGCTGTTGTTAACCAGGTAAAGGATTCTAGAAAACCTTGTTCTATTTTTATTTATTTTTAAATTCCCCCTCACATGGGCATCTATGGCTGATATTTTTGCTGTGATGAGCAGTTAACATGTGAGAAGATCTCTTTAGATGGATCTTAACTGAGCCATGTTTTTATAGTTAAATTATGGCTGAGTACACAAACGTTGGATGTGTTTGACTCTAATTTTAATTGTTCTGATTTTAATAGACTGGAGATTTGTGGTTTGAGGGTCATGAGCGCATTCGTCACACACGAGACCGGCTCTTACAACTTAAGGAGGTATGTTGTTGTTTGTTGCAAAAACGATTTCTTTGCTTGCATGCTTCTGACATTGAGTTTTTTTATGAGGCTTGTATACTTCTGAGTTATGTTTTTGTTTGTTGCAAAAAATGATTTCTTTGCTTGCATACTTCTGAGATTGTATTTGTTATGAGGCTTTGCTAAGATACGATTCATTGGTGTTGTTTATTGTGGTGAGAGACGAATGTGTGAAGTAGAAACTGAGACATCTGGCTTCGTGGGAGGAGAAACAATAAGACATGGGAGAACCTCATGGAAAATTTCGTGGAAATGAAGGAACTTGTTTCCGGTTCATATTAGAGGGAGATGTATTTCCTGTGTTTGCTTTCTCTACCTTTGAATTTCTCTCACAATCACATGTTCAGGAATTGATATAAATTCATTTACCATTCATTCGAAATTTGTGTGAGGCTGTGAGCGCTAAATTGGTTTGTAAAATCCATGATAATTTTTTTAGTGGAAATGTTTGAAAGCTTCTATTTTTTACTCAAACATAAGAAATCACATGTTTTTATTTTATTTTGTTTGCATTTATGGACAACTCATGAGTTTTTCCCTTTGTTCTTTATTTTTTGTTTATACTGCTATAGTTATTTATTTTAAGTGGTGGCTGAACATCAAGATTTACTAAATGCTTCAAAATGCTCCTTCTTGTAGGAACAAAAGTTGTATTACATTGATTTTCAAAGGTAATAACAAAAGTTGTAGCAATATTGCACAGGTAATAACAAAAGTTGTGTAGACAATTTTTATGACATGATCTTACATTGATTTTCTCCCCATCTGTTATTATGTCTTGGCTTCAACTAGGCTTGAGCAGGTGTAGATGTTGTCAGCCCTGCAGTGACATTTTGGATGCCCATGTTGCAGCAATCGAGTAGCTTTAGATGCAATAGGTTTCCTTGACATGTCTATCATGTCATGTACTGCTAAGTAATGAACTTGTGTTGGATAGTCTCTTTTTTATTTCTTCTAAAGAACCATTGGGGACATGTCCGCTGATTGGGATATTCTTCCTCCTCAGAAAATCAAACATGTCAACGCCAAAAAGGTTTGAGCTTAAGATCTTGGCCATGAGGTGTGATTTCCTTCAGTTCAGTGCTTGTGCTATAGTTGTCTTATGATACGTCGTCTTTCTGTTTACCGCCCAAGGACCGGGATGATAGGGAGTATATCGATCACCCTAATAATGTCAAACAAGAGGTACTCAGATGCACTTTCTATTTATAATATTGATGCATTTTTATTTGTGGGAATCTATTTGGTCTGTATCAAGAGGGCCTCAAGACAAATCTAATTGGTCACTCCAAAATGGAAGCCAACAGATTGAAGGCATTGGAAAGAATTGCTTCTCGGTCGCACTCTTCAATGGCAACTTGAGTATTTTCTCTCTGTTGTCCTTCGTGAGTTTCTCTGCTTCTTAATATCTGTTCTCTTGTTCTCATCTTTTCCATAATTCTGAGTATGGAAAACGTCTGAACCATAGTGCAAAAGCCAAAAGAGCCTTTAGAGCCCAAAGTGGATTATAAAAAATAAAAAAAAAAAAAAAAAAAACTGTTTTTCCCTCCACAAACTCTTTGCTTCTCTTTCAATTGCACCAAATCACTCAATGGCTCAAATTACAATGCAATATGCACTAGTCATGATTGTGATATTATCTTGACTTAGTGAAAACAGACACATCTCTACTACATATAATGAATTGCCATGGGCAAAAACCAATCCTGTAATTAGTTGTTCAAAACAACTGAGCCATTCAATATAAGAGAACATTGGAAGGGGTTTTAAGCAATTGAAAGGCATTTAAGTAATCAGGCGATTCCCTTTCTTTAGCCACAACAAACAAAGAGATTTGCCACAATATGTACCCCAATATTGTTATGGGATATGCTCGAACTATTCTGTTGTATATGGGGTCAATGTTGTTGTTGACAACAATATGCAGCATGCCAAGAAGGCTTGTGGTTATCCTACCTTAAAAATGCTGCTTCATTCCCTTACAAAAGAATTGTATTTTCTAGCTTTATTTTTAACTTAATTTTCAATTATAAAAGAATTGAGTCTTTTCTAGCTTTATCTTCAATGGTCTTGTAGCATCGTAGGCTAGAACCCCTGAAGAAATGATTTTTTTTTTTACCAAGTTTGTCCTGGAATGTGCATTTGCTTTTTGTCAACATCAACATCAAATTCAACGTATGCCTGCTAAATCCCTGTCTCTCTAATCGTTCTTTAGAATACTGGGTGCTATAATTCGCATTGGCTAGTCTGTTATGGTTTTCTGAACTATACAGTATAATAAGCAGCAAATGGCAATGGCACCAATTCTGTGCATCATGGTTTGAAAACCTGAAATGTCTAATCAACTTGAATGTCATGGACACTCACATGGAAACTTGAAAAGAACTCCATAAAAAATTGATCATTAATAGATTTTTTTTATTATATAAAATATGCATTATAAAATGCATAATTAATGAAAAATGAAAACGAAGGAAAAACTCGACCTAGTTGTTTTTTTTTTCCTCAACTCAAAAACACTAAAAAACTCTAGGCAACTCGATGGAAATGAGTTTCTCATCTAGTTGGCTTAATTGGTATCTACAGTAATTACCATAAGTATTAGTATTATTGCATGGGTAATTGCCATATTTGTAATTTCTGCCATCTGCAGAGCCTACATTTTTATGCATAAATAAAAGAAATATCACCAACTAATTGTATTTTCCATTACAAATTCTTCTGGTCTCCTATATATAGTCCAACCATCTTTAGTTCTCTATCCAAGCAGTCTACTGTTATACTTCTACTGATAATGGAAGTCTATTAGTTACATTTCCAAAATTCTCATCTTTCCCATTTCTCAAAATTTTAATGTTTCGTTAAAAGACTGTATGGATTGGCGCCTCATATTTCTGAATAGCTAGCAGAATGTGATATGTTCAGCAGATTTGCAAAACAGTATTATGTTGTCTTATTCGTAACTGAATTGGGTTTCCATTTAAGTTGTTGGGGTGTTGATTTATCAAGTGGGCCATGTTTATAAGGTGGTCATGGTTATTTGGATCTTGGGACTCTTTTTCTTCTTCCTCTTTTCTTTTTTTTTTTTTTTTTTTTTTCCTGTGGTCATTGGCCTAGATTTTCTCTATCTTTTTGGAGAGATGATCTAGTGCTCTCATTGCACTAGAAGTTTTAGTGTTCCTAGTTGCAGTGGGACATTTAAACAGTCCAATCAGTTGATCATGACTGTCCATTAGGTCCAACGCAAATTTCATGGGCTATAGTGCAAATATCACACCAATATGATGATCTCAACCATATAATCAAATGCCTCAAGATCATTTGTACAAAAATAGGAATAACCAACAATTCGATCCATCTTTTTGATAGCTCCCATCATGGATTGCTTATGATTCTTAAGAATCATTTCTGTTAGGCAATTCTAACAATCCCATCCATGAGTTGGAAAAAGGACGACTGATAGAAATAAGGACAAATCTAGATGGATTTGATAATCCAATCAGTCTTATTTTTACATTGTAGCCCTGGAAATGTGTTCTAGATTTAATGAAAATTTTTGATAGCTTTGAAAATTTCACTCTAGTTTTCCACAGCAGTACATTCGTTTTCACTCAACATGTGGGGCCCATGGTTCAGGACCTTTGTTGTGAAAAATAGTAAATCTATTGGTGCATCTGTCATGAATATATTCTTGTGTCTGTTATGGGTTTTACTGTTGTATCTGTTACGAGAATCTGTTTGCAGTTTCACACAGCAAGTCGGTAATATTCTGTGTATTTCTTTGTCTCATGTGCTAACATTGGCAAACCTTGCTGTTGTATTTTTATGTATTTTGGTTATTTGGTGATCACATTGTACTAAAGGTTTTACAAAGAGATCATTAGACCCTTATTTATATGTGTTTTCAGTTTCTGGATCTTTTTAGATTTGCTTCTTTCTCAAGTATTCTCTTGTATTCTGATTGTGTAATGCTTGGAATATGTGACTGCATTGTTGGAAAGTCTTAATGATGATTGTTTGCTTTTCTAATTGAATCTTTAAAGAACTGTAAGTTGTCCCCTTATTTCTGTGATTTCTTTTGATTGATCATTATATTATCATATTTAGTACCCAAAAAAAGGGAAGTCGTCTGTGATTGAAGCTTTGATATGATTTGCCCACTTTGGATGGCCACTGCTATGCACCAACCATTGGATCTGTTTGTTACAATGAACTTTGGCATACATAATGACATGGACTTGTTTATGTTCTGGATAAAGAAAGAATTGTTGTTTCAGTTGTTGTGTCTTCCCATGTTTGAAGGTTTTAGCAATATTGACATGGTTGTCCAAAACAGAGTCCACTTCTATTATATAATCGAATCCTTGGTTGCATGATCCTTCTAATAAAGTGTCATTGTGGCTTTCAACTGTGCTACTGACTCATGCCCCCGCTTGTGCTTCCTAGCTGTCTATACTTGCTAACATTTTAAAAAACATTTCCCCACTCCTGCAACCCAAATATCTTGTTGCTTCACTTCACATTCTGCAAAACTATAATTAGAATATCATTATTTCCACCCACTGTTGTAAGCCTAGATGCTCATTAGTCCATAGGGTAGAAATTTTCAACTCTGCTATCTTAACTTCCAACCAGAGGGCCCTACCTGCAGCATTATTGAGCCGATCGCAAAAGCTCCATTTCTTTCCATTTAGCATCATATACAATACCCCAAAAACAAACTGGTAGTATATAATGTTCAATGCTTCAATTGAGTTTCTATGGCATAGGTCAGTTCTTCAATTTGCACAATGACTCAATTAGTTGCCAGTAGATGGTCAATTAAGAAAGAAATATGACAGCATTCTACATTCAATGATGAGAAGGCCATCAAAACAATGGCTAGAAACATTCAATGAAGAGTAAAAAAAAAAAGCCACTGGGTGTGAGGGTGTGTAAAAAAGAAAAAAAGAAGCCACTCATTTCTTTTGTATATTGTGCCTCACTTTAGGATTGAAAAGACTGATTCTTGCATGTGGCTCATCTTATGAAAAGCTGAGATCTCACACATGTTCCATATTGGCATGTGCGGCTGCATGTGAATGGACACAATTTCACATACATGTGGGCTTAACCTCTGTTTTATGTTTACTTCATATGTTTTCAGACTTTTTTAGTCACATATGATAGTTGGCATCATAGCTTGTATAATGTTTAATTTTAGTAGCTTAGTTTTTGTTTGTGCGTGGAGAACTCATTGAGAAGCCAGTGTGTCTGGATTTGTTTGCAGTCATTCTTGCCATATAATCTTTGGCCATCTTGTTTTTTTTTTTTTTTTTTCCAGGCAATTGATTTACTATTTTTTCTTAACCGTCTTTTGTAGGACATTGATTGACAGATTAGGAAATCACAACTGAGGTAAGAACACGAAGGTCCTATTCTTATGCAGGCTGCCTTTATGCAGGCTGTCATTTCCCACTTCTGATGCTACAAATCACAACTGAGGTAAGAACATGAAGGTCCTATTCTTATCTCACTTGTGAGTTGGACACAGCCACCTATCATGAGATATTGATGGGTTAATTGACATTGGAGTAATTATTCCAATGCAATTAGTGGCAGTCCTTGTGTTTTGCATGAGTTGGACACAACACATCTATATATATATATATATTGATTTTTATTTATGTTTTATTTTATTTCTAGCTTTCTTTTTTAAGAAAAATCTTGATTTGGAATTTCTTTTTCTTTAGAATAAAATTCTGAGTCTGTAGTAAATTTCAGAAGCAGAACTAATGCATGCCCAAAATCTGGTATGTAGTAAAATTTTTATTGAAATATTTTAACAGTCTATCAATTAGCAACCATAGGTGTTATTGATATGCATCTTTCTTTTTCCCATTTAATTATTTGGCATCTCCTCTCTTAGTATTTGGAAAAAAAAAAATGCAGACGAGTTGTTTGTTAAAATGCCAAAGAGATGTGATTTGTGGAAAATGGTATGCTTTCAGTTTGGTCTTTCTTTTTCCCATTGATTATATGGATGCTTGTATATATGCATGATCAACAATGTATGCATGCCTGTAAAATGATGGACAAATGTGCTAATGGGGTTTCTCTAAGCACACATGCAAGTGAAAAAAAAAAAAAAAAAACAGCGCTAGAAGACTGTCTTTGAAAATCCTATTGTTCCTCTCCCTCCAAATCCTCCATAGGATCCCAAAGAAAACCAATCCCCAAATGAGGCATTGAAGATCCAGCTGATTTCAAACCTTCCTTAGAAGCAATTCTAATCAGACTTGGCCATAGCACAGTGAATAAAAATATGATAGACTGATTCCAGTTCTGAATTGCACATGATGCATCTATCAGGAATCATCATGCTGCATTTTCTCATTGCATTTTTTTTTTCATAATAAGGACGTTGGCATGTTATGCCAATGTTGTGAGTAATTCACTAGAGTATGGGTGTTGCTGGCTTGTTACCTGTTAGTAGTTAGTATGCAACATGAAGCTAAGTTAGGTTAGACACCACATATTATCTTCACCCATAAGAGTGCATGTTGCTCTTTGGGCATGACACGATGGGTGCGAACACAATGACTTCACACTGCCTTAATTGTCAAAGGCTCAAACCTTTTTCCCCTTGTAACACAATATTAGTAGCATTGTCATAGCACTTGGAAAATTCCAATTCAGATCAAACTCTAAGGGCCTGTTTGGGTTTCTTGAAATATAAATTGATGAAATGTCATATCCATGAAAATGGCATTTTTTTGTTTGTTTTTGTAAATTTCTTGAAAATGTCATTTCCGTTTCTCTCATTTCCTGAAAAATGCTCTCTAGGTTCAATGAGTTCAAGTCATGAGACAAATTCATTCATGTGCAACGCTTGTTTTCTTTGTTCAGGCTAGTATATACCAGAAGGTTGCTGATTGGATACTTTGGCTTGCAATTGGCAGGTGGTAAATGGTTTTTTTTTTTGGGCAGGAAAACCCGTCCTGGCCGCTGAAGCAGGGGGCTACACATGCAACTGCACTTGGTGTAAGTGGCTACAGGTTCTGCTTGATAACCATGCTACTTTCATTTTTTTTTTTTTGAAATATTTTCTTGAGCACAAAATCCAAAGGTATGTTGCAGGAAATTCATTGAAGTTATGGTGGCTAGGCACCCCACAATTTCTGCATGCTCATTTCAGTTATGCCCAAAAGATGTGGGCTACATTTCTAGGCAAATTCAACATCAAATGGGCAGAAGTCCTATGATATGTCTGCTGACCAAACCACATGCTCTCTCATTTACCTGGCATTGGAATTGGCCATGGCAGAGGTGCATATTGTAACAACATTCACATATCATCTCTTAATTTATGCACTTCAAACGTTGAGTTCCCCTTACTATGGCCTCAATTCTTGGTCGTGTTGATGAGTTGTGTGAGCTTTCCTTTGAACCAGTGATTCCTAACTAGTCTCTTGGTCTCATTTCAAAGTTATATCTTCTATTTTCCTTATAGTGCTTAATATATTGTTTCTTGTGCAAATCCCATTCATCAATACTTCAGATTGTAATTATTCTTCACTCTGCTTTCTGCTTTTTTCCTTTCATTTTCTTGCTTTTTCTTTCCTTTTCTAGCTTACTGTATCTTGAAGAGAGTCTTCAGTTTCACTACCAGCTTCCACTCTTCAATAGACAAGTCGTCCCGACAATTTGATTTAAGTGTGTCGATAGATTTCCTCGAGATGTGGCTAACAAGCTCATCATCAATCTCAAAATGCCTGCCATACATCTTCTGTTGTTCTTCGGCGTTGGTGCTAGCAATCTTTATGGCCACCTTTTGGCCTTTCTTTGCTCTATCAACCTGTTTGTGGTTAATCTCAATGGAAGCTATTCGTCCAATATCGATAAAATCCCTTGAAGGAATACAGATTGTAGTGCCGACCTTTGCAATCCCTTCAAGGACACCAACACCCAAGACAATCGGATCTTTTTTGTTGAAAATGCAGTTCGGCATAATCTTTAGAACACAGGGGAAGACTGCATCTTCTGCAGCTTCCTTCTTCTTTTCTTCCTTAAGATGGTCAATATAAGCCTTGAACTGATCAAACAAGTGATAGATAATATCGGCAATGAATATCTTCACACTAGTCTCATCCGCAAGCTCCTGAGCCTCAGGTGTTACTTTGACATCGAATGCTAAGATGATGGCATACTCCTTCCTCTCAAGCATAACACTAGCCCTCATAACATCCCTCAGATAAACATTCCTGATTACCAAACCATAGCCCCACTTATACAAATTTTCAGGTCAAGGATCAGAAATTCTTCTTGACTGTAACTTTAAGCACGTAATATCAAGAGGAAGATGTGATGTTGAACAGTCTTTTTTTATCCTTTGAGTTGGTAATTTCCTCTCATAGGTTGTTCCTATTTGTTAGGTGCCTTTTGATTTATAACATGTAAATTTTTATTTCTTTTATGGTTTTACTTGTACATTCCTGTATTGATTACTCAAGCATGACGGTTATGCGCATTCTTTCAGGTGGATGTTGCATGTGGGAGGATTGAAGCTGCATATTTCAGATTCAAGCATCTGGTACGTTTCTTGTCGAGAATGCACATGATTGGAGTGGCCTGGCCATTTGGACAGGCCGTATTTATGTATTTGCTCAAAATTGATGGAGCAGATCCGGATGTGCGTCGGAGCTATCCGGATGAGCGGGGGTCCCTGGAAGGTGGGAACCGCTGTTATGACCGTGATGAAGCTGTCCATTTCCTATGGACGGCATTGGAGGGGCCTGACCATTTGGACAGGCCGTGTTTATGTATTTGCTCGAGATTAATGGAGCAGACCCGGATGTGCGTCGGAGCTATCCGGAAGAGTGGGGGTCCCTGGAAGGTGGGAACCGTTGTTATGACCATGATGAAGCTGTCCATTTCCTATGGACGACATTGGAGGGGCCTGGCCATTTGGACAGGCCGTGTTTATGTATTTGCTCGAGATTAATGGAGCAGACCCGGATGTGCGTCGGAGCTATCCGGAAGAGCGGGGGTCCCTGGAAGGTAGGAACCGCTGTTATGACCATGATGAAGCTGTCCATTTCCTATGGACGGCATTGGAAGGGCCTGGCCATTCGGACAGGCCGTGTTTATATTTGTATTATATTTATATTTGCAGGGACCACACCCGAACCCATTCTCAAATCCTATAACCTATAACCAAAACTTATAACCTATAACCTATAACCTAAATCAAAACCCCTAACCTAAACCAAAACCTAAACCTATAACCTAAACTCAATTCCCTAAAGCTAAACCTACACCTAATCTTAATCTCAACTCCCTAACCTAAACCTAAACCTTAACTTGAAAACCCAAACTTAAACCTAATCTTGAACCTGAACCCGATTTCCTAAACCTAAACCATAACCCATTCTCAAATCCAAAAATCTATAACCTAAACCTAAACTAAAACCAAAACGTATAACCTCTACCCGAACACATTCTCAAATCCAAAAATCTAAACCTTAACCAAAACCTATAACCTAAACCCGAACCCATTCTCAAATCCAATAACCTAAACCTTAAACTAAACCAAAACCAATAACCTAAACCAAAACCTATAACCTAAACTCAAATCCCTAAAACCTTAACCTATAACCTAAACTCAAATCCCTAAACCCGAACCCATTCTCAAATCCCATAACCTATAACCTAAACCAAAGCCAAAACCTATAACCTAACCTAAACCTAAACTATAACCCATTCTCAAATCCCAAAAAACCTATAACCTAAACCTAAACCTAAACCTTAACCTAAACCTTAACCAAAACCTGTAACCTAAACCCGAGCCCATTCTCAAATCCCAAAACCTATAACTTAAACCTTAACCAAAACCTATAGCCTAAACCCGAACCCATTCTCAAATCCCAAAACCTATAACCTATAACCTAAACCAAAACCTATAACCTAAACCAAAACCAAAACCAAAACCTATAACCTAAACCCGAACCCATTCTCAAATCCAATAACCTAAACCTTAACCTAAACCAAAACTAATAACCTAAACCAAAACCTATAACCTAAACTCAATTCCCTAGAACTAAACCTTAACCTACAAACTAACCTAAACCTAACTCCCTAACCTAAACCTAAACCTAAACTTTAAAACCCAAACTTAAACCCGATCCCGAACCCGAACCCGGTTTCCTCAACCTTCACCTTAACCTATTCTCAATTACCTAAAGCTTAACCTACAACCTAACCTAAACATAAACCTAAACTTGAAAACCGAAACGTAAACCCAATGCCGAACGCGAACCCAATTTCCTCAACTTAAACCTTAACTTATTCTCAATTCCCTAAAGCTTAACCTACAACCTAACCTAAACCAAACTCCCTAGCTTAAACCTAAACCTAAACTTGAAAACCCAAACTTAAACCCGGTCCCGAACCCGAACCCAGTTTCCTCAACCTAAACCTTAACCTATTCCCAATTCCCTAAACCTTAACCTATAACCAAACCTAAACCTAACTCCCTAACCTAAACCTAAACCTAAACTTGAAAACCCAAACTTAAACCCGATCCGGAACCCGAACCCGGTTTCCTAAACCTAAACCTTAACTTATTCCCAATTCCCTAAACCTTAACCTACAACCTAACCTAAACCTAACTACCTAACCTAAACCTAAACCTAAACTTGAAAACCCGAACTTAAATCCAATCCCGAACCTGATTTCTTAAACGTAAACCTTAACCTCTTCTCAAATCCCTAAATCTAAACCTACACCTAATCCTAAATCTCAACTCACTAACCTAAACCTAAACTTAAACTTGAAAACCCAAAATTAAACCCGATCCCGAACCCGAACCCGGTTTCCTAAACCTAAACCTTCACCTATTCTCAATTCCCAAAACCTTAACCTACAACCTAACCTAAACCTAACTACCTAACCTAAACCTAAACCTAAACTTGAAAACCCAAACTTAAACACGATCCCGAACCCGAACCCGATTTCTTAAACCTAAACCTTAACCTATTCTCAAATCCCTTAACCTAAACCTACACCTAATCCTAAATCTCAACTCCCTAACCTAAATTACCTAAACCTAAACTTGAAAAACCAAACTTAAACCCGATGTCGAACCCGAACCAAATTTTCTCAACCTAAACCTTAACCTATTCTCAATTCCCTAAACCTTAACCTACAACCTAAACTAAACCTAACTCCTTAACCTAAACCTAAACCTAAACTTGAAAACCCAAACTTAAACCCGGTCCCGAACCCGAACCCAGTTTCCTCAACCTAAACCTTAACCTATTCTCAATTCCCTAAACCTTAACCTACAACCGAACCTAAACCTAACTCCCTAACATAAACCTAAACCTAAACTTGAAAACCCAAACTTAAACCCGATCCCGAACCCGAACCCGGTTTCCTAAACCTAAACCTTAACTTATTCTCAATTCCCTAAACCTTAACCTACAACCTAACCTAAACCTAACTACCTAACCTAAATCTAAGCCTAAACTTGAAAACCCAAACTTAAACCCGATCCTGAACCCAAAACCGGTTTCCTAAACCTAAACCTTAACCTATTCTCAAATCCCTAAACCTAAACCTACACCTAATCCTAAATCTCAACTCCTTAACCTAAACCTAAACCTAAACTTGAAAACCTAAACTTAAACCCGATGCCGAACCTGAACCAAATTTCCTCAACCTAAACCTTAACCTATTCTCAATTCCCTAAACCTTAACCTACAACCTAACCTAAACCTAAACCTAAACTTGAAAACCCAAACTTAAACCCGATCCCGAACCCGAAACCGGTTTCCTAAACCTAAACCTTAACCTACAAACTAACCTAAACCTAACTACCTAACCTAAACCTAAACCTAAACCTAAACCTAAACTTGAAAACCCAAACTTAAACCCGAACCCGAACCTGAACCCGGTTTCCTCAACCTAAACCTTAACCTATTTTCAATTCCCTAAACCTTAACCTATAACCTAACCTTAACCTAACTCCCTAACCTAAACATAAACCTAAACTTGAAAACCAAAACTTAAACCCGATGCCGAACCCGAACCCAATTTCCTCAACCTAAACCTTAACCTATTCTCAATTCCCTAAAGCTTAACCTAAAACCTAACCTAAACTTAACTCCCTAACCTAAACCTAAACCTAAACTTGAAAATCCAAACTTAAACCCTGTCTCGAACCCGAACCCAGTTTCCTCAACCTAAACCTTAACCTATTCTCAATTCCCTAAACCTTAACCTACAACCTAACCTAAACCTAAACCTAAACTTGAAAACCCAAACTTAAACCCGATCCCGAACCCGAACCTGGTTTCCTAAACCTAAACCTTAACCTATTCTCAATTCCCTAAAGCTTAACCTACAACGTAACTTAAACCTAACTCCCTAACCTAAACCTAAACCTAAACTTGAAAACCCAAACTTAAACTCGATCCCGAACCCGAACCCGGTTTCCTTAACCTAAACCTTAACCTATTCTCAATTCCCAAAACCTTAACCTACAACCTAACCTAAACCTAACTACATAACCTAAACCTAAACCTAAACTTGAAAACCCAAGCTTAAACCCGATCCCGAACCCGAACCCGATTTCTTAAACCTACACCTTAACCTATTCTCAAATCCCTTAACCTAAACATATACCTAATCAGAATCTCAACTCCCTAACCTAAACCTAAACTTGAAAACCCAAACTTAAATCCGATCCCGAACCTGAAACCGGTTTCCTAAACCTAAACCTTAACTTATAACCTAACCTAAACCAAAGATTTGTATTTTCAGCATTATTGTAATTGTAAATCGTAATTGTAATTCATTGAATGAAGGATTGTAATTGTAATTCATTGAATGAATGATATTTATTCTTTCAATTCTTTATCTTTGAAATTTCAGGGTGAAGTCGAGCAAATTTCCCTAATGAAGCCAAAGATTTGTATTTTCAGCATTATTGTAATTGTAATTGTAATTCATTGAATGAAGGATTGTAATTGTAATTGATTGAATAAAGGATTGTAATTGATTGAATGAAGGATTGTAATTGATTGTAATTGAATGAATGAATGATTGTAATTGATTGTAATGGAATGAATGAATGATTATACATGTGGTAATTGAATGATTATACAGGTAGTAATTGAATGATTATATAGGATGATTATACAGGTGGTAATTGAATGATTATACAGGTGATAATTGAATAAACAAATAATCCGTAGCATTGTAACCTATAGCTACGGATTCAATCCGTAGCAGTTGTGATTAAATCCGTAGTTGTTGTAATCTACAGTTAAGGCTACGGATTATATCCGTAGCGATTGCTAGATATAGCTACGGATTTAATCCGTAGCTGTAGTGAATAAATCCGTAGCTGTTGTAACCTGTAGCTACGGACATAATTGCTACGGATTAAATCCGTAGCTGTTGTGACATATAGCTACGGATTAAATCCGTAGCCATAGGTTCCAGACCTATTGTTACTGCACCTACGACTACGGACGTGCTACGGACTAGAACCGTAGCCATAGGTCTAAGGCTACGGATTTTATCCGTAGCCTTTGTCCCTTTTTTTGGTAGTGAAAGTGGGATTTGAAAGTGAAAGGTGAAGTGTTTAAATACCGGGAGTAGCAAATATCCCTCCGTTGTATTCTCCACATGTGGGGCACAATAGATCCGCAACGTCCCTGCCTCACCAGCAGACCGAAATCAATGGTAATGCAAAGTCAAATTACCCTTCAGATGATCGCTCCCACGCTAGCTTCCATGGCCCTCATCGAGAAGACGACCAACAGGAGTGGCTAAACCTCCACCTAGTCGCCACAACTCTGACTCTTCTTGTTGAGACCAATAGCCCGGGCCACCCTCAACATAAGGAGACAGCCATTACAGCCACCATCCTACCCAGGCCCAGGCCCAGCCCCAGGATGATCCAAGAATTCACCAGGTGCACCAGGCGCAAGTCAAGAATGTTGAGGACTTGGACCACCTATTATGCAATGAAAGTATTGCAACAAAGGTTTGGACTCACTTTGCTCAACTATTTCATGTTCCACTTATACATAATCAATCTATTGAGCGTCGAGTCAACCAGTGGAGATCTCTCACCAACCACTCCTCGAGATGGCATCACCTTCGAGGGTTGGCTCCCTCTTTCATAGTTTAGGAGATCTGGCTAGGCCAAAATGCGGCTAAATACGATAACTAGAAATTTTAGGAGACTTGGGTGATCCACAAAGTATCAATATGGCTGAAAGAAGTAGGAAACCTCCTGACAGACCCAGACAAAAATTCCTTTCTCCATGTTGTTACCTTGCAGTCCTTGGGGATAAATGCTAACACAGAGGACATAGGTGGCAAGACTCAGATTGTGAAATGGATGAAACCAAATAGGGGATGGCTGAAATTAAATGTTGATGGGTCAGCTAGGGCAACCCGAGGGAAGGTGGAGGAGGGGGAGTGTGCAGAGACCACCTGGGGTGATTTATTTTTGCTTTCCATAATAACTATGGCCCAGTCACTAACACCGTCGCAGAAGCTCAAGCAATTGTAAACAGGCTGAAATACTATGAGGCGATGGGTTTATCAGACATCATAATTGAAACTGACTCCTGAATCATTGTAGAAGCAGCCACTAACCCCCGAGTCACAGGATGCTGGAGTATATGGTTTCGTATGGGTATCATTCGAAGAATGATTCGGCCGCTCAATCTGCTCTTTTCTCACACCCTCCGAGAAGGTAATTCAGTTGCGGGACGGTGTGGCGAAGATTGCAAGCGATGGGTACCCGAACAAGCTCTATTGTAACAAAGTTGACCTTCTAAAAAGCATTAGAGGCTCTCTAGTGTTGGATAATGTTGGTGTGGGACTGATTAGGAGCAAGACAACTAAGAAGGGAGTGGGCTGAGAATCTCTGATTATTTTTTTCAGACAGGCCCCTGTTTTCTGCACATGATACTGGTTGAGACTGTGCTACCTGGGGGTGGCAACCGCAAGTGCTAGCAGCCACCTCCCACCTGATGAGACGAGTTTGGGCTGCTCATCATACATGAGGTAAATTGGGCAGCTAAAGTGTGTGTTGGATATGGCTTCACGTGTTCATTGCCTGCTTCCACGATTGCAGAAAAACAAAATGAAAGTGGCCTTATGGAATGGCAGGATACAAACCTGCTACTGCTCTTATAATGACCCTGTTTTCAGGCCTATCCCAGTGGGACTGCAGGATTGTCTATCTGTGACGCCATTGCTGTGGATGACTGGCTATAACAATATTCTAACAGGACTGATGCTTGAATGGGTGTGTGCTGCAAGGCTGATGGTTGGTGGTAGTTTGGTTGAGGCTGAAGTTTGAAGTCATGTGGCTGTTAGCTATTCAGCAGGGCCAACCGGTTGTCTGAGTTTCTCCAATTGATGCTTATGTGGGGCAGTTGTGGCTCCCGACTTCAATAAAATTCAGATGTTCCACCGTCTCGATGCCTGAAGCAGTTCCCTCTCCTCCTATGTCTTCTTCTTTTGTTTTTTTCTCCTATTTTCTGTTTGCCAATTAGGCGAAATGAGAAGTGAGGCCTAATGTTACCGTGGAACCCACCCCAAAAGTCCAGTATGTACATCCTTATTTCAAATTAACAAAAATACATGGGGTTAATCCCGATTTTAAAAAACAATGTTCTCTTAAATTTAAATAAATAAATAAAAACAGAGAGATCCGCCGACACTGTGGCCACCAGAATGATCACCTGAGATTTGGATCTGCTTCATTTTTGGGATGATGTCCACCCCACCGTGATGGAAAAAAAAAAGGCCAACATCAGCCCCCATTATTCACCAATGATGGGGCCACAAGATCAACGGCTGGATTAAAGCAACCATAATCATACAGAACTAAGTTCACATTCAATGGGAAAGTTCCCTGAAAATACAATCATATCATATAAAAGTTTGGAATGCTAACAGCCGCATCTTCACATTTTATTTCAGATCAGTTGCCCTTTATGTCTTGGAGCTTTTGAGGAAGTTGATAAATTCATTCATGTAGTTTTCATGGAGTGTCTGATCACTGAAAATGGCCTTCATATCTATCGATTTAAGCCTAAACCTTTCTCCCTCCTCTTCGACCATGGCCAGCCTCAGCGATCGAGCGATCGCATCCCTGTGGAAGGACCCATCGTAGTTTATCTCAACTTTTATAGCCAGACCCTTGTCCACCAACATCCTCGCATCCAATGAATGGACGTTCGCAAGCGGCAATACGATGAGCGCATGCCCATACTGGACGGTCTCAATGATGGACGACCACCCAGAGTGAAACAAGGATCCACCGATAGAAGGGTGGGCCAGTATCTCCAATTGAGTGACGCAAGGGAGAACGTGAGGTCGAGCACCGTCTTCCTCAATAGGATAACTATTCCGAATCCACGGAACTTCTCTGGACTCCTCACAGAGACTTTCTCGAATCCACGAGAAAAGAGAGCAAAAAATAGAAATAAATTCTAAATAAATTCGAAATAGCTTAATTAATTCATAAAAATGAGTTCACAACCCTTTAAATAAGGGTACTAAGCAATGGGAAAGAAATCAGAATCAAACTACAACTAGGACTCCTAGAATTCGCGACTTACTATAAATAGTAAACTTACTATTTATAGACGGTCGTGATGTCTACTAGTGCGCAAGGTTTTCGGCCAAAAATAGTAAGTGTCCTATTTGGCTTCACCAACCCGTTCTCCTAATTTTTCTAAGCTCTTTTCACGTTGGGCGCAACTCCTAAAGCCCGACGGATGAAGAGTTATAAGCAAACTAAAACTTACCATTTATAGTAAAAACGAAATTGAAACAGGGAAACGACCGTCAAATCAGGGGTTTCTCGCAATTCTGAGCGTCGCAACCCGGCATAGCAGGGTTGGTTGGTTAAAGTAGCTCGTTCTGCCCCAAAATCATATATTTTTCGTCCGCTAACTCATCCCGGATTGCGAGATACGCCTGATTTAAGGTCTGATGGTCCAGATCACTTCTGTCGCCGACCGGGCCTTTTCTGATCCATCTTTGCCATGTAATTGTCCGCCACCCGCTCTACATCACTGAGAGGCCCAACCCATATAGACAACCCCACGACTGCCGATCTGGCTCTCGAATCCCGGCGGAAGGGTATCCATGTCGTTGGTTGCCCATATGGGAGCCCTGAGGGCCCATAGAAATGGCAAATTAGAGAGTTGAAGGCCAAGGGCGATCTCATACACTCGATCTCTGCTCAGTTCACATTCACTTCCAAAGCAAACGAACACCACCGATCTGTTGGGCTGTTCATCGAGCCATTTGAGTGTTTTAGCCCACTTGGGGTCGGTTGTTTCTCTCTTCTCTGGTGGCGTCGGTGGAAGTAATCCGACTGGAATGACCGGTCTCTTGACCAATTTCTTGAGTAAGCCCAAGTACTCCTCTTGGAACTCATTGCAACTCCGAACTGCCAATGCCGAGCACCCTTGGAGTGCTAACACTAAACGATCCAAACCCGAGAAGCCCGATGCATCTGGGCTCATAAGCCAACCGTAGAAGCCAGCGGTCTCATGGGGCGAAAAGGCAACGGACGACTCGAATTCAAACCACTCAGGCGGGGACGCCAGACTCTCTGGTGATGGCCACTTTTTCTTTAGGCCGTCTGCGACCGGCCGAAAGAATGCATTTACGGTAGCTGAACAAATAGAGAAGAAGACACGAGGGATGTTGAATTCACTTGCAACATTGCCCACCCAACTGGGGAAGAAGTCATGGACTATCCAGTCCGGCGATTCTTCGGTAATGAACTTCTTGAAGGCTGGCTAGGAGAGATCGAAGGCCTTCATCAAGTACTCGCCGCTTCCTTGGAGGATATCGACAGTGGCCTCGGCGCCTTCAGGTAGGCCGTCCACCTTCGGCAAGGGAAGCTCCACCAGATTGATCAGAGCCGTTAGATGTTGTGGGATCTTGGGTAACCTTTGGATGTTTTTTTGAGTGGTGAGGAAGGAGATTCGGATGCCAGCTTTGGCTAAGGCTACGGAGAGCTGAAGGAATGGGATCATATGGCCAAAGGCCAACCATGGAAGCATGACCACATGCATGCCATCAGCCATGGCTTACCAAATGCGGTTGATGGGTGGGGCCCACCTTTTCTACGCCACTCACACTTCTAAGGGAAGAGAGGAAGTACTTTGGTTTTATAGCTCAAAGGAAAGGTTACACTGGTCACATTTCACCACCATTTTTTGGACTGTCCAAACACAATAACTATGGCCCAGTCACTAACACCGTCACAGAAGCTCAAGCAATTGTAAACAGGCTGAAATACTAAGAAGCGATGGGTTTATCAAACATCATAATTGAAACTGACTCCCGAATCATTGTAGAAGCAACCACTAACCCCCGATTCACAGGATGTTGGAGTATATGGTATCGTATGGGTATCATTCATTCTGGGTATCATTCGAAGAATGATTCAGCCGCTCAATCTGCTCTTTTCACACACCATCCGAGAAGGTAATTCAGTTGCGGATGGTCTGGCGAAGATTGCAAGCAATGGGTACCCGAACAAGCACTATTGTAACAAAGCTGACCTTCTAAAAAGCATTAGAGGCTCTCTAGTGTTGGATAATGCTGGTGTGGGACTGATTAGGAGCAAGACAACTAAGAAGGGAGTGGGCTGAGAATCTCTGATTTTTATTTTTTTTTCAGACGGGCCCCTGTTTTCTGCACATGATATAGGTTGAGACTGTGCTACCTGGGGGTGGCAACCGCAAGTGCTAGCAGCCACCTCCCACCTGATGAGACGAGTTTGGGCTGCTCATCATACATGAGGTAAATTGGGCAGCTAAGGTGTGTGTTGGATATGGCTTCACGTGTTCATTGCCTGCTTCCACGATTGCAGAAAAATATAATGAAAGTGGCCTTATGGAATGGCAGGATACAAACCTGCTACTGCTCTTATAATTGTTGGCTATACAAGCCAAATTTATCGGCTTTACAAAGCCTTCTAACAGTACACACCACAAGTTTGTTGGCTTTACAAAGCCTTGAGAGATAATTCAAAACACCTCACAAGAAGGGAAGAAAAAAAATAATTTTACTTGCTTTTTACTTGTTGTACTGATGCTGCACACACACTTTGTGATCGGATACATAGTGTCCTTTTATAGGCTTTTACACCTAGTGTGAAATACCTAATACACCCTCATTCTATAACATTAAATCTAGCAGTTTCAAACGTTTGGAAATTCCACTAGCCACAGCACGTGGAAGTCATGGAAATAACCATAACGTGTGACTGTTTCAAACACGTGAAAATTGCAGAGGTTTGCTGGAATATCTCAACCGTCCATTTGGTTTGGACGTTACAACACTCCCCTTCAAACCAAAACAGGTTTCATTCCAAGCATTGACCTTAGTCGTCTGAATGTATCCGTCGGTAATGCCTTGGTGAATATGTCCGCGACCTGTTCAGTGGAGTGACAGTACTCCAATTTCACCACTTTCTGCTTCACTTGATCTCTGAGAAAATGGTATCGAGTATCGATGTGCTTGCTCCTTCCATGCTGCACCGGATTTTTGGCTAGCTCGATTGCCGACTTGTTATCCACATATATGACTATGGATTCTTCCTGCGGATGCTTCAGCTCCTTTAGCAGGTTTCTCAACCAAATCGCTTCACAGACAGTGGACGATGCTGCCACGTATTCTGCTTCACATGTGGACAGGGCGACCACACTCTGCTTCTTCGAATTCCATGTGAAAGCAGTCGTTCCGAGATAGAATACATAGCCAGTGGTGCTCTTTCTTTCATCTTGGTCACCTCCCCAATCACTGTCTGAGTATCCATATAGCATTGCTTCATCATTGTATGGATAGAAAAGACCGAATTCCATTGTTCCTTTGATGTACCTTAGGATTCTTTTTGCGGCTAGCCAGTGTGATTCTTTTGGCGCTTCCATGTACCTACTTAGAAGCCCAACACTGTAGACGATATCCGGCCTTGTGATTGTGAGGTACCTTAAGCTTCCAATCAGACTCTTGAACATAGTCGAGTCAACGCTTCTTCCTTCTCCTTCTTTTGTCAGCTTCAGGCCTGTTGCTACAGGCGTGTTCACGGCATTGCAGTCTGCCATCTTGAACTTTTTAAGCAACTCCTTGGCATACTTTTTCTGTGATATATAAATGCCGCCAACTTGTTGTTTTACTTCGATGCCCAAGAAGAAGGACATCAATCCTCCATCAGTCATCTCGAATTCATTGAACATAGCATGTTTGAATTCTTCAAACATCGCCTGGTTGTTTCCTGTGAACAGTAGATCATCAACATATAGGCATGCTATGAGGATGTCGCCATGAGTATTTTTCTTGATGTAGACAGCATGCTCATATGGACATTGGACGAAACCGTTCTCTTGAAGATAGTTGTCGATGCGTGCATTCCAGGCACGAGGAGCCTGCTTCAACCCATAAAGGGCTTTCTTCAGTCGATACACTTTGTGTTCCTCCCCTTGAACAACAAAACCTTCAGGCTGCTTAACATAGACCTCTTCTTCCAGAATTCCATTCAGGAATGCAGATTTCACATCCAATTGGTAAATCATCCAACTGTGATGGGCTGCAAGGGAGATAATCATCCTCACAGTGTCAAGGCGAGCAACAGGAGCGAAGACTTCTTCATAGTCCACCCCGTACTTCTGTTTGTAACCCTTTGCTACGAGCCTTGCCTTGTAGCGATCTATTTTACCATCAGCATTTCGCTTGATCTTGTACACCCATTTGACGCCAATAGTTCTTTGGCCTTGAGGGAGTGAGATCAGCTCCCATGTTTGATTCTTCTCGATAGCATGGATCTCTTCTTCCATAGCCTTTCTCCAACATTCTTCATTCACGGCCTCCTCGAATGTGAGAGGCTCATGGTCCGCATACAAGCAGAACAAATTTATTTCCTCAGTTTCGGCGTATATATCGTTGAGGCTCCTCATTTTGATCGGAGCCATGGGTGAGGGAGAACTGGATGATGACGTGCTGGCTGAATTTTGATTTGATGGAATACTTCCAGAGGAGATGGAACGTATTGTTGGACTTCTGCGTGTAGACGATTCGGCGGAAGAGGGTGTTGCAGGTGTCTGCTCCTGGTTCTCATGCTTCTCTTCTTCATGTTCTTCAACATCGACTTGATTTTCTTTGGCTGAATCTTCCTCGTTCCATTTCCAGGCTTCTTCCTCGCAGAATACAACATCTCTACTTACCACCACCTTATTGGTTAGTGGGTTGTAGAGCTTGTACGCTTTCGATACTTCACTGTAGCCGATGAAGATGCACTTCTCGCCACGATCATCAAGCTTCTTCCTTCTCGCTTCTGGAACTTGAGCATAGGCGACACACCCAAAGATCCTTAGGTGCGCCACACTCGGTTTGTAGCCACTCCATGCCTCCTGTGGTGTCATGTTTCTTACACTCTTGGTTGGACACCGATTGAGCAAGTAGGCAGTACATGCAACTGCCTCTGCCCAGAAGCTTTTTGGCATGCCTTTCTCTTTGAGCATGGTTCTTGTCATGTCGAGGATGGTGCGGTTCTTTCGTTCTGCAATGCCATTCTGCTGTGGCGTGTATGCTGCAGTGTATTGTTGTTTGATGCCTTGTTCCCTGCAATACTCTCGAAAGGCATTTGAGGTGTACTCTCCACCTCTGTCAGATCTAAGGGTTTTGATTTTAAGACCACTTTCTTTTTCAACAAGGGCCTTAAAATTTTTAAAAATAGTAAAAGCAGCAGACTTTTCTTTGATTACATACACCCACAATTTTCTACTGAAATCGTCAATGAAGGTAATAAAGTATTTATTACCTCCAAGAGAGATTGGTTCGAATGGTCCACAAATGTCAGTGTGAACCAACTGCAGTGGTTCCTTTGCTCTTCTGGACACTCCACTTGGAAAGGAGTTCCTTTGTTGCTTGCCGAGTGTGCACGCCTCACACACATGTTCTGGAACTTCAATAGTCGGCAAGCCATGCACCATGCTTGATGAGGATAAGAGTCTAAGGCCACTGAAATGAAGATGCCCAAAGCGAAGATGCCATCTCCATGAATCATTCTTCACGAGTCCATAGAGGCATTTCTCAGCTTTTGTGTAAATATGGAGCGGAAACATGCGATTCTTCGCCATTTGGACTTGAGCCACAAGTCTCTCGTGTGCATCTCTTATAGAGAGAGAATGGTTTTCCATGTGTATGACATACCCCTTCTCAAGAAGTTGGCCGATACTGAGGATGTTACTTTTCATGTTTGGTACGTAATACACATTGGAGATAAAATTCGGCACACCATTCTTCTGATAGATTTTAACTTTTCCTTTACCTTTCACAGGAACTTTTGATGAGTCTCCTAGACTCACATTGCCACGAGCATCTTCTGCCAGTTCCACGAACAACTCCTTCTTGCCACACATGTGGTTACTCGCACCAGAGTCAAGATACCACACGTCATGTTGATCACATGCTTCTTCTTGTGCAAGAAGAAGTGTTGAGTCTTCTTTTTCATGATTTGATGCTTCTGCATAATTAGAATGCTCATCTTGATCTACTGGTTTGCTCCAACAGTCTGAAGCATAATGGCCAAACTTGTTGCAATTGTAACATTGAATATTTTTTGTATTTCCACGACCACGCATGGAACGACCTCTACCATTTCCTCTTCCACGAAAATTGGTAGTCCTTTGTTGATTTTGTGATTGGCTTGGATAATATCCACGCCCTCTGCCTCTTACACGATTGCTAGTGCCACGGCTCCCTCGTTGTGTATAACCATTCTTTTGTTCATTTAGAGTCAACTTAGACTCTAAGGCATGTTCAAGCATTGAACCCGCATTCTTTTGCATTCGTTGCTCATGTACTTGCAACGAGCCCATTAATTCTTCAATGGACAGATTTTCTAAGTCCTTTGATTCTTCTATGGCAACAACCACATGTTCAAATTTGGTTGTGAGGGATCGAAGTACTTTTTCAACAACCCGTACATCTTCGATCTTTTCACCATTTCTTTTCAAGTTGTTAACAATAACAAGTAGCCTTGAAAAGAAATCAGAAATGGTCTCACCTTCCTTCATGTATGAGGTCTCGAATTCAGCTCTAAAAGTTTGGAGACGAACCTTCTTCACACGATCAACTCCTTTGAAGATTGTGCTTAGAATCTCCCATGCTTGCTTGCATGTTGTCGCTTCAGCGATCCGTTCAAAGGTGGACTCATCCAACCCTTGATAGACAAGAAACAAAGCCTTCTTGTCCTTCTTTCTTTGATCTTTGAGGACCGTCCTTTGATCAGCGGTGTAGAGAGCTTCTGCTTCCGTTGTAGGTTCTACATACCCATCGGTAACAATCTCCCATAGATCTTGCGACCCGAATAGTGCTTTCATCTGGATGCACCAATTTTCATAGTTATCCTTAGATAACTTTGGAATCTGTGGCTGGATCGAGGATGCCATCACTTCTTCACACTACGGATCAACAACACCTTTTTTTTCTTTTTCTTTTTTATATAGCAGTGGCAACAACTTGATCACACGATCTAAACCTTCAAACTGTACCTGGTCCCACGAGATCGTCTTGCTCTGATACCAGTTTGTTGGCTATACAAGCCAAATTTATCGGCTTTACAAAGCCTTCTAACAGTACACACCACAAGTTTGTTGGCTTTACAAAGCCTTGAGAGATAATTCAAAACACCTCACAAGAAGGGAAGAAAAAAAATAATTTTACTTGCTTTTTACTTGTTGTACTGATGCTGCACACACACTTTGTGATCGGATACATAGTGTCCTTTTATAGGCTTTTACACCTAGTGTGAAATACCTAATACACCCTCATTCTATAACATTAAATCTAGCAGTTTCAAACGTTTGGAAATTCCACTAGCCACAGCACGTGGAAGTCATGGAAATAACCATAACGTGTGACTGTTTCAAACACGTGAAAATTGCAGAGGTTTGCTGGAATATCTCAACCGTCCATTTGGTTTGGACGTTACAACAATAATGACCCTGTTTTCAGGCCTATCCCAGTGGGACTGTAGGACTGTCTATCTGTGACGCCATTGCTGTGGATGACTGGCTATAACAATATTCTAACAGGACTGATGCTTGAATGGGTGTGTGCTGCAAGGCTGATGGTTGGTGGTAGTTTGGTTGAGGCTGAAGTTTGAGGTGGGAGGAAGCTTTGCAGCTAGCGGCATGAAGGCATGTGGGTGTTAGCTATGCAGCAGGGCCAACCAGTTGTCTGAGTTTCTCCAATTGATGCTTATGTGGGGCAGTTGTGGGTCCTGACTTCAATAAAATTCAGATGTTACACCATCTCGACGCCTGAAGCAGTTCCCTCTCCACCAGTGTCTTCTTTTCTTTTCTTTTTTCTCCTATTTTCCGTTTGCCAATTAGGCAAAATGAGAGGTGAGGCCTAATGTACATCCTTGTTTCAAATTAACAAAAATACATCCTTGTTAATCCCCATTTAAAAAAAAAATGTTCTCTTAAATTTTTAAAAAAAAAAAACCAAAAAAAAAAAAAAAAAAACAGAGAGATCCGCCAACACTGTCGGCCACCAGAATGATCACCTGAGATTTGGATCTGCTTCATTTTTGGGATGATGTCCACCCACCGTGATGGAAAAAAAAAAAAGGCCACCAATGATGGGGCCATAAGATCAACTGCTGGATTAAAGCAACCATAATCCTAGAGAACGAAGTTCACATTCAATGGGAAAGTTCCCTGAAAAAACAAATCATATCATATGAAAGTTTGGAATGCTAATAGCCACATCTTTACATTTTATTTCAGATCAGTTGCCCTTTATGTCTTGGAGCTTTTGAGGAAGTTGATAAATTCATTCATATAGTTTTCATGGAGTGTCTGATCACTGAAAATGGCCTTCATTTCTATCGATTTAAGCCTAAACCTTTCTCCTTCCGCTTCGACCATGGCCAGCCTCAGCGACCGAGCGACTGCATCCCTGTGGAAGGACCCATCATCGTTTACCTCAACTTTTATAGCCAGACCCATGTCCACCAACATCCTTGCATCCAATGAATGGACGTTCGCAAGCGGCAATACGATGAGAGCATGCCCATAATGGACGGTCTCGATGATGGACGCCCACCCGGAGTGAAACAAAGATCCGCCGATAGAAGGGTGGGCTAGAATCTCCAACTGAGGGACCCAACCCATATAGACGATCCCATGACTGCCGATCTGGCTCTCGAATCCTGGCGGAAGGGTTTCGATGTTGTTGGTTGCCCATACGGGAGTCCTGATGGCCCATAGAAATGGCAAATTTGAGAGTCGAAGGCCAAAGGCAATCTCGTACACTTGATCTCTGGTTAGTTTACATTCACTTCCAAAGCAAACAAACACCACTGATCTGTTGGGCTGTTCATCGAGCCATTTGAGTGTGTTGACCCACTTGGGGTCGGTTGTTTCTCTCTTCTCTAATGGCGTTGGTGGAAGTAATCCGACTGGAATGACCGGTCTCTTGCTTAATTTCTTGAGTAAGCCCAAGTACTCCTCTTGGAACTCATTGCAACTCCGAATTGCCATTGCCGAACACCCATGGAGTGTTAGTGCTAAACGATCTATACTTGAGAAGCCCGATGTATCTGGGCTGAAAAACCCACGGTAGAAGCCATCGGTCTCATGGGCCGGAAAGGCAACGGACGACTCGAATTCAAACCACTCAGGCGGAGATGCCAGGCTCTCTGGTGATGGCCACATTTTCTTTAGGCCGTCTGCGACGGGCCCAAGGAATGCAATTACGGTAGCTGAATAAATAGAGAAGCAGACACGAGGGATGTTGAATTCACTTGCAACATTGCCCACCCAACTGGGGAAGACGTCATGGACTATCCAGTCCGGCGATTCTTCGGTAATGAATTTCTTGAAGGCAGGGTAGGAGAGATCGTAGGCCTTCTTCAAGTACTCGTCACTCCCGTGGAGAATATCGACAGTGGCCTCAGCGCCTTCAGGTAGGCCGTCCACCTTCGGCAAGGGAAGCTCCACCAGATTGATCAGAGCCGTTAGATGTTGTGGGATCTTGGGTAGCCTTTGGATGTTTTTTTGAGTGGTGAGGAAGGAGATTCGGATTCCAGCTTTGGCTAAGGCTATGGAGAGATGAAGGAATGGGATCATGTGACCAAAAGCCAGCCATGGAAGCATCACCACATGCATTCCGTCAGCCATGGCTTACCAAATGCAATTGAAGGGTGGCCCCACTAGAAGGGAAGAGAGGAAGCACTTGGTTTTATAGCTCAAGGGAAAACGTTACACTGGTGACATTTCACTACCATTTTGGACTGTCCAAACACAAGGTTTGAAGTACCGAGGGTGTATGATCTAATACCCCGAAACAGATTATTAATCCTCGGTGCAAACTAATTGCGCCATCATCAGTGGATCGTATTAATAGATCAGACTGATCCGATAATCCTAACCATCTGATTTTGTTTGTTGAATTCCAAGTCGTCCAATTGGATGATATGGAATATTTAATCCATACGATTTTCAAGTTAGTGTCCATCCATAATGTGTCCCACGACTCAGATGGTCTAGATTGACATAGATCTATGCCAAGTTTACAATGGGTGAGTCAAGGATTATTGAAAAATGATGGTAAACTATCTTTGTATGGAGTGAGAGCTTATGGTTAGGATTCACTTGGATTTTATTGTGAATTTTGGTTATTAAACATCAATAATTAGAGCCGACAATCTCAACGGTGCAGATTGATTTTGTACATAATAAAATTATATATCATATTATATTCAGTTGGTGCATTAAACAATCCATCCGTTTGGAATCTTGCCTTTGGATATTGTCGGGTACTGCATGTGAGAGATGATAAGGTACAGCCAAAAATACCCTGGTCTGTGGTCAGTCCACTCACTCCTGCCTACGTGATAGCTTTGTAGGTAATCCGTACCATGAAACTGATGGGCCCCATCAAGAGGATCATGTGATAGAAAAATCATTTGAGCCAGATTGTTATTGGGCCACACCATTGGAGTCAATGGACAGCCCACAGTCTATCTGACGATCTCAACCATTTGATTTTGTTTTTTTGAATTCCACGTCAATCAATTGGATGATTTGGAGTATTTAATCCACAAGATTTTAAGTTGGTGTCCATCCATCACGTGTCCCACAATTTTGATGGTCTAGATTGACATAGATCTATGCCAAGTTTACAATGTGTGTCCCCACAAAATGGTGGTAAACAATCTTTTTATAGACAGAGGGGATGGTTAAGATTCACTTGGATTTCATGTGAATTTTGGTTATAAAACATCCATGATTAGAGCCTACAATTTGGACGGCGCAGATTGATTGCATAGATTAAAATTATAAAACACGCATGATTGGATTTATATCATAATTAAACAATTCCTCTGTTTGGAAGCATGCTTTTGGATGGAGTCGGCCCTATTTGGAATCATGTTTTTGGATGGAGTCGTCTATTTTAAGTTAGTACTGATGAGGTACAGCTAAAAGTACCCTGGTCTGTGGTCTAACCCACTCATTTACATTAATGGGATGTTTGATTTTCAATTTCTGATGGTAAATACACAGAAATACATAATTATTACTTACTCCACGCGTTTTGAAACTAGCCATGAATTACATTTCGAAAATCGGTCCATACAAACCTTTTTATTACTGATTTAAATATGTGGGCCCCACCATAATACATGTGAGTTATCCACACCATCTATCCTTTTAAAAAGTACGTTTTAAGGCATGAGCCCAAAAATTCGGAAAATCAAAAGCTCAAGTAGACCACACCACAGGAAACAATGATCATTCAGACGTAAATGGTTCAAAGTTGTTTTCTCCCCTAGGCCCACATTGATGTTTATTTGTCATCCAACCCGTTCATAATGTCACACAGTCATGGATAAAGTGGAAACAAAAATATCAGTTTGATTTAAAACTTATGGGTCCTCAAGAAGCTTTCAATGGTAGGAATTCAATTCCCACTGTTTCCTGTGGTGTGGTCCTCTTGATCTTTGGATTTGCCTCATTTTTCGGCTAATGCCCTAAAATGAGTTGGCTAAAGGGATGAACGGTGTGGATAAGACACAAACATCATGGTGGGCCCCACGATTTAAATTTTTTCTCCTCGGGTGATGTGAGGAGTGTTATAAATGAAAGGTGGCGGTCAACATCACCTTGAAAATCCAACTGAAAATATAAGGGTAAGTAATTATTACTCATTTACATTGAATTACCTCTGTAATTAGAAAATCAAACAGACCATATACTAGCTTTGTAGGAAATCCGTACCATGAAACTAGTGGCCCCCATCAGGAGGATCATGTGGTAGAGAAATCATTGGATTAAGATTTTTAAATGCACCACACCATGGAAGTCAATGAATTGCCCACAGATTTTTAAATGCATCACACCATTGAACCACGACCCTCCAAATCGATCGTGGTTGTCATGTAGCAAGGGTCGTGGTTGTCATATTATATGGGTCGTGGTTGTCACAGGTCGTAGTTATCATGTTATATGAGTCGTGGTTGTCATGTTATACAGGTCGTGGTTATCATGTTATATGGATCATAGTTGTCATATTATAGGGGTCGTGGTTGTCATCCGAGTCGTGGTTGTCACTGGTCGTAGTGTTATATGGGTTGTGGTTGTCATGTTATATAGGTCGTGGTTGATATAGGTCATAGTTGTCATGTTATATATGTCGTAATTGTCATATTATAAGGGTTGTGGTTGTTACGTGACATGTATAGTTCGTGGTTGTAACGTAATAATGGTCGATGTTGTGATGTTATATGGATCGTGGGTCCTATTGTGATTTGTAGGGCCCACCATATCGTTTATTTGCCATCCAATCTGTTCATAAGGTCACAAATACCTATACGAAGAGAAAAAACAAATTTCATGTTGATCCAAAACTTTTGTGTCCCCCAAAAGGGTTTCAATGGTAGATGTTAATCCCCCGCTGCTTTTTACAGTGTGGTCCACTTTATCTTTAGATCTGTCTTATTTTTAGTCACAAGCTCGCCAAATGAATGTACGATTTGGATATAACACATCCCTCGTGATGGGACCCATAGAACACGGAAGTGGATTGGCTGGTGTACCAAGGACGCAGATTGTGTCCTACCCCAGCTCGGACGGTAATCCATCCGGGCAGGGCTCTGTAGGGCCTTGCGTGATGTAAGTGTTTCATCCAAGCCGTTAATCGCTTTTCTCAAATCATTTTAAGGTATGAACTAAACACTGAGCAAGGTACAGGGCTTAAGTGGACCACAAAGTGGGGATTTAATGTCCACCATTAAAAACTTCTTGGGAGCCGGAGAAGTTTCGGATCAAGCTAGTATTTGTTTTTTCACTTCACCCACATCTACATGGTGGGCCCCATAGAGCCCTGCCCGGACGGATTACCGTCCGGGCCGTCCGGGCAAGGTAGGATGTAACCCCACAGTGATGTATTTATTATATCTACACCGCTTATCTATTTTTAGAGATCATTTTAGAGCATCATCTAAAAAATATTCATATCCAAAAATCATATGGACCACACCACAAATAGCAGCGGAGATAATGATTTTCATCGGTAAATAATTCCTAGTATAGCCCTTTGGGGATGAACGCGGTTTCGATGGATCCGAGGAACCAAGGTCTCTGAATCCATAACAGTGGGGCCCACCTTGATGTGTGTATTCTATATCCACGCAGTCCATCCGATTTTCCATCTCACTTTAGTGCATAATACCAAAAATGAAACAGATCCAAATCTTATATGGACCATACCAAGGTGGTGAATATTGAACGCCCACTATTAAAAAATTCCTAGGACCACCACAATGATTATTTTCCATCCAAACTGTTGATAGGTTACGGATCTAAATGACGGTAAAACACAAATATCAGCTTGATTCTAAACTTTTGTGGGCCTAGGAAGTTTGTAATTATAGTCATTCATTCACTACTGTTTTCTATAGTGTGGTCTGCTTGAGAACTGGATCTGCTCTATTTTTAGGCTCATTCCGTAAAATGTTATCAAAAAACAGATGAACGGCATGGATATAAAAAAATACATTACCGTGGGTCCCACAGTCACGGATCCTCTTTGGGGATGGAGTGTGGCACGAAGTCAATGTGTCCGTTCCGTTGCACCGTTGAATTTAGGCCTCTTGCATTACACCGAACCATCCATTTTCTAGTGATTTACAGGGCAATTCCTCGGGCCGTGCTGTGGCCCGCGAATGGATGCTGTCGAACCAAAGATGGAGGGATCCAAAAATGGACGCTCGGTCGTTCCTATGGGCGCATGTGTGGTAGAGGTGAGTGAGGCTGGTCATTGAACCCATCGCTCGCCTCATTTGGAAGCAGATTGGCTGGTGTACATCACATCAGCTATATAGCTGCTGTAGGTACGTGTCGTGCGAAGACGAGTACTGACGCTCACGGATTGGCTACTCCCCTGACACCAGCCAATGGCTGGTGGTCGGTGCTCCGTGGTACCTACCATGATGTATATGTTTCATCCATGACGTCCATCTAATTTTCTAGATCATTTTATAGTATTACACAAAAAATGAGATATATTCCAATCTCAAGTGGACCACGTTAGGGGAAACAGTGTTAAATGAACGTGGACCATTAAAAACTTTTAGGGGGCCATAAAAGTATTGGATTAAGCTGATATTTGTTTTCTCCCTTCATCTGGGTCTTTATGAGCTAGTCAACATATTGGATGTCAAATAAATAGTACAGTGTGCCTCAGGAGGATTTAAATGCTGATATCCAATCACTATTGCTTTCCTGTGGTGTAGTCCACTGAGATTTATATCCCTCTAATATTCGGGATAGAGCCCTAAAATGATCTTTAAAAATGGATGAACGGAAGGGATGAGAAACATACATCATGGTGGGGCCCACAGAGCACCGACCACCAGTCAGGGGGCTGGTGTCAGGGGAGTAGTCAATCCGTTTAAATGAGATCAAGGTCACATGGCCCACAGTTTAACTCAACCTACAGGTATATCCCAGGTGATCTTCATGGTAAGCTGACCTCTTGCATGGTACAGATGTTTCACACAGCAGTCATGTTGGGGACTGCGGAAGCACACATACGAGAAAGCATACAGAGGAAGATCTAGGATGGCAACACAACGGGAGCAAGCAAAAGGGTAAAGTACTCAGGTTTTAACATGGGATAATCTTTTTGAGAAATAATTAGGGCACAAAGTCATAAATAAATACTATGAAATTAAAATTATAAATAAAAAGAGCTTACTCGATTTGAACAACCTTGAATCTCATACTTGCTGCACCCTTTAAGCCACTTGAATGAATCTGAAAACTCTTATAAATATATTCTAATCCTGTTTACACCACATATATATATATATAAATATATAGCCTTGGGAAGAATCCCAAACAGAAAAAGGAAACTGGAAAGAATTCCATCCCAAACGAAAAAGGAAACTTGGGAAGAATTCCAAACGAAAAAGTAAATATAAAACTTGATTAAAAACATCGAATAAAACATGCTTATCTAAGAATTCCAGTGCAACCTCCTTAAGAGAAAGAATTTTACAAAACCACTAGCTTTTTCAAAATGGTTTTGAAAAAGCCTCCTGATTCATTGATGTGATGCTTTTCCGTCTCCTTAATTATCACCAAATGGGTAAATGGTTTGGGTGGCCCCACCATAATGTTTTCCTAAAATTCATCTCAACTACCGCATGCATTACCCCATGTTAGGCCAAGGGTCTTAAACATCTAGGCCCACCTGTTATTCAAGTGACCACATGATGTACATTGTAGTGTGGCCTAAGTAATTCATGGATGATTATGAATTTTTTATCGCAGCATAAATCTTTGTTTGGACTCTAATGGTTGGAATGGATTTCATATAATTATGACAGTGGGTCCTATAAAAATTAAGGGTGGATGTATCTTTCCTAACTAATTCATTTGGTGTGAGTCAGCTTTTTTTTTTTTTTTTTCAAATGAGCAAGTCTTCCATAAACAGCACAATGGCTCCCATCCCAAGCAAGAGCAAGCCCTTTATAACTTTTTTATTATTCTAAAAGAGTCTCTTACAATGAATGAAGGTAGGACTTTGATTTTCAGCCGGGCTTACGTTATTTTAATGAAAGATCTACACCAACTATTAGATATTTAGTCTCGTATTAATTAAAGATTAAAAAATTCAAGTAAACCTATGATTCTAGTGAGCCACACCAAGGGAAACAACTGGGAGAGACATGTCCACCCTTCATTTTTACAGGATATGAAATCTACTTCAACTATTAGATGCTATTAGATTGTACAGTTGTAAATATTTTATTATAGGATTTTCCTTATTAGATTGAATAGTTGTCAAATCTCTTATTATAAGTTTTTCTTTATTAGATACAACTAGCAATAGGTTGTACTATACCTATAAGAAAGACTTCTCTCCTTTGTATGATATATTGAGAAATAAAATTGATTTTTCTCACCTTACACGGTATCAGAGATAACTTTCCTTTGCTTATTTTCTGTCTATTTTTTTGGTGCTCCGTAGAAGCGCAGAAATTTGGTGTTCCTCTTTCAGATTAGTCCTAAATGGCTACTTCATCGGCTACTTCACCTGACCCCAAATCCAATTCCACCAATGTTCAAGCAATTCATGATTCTTCCAATCCACTGCACCTTCACCATTCTGATCAACCAGGTATTACACTTGTCTCCCAACAACTCAATGGTGACAATTATGCCACTTGGAGTCGCGCCATGACCGTTGCGTTAAGTGCCAAGAACAAGCACTGTTTTATTGATGGATCTTATCCACAACCATCCATCTCCTCTCCTGACTTTGCATCATGGACTCATTGCAACAATATGGTCCTCTCTTGGATCCTCAATGCCCTCACAAAGGAATTGTCCAATTCAGTCGTCTACATGGAATATGCTTATGACGTGTGGACAGATCTGCGAGATCATTTTTCTCAAAGCAATGGTCCCCGTCTCTTTCAACTGCAACGATCCATCTGCTCCCACACACAAGGACAGACTTCCCTTGTAGTCTATTTTTCTGGATTGAAGACATATTGGGATGAACTAATTTTTTTTACTACTCTCCCCGTGTGCACTTGTAGCGCTGCCAAGGATATCATTCCTCTTCAAAATCAAGAGCGTCCTATGCAGTTCCTCATGGAACTCAATGAAAGCTATTCAGCAATCCGAGGTCAGTTACTTTTAATGAATCCTCTCCCTACTGTCAACAAGGCATACTCCCTTCTTCTTCAAGAGGAAAAACAACGTGAGATCTGCGCTCCCATCCAGTCATCTGATTATGCAACAGCACTAGTTGCTCCATCCATGGGCCTCTCTCGCAACTCTGGACAAAACTCTTTTAAGGACACTCGTGGTCGGCACCGATCTCCCCTCATTTGTGCCCATTGCGGATGAGTTGGTCATACAAAAGATAAGTGCCATACACTCCATGGTTATCCTCCAGGTCATCGTCTCCATGGCACTACTCCGAAAAGACCCCCTAAAACATCCACTCCTGACAATCCAGGCTCTTCCAACCACGCTGTGTTTCCCCCCACTTTTACTCCCGATCAGTACCGCCAAATCTTGAATCTACTCGATAAAGGTACTACACAGCCTACGGCCAACCTTGCAGGTATCTCCTCTTCCTCTACCATTTCTTCTTCTCCTTCTTCATGGGTCATTGACACCGGGGCAACCACTCATATGTCTCCTTCATCCTCTCCATTTCTCACTCTCCCAAAGTCTCTTCAGTCACCTTACCCACCGGCCAACTTGCACCTGTTTCCCATATGGGCACTGTCCATCTCACACCATCTATCTCTCTTAAAAATGTTTTATTTGTTCCCTCCTTTCGTTTCAACCTTTCATCTGTTAGCCAATTAACCTGTTCTTTAAATTGCTCTGTCACATTTTATCCTGACTTTTGCATATTTTAGGACCTACTTACGAAGACGACGATTGGACTGAGTAAAGAGCAAGGTGGCCTTTATCACTTTCTACCACAAGCCCCTGCCGCCTTCATTGCTTTACGTTCTTCTTCGGCCTCTTCAGCCCTTTGGCATCAACGTCTTGGACATCCCTCAAATGCTCGTCTTCACCATCTATCAAATACTTTTTCTAGTATTTTATTTTCCAATAAATTTCATTGTAATGTTTGTCCTTTAGCCAAACAAACTCGTTTACCATTTCCTTTAAGTTCTATTACTACAAATGATCTTTTTGATTTAATCCATGTTGACATTTGGGGACCCTATTCAGTTCCTGCTCATTCTGGTGCACGTTATTTTTTAACAATTGTCGATGATTTTTCACGTGCAAGTTGGACCTTTCTCATGCGTCACAAATCTTCCACCAATTCCCTTCTTCGCTCTTTTTTTGCTATGGTTGCCACACAATTTCACAAGAAAGTTAAACAGATTCGTACGGACAATGGTATGAAATTTTTTTCACATAACTTTCAATCACTCCTCAAGAAACTTGGTATTATCCATCAACATTCATGCCTCGCCACCCCACAACAGAATGGGGTCGTTGAAAGAAAACACCGACACATCCTTGAGGTTGCACGTGCCTTGCGATTTAATGCACATCTTCCTCTGGCTTTTGGGGGTGATTATATTCTTACAGCTATATATCTCATTAACCGCCTTCCCACCCCCCTTCTTCCAGAAGCAACCCCAATCCAAAAACTGACCTGTACACCTCCGCACTACTCTCATCTTCGTGTTTTTGGTTGTTTATGCTACGCTTCCACCTTATCTCAACATCGTGATAAATTTCAACCCCGTTCCCGTAAGTGCATCTTTGTGGGCTACCCATATGCACAAAAAGGTTACCGCATTTTTGATATTTCCTCTCGTGAAACTTTCATTTCAAGAGATGTTGTATTTCATGAAGATATTTTTCCTTTTGCCAATCTTTCCACTCCTAACATGCATGTTTTCCCTCTTCCTTCTGCAGAAGCAGATGACTCCAACATCCCTGCCCCTACCCCCTCTACCGAATCCCCTACTATTCCCCCTCCTGCATCCTCCCCACCTCCTTCCCCTACTCCTCCCTCCCCCACGTCCACCCGTCGTACTACTCGTCCCTGCCATCCACCAGTTTGGCTACGTGATTTTAAGTGTTTAAATGTCGCCATGCCTTTTTCCCCAGCATCGTCCACTTCAGGTAAGGTTCCTTCCTTCCCAATTTTTCGATTTCTTTCATATTCTCATTTCTCACCACCTCATCATGCTTTTCTCGCCAATATCTCTTCCATTGCCGAACCTACTAGTTACTCTCAAGCTATAAAAGCTCAATGTTGGCGTGTTGCAATGACAAAAGAAATCAAGGCCCTTGAACAAAACAATACCTGGACGCTCACTCCTCTACCTCCCGGTAAACTCCTTTAATGTCCACCATCCATTATGTAGGTCCCATCTTTGATGTGGACCGTCCATCAAGTGGGGCCCAGTTAAAGTGGATAGTCCATCATGCTAGGCCACACTTTAATGTGGGTCATCCATCATGTGGGGCCCACCTTTGATGTAAACCATGCATTGTACGGGCCCACCTTGATGTGGACCATTTATCATGTGGGGGGCACCTTTGATATGGGACATTCATCATGTGAGCCCACCTTTGATGTCCACCATCCATCATGTGAGTCCCACATTTTCTATGGACCGTCCATCATGTGGGGCCACAATTTGATGTGGGCCATACATCATGTGGGTCCCACCTTTGTTGTGGACCGTCCATCATGTGAGACCCAACCTTCAATATGGGTCGTTCTTCATGTGGGTCCGCCTTTGATGTCAACCTTCTATCATGGGGCCACACTTTGATGTGGGTCGTCCATCATATGGGGCTACACTTTGATGTGGGGCATCCATCATGTGGTCCCCACCTTTGATGTGACTGTATGAGCCCACCTTGATGTGGACTACTCACGATGGGGAGCCCACCTTTAATATGGGTTGCTCATCATTTGGGTCCACCTTGGAGAGATTGTAAAGAGAAGAGAGGAGGGTGAGATGGAAATTACTTAAAAATTTTAAAGGCAAACTTGTCAAAAAATTAATAAAAAATGTTTACTCACTTAAGGTAAATAAGCTCTAAAACAAAAGGTGACCTCCGGCTTCATTTATTTTTTAAGAGTTTTTTGGCTTTTTTTTTTTTTTTTTAAAAAAAATAAACTCTAAAATTAGAGCTTTAACAAACGGTCTATTTAAAAATTTAAAACTTAGTTAAAAAATAAAAATAAATAAATAAGCTCTTATTAGTAGAGACGCAAAATAGCACCCATGAATATAAAATATATATGCATGCTTAGAAGTATATCCATATAATGTTCAGTGGGTGCATTGAGCAATCATTGTCGTTGAAATCATGCTTTTGGTTGGAGTGGGTCTTTCATGTGAGAGATGATAAGGTACAACCAAAAGCACCTTGGTCGGTCTAGTTTTGTAGGAAATCCGTACCATGAAACCGGTAGGCTCCATTGGGAGGATCATGTGATAGAAAAATCATTTGAGACAGAGGTTGAAAATCTCCTCCAACTTTGGATAACTCCGCCGAACGTCTTCCCAACATTGCTAAAAACCAAGGTTGAAAATCTCCTCCAGCTCAGCCGTGCTCTCCTTGAAAGCCTTGAACGTCTCCACGACTATCGCTTCCCTCGCAGGGATCAAGTCCTTGACCTCAGTCAATCTAGATTTCGCATCGACTACTCAACCCTCCGCCTCAGAAAGGTGAGAGACTCCACTTCCACCACCCAAGCAACCAGCTTGGCCTTCTCCCTCTGCTCCGCGACGAGCAAAGCAGTGTTGATGGCCTTGTCCTCCTCGACGACCCTCTAGGCCTCAGGCAAGGCCTCGATCTCACCTTGGGCCGCCACCCTAGCCTCCATAGCCGTTGCCAGCTCCACAGCTTTGGCTTGAAGCTCGGCCCTAGTAGACTCGAGCCTCCGACCTGCCTCTTCGAGGTGGCCCCTCAGCTCGAGGAAAGCATGACAGGAGGCGAAAACCTCGATGGCGCATTGCAAACAAAAAAGGAAGGCAACAAGAAGTCAACCTACAAGAAAGAAAGAAAACGTATATTAAAAGAAAAAGGGAACAAATGTCATCACCTTAATCAACATCGACACCACCCCCGCCCAGTAAGGGTTTGGGCTACAAGGTGAGTATAGAGCCGACCTCCTCTTTACTCACGTGGCGGTTATTCACCGCCATGTGACGAGGAAGGGGTGCGGGAGCTGCTGACCCTGTAGCCTCCTCAGGAGCCTGGTGCCCCGAGGTGCTCCCCAAAGCTACCTCTTGGCGTCCTGAGCTGCTCCCCTCCACTATCTCCGGTTTCACAGCTGTTGCGGCCTTTGCCCGTTCGTCCTTATCGCAGGTTGGGGATGACTCAAGGTCAACAACCTCCATCAAGGCTAAATTCGAAGGAGGAGCACCATGAGCTGAACCATCTGAGGCAACTTCTTGGAGCACCACAGTTCCTGCAGCCGCCTCCACTAGCTCCGACTGCTCAGCTGAGGGGAGACCTCGGGGGGAGGTACTGATCCACCAGTGCCAATCTTCGAAGCCTCAACTCCAGGAACCAGTCAGACTAAGGACGAGGGGTCATCTTTCCTAGAGCTCTTCTCAGTTGTTCCAGCTCTGCTATAGAGGGGAGCTTCATCCTCTTCGGCGAAGGGTGATCCACCATCCCTGCAAAAGACAATAAGCACAATAGTCAGAAAAAATGGACAAACCTTTTGAATCCACGAAGACAACATACCTGCTAATTCGACTGCTGATAAGCCAACCTACTCCAAGAGAGTCAGAGTGATCAACTTCCTCCAATTCCTCTAATCCAAGCTATACTCCCGAGCGATCCTAACTTGGTGGAGTTGGGTCAAAGTGAGCTGGGGCAAGCGCTAGGTGAGAGCTGCAAGAAGACATAACCAGGATTAGCCAAAAAAAAAAAACTAACAAAACGAGCAGAACAAACTGCAAATGACCAGAAGCCACAACTCGGAGTTTCGACCTGGGGAGGTGAACTTGGTAGGGACCTGAGATTGCAATCTACCCAGCTCCGCCGCTGCGGCCTCCCACTTTCCTAAATTAAAGAACCACTTATCATTTTAGCCCTTATTAGAGGAGGGATTTTGAGTGATAAGGGTCTAGCCTTTGCTCGACCACGAAGCAAAATAATACCAGTTAAGAGAACCCGGACTAGTCTTGGCCCGATACAAGTATAGGAGCTCGTCCATAGTTAGCTCGATGTGACCAAGCTAGTGCCACAAAGTGTAGCTCCCAAAGATAGCTCGCCGCATGTTAGGATTAAGCTGTCCTCGGGCAAGCCTTAGGCGATGTGCTACCTCCCTCACGATTGGGTGGAGAGGCAGCCGTAAGCCGCAAGAAAAGAAAATAGGGAAAAGGGCTACCTCTACCTTAGGAGGATGGTCCGAAAGTTTCCCGATCTCAAGTAACCTTAGCCCAACCTAGTTAGGGATGTGAAACTTCAACCAAAGGGCAACTAAATCCTCTAGCTAGAGCCTTGAGCTAAAAGGACCTAACGACAAAGTCGGTCCTTGAGAAGACGAGGAAGTTGCCTCCGCCTAGGGTGGCAAAACTTCCTCGTCTTGAGCTGCCATCACGGAGATGGTTTGCTTGATGACACGTTTAGTCGAGAATCCACGCTATCGTGAATGGACTTCCCATGGAAGGCCCCGAACACAAAGATTCCCTTGGAGCCCTCTAACAACATCGCAGTGAATGTAAAAGAAAGAAAATGAAGGAAGGTAACACGACAAGAAATGTGAAACTTCAACCAAAGGGCAACTAAATCCTCTAGCTAGAGCCTTGAGCTAAAAGGACCTAACGACAAAGTCGGTCCTTGAGAAGACGAGGAAGTTGCCTCCGCCTAGGGTGGCAAAACTTCCTCGTCTTGAGCTGCCATCACGGAGATGGTTTGCTTGATGACACGTTTAGTCGAGAATCCACGCTATCGTGAATGGACTTCCCATGGAAGGCCCCGAACACAAAGATTCCCTTGGAGCCCTCTAACAACATCGCAGTGAATGTAAAAGAAAGAAAATGAAGGAAGGTAACACGACAAGAAATGTACCAAAAAAAACTTAAGTGTTGGACGGCCTACTCAGTGAAGAAGAAGATGAAAAAGAGAGAAAAGGTCAGCATAGTTCAGACTTCGCATAAACCAATGAGCGAAAGAATGAGGGGAAACCCCTATTTATAAGAACCCCGGATAAAGGTAATTTAATGCCCGCATTAATTGCTGAGATGTGAAGGGACACCTCGACCCATGATCTCCTCCATGTGGCAGCTCGGGGTTCGCTCTCAACCCGCATTAATGAAGCGGGGACAGATGTTCGCCTATGAGTCGCACAAAGGTGAAGCAACGCTCGCATGCATGTATCCTCGTATAGAACCACTATCATAATATCTTCCTCAATCATAGCAACATGCGCCATCTCTTTCCAATTCCCGCATTAATTATCAAGTGACAAAATCGAGGAATACTTATGGAATGAGCTGACCTCCTCAAATTAAAAAAATAAAAAACTTTCTGCTCATACATCAATTCAAATATTCTTCCTTCCCAAGCTTATGAATATGAAACTCGGAAGTAGGGGGCAACTGTTATGGGTAAAATTGAGCTGACCTAATGTATGAGACACATGGCAACGAGAGCATCCGAACAAACTCTCAGAAATACCTAAGGGTTAGAGAAAATGAGCTGAGCAGAGAGACTCACTGATCGAGATGAAACAATTAAACCGGTTCGGAAATAAGACTCGACAACAAACCTACAGATCTCAACTACAAGCACCAATCCTGACCCTGGATGATAACCTCGACTTTTACTTTGTACGGCGACCTCGATCTTAACTTCAACATCGACCTTCGATCTGACCTCAAGGTCGGATGCTGACCTCGGCCTCGGATGTCAACCTTTGGTTCAGAACAAAAACATCCAGAGAGAATCTTACACTGTATATGGACGAGATTCCCTAGCGAAGTCTCAACTGAAAATCACGTCAATCGAGACATAATCAGAAAAATATTTATGAATAAATTTTTATTCCAATACGGGCCTCTCTATCGTATCTTATAAATCTACTCAGATACACAAACTACCTCGCTAATGTATAAATACATCACCCTGCCTAAGAGAAAGGTACACACAACTATCTCGATTCTACTATGCATACCGTGAGTCCATACCCCTGACTTAGGCATCGGAGGGTTCCCGGCCACAACCGACACCCCTAGTGTCTCCTTGCTCTCCATTCATTCATAGGTAGCTAGAGAATCACAAGAGGTAAAGCAGGATCGACCAGATTTGAGCAACAACATACTAAATTAGCAATAGGGCACGTATGAATACTTAAAAATGGGTAACAACACATGCCATAGCAAGATTTTCTTGGGAAATGCTTTTAAGTACTTATATGCATGTGCTAGAAAACCACATGTGACACATGTGGATGCTTGAAAATGTACAATGTCGCATATGACATATTCAAGTGTTAAAGTTCCTTTATGTATATTATACACATCCCCGGATAGCTCATTCTTCTAGAGAAAGCGGTGAGCTTTTAAAGAAAGTGGGATTTGAAAGTGAAAGGTTGTGTTTGAATACCGGTAGTAGCAAATATCCCTTCGCTGTATTCTCTACATGTGGGGCACAATAGATCCGCAATGTCCCTCCCTCAGCAGCAGACCGGAATCAATGGTAATGCATAGTCAAATTACCCACCAGATGATCGCTCCCACACTAGCCTCCACGGCCCTCATCAAGAAGACAACCAACAGCAGTGGCTAAACCTCCACCTAGTCGCCACAACTCCGACTCTTCTTGTTGAGAACAATAGCCCGGGCCACCCTCAACACAAGGATACAACCATTACAGCCACCATCCTACCCAGGCCCAGCCCCAGGATGATCTAAGAATTCACCAGGTGCACCAGGCGCAAGTCAAGAATGTTGAGGACCTGGACCATCTATTATGCAATGAAAATATTGCAACAAAGGTCTGGACTCACTTTGCTCAACTATTTCATGTTCCGCTTATACATGATCAATCTATTGAGCATCGAGTCAACCAGTGGAGATCTCTCGCCAACCGCTCCTAGAGATGGCATCACCTTCGAGGGTTGGCTCCTTCTTTCATAGTTTGGGAGATCTGGCTAGGCTGAGATGCGGCTAAATACGATAACCAGGAACTTTAGGAGACTCGGGTGATCCACAAAGTATCAACATGGCTAAAAGAAGTAGGAAACCTCCTGATAGACCCAAACAAAAATTCATTTCTCCATGTTGTCACCTTGCAGTCCTTAGGGATAAACTCTAACACAGAGGACATATGTGGCAAGATTCGGATTGTGAAATGGATGAAACCAAATAGGGGATGGCTAAAATTAAATGTGGATGGGTTAGAGAGGGGCAACCCAGGGGAAGGTGGAGGAGGGGGAGTGTGCAGAGACCACCTGGGGTGATTCATTTTTGCCTTCCACAATAACTATGGCCCGGTCACTAACACCATCACAGAATCTCATGCAAAAGTAGACGGTCTAAAATACTATGAAGCTATAGGTTTATCGAACATCATAATTGAAACTGACTCCCAAATCATTGCAGAAGGCCACTAACCCCTGAGTCACATGATGCTCGAGTATATGGTACCTTATGGGTATCATTCAAAGAATGATTCGGCTGCTCAACCTGCTCTTTTCTCACACCCTCCAAGAAGGTAATTCGGTTGTAGATGGTCTGGCGAAGATCGTAAGCGATGGGTACCCAAACAAGCTCTATTGTAACAAAGCTGACCTTCTAAAAAGCATTAGAGGCTCTCTAGTGTTGGATAATGCTGGTGTGGGACTAATTAGGAGCAAGACAACTAAGAAGGGAGTGGGCTGAGAATCTCTGATTTTTTTTTTTTTTGCAGATGGGCCCCTGTTTTCTGCACATGAGACAGGTTGAGACTGTGCTACCTGGGGGTGACAACCGCGAGTGCTAGCAGCCACCTCCCGCCTGATTAGACGAGTTTGGGCTGCTTATCATACATGAGGTAAATTGGGCAGCTGAGGTGTGTGTTGGATATGGCTTCAAGTGTTCAGTGCCTGCTTCCACGGTTGCAAAAAAACATAATGAAAGTGGCCTTATGGAATGGTGGGATACAAACCTGCTACTAATCTTATAATGACCCTGTTTTTAGGCCTATGCCAGTGGGACTGCAGGACTGTCTATCTGTGACGCCATTGTTGTGGATGACTGGCTATAACAATATTCTAATAGGACTGATGCTTGAATGGGTGTGCTGCAAGGCTGATGGTTGATGGTACATAGTTCGGTTGAAGCTGAAGTTTGAGGTGTGAGGAAGCTTTGCAGCTAGTGGCATGAAGGCATGTGGTTGTTAGCTATGCAGCAGGGCCAATCAGTTGTCTGAGTTTCTCCAATTGACGCTTATGTGGGGCAGTTGTGGGTCCTGACTTCAATAAAATTCAGATGTTCCACCGTCTCGACTCGCGAAGCAGTTTCCTCTCCTCCAGTTTCTTCTTTTCTTTTCTTTTTTCTCCTATTTTCTGTTTGCCAATTAGGAGAAATGAGAGGTGAGGCCTAATGCTATTGTGGAACCCACCCGAAAGTCCAATATGTACATCCTGTTGGCTTTACAAACCAAATTTATCGGCTTTACAAAGCCTTAGAACCGTACACACTACGAAGATATATTTAAAAAAAAACACTTTTTTTTATTTACTTGTTTTTCAATGTTGCTGCACTCTTACTCTGATCGGATACATAGTATGCCTTTTATAGGCTTTTGCACCTATTGTAAAATGACTACAATACCCTTACTCCATTAACTGCATTAACTAGAGCAGTTTCAAACGTTTTGAAACTCACCAGCCACACCACGTGGAAAATGTGAAATTTGTGGCTGTTTCAAATGCTATGAAACTGCAGCATCTGAACCGTCCATTTTGGTTTGGACGTTTCAACACTCCCCTTCAAACCAAAACAGGCTTCATTCCAAGCATTGACCTTAGTCGTCTGAATGTATCAGTCGGTAATGCCTTGGTGAATATGTCTGCGACCTGTTCGGTGGTGTGACAGTACTCCAATTTCACCACTTTCTGCTTCACTTGATCTCTGAGAAAATGGTATCGAGTATCGATGTGCTTGCTCTTTCCATGCTGCACCGGATTTTTGGCTAGCTCGATTGCCGACTTGTTATCCACATATATGACTATGGATTCTTCCTGCGGATGCTTCAGCTCCTTTAGCAAGTTTCTCAACCAAATCGCCTCACAGACTGTGGACGATGCTGCCACAACTCTGCTTCACATGTGGACAAAGCAACAACACTTTGCTTCTTTGAGTTCCATGTGAAAGCAGTCGACCCGAGATAGAATACATATCCAGTGGTGCTTTTCCTTTCATCTTGATCACCTCCCCAATCACTGTCTGAGTATCCATACAACATTGCTTCATCATCGTATGGATAGAAAAGACCGAATTCCATTGTTCCTTTGACGTACCTGAGGATTCTCTTTGCAGCTAGCCAGTGTGATTCTTTTGGCGCTTCCATGTACCTACTTAGAAGCCCAACACTGTAGACAATATCCGGCCTTGTGATTGTGAGATACCTTAAGCTTCCAATCAGACTCTTGAACAGAGTCGAGTCCATGCTTCTTCCTTCTCCTTCTTTTGTCAGCTTCAGGCCTGTTGCTACAGGCGTGTTCACGGCATTGCAGTCTGCCATCTTGAACTTTTTAGCAACTCCTTGGCATACTTTTTCTGTGTATATATAATGCCGCCAACTTGTTGTTTTACTTCGATGCCCAAGAAGAAGGACATCAATCCTCCATCAGTCATCTCGAATTCATTGAACATAGCATGTTTGAATTCTTCAAACATCGCCTGATTGTTTCCTGTGAACAGTAGATCATCAACATATAG
>JAJHSJ010000012.1:4939001-4995367 GCA_021015155.1 Magnolia officinalis | reverse complement strand
ACCATCGACGCGCCACTACAAATGGTCCAATACCTAAAGAAGGCCTATGATGCGTTGCGATCGCCATTCGAATGCCTGGTGGCCAACCTCTTGCCTGATCTGATAGTGTATGATTTCGCGTCATGGTGGGCGGCTGAGATCGCAGCTAAATATGGGGTGCGGTCTGCCTTCTTTAGTGTGTTTTCAGCTGCTTCACTTGCATTCTTGGGCCCACCATTGGAGTTAAAGTACGGTCACAAGCGGACCAAGCCGGAAGACCTGATGGTGGTACCCGAATGGGTCCCGTTCACTTCGACTGTGGCCCACCGACCTGATCAAGCCAGATCCATCTTCAAGAATTTGAATTTTCCCGACGGTTCAGGATCGTCGAGTGGCCAACGGTTTGCGTTGGCCTTTGAAGGGTGTGACATTGTGATTATAAGAAGCTGTAGAGAATTTGAAGGAGAGTACATAAATCTACTCAAAGATCTCCACCAAAAGCTAGTCATCCCCGTTGGCCTACTCCCTCCATCACCATCAAATCCATTGATCGGAACGGATTCAACGATGTGGTCCACTACATTTGAGTGGCTCGATCAGCAACCATCGAATTCGACGGTGTTCGTTGGATTTGGCAGCGAGTACAAAATGACTAGTGAACAAGTGCATGAGCTAGCATTTGGGCTAGAGCTATCTAAGATGCCATTTCTATGGGTGCTCAGGAAGCCAGAAGACACAATTGACGGCTCAGATCTCTTGCCGAATGGGTTTGAGGCCCGCACCGCCGGTCGTGGAATCGTGACCGTTGGATGGGCCCCACAACTGGAGTTACTGGCTCATCGCACCATTGGAGGGTGCCTGTTTCACTCTGGGTGGGGGTCCATCGTGGAGTCTCTCCATTACGGGCATCCGTTGATTCTGTTGCCCATGATGGCTGATCAAGGGCTGAATGCTAGGCTATTGGTGGACAAAGGGGTGGGCCATGAGGTGGAAAGGAATGAAGATGGATCGTTCAATAGGGGTGCGATTGTAAAGGCCATGAGGCATGTGATGGTGGATAAAGAGGGAGAGCCACTAAGACAAAAGGCTAGACAGATGAGGCATGTTTTTGGCGATGGGGAGCTTCATCAGGACTACATACACCGTTTTCTACTGTATTTTGATGATCTTAAGAGAATGGGCCACGCTCATTCCCTTCAAAAGGACTAATCGTGACCATTGGATTTAGAACTCTAGATTTTAAAGGCAGTGTTATAAGAGCAATGACCCATTACCAATCCTCCCTAAACTCATCTATACGTGGCCTAAGTTGGCCCACCCATGATCATAATGACCGTTGTATGGGATGGGTCCCACATCACCCAACCGTTGCTCTAATGTTATGTTTATGATAACTCATTAGAATAATAATAAATAATAGTTTGAAAATCAGTTTTAAATCTGTCCATCAAGCATGCCGCTACATTTTCACCATGGATCTTAAAAATCAGTCCAATCCAAGATAGATACATGTGGACCACACTTATACGTAATTGTCTAAAATCATGCGTAAAATCTCTAAATTTAGTGGCATGGCCCACTTCAGTCTTGGATGTCCCTTAATCCTGGTGGGGTACATCAGGTGAATAGATTTGATGGTGGACCCCACGCAGAAATAAGACGATTTTAAATGGATCGATCAGGGCATGCTAACAACTAGCTCCATCGAATGATGGTTCCATATCTTCTGCACATTGCTACGTTGGCACATATGTTCTGGTTTACCATGCTTGTGAAGTTCAGGCAGATGGAGGTCAGTGATCTTAAATCATGGTGGCGCCGTTTGGCAACGAATCGCCAACAAGAGGATTTCTTATCAAAACAATAAGTACTCTCTAATTCTTCTCTCTTGTTATTTTTCGTCTTCGATTCTGTCATGAATTATATAGAGTTTGGGATTTTCCACCACGGCAGGAGAAACTGTTATGTGGGAGAGGGGTGCTTTTAGCCGTTACAGAAGAAATTAGAGGGGAATCGTTTTGAGAGAAGGTCATCAATGGCCATACATTCTTAAGCTTCTCCTAACATAGACAGTGTAGCTAACCTGCTTAAAAGAAAAGAGAAAGCACGTAAAAGAGACTTGAATGCAAGAGGAATGTATTGTACTAACATAAGAGAGCTTACAACTTCTGAGGTGACTTCTACATGAAGTGTTACGAAAAAGCATTCAAACATGCTCTCAACACAATCAAAATAAAACTAAAAACCAAAAAGTTAAACCAAAACTCAAAAGCTAAATGGAAAAACATGAGACAAAAGGTACAAAAACACTTAAGTATTTATGTGGAAAATCCTTACCGAAAAAAACCATAGCACAAAGTGACAATAAAATTAAATATGATAAATGAATTACAAAATATTAGATGAACTTACATATGTGAAACCCTTTGAAAAATTCTAGCCTCCCTTCAAAGCCCTCTTTAAAAAATGTTAAGCCCTCTTAATCGTACATTAATCCATATTACACCTATATTTACAACATAACCCCCGGAATAAGAAATAAATCATGCAATTATGCAAAATCGTATGCGTCGTCGATCTAAGCATTGACTGTTCAACATTGATCAAGCAACCCTCAATTGATTGACAGACGTGTGTTCACTCAAACATGCTCTAAAGGGTCTAAAGAATTTATAAGTATTTTTCGAATTGTATCGATTGCTCAAACTTCCAAAGTCGATCGATCAAACCTGTCCAGAACTACCTAGAAACCAATCTATATAATCTAAGGTTCACTCGATCAATTGATCAAGTTGTTCAATCACTCAAAACCCCTTGTTTTATATACAGATTGAAGACATCCAGATAACACCTAGGTTCACAAGATAGTAACTTAAAGCATTTTTCTTCATCAAAACAAGGAAAACCATAAAATACTAGCCTTACCCCTCTCTCTCTCTCTCTCTCTCTCTCTCTCCTCTCTCTCTCTCTCTCTCTCTCTCTCTCTCAATGCATAAGGAAACTCTTTATGGGGTATGCATAAAAAGAGAGGGAAAGAAAACATTTTGGGATCTAATTTTAATACAATCATATCCCAATTCATGCTTGCTTCGCGACTAATATTACACAAAGATTGATGCGGGGATCTTAAGAGGGCGTTTGAATAGTATTAAATTACTTGAGATAGTTACCTATGCTCTAAATAACTTAGTTTTTACTCATCCAGTAAATAAGTATGTTTAGTAAACAACATACTAATTAACTTCTCTTCTCGTTTCTATTGATGCCACTTTTTAGCAACTTATTAAAAGTAGGAAAGAAAAAAAAAAAATCTAATTGAAGTGATTAGTTAATTTTAAGTAAAAAAGTTGCTCATAAATAATCATAAACCAAGCTTACCTAAAATAAGTTAATTATTTACTTTTGTAAGTAGAAAAAATAACTTATTTGGCGGTCTCCAAACGGCCCCTAAACGTCTGATTGGAGTTGAACCATTGATATGTTTTTCTTATCCCCATTTTAACCTTATATCTGATGCCAAAAAAGAGCTGGTTTTGATAGTAAATATTGGGTGAGTTCTGTAACAGGCCCCATCTACAATGGACCCACAACTTAAAAGTTCCTTGAGATGCACGCATACTACATTTACATGGGTCTGTGATGCTGACATCCAATCCGTCCATCATGTGCGCTCCCTCGCGTTCTCTTGTATGCCCAACATTTAGGTGGATCCAAAACTCAGATGGACCACACCTTAGGAAACAGTAGGGATGGGGCCAATCACCATAAAAAAATCTTCCAGTTGTTACGTGAGGCCCACCGTGTTCTGTATACACCATCCAATTCATTCAGGAGATGCATCCCACCGGAATGGACCAACATTCAAAAATCAGGCCATTCCAAAACTCTGGTTAGCCACACCACATGATTCTCATTGTGCCTGGCGGGATGGAACGGTTAGGATCATCCAAACAGAAAGAGGCCATGGCAATCCAAGGAAGACCCAAATGGATTACCGTCCAACCAGTCAAGGTGGGCCCGCATAAGATCATGAACAGAAAAAAGAAGGAAAAAAAAAAGGCCTATCTGTCCTTATCCTGCGTGGTGCATATGTAAGAGATCTGATCCATTCATTAAGTTAGTCCGACCCCAAAAGGAAAATCTGGTTCATTGGCATTTGCACCTCAATGTGGATAGATTGGAAAAAGACTCATCTAAGAATTTCAAGTATTTCAGGTCGTACATTTGTTTTGCAAACAATAGCCTGACTTACAGGTGCATCAACCTGACTCTTGAGCCAGAGTATCAATGTAATTGTACTGTTTTGATTGATGGATTGGACCTTGGATTTATAGTATGGTGCCCTATTGGCACGTATGTAGCATATGCATGAGCTGTATTGCACATGCATGTGAGCTTAGCAATGTTCAAAAATAAAAATTTTAAAGAATGTTTTATTATACTCAAGTTGCTGCTATGACAATTGATATACAGCCACTCATATATCATACAAGTGGCATATATTGAATTCAAATAAATTTGAATAAGTTGAGCCCTCCTCCATAGCATTTTATCCATGGATGCTTGTTTATGGAAATAAAGCCTTTGGATATTTTTCATTTAATTGTCCAATAAATGTTCATAAATCTACTACTTAGATTATGTAATAACCATAATTTTAGATTCATGATCCATCTACACTCCGTAACATAATTTGGATCATTTAATTTGACTGTGTGTCATGCTTGTGATTTTTCGTGCCTGCATGTCATCCGTTACATTTTTCCGGAGTATCAAAGTTTTTCTCATTTTGAAGGGGGAGTCTTGCGAAGCTCGCCTATGGCACGCATAGCCCAAGCTTTGTAAGCCAAGTGATATAAGTGTTTTATCCATGCAGTTCATCCAATTTTCAGCTCATTTCACGGCATGAGTCCAAAAATGATACAGATTCAAAGCTCAAGTGAACCCACCACAAAAAATGATAGGGATTGTATGCACACCACCAAAAACTTTATAGGGCCCATAGTAGTATTTTATTTGCCATCGAAACTGTTCATAAGTCATAAAGACCTGAATGAAAGAACATAAATAAAAGCTTAATCCAAAATTTATGTGGCCCCCACAAAGTTTTCAATTGTGGTTATTTAATCTCACCGTTTTCTATGGTGTAGTCCACTTGAGATTTGGATCTCTATAAATTTTGGGTGTATGCCCTAAAATGACTTGGAAAAAATGGATGTGTATGGTAGGGCTTGGGCCACGTCGTGCCACAGGAACATGGTCCACTTAAGATTTGGATCCCTATCATTTTTGGGCTTGAGTTGGAAAAATTGGATGTATATGGTAGATAAAACACATGCATCACAGTGGGTGCTATAGAGCTTGGGCCACGTCGTGCCACAGGGATATCCCCGTGGTTGGTACAGGCAATCCACTTATGTTATCAATATCACTACACGACCGCACCTGCTAATATACTATGTGAGGGATGATCCTAACCATGCATCACCAAGATTTCACCTTTAACATAACTCATGCCAAAAGATCATCCCCATCCACTCATCAAAGGGCAACACTAAAACATCAAATCTAAACTGCTGGCAAGTTTTATAACTATCATAGTGTGCATGTGAAGCATGTGAACGAGTTATCGAGACCAGTGGCATGCCAAGACATCTACACTATGGGGGGCATCTAATGCATGGCTCGGATGTCCAGTAGACACCCTGATGTAGAGCGGGTCGTGGACACTTTAGAGAAGGCCCGATTGGAGACTAAAGTGATCATGATTGTCGGAACCTTAAAACAGGCATACCTCACAAATTAGAATGAGTTATTCGACGTATCATATATGATTTTAGGGTAGGAGAAGATACTTTAGCCACCCAACCTGATTATGCCGGGTTGCCCATTCTGAATTTGTGAGATTCCATCATATCAACGCTCCAAAATCCTTTTTAATTCCATTTTTACTAGTTATAGTAAGTTTTAGTTCGACCATAGCTCTTAATCGGTTGAGTTTTAGGAGTTGTGCCCAACTTGAAAAGGGCTTATAAAATTTAAGATGATAGATAAATTGGACACTTACTATTTTTGGCCAAAAATCATGAAGTCTAGTAGAAATCATGACTATCTATAAATAGTAAGTTAAGTTTACTATTTACAGTAAGTTACTAATTTTATAGAGTTTGAGTTGGAATTTGAGTTTAATTATGAGACTTTTTCCGAGGTTTGATATTACTATTTAAATGATTGTAAATTTATTTTTATCATCAATCAATTTATTTTAAATTATTAGAAATTATTTTTCATTTGCTTCTTGTGGACTTGAGGAATCTCTACGTGAATTCTAGAGAAACTCCGTGGATTCAAAATAATTATCCCTAAAGAAGATGGTGATCAGCCTCATCAAGCCTCACAAAAACTCCATGGATACGGAGTAGTTATCCCTAAAGAGGTGATCGGCCTCACCACCTCTATCCCAGCATCACACCCATTGTTATAAAAGGTGACATTACATAGTTGACTTAGAAATATGTTTTGTCATGCCCGAAATTCATGGTAGGGTCCATGAGATGAATAATCCAAAGCCCATTAACACGCTCATTTCAATCCATGATAAGGCCTACTACTAGATGGATACTCCCCATCCATCCACCCTTTTGCATGTGTAGTGTGTAAAACAAAGCATTTAGGGTCTTTGTGAGCGGTTGTTATGCTAGTAGGCAGGATTATGTGCATTGTTGGGTTATCTATCACTAGGACCACTATAGATGTGTGGGGCCATCATCTGGTGATCTGGACCGTTGATCAGTAGCACTAGAGTAACTGTGTGAACCCCAAAAATCTCCTCCATTGAAAGATAACAACTCTTCCATATCTAAAGAACGAGGATGTTAAAAAAAAAAAAAAAAAAAACACACCGATGTACACACTTTCCGGCATGGCACGATAGATCCAGGATCCAATCCATACATTCAAATGACACCACTATATTAGTCCCTAGCCTAAGAATTAGAAATTTGCAAAACAAATGTACGGCTCCAAAAATTTTGGATGAAGTTTTTCTCCAACCCATTCATATGTTTCCAACATTGGAACCTACATGCTAATTGCATCAGATTTTCTTTTTGCGAAAACACGTACATGGTCAAACTAACCCGATGGACGGAGTAGATCTCGCAACTATATAGTCACATGTGGCCCATAAAGAAAATAAGGATAAATAGGTTATTTTAACCTCATTAGCAGGTTATGATTAGGGCTGAAAGTCGGGCGGGTTGGTGCTCAACCCTAACCCAAGTTCCTATACCTCAACCCTAACCCAACCCAACCAATTCTCAAGTTGGGAATTCTTAACCTAAGCTCAACCCAAGCGGACTCGGTCAGGTTGGCTGGGTCAGTCGAGTGAATATATGCTAATATTTTCATTATTACATTAGTCTAATATATTTTCAATACACGACTTATTTTTTTATACCTATGATTTTATTAATTATATATGTAGTTATTTACCGTAAAGAAGTTCATTTTCTCTTTTTTTTTTCTTAAAAAAAAAAAAAAAAAAAAAAAAAAAAAAAAAAAAAAAAAAAACCTAAAATATTTAAAAGTCATGTTGTGTAGCAAGTAATCTATTTGGGAGATGGAAATCCTGCCTATCTTGTTAGCTTGGGTCAGCAAAAATAACGTGGACCAATGAAATCCGACGACGTTGGAAGTTTATGTGCAATCAACATAAACTATCTGCACTCAATTATAATTTATAAGGAACTTATATATTGATCGAGTTCAGGTTTAGGTTGGATCGGGCAACCCGATACATCTGCCCAAGCCCAACCCAATGTCGGGTCAGTCGGGTTGAAACCGCCCGACTTTCAGCCCTAGTTGTGAGGCATGATTTAGGAATTATGAAAGCTGACAGCGTGTTTTGGAAAAACCAACATTCGTAAGGAGTTTTCCCGTAAAAATCCCTTAATTTTAACAAGAAACCTAGAACACTCCCGTATAGAATGGCACTCCTGTCATGTTCAACCACAATTTTCCTTGTATAAACTTGCCAGCTGTAAATCTCGACACATTTGCCACGTCATCCAACACGTGGAACCCTTGCCAAGTCACCCTCCCCTTCAGACCCGACCCGGGCCCGCTATTACCGAACTCCGCAAAGTAGACCTTCCCCTCGCACTTATCCTCACCCCCAGCTGGGCCCCACCCTTCTGGGCTAATCAGATCGTCTATCCTAGACTGCATGATCACCGTCCTTGAATACTCCTTCGCAGGCCTTCCGAGAAACGTACGGATCTGATCCCTTGCCGGATAAAGGTCGTTAGCGGCCGAGATCGTGCAGTTCTGCACGACGAATCCGGTGGTCTGGTAGTGGTCTACTCGGGCCTGGGCCATGATGGTGTTCTGCTGGCCCACCAATGGCTTCTTCGCAATGATCTCGCAGTTTTGGAAGACGGCCGCTGCGTCGCCGGAGATTATGTCGATGGTGCCGGAGATGATGCAATCACGGTAGAATTGACGGTGGGTATGAGCAAGGAGGGTGTTCTGGTAGCCGTCGATCCGGCAGTTGTAGAAGATGGACAGATCAGATTCGACAAGGAGAGCGATGGCTTGGGCTTTCTCAGGCCCAGCTATGTTTTGGAAGCCCATGTCTCTCGCCATGAATGCCATTCCAGAGACCGCTGGACAGATTAGCTTTTTGTTAGAAGATGTACCCTGGCTACTCTAAATTATACGATCCCACACGTATTAATGTGGTATGTGTGTGCAAGATCCAGTCCATTCATCGTGTGGGTCCGACTGTACATGTGTCCCAATCAAGAAATTAATTTGATCCATTCATCAGGTGGACCACAAGAGTGAGAAATGGATGGTCAAAAGCTGGCATTCGCTGCCTGCATGTAGCCTTCTGATGGTTGGTGGGGCCCATCTGATGACCATGGTTGAGGAATCCGGACCATTGGATGTTGAGTCATACAGACTATTGAATGCCGACATGATGCCCTCGTGATCCAAGCCATTCAATTTATTCGGCCCACCATGGGTGGCCGTGATATAAAAAGATTTCTACAGCAGAAGAATCACAGCCATTTGATTGGAGGACTCTTGTCCATCAATGCCCACTGATGCTCGTGGCACAGCCATCTCTCCAAAGTGCACGTGGTAGGGTAACTTATTAAATCATGGCCTTCCATCTGCTTGCACCTACTGTGGATGGAACATGATTCAAAATTCACATGGATCAGATGATCCTATCCATCTGATTAGTGGAAAACAAAATCGTTAACGGTCAGCATTCAGCCTGGAAATAGCTAAAGAAGTGATGGCTAGGATTGTCGGATAGTGTGAATTTTGAAACGTGTGGCATCCACGTTAGGGCCCACTATATAGACAGCTCTGACTGATGTCACTGTCATCAAGCAGATCGACTTATGGGTCATGGAAACGGATTGGCTACTCCCCCTGCCACGTGGCTGGTGGTCGGTGCTCTCTGGGCTCCACCAAGATGTATGTGTTTCATCCATGCCGTTCATCCACTTTTAAAGATCATTTTAGGCCTCGATCCCAAAAATGAGAAGGATATAAATCTCAGGTGGACCACACAATAGGAAAACAATAGTGATTGGATATCCACCATTAAAATCCTCCTAAGGCCCACTGTACTGTTTATTTGACATCCAATCTGTTGATTAGGTCATACAGACCTAGATGAAGGGAAAAAACAAAGATCAACATGATCCAAAACTTTTATGGGCCCAAAAAAGTTTTTAATGGTCTACACTCATTCAACAGGGTTTCTGTAATGTGGTCCACTTGAGATTGGGATATCCCTCATTTTTAGTCTCAAAACCTAAAATTATCTAGAAAAATAGATGGACGGCTTGGATTGAACACATACTTCATGGTGGGTCCACAAGCACCGACCATCGGCTGGTGGCAGGGGGAGTAGCCAATCCTATCCTGGGCCCACTATTGAAAAGATCTGCCATCTTACAATGCTGCAGGGAGCCCGTGCAAAAACACCCAAAAAAAAAAAAAAAATGTGGGGCCCACCGTAATGTGTGTGAGACATCTACTGATATGGGAAAATGAATGGAGGGTGTGGATAAAACACATAATCATGGTGGGTCCCACAGAGCAGCGACCGGTAGACGTAGGATGTCAGCATGCAATCCGCGTCCATTTTCAGGGGATCCCGTACAAACAAGATCTGGCTCAAACGATGGACGGAAAAGATGTCACACAAACATCACAGTGGGCCCCACAGGGCTTTCTGTTGCACGGGCTCCCTACAACACTGGCTTGTAAGCAAAACTCACCGAAAGTCGCTGTTCCGTACATTGTAATCCCGTCTCCGAACCCACTGGTCCCGGTGACCACCGTCTCGTCCGGCCCATCCCCATACATCGTGATGTAATTCATCTCATCCGTCACTTTCACATTCTCCTCATAGACCCCCTTCTTCACGTAAATTACAAACCTGCCCTCCCTCTTCTCTCTCGCCACCTCCAACGCCTCACGGATCGTCTTATAATTCCCGGACCCGTCTTTAGCCACCACAACATCAGCCTTCCCATTTGCCACGTGCCACACCGGCCTCCCTCCATCCTCATCCATCAGCCCCATCCCGTCAATGCCACGTGTCAAATCCTCATCCATCGAGATCCTGCTGACGGCCGACAGGATGTTCCTCGTCAGCTTCGTCGCATTCGTCACAATCATCATCATCTCTGCCGTCCGATCCCCCATCTCAACATCAAAACCGTCCATACACGTCTGCTGGTAGGTGACCGCCGCGCTCAAGCCCGACAAAAGATCGGTCATCTTAGTCGGAATTTCACATGCTCGGACTATTTCGGCGCCGGAGTCGCCCGCCTGTAATTGAAGCAATGTGTAATTTAGCAGCAGTTCGCAGTCCTTAAAAGCCCACCTTGATCTACCATCCATCACGGTCTTCGCCATGTTCGCCGAGTAATTGTACGCCTCTTCAACGGCCTCGATCGAGGCTGCGGTCGATTGAAGGAGAAATGCATTTGGATCATCGGATTTCAGCTTTGCCGTGTACCTGGAGATTGTCGACAGACAGGTGTCCTGGAACTCGGTCAGCTGGCAGAAGGCTTTGATCTTGGACTGCATGATCGAGTTGTTGAGGCGATCCTGGCCCATGGGTGGTTGGGCAGGGGGGCCGTCGTTCTTGTCACCGCCACCGAAGATGCCGGATTTTGTGAAGACGGAAACGGTGACGATGAGAACAGCAGAGGAGATGGCGAGGATGATGGTGCGATTGCGAGTCCGACGGCGTTCGGCTTCGATGGCCGCCGGGTTGGGTGGATCGGGTTCCGGGTAATCGTCGATCTCGATGGGGCCCGCAGTGGCGGAGGAAGAGCGGCGGGAGGAGTTTTCAGGGGGCATTGAGGGGTAGTTTCGGGATATTCAAAAACAGAAAAGGGTGGGGTCCATGCAGCCGCGAGAGATCCCTCCCATTGCAATTGGTTGAAGGAGAGAGAGACAGAGAGAGATTCGGTCATTACTTTCCCAGGCAAAGGATAAGGTAGAACCGGGTCTATTGAATTATGATAAATCTCCAGTTCTACCATTCATGCCACAAGAAATAGAATGATCATAACCGTACAATAAGTTCATATTAACATGAATATTCTATTATAAAAAATTTTCTGAAAAAGGATCATATTTCATGATTGAAACGTGTCCTTATAATGGACGTTGATGGACAAAATAGTTGTACGGTTGATATTCAAGAAAGGTAAGAAAAAGGGATCTTCTTTCTGAAGAGATTTTCAAATGATAGACCATTCGAGTCAGAGAAGACAATGTAGACGGTTCAGATCCACCGTCTTTCTTTCCACGTGTACGGCGTAAAGGGATTATCATATTGTGTGGGCTCTGTTTTGTCATTTCCCGGTTTAGGTTCGGTTTTGGTTATGCTTTCCTCGGCCAACAGCAGGTTTTTCGCGGGAAATTTTGCATTACCGTTGAATCCAGGCATGAGAGATGCTCTGGCTCCATAGCGTTCGTAAATGGATGACAAGAGGAGATCTGGACCGTTGAATCAGTAGACCCAATAATGAATACGCCATGAGCGAAAAATCACATTGTTTGGACGATCTGAGCCCTTTCAAAGATAAAGTGCCGCTCACATTCATTAATAAAAAATTTAATTATTTATTTAGACGGTCAGGATAGTCCATTTTAGATAGTAGGCAATCAATAGGTGCACATGTGTCTATCTGGCAACTATTGGCTACTATCCAAGCCGCGAAACAGGTGGGACCGACCATGTAGATGACCTGGCCCGAGATCATGTTGGTCCACTTAATCAGGTGGGTGGCACGTATACTTTGAATGGTGACAACCATCCATTTTTTTTAACATCGTTCTTCACATGATGAGTGTAAGGGCCTGAGTTCGGGCCAAGCCATTTACACTGTAGGCCCTACTCATATATTGAACGATTTGGGTGGGGGCTAATGGCCCCGGGCCTATTCAAAATTTTGATTTTGTCAGGCTTGATCCTGACCCATTTAGAGTCTTAGATGATATTAAGGCATTTTGAATTAATATACATGGCATGTATTAGCCCAATTAAATTGTTTAAATTGTGGGAATTATGTTGGATAGGCCATTGTCCTAATATTATGAATTTATGATCATGATTTATATTTCTATTCATCAATTAACACAAACATTTATTTAATTGTCCATGATTTATGTTTCTATTCATCAATTAACACAACACATACATTTAACAAATGACAATATTTTAATCAGCCGTGCAGTACATATACATTAATTGGACAGTTACAAATAAAATTAACATTTTTTTTAATGAAATTCTATTTGAATCTAATTAGGGATAGGTTCGAACTCTGAGGGGCCACCGTGATGTATAAGTTTTACTCACACTGTCTATCCATTTTCCCATATTCTTTTAGGTTACAAGCCAAAAAATGAGATAAATACAATGCTCAAATAGACCACACATTGGGGATTAAAAGGTTATCGTTGAAAACTTCTTAGGAGCCATGGAAGTTTTAGATCAAGCTGATATTTGTTTTTCTCTTCATTTAAGTATATACGATCTTATGAAAAGGTTGGATGGCAAATAAACATCATGGTGGGCCTTAGGAAGGTTTCAACAGTGGCATCAAAAGTTCCGTTGCGATGTGATCCACTTGAGCCTAGATCTACCTCATTTTCGGGCTCATAATCTAAAATGGCATGGAAAATGGGTGGAAGGTGTAGATAAAATTCATACATCACGATGGACCCTCAAAGTTGTAACCCGTCCTAAGATTGTGAAAGGTTGGGATCTAAAGAGGGGTTATTAATTAAAATGGCCCTCAATCATGACGGAATATACGCGTTGACATTAGAATTTGGGCACTATTTGGCTTTTTTTTGAAAGAAAAGTTGTTCCTTCACGGAAGTCGAGAGGGCCTTTTGAGAATGGCAGTATAAGCCCCACTAAATTTGTGATTAAAGTCACCCTTTAACCAATCTGATCAGTTCACTTTAATCGACGTAAATATGAACCCATGGTAAGGTCATTTCAAAAAAAAAAAAAAATCGGAGTTATCTGTAGCCCACAACAATATTAACGTTATAAGTTAATTTCGAACTGTTTTCCTCTATTGTGGTCCATCTACGATGAGTTTTTTCCTCAAATTTGGACAAATGGTATGAAATTAAAACCCCTTTCATGTGAATGACTTGGATCTATTATAAGACGATCCAGTGGGCCTCATGCAAGATATGTGATAGGTTTAATAGGTGGGTCCTTTACACAAGAAGGCCATTTAGCCTTTTTTTTCTATTTCTTCTTTGATTTTTTTTTTTACGGGAGGAGATCACTTTGGTTGTCAGGACCATTGTCACCCTGTAACACCCACTCTAGTGAGCTTCCGGTGTGTATCCGATGTCATTCCCTCCATTCTAACGAGCTTCTCATTTTATTTTATTTTTGAAGATTTTCGGTGACTCTCCAATGTGTAAGGTATGATCGCCAAAGGTTAGCTTGTGTTAGGATAATAGTGGCTTTTATGTGTTTTTTAATGGGTATCAATGATAGGAGTTTATAAAAGAGAAAGTGTTCCGGTTCCCTTTATAATTATTTTTTTAATGGGTATAAATGGTGGGAGTTTGTAAAAGAGATAAATTTTATACTAGAAGAATGTTGTAATGGATGAATGTGATTAATGTTAAAATGGATGAATATTGTAATTGATGAATGTTATAGTGAAAAAATGTTAAAATAGATAAACGATCATAGTTGTCATAACGAGAGAGTAATGATTGTTTTCGTCAGATCGACAATTCACAGTGTGTATCAACGATTCACAATCTTTGATGAATTACTAACCTACTTTTGAGCAATCAAGTGATGTCCAAATGAGATGATTTCAAAGTCATTTGAAGTTCGTCAAATTATCTTTCCAACGAGTATAAAATCACCCAAATTGGACATATACCGAGGGAGTTATGACCATTTTCGTCAGATCAATGATCTACATAGCGTATAAGCAATCCATAATGAGTATTGACGATTCACATCGAATATCGGCGATCTTCATTGAATATCGGTGATCCACAGTGAATTTTCGACAATCCACGGTTAATATCAGTGATCCACACCGAATATCGGCGATCCTCACTGCATATCGGTGATCCACAATGAATATCGTCGATCCATAGTTAATATTAGCATCTACACTGAATATTGACGATCCACAATGATTATTAGAGATCCATATTGAATATCGGTGATCCACCATACAATATTCATTCATTACAATATTCTTCAATCTTAACATTCAACCATTACAACATTCCTTCATTTGACATTCATCACATTCATCCATTACAACATTCTTCCATTATAAAATTTATTCATTTAACAAACTTCCACCATTCATACCCAACAAAAAATAAATTAATTATAAAATTAACCATCACACCGTCCTCCCTCTCACAAACTCCTACCATTGATACATATAAAAAAAACAACACACAAAAGTCAATTTTTCCTAACCTAAACATATATTTGGCGATCATAGCTTCTACATCAAAGAGTGTAGCCAGAAAATGGACAGGGAGTATGGATATACAACAAATTCATTAACGTGGGCCCGAATGGTAAGGGTAACACCCTCTCTCCCGTGGAAACACCTTGAGTCCGAATTACCTCTCGGAGATCCACCCGAACCCAATGGGACATGGTTTGGATACCCCTACCTGTCCTGAGCTCGGGACAAGTTGGGCATTTGAGGGGCCACCGTGATGTATAGGTTTGATCCGCACCTTCCATTCATTTTTTCATATCATTTTATGTTACAAGCCAAAAAAAAAAAAAAAGAGAGAGAGAGAGAGAGATAAATACAATGTTCAAGTGTACCACACATTGGGGATTAAAAGGTCATTGTTAAAAACTTCTTAGGGCCACGTAAGTTTTGGATCAAGCTGATTTTTTTCCTTTATCTAGGTTTATGTGATCTTATGAAAATGTTGAATAGCAAATAAACATTATGGTGGGCCCTATGAAGGTTTCAACAGTAGACATCAAAAGCATCATTGCTTCCCGTGGTGTGGTCACTTGAGCCTTGGATCTGCCTCATTTTTAGGCTCATAATCTAAAATGGTATGAAAAAATGAATGTAGGGTGTGGATAAAATCCATACATCATGATGAACCCTCATGGTTGTAACCCCACACATTACCAATTTGCATTGAGAGAGGGGTTATTAATTGAAATGGCCCTCATTATGACGTAATATAAGCGTTAACATCAGAATTTGAATCCATATCCTTTTTAACCCTCTGGGCACTATTTGACTTTTTCTATGACAAAAATACCTCTTTGTCAACCATCCCCGAGGGCCTTTTTGAGAATGGCGATGTGGCCCCCACTAAATTTATGATTGGGGTCACCCCTCGACCGATCTGATCCGTTCATTTTAATTGAACAATCGTGAACCCATAGTAGGGTCATTTTTTTTAATATATATTTGGAGTCGTCTTTGGCCCACAACAGCATTAATGTCGTGAGTTAATTCTAAATTGTTTCCTTTAGTTTAGTCCATTCATGATAAGTTTTGCCCTTAAACTTGAGCATATGACATGAAATTAAAACCATTTTTCATGTGAATGACTTGGATCTACTACAAGACGATCTAGTGGGCCCCATACAAGATGTGGGATGGGCTCAATAGGTGTGTCTCTTGCATAGGAAGGCTATTTAGCATTTTCTTTCTCTTTCTTCTTCATTTTTTTTCAAGCGGAGAGGGGGAGGGAGGGATCATATTGGCCTTTAGAACCATTGGTACCTCTGTGGCACCCACTTTAGAGAGCTTTCGGCGTTATTCCTTCCATTCTAACGAGTTTTCTGAGTGTTTTTTAAAAGATTTTCGGCCACTCTCCAATGTATAAGTTATGATCGCCAAAGGTCGATTTATGTTAGGCTAATAGTAGCTTTTACATGTTTTTTAATAGGTATCAATTATAACTGTTTGTGAAAGGGAGGCTGTGGTGGTTTCTTTTATAATTTTTTTTTTATGGGTATAAATAGTGAGATTTTATGAATGTGATGAATTTAATAATGGAATAATATTGTAATTGATGAATGCTATAGTGGAAGAATGTTGAAATGGATGGACAATCATAATTGTCATAACGAGGGAGTTGTGACCGTTTTCGTCAGATTGACAATCCGTAGTGCGTATCAACAATCCACAATCCTTGATGAACTTTGGACCCACTTTTAGGGAATCAAAATGGTGTCAAAATGAGATGATTCCAAAAGCCATTTGAAGTTCATCAAATCATCTTTCCAAGGAGTATAAGATTATCCAAATCGGACATATATCAAGGGAGTTATGACCGTTTTCCTCGGATCGGTGATCCACAAAGCGTATCGGCAATTCACAGTGCATATCGACGATCCACTATGAATATTGGTGATCCACAGTTAATATTGGTGATCCTCACTGAATATCGGTGATCATCACTAAATATCAAGGATCTACAGTTAATATCGGGCAATCCTCACTAAATATCGACGATTCACGGTGAATATCGACATTCCACAGCTAATATTGGCAATCCTCATTGAATATTGATGATCCACAGTGATTATTAACAATCTACAGTAAATATTGTCAATCCACCATACAATATTCTTCCATATAAACATTCATCCATTCGACATTTATCACATTAATTCATTACAACATTCTTTTATTTCAAAATTCATCAATCCCAATATTCTTCCATTATAAAATTCATTATTTTCACAAACTTACATCATTCATACCCAACCAAAAAAAATTATAAAGTTAACTAGGTCCTAACGGCCAAAACAGTCCACTCTAGTGAAAAAATAAAGAAGAAAGAGAAAGAAAAATATTAAATAGTCTTCACGTGTAAAGGACCTACATATATATTGAACCCATCCCATATCTTGTGTGAGGCCAATTGAATTGTCTTATAGTATATATTAGTCATGCACATAAAATAATTTTTTATTTTGAGGGTAAAACTCATCACGGATGGTCATGGATTACACCGGAGGAAACAATTCAGAATTAACTCACAATATTAATGTAGTTTTGGGTCACAGATAGCTCCATAAATATATTTTTCGAAATGAACACAACTGTGAGTTCACGACTATCCAATTAAAGTGAACGGATCAGATCGGGGCGATAGGGTGCCCCAATTATTAATTTAGTGGGGCCCAACCCCATTCTTGAAAGGCCCCCTTGACTTCCACAAAAAGCTATAGTTGTATGAAGGGATGACCGAAAGATGGATATTTTAGTCCAAAAAAGCCAAAAAGTGCCCATAGGGCTAAAAAAAAATGGCTTGAAATTATGATGATAACACCTATATCACGTCATAAGTTAGGTTTATTTTAATTAATAACCATTAGAGACCCAACCTCACCTAAGACTGTGAGACCCTATCATGGGGCCCACCTTGATGTATGTATTATATATCCACACTATCCATCCATTTTTCTATATCATTATTGGGCATTATTCCAAAAAATGAAGTAGATCCAATTATCAGTTGGACCAAACCATAAGAAACAGTGGTGATTGACTGTTCTACCATTAAAAACTTCTTAGGGCTCACGGTAATATCTCCCCGTAGTGTTTATTTACCATCCAATCCGTTGACAAGGTCACTCAAGCCTAGATGAAGGGGAAAAAAAAAATCAGCTTGATCCAAAACTTTTGTGACCCATTAATGGTTAATCATCACTGTTTCTTATGGTATAGTCTAGCTGATAATTGTATCTACTTCATTTTTTGGAATAATGCCCTAAAATTGTATAGAAAAATGGATGGATAGTGTGGATACATAATACATACATCAAGGTGCACCGTCTTGGAGAGACGCCGGGGTCTCACCTAATCCACTCTCCTGCGTCCGAACCCAAGTCCCACCCAACCATAGAACGGCATAGAACGGCAACTAACACATGTCCTATGTAAGATTTAGCCATTCATCATGCGGTCCCCAGCGTGTAGATTCCTTCCCCTCAGTAGTTTAGACCAGTCCACCAACCGTGTAAGCCATGCAAGCTAGGTCACTTGACGAGTGACTTGAATATTGCAAGCATGTTAGGGGTGTCAATGGCCCGGGCTGGCTCATCCTGCCGAGGGGTGGGCTCGGGCTTGAATTTCAAGCCCATTTTTGAAATCAGGTCGATATTGGACCAAGATGTCAGAAGCCCATTGGCCTGGCCAGGCCCAATTATATATTATAAAAGGCGTTCCAAAAATTCACCGCAGCAAAGAAAGAGGAAGTAGAAAAAAGTTATTTCAACGCAAGAGGGGGAAAAACAAATATCAGCTTGATTCAAAACTTCCTTGGCACTTAAGAATTTTTCAACAGTAGACATTCAAATCATACTGTTTCCTTGTGGTGTGGTCCACTTGAGCTTTGGTTGTGTTTTATTTTTGGGCTAAAGATCTAAGATTATCTAGTAAAATGGATGGACAAAGCGGTTAAATTACATAAATCATAGTGGTCCCACGGACTTAGCGCAATGAGTTACTCGGAACGCAATCCGCTTCCGGCTCCACCGGATCAAGTTTTCTATAAGCGCTAGCGTATCATCCATCACACGCTGCCAGACTATAAAGTCTCTCTCTTTCAAAATCGATCGACGGGAAAGAAACAGATTCCAGCAGAAGCTACTGCTCTCTCAGACAGCGCGGGAGATTTCCAGTTCTCCTTCTTCCTGTAAAACCCTAACCCTAGCTCTAACCTCAACAGTCCCTCGACATGAAGCCGTCCATCTCACCAGACATGGACCCCATCACATCCCCCTGGATCCTGGAATTCCTCCTTCGCCAGCCCCACCTGGACGCGTGGGTCTCACACCGGCTCACCTCCATCCTCCCCGTCTCCAACGACTACCCCCGCCTCCACAAAACCATCCTCCTCCGCTCCATCGTCTCCGATATCTCCCACCGTTCAATCTCCGAAGCTACCCTCGAATCTCTCGAATTGATCGAAGATCTTGATCACTCGGCGGGCCTCTCGATCCCCGACTCCATGCAGGCTGCGTATGCCGCGGTCGCAGCGGAATGCACAGCAAAATTCTTGAAATGCGAGCCCGAGGATCATAAAGAGTTCGTGGAGGCCGTCAATCGGATCTGGAAATGTAGGGTTTCGGATATGGAGAGATCGAATCTCCGCGTCGGATTGATTTCAAAGCGGTTGATGGAATTGAAGAAGGAGATGATGACGGCAGTATGGAATAGTGGGGTGAGGGGGGAGCTGAGGGCGCGGGAGACGATGAAGGAGGCCTTGGATTCGGTTAGGGTTTATTTGGAAGAGGCGGTGGAGGAGATGGGACCATCTTTCTTGGAATATGCAGCGGTGGAGGTTTGTGGGCAGGAAACAGATGTGCAGGATTCAGTTACTGGTTTGGATGGTGTGAGGGCGGGGCTGGGTGGTGATGATGTGCTTGTCATTGATGATGGTGCTGGCAGTGTGGAATTTGATCATGGTGAGGAAGAGGATGGGGAAGTGAGGGTTTGCTCCTCGTGGAGAGGTCAGTTTTTTTTTTTTAAATCCTTTTTTTAAATGATTAGTTTCCTACTAGTGTGGAATTTTTGAGTACTGTTACTTTGAAGTTTTGAGCAATAGATGCTGAAATAATTGCACATTCCTTCTTCTTCTTCTTCTTTTTATTAATTTTTTTTTTTTTAAATTATTATTATTTTTTTATAACAATACATGCTTGGTTTTACACGCTAAAATAATAATATGGGTCCAGTTGGATGTGAAGAGCTCCTTGCCAAATAATCCGTACTGTTCAATTTCTGTCCCGTGGATGATGTTTAAGAATGGCGTGTGGCTGATGGTCTATAAGTGATGGGAAAAAGTTCACTGATCAGATGGCTGGGATTTTTCAGTGGAGCTTGTTTTTTAGCCCATCACCTGTTGGGTCTGCTCAATAACCTGTATGTAATACTCAACCAGTCGAAACGCTGTTTGACTTGGGCATACCTCTTATGATTTATTGGCTGTGCTGAAACAATTTTATGTTTTTCATGTTCTTTCTCATTGTTTTTTTTTAAATTTTTTATGCCATTATACTATTTTCTTCCTTGCCATTTTTCTTACTGAATACTGCATCCAGCCTCTGATAACATACCATTCAGTTGGAAGAATGATATGGATACCTGAGAGGTGGCCCCACCTGCACGGAATGCTACCCCAGTTGAAAATGCCATTAATTTGGCATTCCTCTTCTGCTTTGCTGAATTAATTTTACATTTTTTGTTCATTCATTTTTCTTCTTCAGAATTCTGCATTCATTGTCTGAGTAAGCAACTGCATTTGTATTTTTCAGACAGTCATATAGGGAGTCTGCCACTGGCACAAAAGGATGTATCTGATCAAGACACAGTTTCTACTACGGAAGGTACACTTGCAAAGCTAAAAGAAGTGGGCGCTGCTGGAATGGACAACAAATATGACCGCCTGCCTTTGGTCGAAGTTGTGAAAATGAAGGAAGCCCTTAAATCAAGTTCTACAAATCTGCGCACAGTTGTGGAAGACCCGCTTCCAGATGCTCTAGAAATGGCTGCAGGAATATTGGCTAACATGGCAACTGAACTAAGCCACAAGGCACAGGAAGAATGTGAAAATCAGGTTGATATTGAGGCACTGGAAGAACGTCAAAATGGCGTAGATGTTGGTACAAATAACCTCTCTGTGGAGAAGGGTGTAAATGCTAATAATGCTGGAGCAACTGCTACTGGAAATCAAAATGGCAAGCATCACGACGGAACATCATTCCCTAGCCTTATGGCATGGAATAGAACTGCCCATACTTATGAGGTGATAATTTCATAATCCTTTCTTTGAGGCATGGTTGATGGTTTACATTATTATGTCATAAAATGGGGGCTAGATTTCTACCTGTTCTTTCAAGTCACTGATTGAATGTCTTTCAACTGCCTACCAGTCTTGGGATTTGTAGCAATGGTGCTCATCAAATTCATCTGTCAAATATGGACCGTACACATTTAAGAGAAGGTCTCAAATAAGTCTAACAAGTTGGGCCACAAGTTACAGTCCACCCAATATATAACTTTCAACCTTTCATGTGCATCCAACATCCAATCCGTCCAATAGGTTGGCCCTACAATGATGATTGCCTTGTACAAGAATCACCCACATCCACTTATTGAGTGGACCACAATTGTAATTTTCTATTTATCAATGGCTAGACATAGTTTTCTATGATGTGGCCCACTTGATTGGTAGATGGGGCTGATTTTTCCACTAGGTATCCTCATGGTGAGGTCAACCTATTAGAAGGGTTTTGATGTCTTGTTCACTTAATAGGTTGGAGGTTATCTACTGGGTGGACCATAAATTACGGTCCAACTTGTTGGACCACAAGTCGATGTCCAACCAGCGAATAACTTCCATTCTATCATGTGCATGCTGCATCCAATCCTTCCAATAGGTTGGGCTGACCTCGAGGACCACCATGTTACAAAATTAGCCTCATAATCGTCAGGCGGACGGAACCATAGAAAACAAGTTATTGCCATTGATAAATAAGAAAATACTAGTGTGATCCATTGATGGGTGGATGCCTCTGATTTTCGCACAGTTTGATCATCATGATGGGGACAACCTATTGGACAGGTGAGATGTTGCATAGACATGAAAGGTTGGAACTTATTCGCTGGGTGGACAGTTAGTTTTGGTCTAACTGGTTGGACTTGAGACCTTTTCCATATTTAAAGGCTGTCATGGTATCACATATCGAAGTGAGAATGATTTGCAAACCCACTTGGTCTTCCAGTTAGAGAAAACAGTTGAATGGAATGATATTGCATTATTCTATGTATATTCAAGGCTTTCATGGTATCAAAAGATTAGAAAAAGGCCATGTCCATTGTTATGTCTAGGAGGCGTGTTTTGCATTTACAATTTTAGAAAAAAGCGAACAGCTTGAAGAAAGTTCCTTCTCCCCAGATTCTGTGGGTTGGAGGAGGTAAATGGCAATGGAGTTGATCTATTGGATTCACTTGTTGATTTTGTGGACATTAGATATATAATATATTAGATATATTTGTCCCTCTCCATATACTCTTGCTTAGTTTTCTAGTGTCCTTGTTAGATTTTTTTTATTTTTTTATTTTTATTTTTATTTTTTAAAATAAAATGAAAAGATTTCCCACTTCAGAAAAATGCTTACTGAAACCCTAAAATGCAAAGAGTTGAGGAAGGGGCTGGCTTTTGAAAACCATCACTGTTCACCTCGATTTCCCAAGCAATTTCCTATGCACATTTATGTGACTTTTAAGAACATTTTGGACATGAAAAGGCTTAAAAGGTGAGTAGCATGTTACTCCTTTTTCTTTATATATATATATATATATATATATATATATATATATATATATATATATATATATATATATATATATATATTGCAATGGGAAAAATGGAGCAACCACTCTAGAATAATCGTGTGGATGATTGCTTTCTTTTTTATATTTTTATATATTTTTTCGAGAGAGATGATGATGATGAAAATTTTTATTAACACTAAAAGAAGGAAAAATGAAAATTACAACAAAGATGCCCAATGCATGGGGGAAAGATTACAACTATCAAAATAATCTATACAAGAAGCCCATCCCATAACATCAACCTTAGCCTACCCAATCACCTCCGCTATAGAGCCACTCCAATTCCAGAAGAACCTTTTATTCCTTTCTCCCCAAATAGCCCAAATACCTGCCAATAATGACAAATCCCACAGCACCATTCCTTTCTTACACACCCCCACTCTAAGCTTGGAAGAAATCTTTTATAGAACCCGGCACCACCCACAAAATTTGAAAGATAGTGAAGAACCTATCCCACACCTCTCTAGCAAAGGGACACAAGATGAAAAGATGATCTACCGCCTTCGCATTCCACATGCACGTAAGACAAACATTGGGGATTACAATATTCCTCTTTTGAAGGATATCCATGGTTAATATTTGTTTTCCTTCCCACCAGCCATGCTAATGTTGCCACCTTTGGTGGTGCCCCACAGTTCGAAACAAATGAGGAAGTTAAAGAATGATTAGACAAAAAAATAACCCAAACTCTCATTCTAATTCAAACGATCCTTCTCTTCCACCAAGGGATGCACATCCTGAAATCGATGCAACAATTGTAAAAACTCGTCCAGCTCCTCATTAGACATCCCATGGCAAGGGGGAGACTAAATCACTCCATTAGCCGAGAAAGAGAGATACAACGTAGAGTTGTACACGAGTCGAGCTTGGCACAACTTGGCTCGGCTCAGCCAGCAACCAACCCCAGCTCGAACTCGGCTCGGTCCTCGAGCCTGACTGGCCATCTTGGCTAGGTTCGGTCACCAACTCGAGCTGAGCTCGAGCCCGTGTGACATTTTCTCAAACACAGAATGCATCTTCAATCTCCCACACTTTGAATGCAAAACAACAACAATACTTCGCAGGCATTTCATCAAACACTCGGTGAGCAACATCAAGATCAAGATATGAGGGCAGTCTTACAATGTAAAGTTTTTTTTTTTTTTTTTTTTTTATTTGTGGTGATTTGCTTCTTTAATCTTCCCTCGAATGCCCATTTTGAAAATACCCTGATATGAGGGCAATCCAAGAAACAACACTTCGTTGAGTCATTTTATCAAACACTCGGCGAGCAACATCAAGATCAAAATAACTGAGTCACCGAGCCGATTCGATCCGAATCGATTCGAGTTGGGGTTTGAGCCAAGTTGAGTCGAGCTCGGGCAAGCTCGAACTCAACTCGAACTTTTTTCGAGGTCCAAAAACCAGCTCGACTCAGTCTGAATCCAGTTTTGAGCCGAGGCAAGTTGAGCTTTTTCGAGTTGACCGAGCTAACTCGACTCGCGTACAACTCTAATACAGCGCAATGGAGTCATCAACCTCCAAGGCTAACCTTGCTAGATTTGGAAAAAGTTCTCTCAATTTCTACTTGCCCACCAACACATCCTCCCAAAAACTTGTCCTTTCTCCATTGCCCGGAGAATAACTGATCTCTTCCCTGAACTAGGGCCCATATTTGCAATGGCCTTCCAAATAGCCAATGCTTTGTAAAGGGAAGAATCCTTCATTCCCCATCCCTCATTACCAACCTCATATTTCCTAACCAACACTTCCCTCCAAAGCCTATCTTCCTCCATCCCAAAATGCCAACACTTCCCAATAAGAGTGGAATTCATACCTTCCAAATTCCTAATTCTTGTGCCACCTTACTAAATCTGGTGACACACCTCATCCCACTTAAGCAAGTGGAACTTTGTTACGCTCATTTGCACCTTGCCAAAGAAAATTCCTTCTCACCTTCTCTAATTTATCAAGAACCACTCTCGGATATTGGAATAGAGACAAAGTATAACCCTAGGTTGGACATTGTAGCTTTAATGAGCGTTAGTCTACCCCCCAAAGAAAGATGCCCACTCTTCCATCCTGAGAGCTTTCTTTCCATCTTCTTGATCACTTCATCCCATAAATGCAAAGCTGGTTTGCAGATACAAAGCAGGAGACCGAGGTAGGAAGAGGGGAATGCACCAACCCTACAACCGAACACTCGTGCGAATCTATCGACCTCCTCCTTGGGGGTGCACACCCCCGACAACTTGATCTTCAAAATATTCACCTTAAGGCTGGAAACCACCTCATGAACTTTATGAGATTATCCACATTTTCCTCTTTTGCATCACAAAACAAGAGCTCATCATTTGCAAATTGGAGGTGAGACTAAAAGTCGGAGTTATCAACCTTGAAGCCACTAGTTAAGCCCACTGTAGCTCTATTCTTCAGCATCTTGCTCAAAGTCTCCACCACTACCATGAAAAGATAGGGGGAACTAAGATCGAAAACTTTGCCGAACCCATGCACTCCCATATCCATCTCTATTTCTCCCCACTCCTCAATCGCTCTGGCATATAGTCAAGAAAAGTCCAATCCACATGATCGTAGGCCTTTTCCAAGTCCAATTTACAAACCGCACCCTTTCTTCCTCTGTGTATTCATACTCAATGAGAGCTCTATCCAAGATTTGCCTGCCAACCAAGAAAGCCCCCTTCGCTTTCGAAATGACTTCTCTCATAACCATTTTATACCTTAGAGATTACTTGCTAAAGTCTAAAATTTTGCACACTAATAGTTTTTGAGTTATATAAATAGCATTTTGTCCTTGTAACTTGTGAGTGTGTGATATAAAATCACAATGATTTAAATTAGCCTCAATGTTACATTTATTATTGGCACAAAATCAAATTGATTCATGTTAATGGATTTGCATTAATCCGATAATTTCACATTGAAATCTTTATGTTGAATATATGTTAAATGCAAGTCAACTTTTTTATTTTAAATCTTAATTTTTCTTCATTACCTGATTAATACTTAAGTAATCTTCTTGTTGTGCAGTGGGATGATGATTCGATTTCGTCCCAATCAGAAAAATCACCAAATTGTTCAAGGGGACTTCATTTACCTAGTCCAAAGAACCGGGTGATCTCTCCTTTGAAGAAGCGAGAAATCACTAGATACTCTAAGAGGAGAAAAATTAAGAAGTGGAGTTCATTGGAAGAAGAGACTTTAAGAAAGGCAGTGGAAAAGTAAGTTGTTACTTTTCAGCTTTCTGCAAGGATGAATATCTTCCAAAATTTAGTTTCACAAACCTTCTACCCAGGTGTTGCTCCTGCTTTGAATCACACTTTTGCTCCTGCTTCCTAGCTGTTTATTTGTTAGCGTTTTGATGTTGATGATTCCCCACCCACAACCAAATCTTTTGCCACTTCCCTCATATTATTCCTTTTCATTTTGTTTGAAGGATCTGGATTAGTATATCTTTATTGTCATCTTTAAATTAGTTGTAGTTGTCTTAGATGAAGTTACTTCAGATGTTTTTCATCCACACTTTCCATGTTTAAATTACTTAGAAGTTAATCACTTTTCCTTTTAAGATTTAATATTCCTGCCAAATTTGTCAAGGATAAACATTTCCACTATCTCATACTTGTTTGCTTGTGAAGCCACGGCAAAGGGAACTGGAAATTCATTTTAAACCGCCACCATCAAATATTTGAGGACAGAACAGAGGTATCTATGGTGCTCCTGCTCATTTACATTGTCGCGTATTCTTGTATTCTCCATGGTATTAATTTAATGATTAGAGATTGAACTACGCAGATTGATTTGAAGGACAAGTGGCGGAACATGACAAGGGGCTGATGTTGTCAACTTTTTACATGTACATGTTATGGTTCCACTGATATGTGAGGTACGCTCCCCACCTGTTATATTGCTGTGTGTATTCTCGTTTCTTCTGAGCTATCTTGTCTAAAAAAGTGTTGTTACTGTTGGAGAAGATATTTAAATCATTTATGGATTGGACTAAACTTATTTTCAATAACATTTTGTTAACATAGTGCCATCATTATCACCTAACTATTGCTCTCCGAGTATCCTATGTTCGTCTGCACTGACTCATATCCTGTAAGTCCTGTAACTGCTGGAATAGGTATTTGCACCATTTGTGGATTGGACCAAACTTTTCTTATCTTTTGGAACATACTGCTATCGGTACCGGCTTAGCATATCCTGTTCATGAGTATTTGGTTTGTGTGCTATCCTTCCAATATGGATAAAATAAGGAAATGACTCGAACAACGAATGATGTGTGGTGATTTTTTTTGCATAAACCAGCTAGGTTGAATGCCATATTTTATAGATGCAATTGGAAGTATGATGGCCCTTTCAGAAAAGAACTGTTTCAAGTGGATTTTGGTTAGAAAATTTAAAACAGAAAAATCCAAGTGCATGATCACTCTGTAGATTTTGTAACAGGATCCTCTTTTATTATATTATTACTAGGGGAAGTGGCATGTGCAATGAATTTGGAGAGGGGAATGGAGAGAATTTTGGAGGGAGAGAAAATTGGAGGGAAAGGATGCTGCTACATGTAGATAAAAGAGAAGGTCGCCAATGGTGGGCTACCCATCCACACTTTTTTAAGGTTTTGTGGTCCACTCAAATTTTAGATTTGCCTCTTATTTGGCTTACATTCTAACATGAGACAGGGCAATAGATGTACAATGGATGTTTTAGAGTCATCGCGGTGGGCCCTACCATAGCCTTTGTTGGACGGCTCCTTGGTAGGATCCCTGTGTGGGCTACACACGTGAACGTAAAGGGAGGTGAGAGCGGGCTATTTGTGCCCGAAATGGGAGGTGGAGCGGTAAAATCCAAGCTTTCCTTCGATGCAGCTAAAATCCAAGCCATTGGTTTATAAGCACCCAGATTTTCAAATTTCGACAAAGATTTACTATATTGAAAATCAAATTTAAGGTCATAGAATCTTAAAGGCCACGACTTACCTAAAAACTAATTGCATGGGCACAAATGTCTTCTTCCTCCTCCCGTTACAAAAAGGAGTTGTTTTTTTTTTTTGTTAAAAAAAAAAAATTATTTTTAATAACCAATACATGGTATAGTAACTTCAAAGGTTCTTAAAATATCTGGCCTATTTTCAGTTTACTACAATCATTTTTGTGCAAGTCAAAAGATGTTCATGTACAATGTTTGGAACAATGCTTTGAAGGAATGAGCAAACATGCATGCCACATAATTTCAATGGATTTGAAAGTAATTCTCGCACCTAATGATGAATCATCCAAGATGATAGAAACAATTTTATTTTAAAAAAAAATTTCAGCTGGAGAGTGGACCCTAAAGCAAGTGACAGATGACTGAGAACTAACATGTTTGAACAAAGCTTCATGAAATATTTCAGCATTAATGAGGCCTCAACTGTCCTATCCATATCTATGCAAACACCGTCTTTTATAGGTGATTCCAATAATTTGATTCAGAAAAATCCCAGTCAAGGGCCTTGTTCTTTACTTTGAATTATGTTGGATATAAAACTGACCTTGATCAGTGTTTTAAAGCCCCAACTGGACTGGCCGCTTTGACCAGTTTAGACTTGGACCCCAATAAAATGGATTGGTCCACCGAAAACCCCATTCTTGATAGTGAACCATTGGGTTGGATGGATTTACTGGGTCCAATTGGCGAACCATCTGACCCAGTTGGTTTTGGGAGACCTGGCTGGTTCATGAGTTTGATGCAATTATCATTTTTAATTTGTTAAAAGTAAATAAAATATGTAAATTTAATGGAAATAGGGAACATAATTGAAATCTATAATTTCTAACTAGTACTTACGGTAATTTGGATTAGAATTATAGTTTCAAATTATTAATTAATATTTAGAAATATGCTTTAAATTTTATAAATTATGATTGGAATTGGGACTTGAAAATTGAAATTATAAATACAAATTGTTGATTTGTTTTAGGGGGTTTTACCTGAAAATTCTTGGGAGCATATAATATTCCCGTAACATGCTTTGACTCTTCATATTTACCAAAACGTTCCTCTAACTATACGGATGGAGGATAAAAAGTCAAAATTACCCTTATGGGGAGATTTTTGAAGAACCGGAGGCCCCGTAGTGTTTCTCGTGCAGAAAGAAATTACGCTTTGAAAGCTATTTTGGCCCTAACTTGTGTTTTCGAAAATCCAATCCGATCAATAGTTGCATGACCTAATTTTAAGCATAGACATAAAAAAAAAAAAAATGAGCCCCGTCCATGATTTAGGCGGACCACACGATTGGAAACAGTGTACATGGTGATGCCTACCCTCCAAATTGTTTCCCTCCGTGTGACCCACCTAAATCATGGATTGTCCTGATTATTGGGCCCTATGCCTAAATGCATTTGTAGAGTCTAATGGTTGGAGTGGATTTCTTATAATCCTCACGGCGGACCTTGTAAAAAATCAACATTTTACATCTCTCCTAATTGTTTCCTTTGGTGTGGTCCATTTGAATTATGGGTCAACCTTTTTTTTTTTTTTTTTTGGCCATGGGCCTAATGTCGGATTACACAACTAATGATCGCAGTAGATTTCACATATGCATCATGGTGGGCCCCGCCAAAAATTGACAGTGGCGTCCTCCCTGCAACTACTTCTTGGAGAGATTTAGCTTTGGTATTTGCAGTGGCGTTGGAAGCGGATTGCGTGCCAAATTTCATGGGCCCCACCATGATGTATGTGTTATATCCAAACCATCCATCGATTTGGTGAGATCATTTTAGGGCATGAGCCCAAAAATGAGGTAGATCCAAATCTCAACTGGACCACACTACAGATAGCAGTGGGGATTGAATGCCTACAATTGAAAACTTCTTGGGGGCCACAAAAGTTTTGTATCAAGCTGATATTTGTTTTTTTCCCTTCACCTAGGTCTGTGTGACCTTCCGAACAGGTTGGATGGAAAATTAACATCATGCTGGGCCTAGGAAGGTTTCAATCATTGTTATCAAATGCGATCGCATATGCGCATACTTTTGATCAAATCGCATATGCCATGATGGCATATGCGATCTTGGCAAGTATGACTTGGCATACTTTTGTATGCGATAAATATGCGATCGCATATGCGAGGATGCGATCACATATTTCCCAATGCCTGGCAAGATTTTTATTTTTATTTTTTATTTTTTCAAATTGGAGAAACTCATATCCCCTCCATTTTCACTATTCTTTACTCCAAAGCTCTCAATCTCTTACTCTTTCTCTCTTACATCTCTTTCTTTCTTACTCTAATCTCTCTACAATTATTTCAATTATGTTTATTTTTCGTATTTTATAAGTTGTGCTTACTTTTTGTAAATTGAGTTGTAAGTTATAACTTGTAAGTTGTTTCAAGTTATCCATTTATCATTAAAATTTCTTTCTTCGAAGTTTATAATAATTAGTTATATTTTAATGTAGCTTGTTGATTGTTTTGTTAAAATTTATCTAATATAAGTAATTAAATTTATCACTTAATGAAACACACAAACTATAATGAAATAAGTAAAATAACCCAATCCAATCATATGTACTAATGTTTTTCCCTCTTTTTTTTTTTTTTTTTTTAAATAGAATTTTAAGATTTTTTTTTGAAAAAAATAAAATGCCATGGCATATGGGATTGTGCGATCGCATATGCGAACAGCATATGCTGATCGCATGCAATCGCATATGCGATTTGACAACATTGGTTTCAATGGTAGGCATCATTGTCCCCACTGCCTTTTGTGGTGTGGTCCACTTGAGCTTTGGATCTGCATCATTTGTTGGATCATGCCCTAAATTATCTCGTCAAATGGATGGACACTGTGGATATAACACATATATCATGGTGGGGCCCACAAAACTTGGTGACATCAACACATGTGGTATGTGGCACGCCATGCAATCCGCTTTCAGTGGCATCCTTCTCGCAACTGATTGAAGAGATCTAGCTTTTCGTATAAAAATATTTTTTTAAAATTATGAGAGGCACACCCAAGCTCACCGTAACGTGTATGCAAAATTCACTCCGACCATTAGTTGTGTAATCCCACGTTAGACCCAAGGCCAAAAAATCAGGCTGACCTGTGATTCAGATGGGCCTCACCAAAAGAAACAGTTGGGAGATATGTCCCACGTTATAGGGCCCACCCTGAAGATTATAAGAAATCCACTTTAACCATTAGATTCCACAAAAGCATTTAAGTGTAGGGCCCAAGAATCAAGACAATCTATGATTCAGATGGGTCACACAGAGGGCATATAGTTTGGAGGGTGGGCATCGCTGTGTACATTGTTTCCAATCGTATGGTCCACCTAAATCACGGATGGGGCTTTTTTTAATATCTAGGCCTAAAATTAGCTCATGCAAATAGTGGTTAGATTGGATTTTCAAAAACACAACAAGTTAGGGTCAACATAGCTTCTGGTTTTTTCGAAGTGTAATTTCCTTGCTTGCAGGGGAAAGACTGGGCTTTCGGTTCTTTGAAATTCTTCTATCAAAGGTAATTTTGACTTTTCATCCTCCATCCGTATAGTCAGAGGAACGTTTTGGTAAATATGAACAGTCAAAAGCATTTTACGGGAATGTCATATGCTCCTAGGAATTTTTGGATAAAAAACCCTTTGTTTTATAATTATGTATTACTATTTACTAATTATAAATAATAATTAGTAATTAGTAAGAAACAATTAGAAGTTCCTAACTTTATTTGCTAATATTATTTAAAAAGCTTTCTAATTTTTTTGTTTTGTTTGTTCTCTATCGATTTCTTAGTAAAAGTATAAAACTCCTAGGTTGTCTATATTATATGCATTTAGTGTTATAGGATATAGTGCTTTAGTATTTTGATCTAGGGTCATCTTTCGATGATCCAAATTGTTTATATGATAGGCCTCACCTTGGATTGGGGACATATCAAAAAAAAAAACCCTCGTAGATTAGAATCGGTGTTTTAAATAGAGAATAATGTGTAGCGTAGCGTTCACCCCTCTGAAGTGTAAAAACTTAAGCTACATGCTACTTCTAGATTTTTAACTAAGGTTGGGCTTGGTTGTGCCCAATGTTTTAAATAGCGAATGGCGTGTACCATGGCGTTCACCCCTTTGAAGCATGAGGTGTAAGCTACATTGTGTGTAGCACAATCTAAATGCTAGTTCTAGATTTTTAATCAAGGTTGCACTTAGCCACACCAATTTCATGATATTAGCCAAATTAGACTGATTGATAATGAAATTTAACAAAATTTCACAATATTTGGTGCAACCAAATGTAACCTAAAGTAACAGGAAAGGGTAATCATTGAGTATAAAGGTAAAGAAATGAGCAATGAAACTGATTTAATACTGTTACATTATTTTTACTAAAAGCATTGAGAAGATTAACTAATTTTTGTTAAAAGTAGAAAAATGTAATAAATTATTTAAAGCATTAATTGATTTTAATGCTGTAGTGAAAGTATCTTGCAATGTGAGCTACATAGCATGTAGTGTAGTCAATGTAGCGTGTAGCGTATGCAAATTATCATGTAGCATAGGCTAAATGTGGCTTAACCTACGCTATGTACGCTATGTAGCGTAAGCTATGCACTACATAGCGTAGCTAATTAAAACATTGACTGTGCTAAATATCATGATATTTTGCACCAAATTAGTCTGATTAGTAATGAAATTTAGGTGCAACCAAACTAACCTAAAATAATAGGAAAAATAGGCAAAGAAAGTATAAATGTTGTTAAAATATATAAAGGCATTTCCTTGTTAGTATAAATTATGTTAGGCCCTTGTTGCAAGCTAGGTATCATTAGTATTAGGTGCTCCAGTTTGAGGGGAAGTGTTGAAAAAAAAAATAAACCAAGTTGGATAGGTATAAAAAAAGAGTTGAATAAATGCAATGGGCTTGTTACCAATCCATATAGAAGGCCTAGGCCAATGTTGCACGCGGTATATATATATATATATATATATATATATATATATATATATATATATATAAAGATTTTGGAGTATAGGGTTGAAGTACACAAGCAACCCTTCTCTCCGTTCTCTCTACATTAGCATGCATTGCACATTGCCTATGTAAAGAGCCTACCATTAATCAACTATGGTAGCTGGCTAATTTATTAATGATGATTTTCTTCATAGTATCAAAGCATGCATTTAGTAATTACTTAGAACTATCACAAATCCCATCCCTCTGTTGATAGCTTGATTTTGACTTCAGCCCCAACTATTCATGTGAGATGTAGTTCATTAGGTACTTATGGACCTTGATGTTGAGGCGGAGGCTCTTGAAGAGCAAGGGCGTGTGGGGGAGGCAGAGATTCTTGATGTTGAGAAGTTCTCAACTGTAGTGGCATTGAGGGAGGGGAAGAAGGCATGTGTGTTATATGCGCATATGGACGAGGGCATGTTGGGAAACGTGGAGAGGATGGAGTTTAGCATTGAGGAGATCGAGTTGGGGAGAGAGAGAAGGAGAGAAGTTTTGGGTTTTTGTGTTGGTCGGGTTGGGATTGGTTTATTTCATGTATTGGAGATATCAGATGGGGTAGCTTGTTAAAATCATAAATAAAAAGAGGGTCTGAACCATAAAAAAGATGGGCCTTGTTCTTTGTTTTTGTAAAAAAAAAGGTACACCATTGGTAGAAAACTGCTAATAATGTAGCCTTTCTTCTACAAGAAACTTTAATAATCTGGCTAAGTGTGGTAGGTGTTATGCATGCACGAGATTCAGGCCATATTCATAAGGTACTCCTAATGGCTAATAGTTGAAAGATCAAGCTGTTCAATGAAAAGTGGGACACACACCTACAAGAAAAATGGCATGTTACATAGGATAACCAATTCATACCCAACATACATGTACGACCCACCCATGAGTGGACAAGATTGATTTTTGGGCTATGGTGGGGTCTACCTGACGAACAACCTAGATCTTAGACATGCGTATAACCCCACACACTTCGCTAGAGTATCAACTTTTTTCTCCTAGGAGAAAAGCTATGTTATTAGCAGGTTTTTGTCAATGGTGTACCTCACATACCCCATCTTACATGAATGGTTGGGGCTGAAGTCAAAGTTGTCAATGGAAGGATGGAGTTTGTGACAGCTCTAAATAATTACTGAATGTCTGCTTTGACATTCAGCCAGCTATCATGGGTGATCAACGGTTAGCCCTTGACATGGGCAGCATGCAATGCATGTTCTGGTTAAGCGTAGGGCTCATCAGTAGAAACAGTGCTGGAGAAGAAAGAGATGGAAGAGAAGAAAGAAGGGGGGAGAGTGAGAGAGAGTGGTAAAAGAGAGGGAGAGGTAGAATGTAAACTCCAATATCTTTATTTATAAAAAACCAAACCATGTGTAAAACATGTTTGGTCTCAGGTCCTTTTGTTACCCAAGCCCATTACACTATTTAACTCTCTCTATACCTATTCAACTCAGTGCAGAACCTATTTAGTTAGGTCCAGATTTATTTTTTCATTGCAACAAAAGTAAATAAGAGCAACCTAATTGATTTTATACTATTACTTATATTATTTTACTAAAATCATTGAAAATATTAAATAATGAAAAATGTAACAAATCATTGAAAACATTAATTGATTTTAATGTTTTAGTGAAAAGTAACTCATATTGTAAGCTATATAGCGTATACCAAAACAACTTGTAATGTAAGCTACATAGCTTATACTATAGGCCATGTTGTGTGTAACGTATGCAAAATTAGCATGTAGAGTAGGCTATGCGTGACTAAGTTATTTTCATGAGCTACGTGGTGTTAACACCAAGCTAGCTACACCTTGTGACAAAAGAGAAGACGTGCAGCTAAACTTTACGGAAAGAGAAGGGAGTCAAGGATCTACTACTCTAAGCTTCTTAAAGTCAGTTGGCAAGGGTATGCCTCTCAAACTCTTGGGTCTTAAGAAGCGTATCCCAAACCATAACTAGTAGGAAGATTCGAGGGTTCGTTTCTACCCGGATCTCTAGAACTGAGGCACTCCGTAGAAATAAAAATCATCTAAAGTTGGAATCTCTACATTTTGTTTAATTATTATTGCTTGCTACATTCTCTTTCTTTTATATGCCCTTTCCTCTGTCATTTTATTGTATTTTATTCGGAAAAAGGAATTTTGCCTGGAGTTCTAATCCATGAACTTTGATTCACATAAAGTAGAGACATGTACAAGCGCAAAAGTTACATAACACCTTTCATCCTAATCGTGGCCCTTGCATGGATCTTTGGAAAGTTAGACTGTATTGAAGTCATTCAAACAAAATTATCAATCTTAACACTTGGATTATTTTGCTCTACAAATTTAGCCTTCAGTAGATTACAAGATTTTTGGCTAGTGGCAACCCCTTTCCCTTTGTGGAAGTTTTGCTGGCAGATTTTGATATGGGATGGTTCCTTCTCTGAACACTGACAAATCTCAGATCTACAAATGACTGTAGTTTATAGAGCCACATAACTGGGAAGTTAAATCAATGATTTTGACTCGAATGACTCCACTTATGGTCCTGCTTTTAGAGATTCAAGCAAGGGCCTCAATTATGGAGGAAGGTGTGAATCACCTTCTTTGCCTGCACGTGTGTGGTCTTCACTTTCTGGGATTCGAGTTTTAGGGCTAGTGCTCTAGGCAAAAGGCCCACGAAACAATGGCAATCTAAGGAAAATAATGCAAGCAATAACAAAATCAAATAATGCAAGTGAGCAGGGGGTGTAGAAAAGAAGAGAATATAGCAAAATAGCAAACAGAACTCCATTTCAAAGTGTCTTCTAGTTCTCATGGAGGACCTTGATTAGATATTTGGGGGAGGAAGAACAACAGTCCTCCCTGACTGCTTGGCCATTAGACATTTTCTCATGGCGTGCCTCTTTTGCCAACATCTGAAGAAAGACTCCTGAAGCTCCCAAACTCCCTTACCCTTCTCTTTCTTTAATGCCTGTTCTTCTCTTTCGAGAATGGCTGACTAAGGTGTTCTTCTTGCTGGAGATTTGAGGGAAGAAAGAAGAACAAGACGGTTTTACTCGACTGCTTGGCCAATTGACACGTCCTTGTGGTGTGTCCCTTTTGCCAACACCTAAGGGAAGACTCCTGAAGCTCTTAGATCCTCACATTCTACTCCTTGAGATTAAGGATATGGTGGCTAATGATGTGGGTGTTGAGGCTAATAGTGGAGATGTAGAAGTTAATGGTGCAGGTTTAGAGGTTAATGGTGTGGGGCTTATTGGTGTAGAGGCTAATGTTGTGGGGACAAAGGTGTGGAGAGTGGAGGCTAATGGGTTTTAATGGTTTTTGGTTGTAGTCTTGTGTATTTCTTCATTTGCAATCCAGAGTCAAGTTAGCAATGAGTGTCACTGGCTACAGGCTATTTGCTGTGCTTGTCTATCTTTTTCCGTGTAGTCTGCATTTGGTTGCACCAAATAGCATGATAATAAAATATTGTCGCGCTATTCAAAAAAAAATAAAAAAAATCATATTTATCAAAAAAACCTACAGCCATTTAGTTAAGATTGACTAGTTTTACTGGTTGGCCATGGTTTTGGGATCTTCAGCTTGGACTTGCTTGTACCCATATTGAATCTTTCCACTAATTCATGTACATTTGCTGACAACTAGCAAGACCCTTAAGAAATGTTATTTCTTTATTATTATCGATGAAGCTTTAGGCCATGAATCCATTCATAAGTATGAAGAGGCAAGCTGATTGATTATTAACTCATTTGAATTGCAAATTGGTAATGCAGAGACAGAAGATGCTAGCCATTATTTGTAGAAGGCTCATCCAACTCTGAGGATCCAACTCTGAGGATCCTCCCCTCCACAAAGGTAAGCATGAATCTATTGTTTCATTGCTTCTGCGATCTTTTTCTGATAATTTTGCGCTTAGGGAGTTTTATTTGCTTGTGTTCTACTCCTGGTCATTGATGCTCTCTCAGACTCTAGGTGGACCAGTGATACGTATGGGAGCTTGCATTCAACCTGGAGGGAGATGTGCCGTACCCATACACCTATGCACTCGTGAATCCTACATGTTTGTAGAAATGTCATGGCTCTGCTGTACATACTATGTATGTGTGTAAGTACATTTATATAATAGAATTTATATGTGAATGTATGTATGGTTTAGATTACATGTGTGTGTAGGTTGGCAATGCATGCGGAGGAGCTTTGGCAACTATTGTTTGATGATGATAATAGCTTCGTTATGGCCCCCTTTGGGTCCTTGTATTGGTTAATCTTGGATTAGCCAATCAACGTATCTACTCCCAATCCATTGTTTGGAGCTTTTATGGATTGACCCATCGCATGTCTGCTTAATCTGCCTTGAAGAGTCACTTGAAAAAGGTCTGATTGTACAATCATGTATTTAGCAATCCAATTCAAAATGCTTCCTCGGAAAGGAGATTGATGATGCGACTTGTGTCAGCCATCACACTTGTGTGAGATCCAGGTCATCTAACAAGTAGGGCTTATCAGATCCCTGAAAATTTAGGGCATAAGACCAAAATTCGTCTCCATCCATAACTGAGTTGGGCCTAAACGCAAGAAATGATGAGGGGATGCCAACCATGGGCTTTGCGTGGCCCTCCACCAAAGAGGATCTGCTTTGGCAGAGGAGGCTGGTGTTGGAGTCAAAAGTCCTGAAAATGTGATTTTATAGGATGTACGAGGCCTGTCTCCTTTTTTGCAGGTTCCCTCAAATGCTTGTATGGCCAAAATTGGGTGTGTGGATGAGGGTGTGTTGTGTCATGCCTACAGAGTGTGTACTCTCAGACTCGAGTTTTGAGTCGTAACTCATACACAAAGTGTATTAACTTTATTCTATTATACGATTATTCAAAGACAAGTAATATTCATTTTTACATTCTAACTAGGTCCATTTACAATCATTCAGACAAGATGATTTAAACACCAACATTCGTCCATTCTCAACATTTATAAACATTTAGTCAACATAAATTAGGCATCATTCATCAATTGATAGAGCTTACTAATGAATATTTGCTACAGACAGAGCAATTCAATTAAATAAAACAAATCAAATGTTTAAAATCCTACAACTAATACCATTATTTATTATATATAAATCAAATAATCCTAATGAGTAAAATTTTAATTAAATAATTAGGAATGGCACAAATGTGGCCGTTCATCTTCTAATAGGTACGATCACGTTTCTCATTAATCATGTTCAGTTTCCACTGCATGCTTTGGTTTCTGAGCAACTTCATCAATTGTATCTCTATCTATATGGTTTTTTCATTAATAAAAAGGTAAGCGGACCGAGCTTAGCGAAATAATCTAACATGGTTCATGTACATACCAATTAAAATTGTATAAGATATATAATACGAAATGGTATGAATGCATCAGATGGGGTGGTGATCATCCATCTGCTTGGGTTAGATAATCGTTAACCTATATCCACCTGTTGGGTAGGCTTACACCTTTCGGTAGGCATAGACATGACTCACGTTTAATAATAATTCTATAAATATCGACGTTCTTCCAAGGAAGCCTTCCATGATCAATAATGCAAAGTATTTATGCGATGGATGAAGTATGATTTCATCATTTCATAGTAATTCATAAATTCTTGTCTTATTAAGAATATAAGTATGTGATTTCATCGTGTTTCAGTAATCAAATGTGAGATCATAAATTAGCATATGTCATAATTTTATCTATAACTATCAATTAAATTAACAAAGTAATACATCAACCGACACAACACATCAATTAATCAACCACAATCAATTATATTTTAATTTCCATGAACATGAGATATGTTGGGATTACTCACCCAATCTAGTAGTGAAAAATTCGAAAGATTATCATATTGATTTGAATTCAGAAATCTTATAAATCATATACATCACATTATTGTTTGATCCAATTTCATCACACAATGGGTCCCATATTTAATTAATCACCTTAGGCGGTTAACCACTATTCAACAAAACCTAATTAATTTATATATTCTTAATAAATTCCTGATTAAGGATTAATTTAATATTGTAAAAGTTTTTCTTTTATTCTTAGATTAATTGGTTATTTACGTCTTTAAATCAGATTCAAACCGTTCATTGGCTTCGATTTGATCGATTTAAGGAAAAACCAATAAATTATCTAAATCTACACCATCTAGGATTCACATTTTCCCTAAGACCATATTAATAATAACCATTCTTACAATCATTATGGCCCACCAAACGATCGTATCCATCCACAGTTCTAAATATCATGATAGATTTATCACAGAATGTATATGAATAGTAAGGATAAGATCTGATACGTCCAATCACCCATATTAGAATCAAATATACAAATTAATGTCTACAATTATATCTAACTAGTGTGACCCATTCGATGGTCAGATCAATCTGAAAGTTAAGACCCTTGTATATTTTGGCCTCAAGGATCTTATAATCCATTCAGATCTGACTTAACATATACAAGTGACTCCACACTAATCTTTTTAACCAAGAGGTTTTAGTATGAAATACAAGTCTTTTTATCGAATCATCTCATAAATCAATGTGATGATCGAGCGACTGATCTGCCTCGATCATTTCATAGATCCGACAAAAATAAGCTAAATGCATAAAAATTAATGAAAGAAGAAAAACAAATTTACCGAATTGAGTTCTTCAAAGTCATCTCTATATTTTTCTCAGTTAAACACCAAGTGTCTTTTGGTTAATATTTGAGTTGCAGTAGAACTTCTCTTACGACACATTCCTTAAAAGGAAAGGCTCGTTGGGAGGTTGAGAGATTTAGAGATTAAAATAAAAAATTTAAATTAAAAAAAAATATGGAGTGTGGATGGTGTTTTTGTGGATGAATGTTTTTGAAGCTGTAGGGTGGTCATCTATGTGTCCGGGAGGGGCTCAAGTGCTTTATCTTTGGTTCGTGGCTGGTGAATAACTGTATATTTTCTGATATGAAAGAATGAACTACAAGGCCCACCTGCTATTTGTACCGTGGACAATATTAGGTTCTGTTCACAACCTTTTTTTAAATGGTGACCCACCCACTTATCACGTGCCATCCATGTGCCTTATGAACATGGCCTGAAAACGTTTCTTATGAACAATCCTAGCCATCTATCAGATGATTATCAAACTGATGTTTAAAAGTAAAATAGGATCAAGAGTCCAAATCATGCATGTGCCGAACCCAAATCATAGACCGTTTACGGCAATGAGTTGGATTGGCACCTTGGTCAACCGGTCTGACCTGCTTCTGTGGCGGTTTTGGGCCAAGCTAAATAGGAAGTCAGTTGGGCTCTGGTCAGAAAATGTGGCCTGTTTAAGTAAATGGGTTGGGACCCACTGGTCTTTTAGCCAAGTGGGTTTAGGTTTTGAATTTAAGTAAACCGGTTTATCCCTACCCAACCTGACCCACACCATTCTTTATTAATGAGGTGGGCAGATAGCCTGACCCACTGATGTAGGACGTGACACAAATACATTCCTATCATGGTTAGACCAAAAGACGGTGGACTGTAAATTGATGGTAACTTTTGATCTGTGTATCGTTATGGGATACACAACCTATCAATCTTTACTGAAACGAGCCATCCAAGGTGAATTGACTCACATAGTGTGGCTTACATCTGTCCGTTTTGCCAGAAAATAGGTGCTTTCAGCTCAAAATTCATATTTAAGAAAAAATTACTATTCTTAGTAATTTTGATTTTTTAATATTTTCTCAATTTTAGAATTTTAAATTTTCTTCTTTTTTAGAAATAACTTGTAATCATGCTAGGACACATTAGACAATTATCATTAATAAAGTTATTTTAAATTTTCTAGAATTAATTTCTATTTTTTCTCATGGATTCAAGATATCCCCGTGAGTAGTCCAGCAAAGCTCCATGGATTTCGGAGTAGTTATCCCCTTGAGGAAGATGGCGATCGACCTCAACACACCCTCCCCTGTGTCACTCACTCCATTAGTTATTAATGGGTGGGCCAGATGACCCCCAACCCATCCCATTAGTTATTAATGGGTGGGCCAGATGACCCCCAACCCAAAACCCGAAACAAACTAATAGATGATACATAGATACATGCACATAAGGCTGGGTCAGGTCTAGTTCAGACGAGCCCGACCCAATTACAATTAAATGGCTCAGTCCAGGTCAGGCTCGGTCAGGCAACATGGTAATGGGTCGCCAGTCAGGTTTAGCCACTCAGACCGTTTAGTAAACATGTTGGGCTTGGGTGACCTGGACCCTGTCTGAACTTGACCCATTGCCACCCCTAATTCCATTTGCCCTCATATGCACGTGTATATATCCCACACTCACATTGCACGTGCACACGTGTGCATGCTTACACCGTATGTGAAATATCAAATCATATGAAGATATGTGTGCTCAAATAAGTCAAGCTTTTACATATTTCTTTGAATATTGCCAACGACTCTTGTATGTATATTTTTATCATATGTACGAAAATAAACTAGTTTGGTGGTCCACCACACGTTAGGATTACCGAACGCCCCCCTCTTTTTCTCTTTTTCTTTTTTTCTGGTCAGAAGACTGTGATAGTGAAATCTGTAGAAACCATACCTAATCAGTTGACAGGAACTGTGACTGCACACCCTCTTCCTGGTTTTCAGTTTGTTCAAGTGAGACCACTGTACAGTGATCTAGACCATTGATCCATTCGGCCCCACCCATACCCCCAAAATCTCATTTATAAGACAATCTCAGCGTTCCATTTTTTTCATGTGCAAATAAACGGTTAACAAGAGAAACACAATATTGGTCCACATATAGTGATTATATCTTCTAATATATAAAGAAAATTTCAGAGCATGGTCCATCATGCTGGTTGCATGAGATCAACGGTCTAGATCTTTGAACATGGGCCCCACATGTGCAAAATGAAAACCCAAGTACAATGTGCATATCCTCGGGCTTCTTTAGATGATCATGAGCCATAAGCCCATTTCGTAATTTGTACAGTTTGGGAATAGAAAATTAAAAAAAATATCAGTATATATTTCAAACCGGTTGATACTCTGAAAGGGTACAGTGGTTGATACTCCGGCACTCTTAAAAGGAACATGTTGCGAAGTATATTAATTGAAAGTAAAACGACAAAATTTTAAAACCCACTATCACTAAGTTACAGTCACAAAATCAGATTAGCTGAGTAATCCTAACCTCTGATTGGTGGACACTTGTTTGTTGAAATAGGACCATTGGATATTTTCATTTTAAACCGTCCAATAAATGTCCACCTAGATAATAAAATAAAGTCAGTTTTTGGTTCATGATACATCTGAACTGGAAACGATGATTTGGATGAATTACGTGTATGCCACGTATGAAATTTCGTGGAAAAATCTAAGTGCCCGTGTATTAACAATCACACTCTGCCAGAGTATCAAAGTTTTTCCACATGAGAATGAGATTCTCTGTTTTGGTTGGGTGTCATTGTATTTTGACTTTGAATGGGAAGTACTGAGAACCCCAATCTCCAGCCATCCAAGGATGGCGGGTGGGAATCCCAGCGCATTACAGGATTGGAATTTTCATTTTGGAATATGCATGTTGGGATTCCCGCCCATTGGTGTGCACCAAATACTTGGTGTGTACCGAAGTAGTGCGTTTGTTATGCAGGAGCACTTCTGATGGGTGCGTAGGATAAGGCAGAATGGGACGTGAGTGCGTAGGATAAGGCAAAAAAAAGGATCTAAGGTCATGTCTATATCTAACGTAAACAGAATATTGAGGTGGGTTTAACCGTCCCATGTTTACATCACATCATGGGTTTGGTCCACCCACTTTTTTTAACGGTCCACGCACTCCCATTAACTTTTCTTTTGATTACGTTGCTCAATAAAGAAATGCATTTTATTTTATTTTTTAAAGGAAGAGGAAATGTACGGTTATGATGCATTGGACCGGAATAGTGTGGCAACTAGAGTGGGCATGGGACGACTCGATTCGACTCGACTCAGCAAACTTGACTTGTCCGACTCATTTAGATCTAACTCGATTTGAACGGAATCTTAACTCGATCTAAATGAAGTGGGTGAGTCGATCCAAATTGACTTGACTTCATTCAATCCGAACTCAAATCGTGTTGAGATCAAGTCACCCAGTAACTTGATTGGACTTGACCTAAAATCGAACTAGTAAGAACACAACTAAATACATAACTCAACTTTATATATATATATATATATATATATATATATGTTTAACTGATGCAGAGGCTACAATTCTAGCAAACGAATTTAGGTTTTGAGTTGTGATTTCAAGTTGTGAATACCCACCCAACTTGGTACTTGTCACCGGGTCGAACTCGATCCGGATTAGTTTAGGCCAGACTCGGACTTGAATCAGGTCAGACATGCTGAACTTGGTATCGAGTTGGGTTAGGCATATTTCAAAACCGGATCAAGTCGAGTCAGTCCTAACTTGGTCCGATTCGACTTGATGCCCAACTCTAGTGGCAACATGGGTGTTTATAAATGTAGGGCACATGGTTCAAAGATCTAGACCGTTTATCAGATGGGTCCCACAGTGGATTGGCGATGCGTAAACAAACTCCCATATCAAATGACTCTTAAAACAAAATAATGGATTTTGAACAAATAAAAAATCCTTAGTGAGGTTTGGGGAAATAAGAGCCAAATGGACAGTTATTATAGATATTTAGACAGATAAAACTAAAGTCAAAGTCCCCAGTCCATAAGACATGGACATAATCAAAGAAGTAAAAGTCAATAAAATAGACAACAAGCCAAGCAAATGATATGATTTCTTAAATTTTTTAATATTTAAAAATAGAAAATTTCGAAATAAATTTATAATTTTGGTCACACGTGCCACTTTCTTTCTTCTTCTTTTTTTTTTATTTTTTTTTTATTTTTTTTTTTTTTTTTTTTTTAAGAGTTTAGCCTAAACCCACATGAGTGCATCTAGGGATGTCTGGACCCGGGTGCATGATGGGGGAGCGGGTTAGGTGTTACCCAGTAACACCTTAGTGGGTGTTACCCTTACCATGTGGGGCTCACCTTGATTAATTTTTTTTTTTTAATATCTACGTTGTCCATCCGTTTTTAAAAATAATTTTAAGTTATAGTTCCAATTTTAAGCAAATCCAATCTCAGGTGGACCACACCTCGAGTCAGCTCGGATTGACTCAGCTTGAATGGCCGATTCAAGCTGAGCCAAGCTAATTATTTGTAGCTTGAGTTGAGTTCAAGCCAAGTTCGACCATGGGGCATTTCAACTTGACTCGACTCGAATCGAAGCTCGAACTCAAGCTCGAGATCAGCTCGATTAATAAATATTATATATATGTATAATCTTTAAAAAAAAAAAAAAAAAAAAAAAAAAAAAAAAAAAAAAAACAAACAAATCCTAGAGTCTCTACCCGATCGCACGCACCCCCTTTCCCTTTCCCTTTCTTCTTTTTCTCTACCCACTGCCAGCCGCATGCTCGCCCGAACCACCACCACCAGTTTTCATTTCAGCTCCATAATAGTATAATTTCAATATCTTGAAATTTACTTCTTGGGCAAGAAACCCAAGAAATTCGAGAAGGGTTCTTCTCAGATTTATTAGAGCTTCAAGGAAATATAATGATCTGATTAGCTAGAACTCTTTACTTGGATTTTTGATCTGTGTTCTGCTCTGTTTCTTTTCTAGTACTTGGATTTCTGCTGGTGGAAGAAGATTAAGAACAGATCGGTTTTTACACGTTTCCTCATCCGATTAGAAGCTTTGTTTGATTTTTTCATTGGGTTTTGCTTTGATTCTTTTAAGATTTTTGAATTTTTCATCAATAGAGGAGGATCAAGAACAGAATCCATCACTCTCTCACCCAACAAGCTCGAGCTCGACTCGAGGTAAACTCGACTCGACTCGAACCACTAGCTCGGCTCGAACTCGACTCGACTCGACAACTTTGGCAAATAAGCCAAGCTTCAATGTTGAGCTCGAACTCGAGTACATCATGGACAAGCCGAGCCAAGCTTGGCCCACCTCGACTCGACTTTGCTTGATGCCCACCTCTAACCACACCATTGGAAAAAGTGATGAATGACTATTTAAAGCTTTTTATGGGCTATAAAAGTTTTAGATAAGGCAGATATTTATATTTTCCCTTCATCCAGGTCTGATTGACCTTATCAACGGGTTGGATGGAAAATAAACATTACGGTGGGTATTACCATGGGCCGTAGGACTTGCTAATAGTGGGCGTTCAATCACCACTGTTTCCTGTGGTGTGGTCCACCTACAATTTGGAACTTCTTAATTTTTGTATACACATCCTAAAATGATCTTGAAAAACGAATAGATGGCATGGATATACAACACATCATTAAGGTGGGCCCCACGATAAGGATAACACCCACTAAGGCGTTACTACTTACTAGTAACACCTAATCGGCTCCGGCAGGATGGACTCAACTTGATTTTAACGGGTCCATGTCTCATTTATTGACCAATGAGAAATGAGGTTGGGTAAGGGTCTCACCTTTTATACCCTATTAAAGACAGGTCAGGTTAGTATTAATAGTGTGTGTGTATATATATATAATTCTGGCAAAAGAAATGAGTTTTCTAAGCTACATACCTAACACCATGCACGCTTCAAAGTGGCACATGCATGTGCGCATGATCTAATACTTCTATTGGGTGGGCCCAACCACATAAATGCTCTTATTTATTTCAACCTGACTCGGAACTTAGATCTAAAGATCTGATGGGTACTGAAACTTAATTAGTATAGATGAGTCCTGAAAAACTAGACTTGGACCCAAAAGGACTTAGACCGCAAAGACTTGCCCATTTACAGTTATTATAGAACCCGAACTGAATTGGACTCATTTATAACTTTATTTAAAAAACCCATTTACAACCCTAAGTGTATAATGCATCCCATCTATGCTAATCACTGCATCTTCCAATATAGAATACATGTGCTAGATCTATGGTTTCACCACATATCATGTATGGCTTAAAAATGACTTAGCCAATGTTTTCTTAGCCCTAAAGTTATTACAAACCCTACACTGACGTGATGGATGGTCTAGATCATGCATGCATGGTCTGGTTTGTAATGACACATCCACATGTGAGGCACATGTGTCATTTACATAATGCAATTTGAGATATGAGCTTTCTATCAGGTGAGCTATATTGTTTGGAACTTCTAGCATAAAAATTAGGCCATTTCATGCCTCAGGTGGGCCACATCATATAAAAACAAATAAATGGCTAAAAAATATTTTAATATTTGCAATGTTGTTGTCCACCTAAAGAGTGAAAGTGTTAGATTTTTAAGTGGACACTTAAGAATCATTTCCAACCTTATGTAAAACCTGAATTTCGCACATATATTTTATATTTGTATGAGTGTGGGGGTGTGTAATGTTTGGTTCTACATGCACGTATTTCATATTCAAGGGGAAGATAGGTTCCTGCTAGGGTGTCTAGTACAAAATTTTCTTCTTGAGAATGCGCTTGGTCATCCACCTTTGGGATTTACTTGGGAGCCTAGGTTCTAGAATTCCAAGGTGGGTCCACATATATGTATGTATAAATTATATTTAAAGAACGCTTATGTTGAATTGAAATTTTCCTTTGAGAATATTGAAGATAGTGTTGAATTGCATTTCATTGGGAGAATTATAGTACAATTTATAGAGTCATACCGTATTAATTTACACAATCAAGAGGAGATGATTTTGCCAAGTTTTTGACAATCTACAAGACATTATTTCTAACTTTACATGTTTTCACATATGAAGATTCTCTTGACTTTTGGGCTGGAATTTCCTTCTTTAAGAGATGATTTATAAGATATTGAATTTAATGTGGAAGATTGTCTAATAATATAAAGTTAGAATACAAAATTTAAATAAAAAAATTTATTTGCATAAATCAATCCGCCTTTACTAAGCATGACGGGTGCATGGATAAAGAAAATAGATTATCTTCTTCTCAAGAATAGTCCCTAAATCCACAAGAAGACAAATCTCTATGTAAAAAAAGAAAAAGAAAAAGAAAAAAAAAAAAAAAAAAAACCTCAAATCTTAATTTGATTTGAAATAAAAATTTCTTCAGAATAATAAAAATGACTAAAAATAATAAAAGACATTTAATCCTACCAAAACTCATAAAATATCCTTTGATGGCTAAAACAAAAACTCCACATCAAAACCAAACTCTTAAAAAAAAATGGAACTTACTGAAATTAGTCAATTCTAATTTTATTTTATTTTTTGGTTAGCACATTCAGTGTACACACACCCCAATGTTATCCACACCCCACTTGGGAATTGATACCAAGACTTCGGTGTTGAAATGAGGTTATCTTCGCACCGTCTACCATTTGAGTTATGGATTAAAACCCTAATTTTACCCATAAAACAATTGAATATTTTGAAGTTTTTTTTTTATTTTTTTTATTTTTTTATTTTTTTTTGTTGAAGATACTGGGTGTCCCCTCTTCTTTTCTTTTTTTTCTTTTTTTTTTTCTTTTTTTTTTCTTTTTTTTTTTTTAAGTTTTTTGGCACCCATTGAACCTCAAATAATTTGCGAAGTGTAAAGCTTATCAATAACTTTCCAACATTATATTATGTATGTGAAATTGATAACATATTGCAAAGTTATGACCTTCTGAAGTTATAGTGCACATTTAAGCTCTTTTTTATTTATCTTCTCTCCCAAGTTTGAGACTTCTAGCATCATTTCTTTCAATCTTGGCTATTCATGAAGTCGTCTGTCACCTGTTTTACATCAGGCTCAAAAATAAGCCATCAAAGTTTAATTTGACCCAAGTTAGGTCGTGAAGGGACCACTTAACGATCGTAGGGATATTTGTGAAATATTTTAGATGGGTTTGGTTCCATTTTAGTAGGGTGCTATATTGCTAACCGTGGCAATGGGCCAGGTAGCCATCCTGACCCGACAAGCAAAACCGGCTCTTCGCAGGGCTTGGACCCACTAGCTTTAGCTTGGCTTGCGGGCTAGGCTTGGGACTTACATTCATGGCTTAAATCAATCTTCAGCCTAGGCTTGTGCTCAAGTCATTTTAACCCCCAAGCCCAACCAACCTGACCTTGCCCTTCCCGACCTGACTCCATACATACATGTGTTATATCCCAAGAGTATGCTATTCCAACCTCAATTGGGCAATCCATCCATCCAGGATTGAAACTGTTGGGTTTTTTTCTTCTTCTCTCTTTTTTTTTTTTTTTCTTTTTTTTTTTTTTTTTTTACACACGCACGCACACCAACACACACGCATGCTGTAGTGGAATTTCACCACCTATGGGTACTCAAACCCTCAACCAGGTGTTGAAACTCCCGAGAGTCTACCACCGGAGTAAGAGTAAGGACCCAAATTGAAACAGTTGGTTTCATTCCTCTAAAATGTCTATTTCTTTATGCATGTGTGGCCCATTTGATCAACAGATAAATTAAGAACATTTAAGTAGGAAATAAAGATTTTATCAATTTTTAGGTGCCTAGCTGAATTTTGAGGTGCCTAACTGCATTTTGAGGGCCATCCTTATTTTGGATGCTAGGGTTTGTCTGCATGTGCCTAAAGCTCTATTAAGATGAACATGTCTTGGACATGGGTGCCAAGATGTTGTATTTGAATGACTGATAGAGGCACCCATAGCCGTCGATCATTTCTGAATGGACCAAATACTAGTCCTTGGTAGAGATGAAAGAAGATCCTAAGACTTAGAATCTTATTTTTATTAAAGAGTGTACCACAAGAGCATATATTGAAGAGATGAGTTATTTACATCTGCTAACATCGCACGCACCCATAAGATTTGGGCTCAATAATAAAGTGGGCATTCAGATGTGAACAGGCTCTCTCATGAAATTTGGGTCACGTATTGCTGAATTCCATCTAATGGGAGTATAATTGCAATAAGGATGCAGAGTAGAGAGCTTTTTGCGTTCTTGTGGGAGTCTCTATCCATGATTCAGCCGAGTACTCTTTCATGGATAACATAATAGTCAAATCCATGAAAAGTAAAATGAAAAAATGCACACTCGATGGCTACAAGGTGGACTAAAATCATGAATGCTCATTTGTTGAGACTGGTTGAGTGATCTTTGTTGGGATTTTTGGCCTGCGGAATCACACAGATCTAGATCTAGGATGGTAATCCAATGGCACCAATCACATACACAAGAAAAGAGAACACACAGATTTAACGTGGAAAACCCTTGCAGGAAAAAACCACGGCACAAAGCGACAAATCACCACTATGAAAGCATCAATTACAAAGAGAAAGGACTTACCCGATTCGAACAACCTCGAATCTCACCCTTGCTACACCCTTTGATAACCCTAGAACCCTTTAGAATACCTTTAGAAAGTCTTAGAATATATTAGAATAGCCCTAGGCACCCCAATTTATAGTTTTGGCAACTTCCCTTTCGTATCCCAGTTGCGAAAGGACTTGTGTCACAAAATCCGCGAAACTCCTTTCGCAACCCAGTTGCGAAAGGACTTGCGACACAAAATCCGCGAAACTCCTTTCGCATCCCAGTTGCGAAAGGACTCAGATTTAAGACATCTCGCAACAATCTCCACCATGTCTTCAATCTTCAACCGTGTAGCTTCTTGACCTCTTCTCTTATTTCTGCATCACATCATAGCTCAAGATCACATTGGCCAACCAGCGCCAATCACGGATCTGATAGATACCTGCTATACCGTCGGCGCGAATATCTCTGAGAAGCCGATCTCTTCTCTCTGAGAATAACTCCTCGCTACCAACCTCGCCTTGTATCTATACTGTATCCTCTTGAAGGTCCACCTACATCCAACCGCTCACCGGCCCACTGGAAGCTCCACCAGCTCCCATATGTCGGTCTGGTACAACGAATCCATCACATCGCCCATAGTCACCTTCCACTTCTCAGCACCAGGCTCACCTAGAGCCATCAGAATAGAAGATGAATCCCCTACAATATTGGAGTCGTCCATGTACCTTGCCGATATCTTGCAATCATGTCATGTGGTTCTTCTCACAGGTGGCTGCTCCACCTGCTCTGTATCCCTGTCCGCACGTCTCAGCCTTCCTGCCCTGCCCGCCCATGTGGCCATGCCCATCATGCCACACACGTGCAGAGGTGGAATTCGCTACATCCACTGTAGCTCCACCTTTTGAAGTGCTCCCGATCAACTTGTAAACATGATCGAGTCGTTGCGCTTTCATGACTACCCGTGCCCCCTTGGATACCTTAAGAGCACCATCAATACCTGTGTACTTGCATCCCTTTGCCTCAAGCACACCAAGAGAAATCAGATTTTGTTTCAAATCAGGAACGTGCCTGACATCAGTCAAAGTACGCTCCACCCCATCAAACATCCTGATGCGTACCGTACCAATAGCCACAACATTACAGGCAATGTCATTGCCCATAAATACCTGTCCACCATCGCACTCCCTATAGCTGGTGAACCAACTCCGATGAGGAGTCATGTGAAAAGATGTCCCTGTGTCTAGCATCCACTCGTCCTTACGATCATCGTATGACCGTCTGAGCGAAGACACAGACAAAACATCACCATCACATCCACTCGATTCATCTGACGTGGCAGTGTTAGCCTCCCTGCATGAAGCCTCAGAATCTTCCCTCTTAGATTTAGGATTTTCACAATCCCTTTTCACATGTCCTTCCTTCCCACAATTCCAGCACTTTACCTTTCCTTTGCCCTTGCCCTTGGATTTGGATCTAAAACCTGAAGAACCTGTACTGTGTTCAGAATTCCTACCCACTGTAAACAGTGCATCAGAAGATGTCCCTATGTTGCTATCTAGCTGTCTCATAGCCTTCCCTTGAAGGGCTGAGATAACAGTGTCGACACTAAGGGTTTTGTTCATGCTGCACATAGTATCCTTGAATGACTCATAGGACGCCGGGAGAGAATTCAGCAACATACATGCTTGTTCTTCATCTTTCATCACTTCATCCATATCGAGCAATTTGCAAACCAATTTATTAAAATTGCTGATGTGAGCCTCCAGATCTCCACCCTCTGCCATCTTGAAGTTATACCACTGCCGCTTCAAGTGCAGACGATTTTCAGAGGATTTCTTCGCATAAACATCCTCCAACTTCGCCCATAAATTAGCCGCAGTTTTCTCCCTCATGACGTTGTAGAGAACCTCATCCGTGAGACATAAACGGATCGATGATAAGGCTTTCTTATCAAAAGTATTCCAATCATCATCTTTCATGGTGGACTTCCGCTCCTCAAGAGCACCATCTTCGCCTTGCTTAATTAAGGAACTCATCATCTTGATCTTCCATAACTCAAAATTATTTTTCCCTGAGTACTTCTCAATCTCATACCTGGCGCTAGCCATTATTACTAATCCCTCAAATTCAGATCTGTGCCCCAACCGAACTCAAGCTCTGATACCACTTGTTGGGGATATTTGGCCTGCGGAATCACACAGATCTAGATCTAGGATGGTAATCCAATGGCACCAATCACATACACAAGAAAAGAGAACACACAGATTTAACGTGGAAAACCCTTGCAGGAAAAAACCACGGCACAAAGCGACAAATCACCACTATGAAAGCATCAATTACAAAGAGAAAGGACTTACCCGATTCGAACAACCTCGAATCTTACCCTTGCTACACCCTTTGATAACCCTAGAACCCTTTAGAATACCTTTAGGAAGTCTTAGAATATATTAGAATAGCCCTAGGCACCCCAATTTATAGTTTTGGCAACTTTCCTTTCGTATCCCAGTTGCGAAAGGACTTGCGTCACAAAATCCGCGAAACTCCTTTCGCATCCCAGTTGCGAAAGGACTTGCGACACAAAATCCGCGAAACTCCTTTCGCATCCCAGTTGCGAAAGGACTCAGATTTAAGACATCTCGCAACAATCTTAGCCACTGATTGGAAGACTTTTGCACTTTGATTGTGTGGACAACTCACCCAACCAAGGAATAGTCGACCACGCCCATGCCGGATCAAAATAATTAATCACTCTGACACGAAATTCTAGAGCCAATGCACCTTGTCGAAGTCCATATAATTCCGTATACGTCCATCCTAGAACACCTTAGACCCTATTTGAACCAATCGAGTTCCTAATTCAAGTCATCTAAACCTAAAATTAAGGCCGGATTAACTCTTTCATCGCAACGAAAATTCAATTTCTGCTGGTACATTTTTTTTTCTCTAGAAGATAGTCAAGTGTCCTTGCAATCAACAACCAATCAAGTATTAGAAGTAAGTACTCAAAGATTACTAGTGAAAATCGAATTTTCGTTTTTGATGACGATAGAATTATGGTATCATTTACTTAGTTTTCTAATTTTTCTATCATCCCTCCCTCTTATCATAAGCCACACTTAATCGCTATTACTAAAAAACCTTAAGGAAAATAATTTTACTCATTTTTCTTTAACCTTTAATCAAATTAGAAAGCCTACCAAACCAACCAATAAAAAAGCTTCATGTGTCTCAAAGCTTTCAAAAGCCAATCAAAAAGAAGCCACCTACTATTTTACTCATTACCTACCCAAAACGATTAAAATGCCATCACCTTTGATAATCAATTACTTCTCACCCTATTCATTTCTAACACAACACTACTACATCAATTCTCGAGAACTAAGTAAGGATGTTCTTATAGGCGAAGTGCTCTCCTCTTTCTAAGAATACTCTCCCACATGTTTCAGGTACAAAGCTTTAAAGAGTAGGTAATCGACATTTTAAATACTAAGAGTAAAGTGCTCTCCTCTCGTTAAGACTACCCTCTCACAAGCTTCGTGGAGAAGGCCCTAGAAGTAAGGTGCGTATTGAAGAGCTCCAATCATCTTATTTAACTAAGGAGAGCTAATGTTTTTCATTTCACGCTCACCTCCAATGTGAGTTTATAGTCCTGTGATTAAAATAAATAAATAAATAAATTGTAGAGTTAAAGATTTAAGAGCTTCTCAAATCCTATAAAGTAAAGACCATATATTTATATGAGTAGAGAAGGATGCTTAACGCCTTTCTTGATATGGAGCCATTTAAACCCAAACCATTCTTTACCATAGGTTATTGTGGTTTGGCAATCTCTATCTCATCGTAGATATTAAAAATTTTAGCTAACGGTGACTCCAAACATTTCAATCTCCTCATGTTGCATCATCCTTTTTAGGGTCCCTCCAATGAATGGTTTAGATTTCATTCATTCACACCAAGGGTCTTTTTAGATACCACCAAATAAGTTACTTTCTCTACTTACAATAATAGATAAGTAATTTATTTGAAATAAGTTTAGTTTAAGATCAATTATAAATAACTTTTTTTAACTTAAAAGTTACTTAATTATTTTACCTTAATAAGTAGAAACTAAGATAAGTTACTTAAGGCATACGTTGTTTATCTTAAATAACTTACAATCCAAACATGTCATTTTATGTCTGCTTGATCAATCACTTGGATGCATGGGTCCATCACCAAGGAAAACAATTCCATTAATTATCATTTTTTATGATCTTTGATTGAAGGGTAATGATTGTGCGACCAATGTGAATTTTTGAGCCATGCTCCAACCAAGTCAAGACCCACCAAACATGTTGTGCCGTCATTGTGAAAAAGGGGGTGACTCGATCCCTAAGGACCAACAAGGGGTAGTACAGGAATATTCACTTGTTGTCCATCGACTACGTCTGATCTTAGGCCCTGACTCACCATCCGTGGAAGAACCTTACCGAGGATTCCTTAAGTTTTTGAGGCATTGGATTCTCACCAATGTTTGCCTTACTCAAGCCGACATTCTACGCTTCGTCCATACCTGCTTGTGTGGAAGCTTCCCTCTAAACGAAACGCTCCTCTACCAATGCATTTTTACATCACACAGCTTTGGCAGGTCGCTTAGCCCCATTCATCTTCGGTTGTGACTTTTCTCACGCAACAAATTTCAAAATTCGTTGGTTTCTCTGCCTTCTAGATATTGTGATTCGTTGGGTGGACCACTATGTGCAAATCACACAGATTAGCCCATCCTAACCGTCCGATTGGTGGACCTTTCACTGATCGGAATGGTTAGCCTTGCCCAATCAGCGCAGGTTTTCTACCAAAGCCGATTCATGGTGGGACCCACTCAATGTTCAGGATAATGGGCCTGTTTCGTCCAACTCTTTGGTGAAGCAGCTGACTTCTCTCACCAACCTGTAAAAGTCATTGGGCTGCATGTATCAGTTATTCACTATGTTGTGTACACTACCATCCGATCCGTTCATAAAATGAGCCCCACCATGATCATGGGATGCTAAAAAAATCAAGGATTTATGATCATTAGGTGGGCCACACCATAGGAATCAATCAACAACCACCCAAAAACCTCTAAATTCAAGTAGTGAGTTGCATGATGGTTGGATCAGCCTACTTTCTGGAGCATCTCACTTTTTTGCTGGGCCACTGGATGTATATGTCGGATGTTGTGGACCCCAATAGAGGCAAGATGAACAGCATGAATGACATAGATGAACGTTCGGGGTCGTTTGTGCGGATGACACGTGTCAGAGATCCAGGCCATTTATCAAGTGGTGAACATTGTGAACATGCATATACCAACAACAACTCATCAACTGAGCCACACGTGTGTTGAATTTGAACCACCTGACTTTCTTCTTTTTTTCTTTTTCTTTTTCTTTTTTTCCTAACCCTTCATTGTTATCATCCAAGTTGGACCATCTTGATTAGAAGACTGGCATTTATTTTCGATCCATGGCCTTTAAACTGTGTACCCTACCAAATGAATGGCTCGGATCTTTGACATGTGTGCCATCCACATGGATTCCTAACATGTGGTCCACTCCCTCACGTGAAGGACCCTCACCGAGCTGCGACCCCACAAAAGATGTGACTGGGTTCCTCACAAGAAGCCTATGCTAGATATGGATATTGATAGGTCACATCTTTTGTGGGGTCCCAAATTAAAATCGACGGTCCATATGTTAACGGCTTGGTTCTAGGACAGAAATTTAGATCCGATTATTTAATAGAAGCGACCCGAACTACCTCTCCTCCTCTGGAACCCGACCCGTTTATGCCTGTTCGATATACAACCATGGATTGGCGACTCGTCTGAGTCAGATGTAAGTTGTCCAAATTCAACTCGTTATCTGATCTGACTCGGACTCAGTCGGGTCCTATCGGTTTGGCAACACGAGTTAGCATTGAAAACGTCTCTTGAGTCAGAGTCATCCCCAAACTCGGTCAGGACTCAGTACCCAGCTGACTCGCGAGTTTTGAATCCAACGCGGATTGCGTACTGAGTAACTCAGTCTGGTGTAGCGAGTAAACTCTGTGGGGCCCACCTTGATGTATGTGTCTTATCCACGCCGTCCATCGGTTTTATAAGCTCATTTTATGCCGTGAAGCCAAAATTGAAGCATATTTAAAGCTTGAGTGGAACACACCATGGGAAACAGTGGGAATTGAACGCCAACCGTTGAAAACCGACGGAAGTTTTGGATCAAGCTGATATTTGTGTTTTCCCTTCATCCATTTCTGTGTGACCTTATCAACAGGTTAGATGACAAATAAAAATCATTGTGGGCCCTAGGAAGGTTTCCACAGTAGACATCACTATACCTACTGTTTCCTGTGGTGTGGTCCACTTGAGCTTTCCATATGCTTCATTTTTTGGACTCATGTCCTAAAATCATCTGATAAAACAGATGAACGGCGTGGATAAGACACATACATCACGGTGAGCCCCACGTGCACTGCAAGTGCCATCCCATGCATGCAAGTGTGCACGTGCTACTAACCAACCGTTCCAAGCTAAGTAAATTCCAAAACTCACCGTCTCCACATCCACACCATATCATACAATATATGAAACTCCAATCACAGCCGTCCAAATCCACCAAAACCTCAAAAGAGGCCCACTTCAACTTCTCAACTAGACCTTCTCCATACACATACATATATCCATGTATACATGGATAGATACATGGATATTTGTTTTGATAAGTATATAAACAACCATTGGAATAGATTCCAATTCTCATACATTGTCTTTACTACTTTGAAGAATAACCATTGTTAGAAGAAATTCCTTAATTTCTATATCTTCCACCTTGAATTCAGCTTCTTATCTTTGTCTTCTTCCTTCAATCCTCCCTTTTCATTCCTTATCCTACGCACCCCTTATCCTGCGCACCCCCCTCATCTTCACCTCTTCCCTTTTGAATTTGCAGGAACGGTAGAGACATCTGCTTTCTTCAATTCCAGTCCAATGAAATCCGAAGAAGGTAAGCAAAAAAAAAAACACACCCAACTCGATTTTGTACCCTTTTATCTTCGAAATCACTGTAAATTCTCAAATTCCGCATTTTTATGCAGAAAAAAGTGGAAATCAAGTAAACCCAGAACAGA
>JAJHSJ010000012.1:4792570-4938901 GCA_021015155.1 Magnolia officinalis | reverse complement strand
AAAACAAAAAACTACCTTTCAAATTTCGTTTCACGAAAACCTTTCGAAAATATTAAAAAATTCAGCAACAAAAGAGAAGAATCTACAAGAAGAAAAGAAATCACAAATCAAAACTAATTTACATAGGAGGTTCTGCCCCAGCAGCCCTTAAGTTGCTATATTGTTTCTGCAATGCAGGATTTATGCATGAAAAGAGTGACGGCTTCTTGGGTTTGGGTTTGGTACCGAAGATGAAGTACCTCAGAGGAATTTTAGCCCTAGTGAATGCCTGCCTTGCATTTGCCTGTTGACGGTTGCTTTTCGATCCTGACAGCTCAAAATTCTCATGTAGATTTGACAGATTCTTCTGGATCTCAAATTGCAATCTTCTCACGTGGTCTAGGCCCGCCTGCAGTTCGCTGGCTACCTTATTGTTCTCCTGTTGCATGTCCAGCACCTCGCCTTGAAACCTTGCGGCTTGTTGTTCTGTGAATTCAGATTTTTCTGTCTTGGAGTGCATCTTCGAAACTCTTGAAATCTCTTCTTGGATTTTGCATATTGATGACAATCTGCACTGCAACTCGTCTTTCAGTGATGCGTTCTGCTCTAGCCAGGCTGACAATTCGGTCTGTAATTCTCTCAGATGCTTTTCGATTGATGTGGCTTCTGATTTCAGCATCTGGTCCGCTGCATTAGCACTGCTCTCTTGCTTCTTGTTGTCATTCTTCAGTTTTGAAATTTTGGCTTGCAGGTCCTGGACAGCCTTTTGAAATTTCTGTATCTGATCAAATGACGTGCTGAATCTTGACCAGAAGTCTAGGTTCTCTTCTAGAAGTCCATCGATGTCCCTTCGGAATTTCTCTTCGATGGTTGAGGCAGTATGCTGTTTGCTGACAAGAGATGCCTTGATTTCTTCTTCTGAATGTGGATGTTCCTTGGATGTGAATGCATTGGATTCATCTGTTCTTGATGGGGAGTTGATGCTTTGTTCTTTTAATAGATCTTCCAACCGTCGAAGCTTTGACTGGCCTGGGCTCTTCACATGCAAGTCAGAAAACAAGGATTTCCACTGATCAATCGTACTTCCAGCTCTGTTTTGCATCAAATCTTTCGATTTTAACACGTGGGTTTCCTTTTTTTCATGCAAGCTTGTCTGGAGCATGCTCACTCTCTGCTGCAGAGATTGGATCTCCGCATCCTTCATCGCATTATCATTCTTCAGTTCCCTTATCTGCGCTGTTGTTTCAAAAAGGCTTTCTTGGCTTTTATTCTCCACTTCAGATAGCCTCCTCTTTATTTCCTTGTAATTCCGAAGAATCGATGTGTACTCCGCCAACAAAATCTTCTCTCTGTCGTCCAATCCATTTAAGAATAACTGCTGCCAGTTTGGCGAATCTCCTCCAACATTCAAAACATTGTCTTCTTCTTGCGATGCATCCTTGTTCTCAACTTCGTCCTGCTGTTTCAGGTCCAGCAAGTTTTCAGATCGAACATGATTTTCCTGAGTCCCTTGGGTTTCCCCTTGTTCTATAATCTCATCCTTCAAATTTATCGGGCCATCAACCCTCATCTTTATATCTTCCTCTTCTTCAATCTGTTTACATGGTCCCACGTCATGAAGATCACACTCTTCTAATTGAGGCAAGCCCGTGATCTCGACCTTGTCCTGCTGGTTAGGCGACTGCAGTTCCTCCGAAAGCTTGTCGAGGTTATGACACGCCTCTGTAAAATGCATTTGAAGCTTGCTGCTCTCATCTTTGACCGAGCGGTTGAGATCCTGAATTCGGTTCAACTCCTCTTCCAATTCTCTGATCTTATCATTCAAACTTTTCGAGTCGTCGAGCAAAGATTCTTTGTCTTCTTCCAAGCTTTGCAAGTGGTTCTGAAGTTCGTCGGTTTCCAATCTCAATCTCTTGATCAGCGCCGTCTGTGAAGAAACCGCATTCTCCAAGCTGAGGACTTTATTCACGAGTTCATCGACCTTCTCTGCGAGTTCTGTTACAGTGAGAGATGAGTCGGAATTGATATCGAAGTATTCCTTTACTTTTTCACATATCGATTGCAACTCTAATCTCTCTTCTTTCAAACTACACACTTCTTCCACCAAGTTCTTATTCACGGAATCCGCAATATTAGCCTCTTCGGGGAGTTTCCTGTCATCAGTATGATTCTGAAGAAACCCATCCTTGAAAGCCTTCAACTTCTCTTCGGCGTCCTTCATCCTTTCCGCCTCTACTCTCGCTTCTTCTGTCGATCTCTTTTGCTGCTCTTGCAGCTGAACTAAAGTGTCCTCGCATGATTTCAGTGCCGACGCTGTCATCAAAGCCCGGGCCTCGTTGTCCTCAATGTCCTTGCTCACACTGAACTCATCTTGTAATTCGCAAACCTTCTCTTGCATCTCCTCGATCTGTTGCTCGATGTCCCAGAACTTTGCGAGCCCGCTCTCGTAAGAGCTCATCACGAATTCCTTCTCAGTCTGCAGAACCAGGATTCCTTTCTGAAGCTTGTCGATCTCTTCCTGGGCCTCGTCTTTGGTCATATTCGAACTAGGCTTCTTAGGATGCAGTTTCTTTGGTTTTGAGGACCGTCGTTTTTTTGCATCTATAATTGGGAATTTGAATTTTGGGTTTTCGGGCGTCTTAGGAACTTTACTGGGATCAACAGTCGAAACTTTTTCCTGATTGTCGACATCCTCATCTTCTTCGATTGAGATTGGAACTTGTTCTGGGAAAACAGTAGCTATGGTGTTGTTGGCATTCTGTAGCTCCCCAGAGATGTGTTCGTATCTTTCAGCCAAAGCTCTGTAAGCTCTGTAAGACTCTTCAACAAAGCTTATCAGTTCAGGTCTTTTCTTGTAGTACATCTCGGCCCGCCTGGCGAATGAATCTGCATCCTCTTCGATGACTATAAGAATGTTTTTCACCTTTTCTTCCATATCTGCAATTGCAGAGTTCATTCATTAGTTTTGTTAGTAACCAAGTTCTTCCATAATGAGTTTTGCTAAGCAAGCAGCCCACATGCACCTCATGGCGTGGCTGCATGTGCTATCAAACATCTGTGACGTGAATCAGCTGGCCCCTCTGTTTAGATAACCCACCCCAAAAATTTGATCAGTCCATTCATCAGGTGGGCCGCATGTACGAAAGCAATTTAAGACTTGAAAATTTGCTGGGAGTCGTCATTCAACATACATGCATGGCCTGCCTGATGAGAAGGTTATCTATGCAGTGAGCCGGCCTGATGAACGGCATGGATGTCCCACAGGACCCACACACTTGTGGCCATATAACACCACAAATTGAATTCATTTGAGAGCAGCATAACAATTTTACTCCGCACAGTTCCAATGAAAGACGATAATTTGCTTGGGTTAATTATCTTTTCTCTATAGAACAATATGATTATTGGTATTTGAATTGGAAGATGTTCCTCAAATCGACAACAAAGAAAATAAATACAAAGAACGAATCTTCCACGTCCCATCCAAACTTGGACTGAACATATGAGCGGAGAAGATACTAGCGCTACAACTTCATAGGTAACATCAGTAACTACATGGGAATGTAATTGTTATGTAAGAAAAACATAGTTTTTTAATTCCGATTATCAAGAGCGTAGTTATTGTGATTTGTGAATTGAGAAATGTAAAGAAAATTCGGCTTTGCTGATTATGGTGATTGTACTGTTTCCTCTAATTTCCATACCCATTCTTCAGTTTTTTTTTTTTTTTTTTTTCGTTCTTTTTTTTAATTTTTGCCCACCCTATTTTTCACTAGATATTCAGCAGGGAGTAGAAATAACTGTTCAAAATGGTTTTTGTATATTGAATCAACCCCTTGAGTAATCTGATACATCGATCAGGTCTAATGTCACATTTGGTACTTTCTTCAATATGTTGTTATTGGTTTTAATTTTCTTTTAAATAAAAAATATGAAAATTATGAAAAAACCCAGGAAATATTAGGACAACTGAATTTAACTTAAACGGAACTGTTTCCCTAATAAAATGTAGAATTCAAATACATGATATGCCTTTAAAGATCAGAATAACACCTCTGTGAGAAGAAGTTTGGAAGTCTTATAATCATATGGAACTTCCAAAATCGCGCCAAATTTCTCACTCTTTAGAAAGAAAGAAAGAAAGAACAAAAACAAGAAAAAAAGACAGATGGCGACAAAACCCATTTCTGCGAATCAAGTAATTTCAATGATCAACATGAAACGCGAGGAAAATTCTCAGATTACCGCGGAAATCCGAAGAACTTAAACATCCTTCTAGAAAAACCATAGGTGTTTTGATCAGAAGAATTACATATAAATAATACAAAAACAAACAAAGCCCACGTACTGAAATCCAATCCAAGAGAGCATATCAGCATCGAATATCGAATCAATTTCATAATAATAAAACAATTAGCTTTTGGGTTATTCTGATCAAGCCATTTCATAATAATAAATTGAAAAAAAAAAAAAACAAACAAACGGTCTTTTTTTTTTTCTTTCTTTTTTAATACTGCAGATGTCATAAAAGATTAAAGAAACAAAACCCATGTATCAAATCTAATCTAAAACAACATAACATCAACCAAACAATCAAACTAATTAGATAGAGAAACCAAATCCCAAAAAAGAAAAAGAAAGAAAGAAAGAAAAGAGAAGAAAAATGAAAACTACCATCCAGATTCTGTTGAAGCCATTTCCCCTGCTTTGTCCTGATGTGGCTAGCCCACCACCAGGAATAAGCATTGCTTGCAGCTCTCTGCAACATCTCTCTCTCTCTCTCTCTCTCTCTCTCTGAAGGGAGAAACAAGGAAGAAGAGAGGGTGTAACTGACAAATTAGAGGAAAAAAACCAAAGCTCTGAATCTTCTGTTTGTTTTTATTTTTATTTTTTTCTATTTGCTTGTCTAAATATGGGAAGGTTGAATGTGTATGAAAGAGAGGAGAGGGCTGCGAGTCTGGCCGAAATGCGTGGACAAACATATGGAAAGGAGCCAATGGAGGGAGGAGAAGAGCATGACACGTGGCAGGCTCTTGGCTTGCCAGGTTGGCCAAGTAAAAAGAGAGAGAATAGGTGGGCCACAGGCCCCTCCTTTTCTGTCTTTTGACAAAAGAACCACCCACCAGGATCTCTTTTTGCTTGGGCTCATGATACCAACCACCAACCAACTAGGGGTAGTTTGGTCAATGTAGATTGATTGGCCCACCTAAGGTGGGACCCACTAAATGGAGGGCTCTCGAGGTGTTTTGGTCACTCCCAGAAATGGTTCGGCGCTGGCTTGTTTTAGGCCCACTAGATAACTGGCTTGGATTTTGCCTGCATCTTTCCATTCTAATTCCACACGCGTGTGAGAGCCGTACACATCCACACGTGCACTGATTCCATGGTGTGGCCAGGTTGATGAAGGGCCATCCTGGTGTGTACACCGATTGGATGTTTTAAGTAATGACACGTGGCAGGTAAATAAGGCGTATCATTGTATGTTACGTTTCCATAAAGCGTCGTATCTCGTATGTTACGTTGTATGTTACATTTCCACACAGCGTCGTATCTGGGGAAGGGGATTGCGTACTGAGTAACTCAGTACGCTAAGGCCCTGTTTGGGCAACGGGATTAGAAGGGATTCGGTGGGATTGGATTCATCTGGTTCCGTGCCAATTCCACTCCGTGTTTGGAAAAGCTTGGAATTAGATCGGATGGAATTGCATTGGGTCCCGTGCCAATTTCAGTCAATGCTAGCAAGTTGTGTAGGTCCCACCCTGATGTGTGGGCTATATCCACACCGTCCACCATTTTTTGAGATTATTTTAGAGCATGGGCCAAAAATCAGGTAATTCTAAAGCTCAAGTGGACCCACCACTGAAAGCAACGGGGATTGAATACTTACTGTTGAAAACTTCTTTGAGGCCACCTAAGTTTTGGATCTACCTCATTTTTCGGCCCATACCATAAAATGAGGTTACAAAACAAATGAACGGTTTAGATATAATACATGTGTGTTATTCTGGTAATTTTAAATGATGGTGGGTATATCCATTCAATGTACCACCGTATTACCAACAAAGCAGAGCATTTAATCTAATCCCATGGAATCAGGGGACAATCCCTGCCATGGGTAATAATGATGTTTTTTTGAATCCAATCCACCTAATCCCTTCTAATCCCGTTGCCCAAACAGGGCCTAAGCGTACTGAGTAAACTCTGTGGGGTCCACCGTGATTTATGTATTTTATCTAATATGTCCATTCATTTTACAAGATAATTTTAGGGACTTGGCTCAAAACCGAAGCATATACAAGGCTAAAATGGACCACACCACAGGAAATAGTGTGAATTGATTTTCTACCGTTGAAAATTTCTTGAGGGCCACAGAAGTTTTGGATCAAGATTATATTTGTTTTATCCTTTCATCCATGTTTTTTCGATCTTATGAACAGTTTGGATGAAAAATAAACATCACTGTCGGGCCTAGGAAGGTTTCAACGGTGGAAATCATTATTTCCACTGTTTCCTGAGGTATGGTCCACTTAACATTTGTATAAGATTTAATTTTTGGCTCACGCTTAAAATTAGATGGAAAAACGGATGGAAGGTGTGGATAAACCATATAAATTCACGGTGGGCCCAACTGAGTTTACTCAGTACGATAACAGCGTACTGAGTAACTCAGTACGTAATCCGATTTCGTCGTATCTCGTATCATTGTATGCTAACATTTTATCTTTATACGTATGGGACGCGGTTTGGCTAGGGACGCTGCCACCAACCAGGTGGTTAGTGATCGGTGCTATGTGGACCCCACCATGATGTATGTATTTTATCCACACCGTCCATCCATTTTGAAAGATAATTTTAGGGCTTGATGCCAGAAAAAAGGTAGATCTAAATCTCAGGTGGACCACACCATGGGAAAACAGTAGTGATTGAATGTCCACCATTAAAAACCTCCTAGGGCACACTGTAATGGTTATTTGACATCTAACCTGTTGATTAGGTCATACAGACTTGGATGAAGGGAAAAAATATATATCAGCTTGATCCAAAACTTTTGTGGCCCCAAGAAGTTTTTAATGGTGGGCGTTCAATCAACACTGTGCGGTCCACTTGAGATTTGGATCAACCTCATTTTTGGGCTCGTAGCATAAAATGATCTGGACGAATGGGTGAACGGTATGGATGAAAGACATACATCATGGTGGGGCCCACGGAGCACTGACCACCTGCGATTGGCTAATGGCAGGGGGAGTAGCCAATCTGTTTCCATACGTATGCTGCCAGTCCCCTGTAGATATAGTTGTATTATTAGTGAATCTGCCCCGTCCATCTTGGCGGCTGTATTGTGAGGCCCACCGTAGAAAAATCAAGCCGAACATGCTATGCTAGCTTCTGCATGTTAATCAGGTGAGCGTTGGTTCTTCAATTGAAGTGGTGGGCTTTGTAAACATGGGTCCCATGTTAGATGTCACAGATTGACGGTCCTGATTCACCAACCATGAAGCCACGTGTGCATTGGAGAGGCAACAAACCATGGATGTTTCAATGCGCGGCGAACTTGAAAAGGTCCTCTGTTCCCACGAGGCGACGTGGGAAACCCGTGTGATGATTTTGCCAATGTGGGCCCCACTCACGACGTTCTCACGTTTCCAAAGCGTCCTTGCACATGCCCCCACAATCATGGCTCGAGTTGGTGCACATGCCGTAGTATGGTAGTCACGCGGGACACCAAATCAGTGTTGTAGCCAAATGAGAAGTGAACTTACACACGGTTGTACGCTAACATAACATGCAACGTTTTTATTCTCTGCTAACACACGGTTGTGTTGTGCACATATCTTCCACCATCCACGGACTGGTGGCGGGGATTTCAACGCATCTAAATCAAAACCAACTCTTGAAATTTCAAATTTCGAAATGCTTACAAATTCCCGCCGACTATCCCGAGAGCGGATTACGCGCGGCCCCGGCCTCACACAAGACGTTGCAGATTTACCGTGGGGCCCACCTTTATATACGTGTTCTATATCCACGCCGTCCTTCCATTTTGTTAGAAGAAGATCTTGAATGATGTTCCATTAAAAACTTTCTAAGGCCCACCGTCAAAAGTAATATTTATTTTCCATCCAATCTGTTAAAAATGTCACGTAAACTTGAATAAAGGGGAAAAAGCAAATATCAGTTGGGCTCAAAACTTAAATAGCCCATTAATGATATTTTCCTCTAATGTGATTTATTTGAAAATTGGATTTACTTTATTTTTGGGCTCATATCTTAAAATTATTTGAAAAAATGGATAGGCATAGCTTAATATAGAATAAATACATCAATGTGGGCCTAATATCTTTATGGTGGGAGCTGTGTGGGGTCTACATAGATATCTTTGACAAATCCACTCCGTTAATCTGTTTTAAAATATTACAATAAGGTAGGATTTTAAAAATCATGCATATCCAAAACTCAGATAGACCATACCAACAAAACCATGGTAACAATAATATTTACAGTTAAAACCTTTCCAGAGCTGGTCAGGATGTTTATATGCCATCCAAACCGTTCACAGAATTATTACTACTCTTGATATAAAACTTCTTTCACTACCATGCGTTCAATATCATGGTATGGCCCACATGAGTTCTGTATATGTCATTATAGAATTATTTCTCATTCTAGTCTTTCAAAACTGATGAGTAGAGTACATTTGCCACGAAAATCTATCTGGACCCACAAAGCCCCGGAGACAGACGGAAACGGATTGGCTACTCCCCCTGCCACCAGCCAATGGATGGTGGTTGGTGCTCTGTGGGACCTGCCATGATGTATGTGTTTCATCCATGCCGTCCATCTATTTTTCTAGATCATTTTATGGTATGAGACCAAAACTTAGTTACAAAAAAAATCTCAAGTGGACCACGTTACAGTAAAGTGTTGATTGAACGTCGACCATTAAAAACCTTTTGGGGGCCGTAATAGATTTGGATCAAGCTGATCTTTTTTTTTTTTTTCCCTTCATTTAGGTCTGTATAACCTAATCAACAGACTGGATGTCAAATAAATAGTACGTTGGGCCTTAGGAGGATTTGAATGGTGGATATCTAATCACTGTTGTTTTCCTGTGGTGTGGTCCACCTGAGATTTATATCCCTCTCGTTTTTTCTTTGAAAGCCTAAAATGATCTTTAAAAATGGACGAACGGCATGGATGAAACCAATTAATCATGGTGGGTCCACAGAGAACCGACCACAGCCACCTGGCTGGTGGAAATAATTGTACTGAGTAAGGCAGTCGGCTAAGCGTACAGACTAACATCTATGGGCCCAACCCTGATTTATATACTTTATCCACTCCGTCCATCTATTTTATTAGATAATTTTGGACCTTGATTTAAAAAATGAAGCGTATCCAAAGGTCAAGTGAACTACGCCCATAGAAAACAGTGTGAATTGAACATATACCGTTGAAAAATTCTTGAAGGTCACAGAGTTTTGGATCAAGCTGATATTTGTTTTTTTTTTTTTTTCATCTTAACAGATTGGATGAAAAATAAACATCATTTTAAGTCCTAGGAAGGTTTCAACGGTGGAAATCATTATTTCTACTGTTTTCTAATGGTGTGGTCTACGTTAGCTTTATATATTCTTCAAATTTGGAATCAAGCACTAAAATGAGCTGAAAAAACGTATGGACGGCGTAGATAAATTAAATACATTAAAGGTGGGTCCAACAGAGTTTAACTCAGTAGGCAATCCGATTTCGAAAATAATGCGCGCATCGACTGTCCGTGTTGGTTGGGCGCATGAAGGAGTTTCTTTCTCGAAAAAGGCCTTGCTTTTGAGAAAGCTGCCTCTCTCTCTCTTTTGGTCATGCCACGTTGTTGAGGAACCTTCCTTTCGGTATTCGTAAAAGCAAAAGCGATATATTGAAGAAAAAGCGAAAAGAGAAATGCTACGCAAACACGCGTGTACAAGGAAGAGTAATGTGCACGCCATCCCATGTGCGAGTTATATCAATAGGCGAAAAATCAATCTGGTCCACTCATCAGGTGGGTCCGGATTTTAGATGTAGGAATAGGCCAGAAGTCAATCTGGTCCACTCAGAGGTGGGGCCTACTAGAAGGAGGTGGATTGGTTAGAAAAGTTCATTTAAAAAAGTAGAGCAGCATGTTTCTTGGGCGAAGGCATCCACATGGTGGAAATCCTCTTATGAAAGGACTGGATTTTCAATTTATTTGCCATGTCGGCACATCTCATCTGTGGCGATTACATGATCTGTTTTCTGCACCAACTGTTTTTCACACGCGTGTGAACTAGAAAAGCCCCCTTTCTGCCGTTTCGTACTCGTCGAGACTACTCAAGTCAAAAGTTGGTGGCGTATGGACAGGGAGCGGACTAAGTAGGGACCCGGACTCACCCAAGACTCTCCGGTTTTGCCAATTACCTGACGCGAACTCGATCTGACTCGTGACCGAGTTCAGCAGGGCTGACTCGATCTGGACCGATTCCTAGCTGGCCTGACTCGAATCGAGTCCGACTCGATAAAGGAAACCGAGCCGGATTGAGTTGGGTACGATTCGGATCGAGTCTTTTATTTTATTTTTAAAAAAAATATGAAATTTTTTAAAAAAATTGTTCAATAGCTAATCTACGTCCATCCCAATCTAGGGCGGGCCATGACTGAAGTCCCGAGGCAAGGAAGGCCACCAGTGGCCTGCACGGCTGCACCCGAGGTCCTGAGTTAGGGTAGGTCACCTACAGTCTACACGGTTGCACCCGAGGTCCCGAGCTCGAATCAACATAGAAAAAAAAAAACATATAAAATCAACCTACCTAATGAATGGATGAGGATGACCGGTGAAAATAAGGTGTTGGGCTGTTGACTGCCTAGATTCCGATTGAGTTCGGTGCAACGCCGGCTCAAGTAGGGTTAGGGTTCGCATAGATGAAGAGTAAAGGTTAAAAAGAAAAAAAAAAAAAAAAAAAAGACTTTATAGTACTCGATTCTGAAGTGGATTGGATCAAGTTGCTACGTGACCCAAACTTAACTCGGTCAGGCTTTAAATCTGAGTTGGTCTACTTGATCCAACTCGACCTTGGCTTTTGGTTCCGGTCAAGTTGGATCCGACTGATTCGGTCGAGTTGGATCCTGCCCACCTCTACCCAAGACATTGCCACCCTTACTGTGGGGCCCACCTTGATGTATGTTTACCATAAAAAAAAAAAAGATTCAAATATGAGGTGGACCATGTCATAAGGAAAAAATGGTGATTGACCATTAAAAATTTCTCTTGGGCCACAAAAGTTTTAGATCATGTTGATATTTTTATATTTTTATATTTTTATTTTTATTTATTTATTTATTTTTGATACATTTAAGTTTGTGTGACCTTATCAACTGGTTGGATGGAAAATAAAACATCACGGTGGGCCTTAAGAAGTTTTTAATGGTGGGGCATTCAATCACCACTGTTTTATATATTATGGTCTAGCTTAGATTTGGAACTGCATAATTTTTGGGCTCATTACCTTAAAATGATCTAAAAGAATGGATGGAAGGCATTGATGTAGAATACATACATCAAGGTGGGGCCCACAGTAAGGGTGCGAGTAAGGGCCGCACCTAATCCGCTCCTGCTTGGACATGGAATCAGATTCGCGGTGACCCCTCCAGTACTGAGGTTAGTATTGGTCGGCTGATAGGTGCAGTGGGCTACACCTTGATGTGTATATTTTACCTATGCTGTCCATCTATTTTGCAAGCTCATTTAAGGAAATGAGGAAGATCAAAATCTCGGGTGAACCATATCATAGAAATTATTGGTGAGCAAACACTTACAATTAAAAACTTCACACGGCCGGTTGTAATGTTTATTTGTCATCCAACATTATGATTAGGTCACACAGACTTGGGAAAATACAAATATCAACTTGATCCAATTTTTGTAGCCCTTTAGAAGTTTTCAATTGCGAGTGTTTAATAACCATTGTTTCTTATAGTGTGGTCTGCGCCTTAAATTTGGATCTGCCTTATTTTTGGAGCTGCGCCCTTAAGCGAACTAGAAAAATGGATGGACAACGTTGATAAAACACATTTTTGGTTTTGTGCCCCAAGTGAGCTAGAAAAATGTACGGACGACGTTTATAAAACACATGAATCATGGTAGATCGCTAACCTTGGTATTGGATGGGTTGGCCAAATCTTGGTCCATAGTGGAACTTGAGCTAGAAATGGCCCACCTGGGGTGATTGGAATCAAATCTCCGGCCTTTGTAGCAATGAGCTCTTGTATAAAAAAAATAAATAAAAAAAAAAGCTTTTTGGAGCCCATTGTAATACGTGATCGACATCAACTATGTCCATCATTTGTGTCAACTTAGGTTGAGACATGAATACAAAGAATAAAACCAAATAAAAAATCAAGCCACAACACAAGAAAAAGTAAAAATATCGATGCCTTTACTAAAATATATTTTCACCCAATGAGATTCTTCTTATATTCAATGGTATACAAACATCAAAGTAAGTCTTAGGCAGGTTTCAACCATGCGTAGCCCCAATGCCTGAGGGGGAGGAGGTAGATATCTTGTTAAGAGAACTCCTCTCCCTTCTTATGTAAAGTATGTACACGTAGAGCATAATTTCATCAATCTTTGGATGCATGCTCTTTTTACCATTTATATACGGAGTATAAGTAAAGAGAGTACTCTTTGATGAGAAAATTTTTGTATAGTGGGATAGTGTTAAGTCTTTGTAATTAATTTGGTTTTCTCTTATTTCAACTACGAAGAAAGCTCTATATTAACATATTATGATTCTTTTATTTCAGTGACGAAGAAAGCTCTATTTTATTATCCCGTGAGCCATATAAATATATTACCAAATCACACACATATATAAAAATTTAGCTCTGTTTTTATGGCTTTGCTTTGCCAGTTACAGTTGCGCACGTTGTGTTCCACAACACCTAACACCTTCTGTTCATGGCCCACTCAAGTTTTGGATTAACTATATTTTAGGCACTCTCATCAGTTGAACAATTCTAACCATTCAATTGCTAGAGTTTGTGTTAATGGACATGGAATCTTGGCTTTTCTTACTATCTGTTTTGGGTAGGTGTATATGCACGTCTATGGTTAAGAGGTGACTTATCTTTCTCACATGTGGCACTGATATAAAGCTACTAGACCGTCCAGATTGTGGGTCCCATTATGGATGGATTATATCTCCAAAAATCATATGATCAAGCAATCCTAACCATTCAATGCCGATCAAAGGATGGTTAAAAGTAAAATAGTGGGTGGTTGACACTTGAAGGGAAAAATTAGACCGATGTTTTCGATTTTATTCCACTAAGAACCGGTCCAGTCATTTGGACGGTCTGAATTGTCATCCCAAGCCCCCGAACGTGGATGCCTGAAATATCCAACATGATCTAATCAGATCTGGTCCAGATATTCGAGTGAGATTCGGATACCACCAGAAGTTGGGTCAACTCGGATGTGGACCCTTAATATATCATTGTAGTTTTATTTTTCTTTGATTATTAGAGGAAGATCCTAACCATCAAATCTTTTTTGCGTTCTTTCCATTGAATGTGGACTTTTGGTAAGTTTCTTCTTAACCATGTATTTACTTGCCAAACAAATTATAAGGAGATTCCTTGTGGTGGACCTAGTTTTTACATGTGGGGCATGGTTGGATTATCCAAGCCATTGATCTGATGGACCCCACCATGGATATACCATGCGCCAAAAAATCTCGTTGATTGGTCAACTTTAAGCTTTCGGGTGTTGGATTGCAAATCCATTGGTTACGAAGGCATGCATCAAGGAAAAGTTACTGTTGACCACAAATATGGATGTCAACCACTTTTTAAAGACCATAAAATAGCACTTGATTTTTTTTTTTTTCTTCAAGTTTTATCCTTTATTATTATTATTATTATTATTATTATTATTATTATTATTATTATTATTATTATTATTGTTATTATTTTTTTAATTATTATTTAAAGAGGCCACACCTCTGCAACTCTTTACAGAATAAGTTTCCCATACGGATTGCATAATCGTGAAATGAAATTGGAACACTTAAAAAAAATCAGCCCCATCATTTGGTCCACCACTAGAATTGGAGGTTTATTTTATTTTATGTTTGTCCGTTGTTTTCTATAGCGTGGCCTACCATGTTACTTCTATGAAATCCAACCTACACGAAGTGAGCCCCACCACCATGATGAGATTTCCAAAATGAAAATAAAAATAAAAATCATGCTTATAAAATCATCAAGTGGACCACACTTTAGAAACCAATTGACGACCATTCAAAAACCTTCAAATTCATGTGGTGGTCCATGTGATGATTGGATTGGTATTATTTTTTAAGTGTCCCACTTTAATGGCTGGGCAATCATTCTAGATGGGTTTGATGCCATACATGTAGGGTATCAATGGACACACGAGCTAGGCCTGACATGGCTTGGTTACTAGTCAAGGGTCTGTTTGGATTTAGGTATAGTATTGTTTTGTATTGTACTTTTGTATGAATGAGGTATTCGAAGAAGTAGAGTTCATATTCTTCCATTTTTCTCAAAGAAAAACAGATTGTTTGGATTGGAGTAGATTCGGATGACTATACAAAAGTGATGGATTAGTTGATATTTATAAAAGGATGAGATTTGCGAGATGCATAAAGGCCGCAACCATTTCATAACATAATGCTCACGTGTACCTAACCTAACTGTCAATAGTGCCCATTTTCTACTGTATTTATACCAAACAGATACCGACCATATCTCACATAATATTTCTGAGAATAAAACGGCTGCGTGTGGATTTTGTTATCTTTTTCGGCCTAGGTGTGAGTTTTGGCGTATCAATAATCTGAGCCGAGCCCATATCCAACCTGACATGAACTCATTCATATACAGAGATCTACTAATGAATGATCTGAACTGCATGTTCAATTGTAATTTGTGCTAGAAATTGGAGCCAACAGAACCTGATTGAATAGCCAGACCAGGTTCGATTCAAAACCTAGGTCTATTAATGGGTACCTGGACTTGCAGGTACCCCATAGGTCTCATTTCTTGGACCAGTTAAGGAATCTGGTAAGGTGTAAAAATCAGATCTAGTCCGTTTCTAGCCAGTCCATGGTCTGGTCAGGTACAATGACTTATAATAGTACAATGATATATTTTTAACATATAAACAAATGCACTCCTCCGAGATGGTTGAAAGATCGATTTCTTTGTTTGCTATCTACTTTAAGAATCGATTTCACCATTCACCATATAAAATGATACTCTGTCAGAGTGTGGTGGATGATACAATGGCACTTAGAAATTGTACAGGTGGTAAAGCAGACCATCCAAACCTAGTGTAGATGTATCATGAACTAAACTTTTAAGGATATGATTATCAAAATATATGATTGGTAGACATCAGGATGAACACCAAGATGAGGTGAAAAAACAAGGATCAGCTCCAAAACTTCCGTGGGCCCCAAGTTCCAATGGTGGGAGCCCAATCCAACAATTTCTTGTGCTGCGGCCCACTTGATTCTGAATGCCTGATTTTTACCTCACGTCCTAACATAATCTGACAGGGGATATAACACAAGCATGCTGGTGGTCCACATGATCTGCGATCCTGCAGAGGATTTTTACAGAAGGATCCTAACCATTTAGTTGCGAATCCGAACCTCTTTATTTCGATTTCCTCTGTGGGACCAACTGGATCACCTAACCCAGTAGCAATCATGATTGGATAATCATAACCATACTGTAAAGTCATGTGAATGGATGGTATGAGCATTGGCCATTTCGCAGGCCGCCTTTGAATGGCCGTGATGCTTCGTTTTGGGAGATACTGGGGCCACATGCAATCCAAAGTAGGCCCTCCCATCGAACGGTTGGCTGCCACGTAAAATTGCACCTTAAAAAGATGGGAATAATTGAAACATCATAGTTGCAATTTCAGGTCTGGATTACCATAACCTATCAGAATTTAAAGAAAAAAATAAAAATAAATCCGATTTGGTGATGTTCCCTCAGACCGAAGAGAGACTCTATGATCAATGAAGGCTAAGAATCTCCCATCTGGGTAGTTTTTGGGCCATGGTCTGTTCCCAGTGTGTCCATTCAGATGAAGGGAGGATCAGTGAACAGATGAGGCTCATATGACTAATTCAGGCTTGCGACAAGAGCCTTCACTGCTTCTGTCACCGGGTACAATGACAGCTTCTACTCAAATAGGTGTTTTGGTAACCATGTAACTCAACCCAAAGCCAAAGCACACGACTAATATAGGAATGCAAGTAGGGCAGGTTGGGTCGGGTTCAGAGTCAATCTAGGCCCAACCCAAACTCTAGCATCAGCCCGACCCAACCCAAGGTATTCAATACTCGAGCCCTATTGAACAAATACATGAAATGAAAAATCTAACCATCAAATAACATACTTAAAATAACACCTACAACTACCAATCAGTAACCCCATTTTCCATTCCAATCATGAACTCCATTTCCCATCGATGGATGGTTCCGACTGTGAAACCTATATGGCATAGTCCACGAAATGGATGGCTGCAATCATGAACCCTATCTCCATGTCTGTATCATGCATATTAGTCCTAACTTGTGTGCATATGTACCGCTTGTAAAGTCAGGTTCGGGTCAGATCAGGTTGCCCAAGGTCTCAACCCTAGCCCGGTCCAACCTGGGGTCAGGTTGAGGATTTCCAAACTGAGCCTTGTCCGGCCCAGCCCAACATGACCTAAATTCAGGTTGGGCCACTCTGGTTCGGCTTGAGCTCGACACAAGATGACCTACAGTTCGGGTTGGGGCACTCGGTTTTGGGTTGAACCCCCCCCCCCCCCGACTCATTTCAGTTCAACTCAGATGATGCATGCACATTCATGCCCCTAAGAGCAACGACCAAGGCTGTCAACAGGCCAGGCACGGGGCAAGCAAACTCCTCATAGACAGCCTGCAATCGATCAGGTTTCCTTTTACAAGACCCAAACTGTGACAACCAATCATATCACGATGTTTCAAGGATTGCCCACTGAAATAAATCAAACACAGATGAAAATGGCAGATTGGCCCCTTTAAAGAAAGGATGTTATTTACAGCGAAGAAGTGAAGCAGAAGAAGATGCTACCACATGTATATTGCTATTTACATAAAGAATTGCTATATATGTACACCCTCTCTCCCTCTATCTATATTTATATGTAGAGCCAAATCCAAACCCTACACTACTGGTAAGGAAAAGCAAAAGGGTATATAAGAAGTAAACTGAGTTTCCCATACCTCAGCAGCCGGCACTTTCCTTCCATTGAAAACATATGGTCTCATTTCACGTCTCGTCTGGTATCGCTCCAAATCCATTAGAAGCTGTTTCTTCTTCTTGCACACTGCTGGCCATTCTGGATGAGTTTAGCCAGTTGGGATCTCAGATGCTCTTTCTTTTTCCTGTTTTTTGTTTTCTGTTTTCTTAACAGTTTAAGATCTTCGACATATGAAAAAGTAATCATTTTCAAGGGCCAAGCTGACAATCAGTTAGTCAGGAACTCAGCTGTTCTGAAGGGAAGAGAGCAATTCTTCTAAAGACTTCTTGCTCTCTGCATGTCAATGAAAACAAGGAGGATATCTCAGTATGGCTATGAGATTGAAAGCCAGTATTTGCAAGTGTGGTAGTTAGGCCAGTTTGGATCATCCCCAATGAGCAATTTGGGTTGAGATGTGCCTGTTTGTGACATTTGAGGGGTTACAGGTCAGGCTCAGGACTGGATTATGGGCCAATTTACTAAATGGATTGCATTCTGTGTGACCCTTGACCTGACTTAAAACCTGACCCATTGCCACCCCCAGGAAAATCCCTCCATCCAACTTCTGGGGTACATCCAAACAGCCCCTTTACACTTTTCCCAGTAATAATATATGCAGAATGCAGGTAAAGATTGATTTGAATAATGAAGACAAGTTAGTATGGAACAAAAACAAATCAAGGAAGTTTTCGGTCAAGTCATTCTACAGGTGCATTGAAAAAGGAGATGAGAAGGAAGAAGAGATTTCCACCAACAAGGTTTGGAAGTATCAAGCACCTCCAAAGATTGTGGGATTTGCTTGGCTTGTGGCCAAGGGCAGGGTGCTCACAGTAGATAATTTGAGGAAAAGAGGCATGGTTATTCCTAATGTATGTTTGTGCTGCATGTCAGTGGAGGAATCAGTGAATCACCTTTTTATTCACTGTTCCTTTATCAGCCATATCTGGACAGACTTTCTATCTCGTTTCGAAATAGCTTGGTCTGCCCCAAATTCGACAGGTACACTATTAAAAGCTTGGCATGGTATATCGGTGGGCAAGAAGGACGAAGCTATGGAGAATGTCCCTTCTCGCCGTCTGGCGGGCAGTTTGGGAAGAAAGAAACAGCAGATGTTTCAAAGGGATCTCTAAATCGGTGGAATATGTAGCCGCTAGAGCTAGAATGTTAGTTGTTGAGTGGGCAGTCAATGTCGACAAACTAAAGGACTATAAATTGCTGTTTCTAGGTGTGTAATTGGCAGTGTCACTCCCTCGGTGGTGCAGCCTTGTTTCCATGTTTTCTTCTTTTAATATAAATCTTTAACTTCTCACACACACACACACACACACACACACACACAACACACAACACACAACACACAACACACACACACACACACAGATATATATATATATATATATATATATATATATATATATATATATATATATGCAGAATGCAGGGAATAACAACACTAGCAGCTGAACAATGAAAAGCAATAAACAAGATATACTGCAACTAAAAAGAAAATGGCTATTTTTCAGTTCCTGCAACTCTATTTGTTTTCAGCTCAAAATCATGTCTTGTATAAAAACCTGGAACTTACCCACAAGCAAAAAATTGCATAATACTAATGAACCAAAACAAAGGAATGCAAACAAGGAAACCCTTGGGTGCATGATAATGAAAGGCAGGTTATTCAGTAACCTTTGAAAGGTTCTGAAGCCATGACTTCAGCAGCTAGACATCTTTCTACAATTGCTAATCTAGGATTGCAGATGAGTGCATCACAAGGTAGGGAAGGCTAGAAATCCTGAATACACAAGGTTGTTTTCTTTGCCCCTTCCCTAGCAAGGCCACCTCATTAGCTTCCCACAACATAGGAAATCTCCAAAGTGAGAATGTCAACATAGGAGGCAGAGTTCTCTATTAGTGACTAATAGAGAACATCCTCTATCACATATAGAGCTTTAGCAGATAGGGCCCATCCTTTTGTTGACTGCAACATTGATCTAATGGTCTCATCATGGATTAACTATGACCCAAAATCTCATGGCTCAACAGGTCTAACCTTTCTACTATTGGCCCAAAAATTGAGAGTCGGGAAAACATGCACCAAGAGTCCACATTCCATGAATAAAAGGCCAAATATCAGTGGGTCAGTTCATCCTTTCTGGTAGAGGTGGCAATGGGCCGAGCTATAGGGCCATGCCTGGCCAGGTTGGTCATAGAGTCCCCTGAGCCCTAGTCCAATAGGGCTGGCCCCACAAGGAAAAAGAGTTCAATGATCATGGTATGAAATAGTCCAATCTAAGATTCTCTCTGTTTTTTTTTTTTTTTTGGTTATCCTCCATCCACTGTGAGTCTCGTCATAAAATGGTTTGGGTCATCGAAATATGACCCTGGATCCGACAAGTGTCTTTAAACTACGCATATATACTGAATGGGAAAAATAATTAATAATGTCTTTAAACTATCCAATCTTCTTTTTAAAAAAATAATTTAAAGGTGATCCACTTGATGACTGGACCAAGCCAACGGGCTGGCACAGGGCATTCATAATCGGCCCAGGCCCAGCCCTCAGGCCATGTTTAGGGACCCAGGCCCCTACCTACAGGGTCAAACTGCCCAGGCAAGGCTGCCCCACCATTGCCGCTAAATCTGGGAGATTTTTAGGATGTAGTCAATCTGTGATGGGGGCTGTCAGATCACTGGGATATATCACCAAAGAATGGGCCACACATGTACGAAATCCTTGCTCAATAAGGATGTTACCTAGTATTACTAATAGAGAACTGTCTCTATCGAAGGACAATTGCCTACCAACTGGAAAATGGCATAAAGTGCATGTTTCACAACAACAAAGACCATGTTACCCTTTCCGAGAACATTCACAAATCCCTTAGAATTGCTGAAATCTGAAAAGATTTCATCAGTGATGTAATGCATGGAGAGATGATTTTTTTTTTTTTTTTTTTTCCAATTTATGAAATTGGGATATTTGGCCAGGAATTTACCAAAATAGGAAACTTCACAAACAATTTTTCGCTTCCAAAAGAACACAAAAGAATTTGATCTGATTATTTTGATTTTTTTTCTTGCATTTTACATTAAAGAAAAAGTACCATGGTACCTATTTGTAAGAATAAAGCAGACATACAGAGCTACATTAACTATTGTGGGATTAAACTTATGAGCATTATGAAATTTTGGGAAAGAGTGATTGAGCAAAGACCAAGGCATAGAGGTGTTGTACCACTGAAGCTAATTTCCCACTTAGACATTTGATGGAGAAATACAGAGAGAAGAGGAAGGATCTCCATGTGGACTTTATTGAGTTAGAGAAAGCTTACAATAGGGTCCCTAAAGCAAGGTATTCTATAATGGTAACTGTGGCCATAACAGCCATTGCTGTTACCATTATGATACGGGCTATAACAGCCAAGATGATTTTTTTTTTTTTTTTTTAAATCCTATTTTGGTCCCATCATGGGCTGTTACAAGTCAATTTTTCCATAACAACCATCATGACCCCATATCGCGTAACAGTTACCATTGTTACCATTACATAATTGTTTTGGGATACCTTGCCCATAGCTAATCTAGTAGGTGTTGGGGTAGAAAGGAGATTGAATAACTAGGGATACATATAAGGGTGCAGTAAGTAGACTGAGTGAAAGATACCTCGTTTCAACACTGAGGTCTTGGTATCGATCCCTAGTGGGGGTGGCTAACAGTGAAGTGTGAACTGACAGTTGGGTGTACTAACAAGCTAACAAAAAAAAAAAAAGGGGTGCAGTAAGTACAAAAATGTGAGGACCATTAGTGGAGAGAGAGAAGTGAGTTCCCAGTTGGCACTAGGGATTGGCATTGAGCTCTACCTTTTCAAATTGGCTATGGATAGTTAACGAAGCATTTACAAAAAGAGATCCCATGGTGTATGTTGTTTGCAGAGGACATAGTTTTGATTTACAGGATAGATGGAGTAAACACAAAGCTAGATTTATGGAGAGGTGCTTTAGAATCTAAAGGATTTAAAATTAGTCGGACTAAAAAAGAGAATACAGAGTGCAATTTTAGTAACAATAAGAGTGGGAATGAGGAATTAGTAAAGATTGATGACCAAGAAGTTTCCCAAAATGACCACTTTTGATACCTTGAGTTGATAATTCACAACTGTGGAGATATTGAGGAGGTTGCCCATAGAATTCAAGCGGGGTGGAAGAAATGGAGATGAGTGTCTAGAGTTTTATGCGATCGTCATGTACCACTCATACTGAAAGGGAAATTTTATAGTATGGCTATAGGACCAGCCATGCTCTATGGGAAAATATTGGGTAGTTAAGGAAGAACATGTCCATAGGATGAGTGTAGATGAAATGAGAATGTTGAGACAGATGAGTGGCAAGACAATGATAGCATCAGAAATGAATGCATTCAAGGGAATTTAGGAGTAGCACTAATAGATGAGGGAAAGTAGAACTAGATGGTCTATCATGTGCAAGGGAGATCAAGAACAATGCCGGTTAGGAGTGAGTTCATACAAGTTGAAGGCTCTAAAGGGCAAGGGGAAGGCCCAAAAGGACATGGGTGGAGGCAGTAAGTTAAGACTTGATGACCGATGGTTTAACTGAAGTTATGTCCTTTGATAGAGTGGAATGGTGGAAAAGGATTCATGTAGCCAACACAATTAGTTGGGATAAGGCATAGATGATGATGATGAGGAAGAGGATTTTACATTAAACTACCACTGATAACTTGGGATGGAATTTAATCAGCAAATTTTTTTATAGAGAAGAGGGACCACTCTAAAATCCTAAAAGTGGTTTCCCTAAACTTTTTCTTCTTGGACTCGCCCCATATAACCGGGCAGGCCGTCTGCTAGCGGATGCAGTTCTGAAAACATTACAGATCAGCATGCATTTGGAATGTTCTCCAAAAATGCAACTTCTGAGTTTTCTTCCAGCCATTTTTGCAAGGTGAACAGAAAATTTCATCACTAAACATTCTACAATTTTCATTTAAATACTAAGTAACCATAACTGTGAAAAGTTTCTTGGACTTCCCCAGTGCCGGTGGGTGATCTATTGCTAGCTTGGCATGGCGTGGGTTTAGGGAAAGGTAAGAAGGCCATGTGGAGAATGGCCCTGGTTGTGGTGTGGTGGGCTTTTTGGTAAGACAGAACTGCAAGATGCTTCAAGAAACAAGAAAGGCAATGGACGAGATCCCACAAAAGGGCTAGGCTGCTTGCCGTCAAATGTGCCTACTGTGTTTCTAAGCTTATGTATCGTAATTTTGATTTTCTTAGGAAGCAATGGGGGTGCCATCTCGGCGCCTCTTTGCTGTTGTCTTTTTGCTTTTGTTCAAAAAAAATAAAAAATAAAAAATAAAAATCCCTCCCTCCCTCAAATAAATAATAATAATAATAATAATAATAATAATAATAAACCATGAATAGCAATCAAAGTTTATAATATGTAAATATTGCAAATAAAATGTTATAAAAATTCTTACCTGGGAGGTTTGCAGATAAAAAGGCAACCAAAACATGGTTATTGGGGCTCTCTGCGATCTCGCTGCAGCCATGCCCATAGCATGGGACCAGAACAGCGAAACTGTTCTCTTTTTCATCATCACTCAAAAAATCCGGTGCATGAGGTTCCAACCACCCAATCGACCAATCGGAACCATCTGATTCCGATCCCGACCAGCATCCTCCATCAGATGGCACCAGAACCAAATCGTATTCTCTATCAATTCTCCGTTCTTCCCGGCTCTGCCACTTCCTCTTAACCCTTCGCGATGGAGACCTCATCTTAGTTCCCTTAACAGAAGGGAACTTCACAGATTCATGCTCCCGCAGACCTAAACCTAAATCCAACGAAGCATTCAAAGGGGAACCAGAAGAACCAGTTGGTTCTTGATCTTTCCCACCCCACAACCACCAAGAAAGGCGACTGAAGGCCGTAGCCATTTTCCGACTAAAGCAACAGTTTTCAAGGATTGAAGAAGAGTAGGACAAAATATCCTGATAGAGGATTCCAACAGAATCAGTTTTCAAAAGAATTGCAATTAATTCCTGTATTAAAACCAAAACATGGCGATTCAGGAAAGATAAAAAAAAATCAATAAAATAAAAAAATGAAACAAGATAAAGAAAGAAAGAAACTGATTCTAACAGATGAGATTGCTAGCAAGAACCAGAAAAAAAAAAAAATATAATTCTGAAATTCGAGCAGCGAAATTATAGTTTGAGCATTTCCCTGAACAATCTAGTAAAAACAAGTTTCTTTTTGGCTGGAACTCTCTTTAAAACCTACAAATCAATCTAAAAGTAGCATAAAGTTAAAAAAAGAAAAAAAATAATACAAAAACTAACACTACCAGTGAAAAAAAATCAAAATCAAAATCAAACACAAACAAGCCAGAAAAAATCTGAACTTTTTAATTTCTTAATAACTAAATTCCTAAAGACCCTACTCAAAATACAAAATACAAAATAAAATGAAATTCCTTCCTTTTCTCTTTTCTGTAAAATCAAACTCCACAAAAAACTCCTCGAATCGAAGCCTCTGAAACCTTTAATTCTTGCATTTTCTTTCAAATTTTGAAAAGGAAAGTGTGAGAAACGAAGAATCGTTCAATCTTAAACCCAAAAACACATCTGATAGAAATTCTGTAAGATCAAAACATATCTTCTCCAAATCGCTGGAGGAAAAAGAACCAAAAAAAGAATCGAAAACAACAAGAAATTCAGATGAAAGAAAGATCGAATAGACCGAGAATCCGATTATCCGATCTTCCAAAAGAAATCAAATCCTAGAAATCTCTCCCTCCCTCTCTCTTTCTCTCTCTCTCTCGGAAAATCGACTCTCAAAGCTTGTCTGTTTCTCAATTTATAGCGCCAAGCTCGTTCCGTACGTCGCGACTTACGCTGCTCCAGCGTTAATCGCTAAATGGGAATGAATGTATTCATGATCGGATGATCCAATCCGTTGATACATTGAAAATTATGAATGGGCCACAATCTAAAATAAAAAACAAATTGATATACGGATGAAGGAAAAATTCGACTATTCCCATTCACGGAAAAAAGTGATGGTTTAAAATGTTCGTCCTATACGATTTTTCATTAATAGGCCATCCAACATCTGTTATCTGGATGGCTTGGATCATCTTAAAATAGATATATGTGGGCCCCACTTTGAATTTAATACTGATTTTGATGGTTTCTGCTCTGTTACAAATCTAGATAGTACGATCGGACGGTCGAGATTTATAAGGGGGCTAGCTTGGGGTGTTGGTGTTGTACGAAAAGATGTTTAATTAGAACATAAATAAAGAGAAGAAACTTTAAATGGTCTGGCCGATTGTGATGTACGATAAGCAGGCACTAGAAAATTAAGGGAAGTGGATTGGCTGGTGTACCACACACCAGCGATAATGCTGGTGTAAAAACGTGTCGTGCTAAGACGAGCGGCGACGCTTCTCGAGCTTGAGTGGCGGAAACAGTTCAAAAGATGATCAAAGTTACATGGCCCTACAGTGATGTATTTAGTGTAGGGGTGTACATCGAGTCGAACCGAGTTGAACTGGCCTCAGCTCGGCTCTGCTCGTCATTGGCTGACCTCAGCTCAAACTCAGCTTAGCTCAGTCCTCGAGCTTAACTGGCCAGCTCGGCTTGGTTCAGTCAGCAGCTCGGGCCAGCTCGGGTCAAGTTTGGGCCAAGATCGAGCCGAGTTCATCATTAAGGCATTTATGCAAACACCTGAACTACAACTTCAAAATTCCAGTTTTACAAACAGAGGCAATGGTTTTTACAAGTGTTTTATCAAACACCTTCTTAATGGGGATTTTCTCATCATTGCTGGATTCGATGAAATTGAACCAATTTCGATATCATCGATAATTGTCGGAATTTTCACCGCTGGTCGCTAGACAGTTTTTGGCCTGTTTCGATATCATCGAAGGACTTTAGTTGATATCGAAGGCTGTCATCAAGAGTTGCTCGATGACATCGATAATTATCGAATTTTTCACTCCTGGTTGCTGGACAATTTTGGTCATGTTTCGATATCATCGAAGGACCTTAGATGATATCGTATCATCGAAGGACCTTAGATGATATCGAATGCTGTCGTCGAGAGACCTTCGATATCATCGAAGAGTTACGCAGATGCGATTGTGGAAACGCAGATTCTGCGGAAATTGTTTCTTATTTTAATTATACCTTTTTCTATTCTTATATAAAGGGGTGTATGCGGGATCGGGGTGTATTCCAGGGCATTCTAAGGTTTCCTAAAGGTACTCTAAGGGGGCTTTGGACTATTAAAGGTGAGAGAGAGAGAGAGAGAAAGAGAGAGAGGAAGCTTGTGGAAGGAAGATTCTGCTCGTAGAGGTGATCTACTTCGCAGTCCACGTCTCAGCGCTTCTACGTACTCGTGATCGGTGAGATCCCTCTATTTTTCATTATTCTCTTATTGTTCATCCACTCCTTCGTGAGTGAAGAAGATTTGATCTAAGCGGTGTGTGCTTGTGATCGGTTGTAACGTTCTGCTTTATAGTGGATTGTTGATCTGGACAAGGTCCCGTGTTTTTTACCTCTTTGAGAGTTTTCCACATAAAATTCCCTGGTGTCGTGTGGTTTATGCTTTGATTTATTTCATTGCTTTATTATTTTCATAATTTTGGTTTGTTTCGGGAGGCTAGATCCTAAGGTTTTGTGCAAGGCCCCCAACAAAGTGGTATCAAAGCTAAGTTCATTGAACGGGTAGGATTAGTTTTGAATTATGGAAGGTGACTCATCAAGGATGATCAGCCTCAATGGTTCTAACTGGACCATATGGAAGGTTAAGATGGAAGATTTGCTTTATTGCAAAGACCTATATTCTCCAACTTTAGGTATATCAGCAAAATCCAAGGATATGTCTGATGATGATTTGAAGAAGTTGGACCGGAAGGCGGTGGGGTTTATTAGACAATGGCTGGATGACTTTGTGTTCCACCATGTGTCTACAGAAACCTCAGTCGCTAGCATATGACTGAAATTGGAAGGGCTGTATGAGAGGAAGACAACCGGTAATAAAATCTTTCTGATAAGACGACTTGTGAATCTCAAGTTTAAAGATGGTGGTTCTGTGGCCGAGCACATGATGAGGTCAGCAGTATAGTGAACCAGCTCTCCACTATGAAGATGGTCTTGGATGATGAATTGCAGGCTTTGTTATTACCTATTTCGTTGCCTGACAGTTGAGAGACATTGGTGGTGTCTCTAAGTAACTCTGCGCCAGACGGAAAGGTATTCATGGAACAAGTAACCTGTCGTCTCTTCAATGAGGAGACAAGGAGGAAGTCTCAGGGGTCTATTCAGCAAGAGGCCCTTGTGACACAGGAACGGGGGAGAGGAAAGAACAGGAAGGGCGGGAAGGGTCGAGATAAATCAAGAGGTAAGTCGAGTAACAGAAAAGATGTTGATTGCTGGAATTGTGGCAAGAAGGGCCACTATAAGCATGAATGTTGTGGTAAGAAGAACGACAAGAAAGGAAAAGGTAAGGAGAAAGAAGATGAATCAGATTCCACTGCGGTCGTTTCATATGGCGACGTTGTAGTTACTCTTTCAGTAGATCACGATATATGTCTCGCGGCTATGAGTCAAAACACTGACTGGGTGATTGACTCGGGAGCTTCTTTTCATGCGACTCCACACAGGGACTTCTTAACAAGCTACAAGTCAGGTGACTTTGGAATCGTGAAGATGCGGAATTCTGGCGGATTGAAGATCGTAGGGGTCAGTGATATTCGTGTGAAGACCGATGTGGGCTGCACATTAGTTCTCAGGGATGTGAGGCATATCTTAGACTTTCGCTTCAACTTGATGTCGACGGGAAGGTTGGATGATGATGGCTATGAAAGCCATTTTGCTGGTGGGCGATGGAAGCTCATCAAGGGTTCGTTGATCGCAGCCAGAGGAAAGAAGCGTTGCACCATTTACAAGGCAAGTGTCAGTGTGTGCAAGGGTGGGTTGAATGCAGCGGAAGATTCAGCTATTGACATGTGGCACAGGCGTCTAGGCCACATGAGTGAAAAAGGGCTTCAGCAACTAGCGAGGAAACTACTCCTTCCAGACGTGACAGGTACACCTCTCAAAACCTGTCTTGATTGTTTATCAATGAAACGACATAGAGTTTTATTCGTTAAATTTGCTTCTCATGTTAATAAAGTGCATGCATTAGATTTGGTTTATTCTGATGTTTGTGGTCCTATGAGGGCAAAAACCTTGGGTGGGGCATTATATTTTGTCACTTTTATAGATGATGCATCTAGGAGGGTGTGGGTTTATACTTTGAAATCTAAGAATGAGGTCTTTGGTGTGTTTAAATTGTTTCATGCTATGGTCAGGAGAGAGACAGGTAGATTGTAACATCCTGGATTTTTACTGTTTTGGATTTCTAAAAAAAAAAAAAAATCCTTAAAATTTCTTTTTAATTAACTTATAAAATCACTTAATGACCATTAGCACTCAATGTTAGTTTATACTGGGGTGGACCAGTCTAGTTATGATGAGACAAAGTGCAGGCCGCCAAGCCAGATGACCTGTTTACACTTAACAACAACCCGTGTGGGCCACCCAGCGACCGAGAAGGGTCAGAAAAATCTAAAAATTTAGGGAACCTAAGATCTCACTAGGCTTGTGGTCCATCGCGGACCACAGACCCAGTGGACACCCAGAATTGTAATCTGGCACTTGACGAATGCATCCCACCAATGCTAGATTGGAATCTGGCATCATTTGAATGAAACTGAGATTCTAGGATTTTTAGCCGTCGGATCTCTTCTACGTTTACGGTGAAGGTTTATTGTATTTTTCTACGCCTGTTCACCAAGTTTGGGACCCGATCGTGGAACGGTGACCGTTGATCGCGAATCAGGCCCGTACGACCAAACCCCATATCCGATCATTCCCAAATTTTGCGTGGCCCTTCATCGGGCCATGAAGCACCTACCCTATAAATTTCATGGCCAGAGGGCCACCATAAATGTCCCATCAATCAGAATGGGCCTCCCAGGGCCATTTAAAGATCGGAACCCTATGCTCAAACCCTATATTCGTTCATCCGTTTGATCTCAGATTTTGTATGGCCCCTCATCGGGCCATGAGACACGTACACCCCAAATTTGGTGGCCGGAGGAGTGATAGGGCCGCCTCAACATCAGATAGAGTCCTAGGGGGCTATTTTGGGAAATTATGGAAACATAAGGCCAAGAGGCCCAACTCTAGGGAATAAACCCTAGCTCTCTCTCATAACCCTCATTCTCCAACAACAACTCATCTCTCTCTCTCTCTCTCTCTCTCTCATAACTTCCTCCAAATCTCCCACCACCAACCCTCTCTCCTTCATAACTCCTCAACCTCCAACAACTATCATCTCTCCCTCATAACTTTCACCCTCTTCCAACGACAAGCTTCCCCTTTTCGTAGCTCCCACCATTCTCCAACAACCAAGGAGAGTAAAGAGAGAAAGAGAGGGTGAAGGTGAGCAAGGTGGACCTTAAATCAAGGTGGGGCCCAAGGAAATCAACCCCTTCGACTCCTCAACTCATCTCCAAGAGGAAACCCTACACCACAACCACCAAAATCGTTTGTCAATCGTCTAGGTAAGGTTCCTCCTCCCTTTACCTTAGAACCCTTGTGAGGAAGGGGGTTTTTGCATGAATTTCTCACATGTATGAGCTTGCTTTAGGGATTCCAACCAACCGGCCCCCAAATCGACGTTCCTAGGTCATTTTCAAGTCTCCAACGAATCCTAAGGTGCAGATTATTATTCTTAGGTGGCCTAGCACCAATTTTAGTATGAGCTTAATGATTTTGATTGTTTGGATGTTATGATTTAATAATCTAGAGAAAGCCCTATAATGTATGTTGTTGAAACCGTATGGATTTGCATGCTTAGCCTCCATGATGTTGTTCTTGCTTCTCACATGCTTATGTGTATGGATGAATACTTGCTTATGCCTTATTGATTTTCCCATATATTGTTACCTATGCTTTCATTTCCCTTGTGCATATGATGGTTTGAGATGGAGGAAGTGCGTAACTTCCTCACTCACACACACACACACACACACACCTCACATGCATGCACTTGTTTCATAATATTGTTAACCATGCTTGCTATGAGAATCTGAATGATATGATGAGAAGTATGAGAACATGATGTGGTTTATACTAGATTATACATTGGTAGCCGACATGCTATGAATCACCCTCCATACCCATGGGTTGGTCAGGAACATGAGGTGAGATGGTAGTCCCATCGGTAGGACTATGCTAGAGCTAGACCCGTGGGTTTGGGCGAGTGTGTTCGTGTGGCTGTAGTTCGACTACATGGGTCTCTTGTGCCCGATGCCACTCGTCTCACGCTCGCTTAACTCGTGCGGTCTAGCCTACTGTCTGACTAACCCTGTTTATTAACCCTGTGTGCTCACATATATATGGAACCTGAACCACTCTGCAACCATTGTAGCCCATCGATAATCCACTTGAAACTGGTCCACAGCCTTGGAGCCGGGCATGGTGGAATGGGACACTGTGTCCGAGCTGTCGGCCTACGTTGGGGTACCGCGCCTCCCCGTAGTGACCGCGATCGATCCCTTCCTTTCGGCACTCCTCATGTGCTTGGAGTCGGGGATGAGGAACCCGACGGAATCACGGACAGCGAGGTCTCGGCCTCGCAACCAGCTTAGGGCAGTGATACGTAGGGTGAATCAGAATCTCCAACCTGTTGGATGAATGGACTTAACTAATAACTTGGCTAACACGATCGTATTGCATCGCATTAGTTAGGGTGGCGACTTGGCAGTTGAGGTCGCTCTGAGGGAGTGCTGTCATATGCGATCGTTAGATGAAGTCGCTTGAGGGAGCGTTGTGGCGAGGGCATGCATCATATCATCCCGCATGCATGCATTTAAATAAGAGTTGCTAGGTGTTGATGGTTGTCTGCTTTTCATTTATAAGTTCATATTATAATTGATGTCTGTTAAAACTTAAGACTAATAGCACCCACTGAGTTGATCACTCACTCCCACTATGGGACGGTGTTTTAAAACACCAACCAGACTCTCTCATAGATGCAGGGGATGCGGAGCAGGTGGAGCATGACGATGCTACTCTCGACGAGGAGGAGTTGTCATACCGTCAGCTGATGGGCGGCCCTCCATCAGCTTGATCGGGCTGGATTTGGATTTGTTGATCCGTGGGATCAGCTTTATTCTTTTGGACATAATATTCTTTTGTTATTTGGTTGGGTAACGCCTTGGGTGACCCTTATTTATTTTGGACCTGTACATATATGGGATATCCTTCAGTTCAGTAGATTAGTTGTGGATGTGCCTCATGTTTCAATTAATTCCATGTTGCGCATTTAAACTTGATAAATCATAAAACCATTAAATTAATGATAAGTGACACTCGGGGACTCGGGAGTCGAGCGTATGCACGACCCTCGATTTTTCGGGGTGTTACATAGATCATTGAAGTGCATCCGCACTGACAATGGTGGTGAATACATTGACGACTTTCATGAGTATTGTAAGTTCATGGGTATACGGCATGAACAAACGGTTCCCAAGACCCCCCAGCATAATGGTGTAGCTGAGTGAATGAATCGCACAATTGTAGAGAGAATCAGATGCATGTTATCTCATGCGAAATTGCCCAAGACGTTTTGGGGAGAAGCAATGCACACGGTAGTATATTTGATAAACAGGTATCCATCAGCCCCGTTGAATGGAGAAGTACCTGAGAAGGTGTAGACTAGACAGGATCCATCGTACAGTCATCTTAGGGTGTTTGGATGTAAGGCATCCGTTTATGTACCAAAGGACGAGAGGTTCAAGCTCGATATGAAGATCAGACAGTGTGTGTTCTTGGGATACGGTGATAAAAAATTCAATTACAGATTGTGGGATCCGACCGAGAAGAAGCTCGTCAGGAGCAGAGATGTGGTATTATTTGAAGATCAATGTATAGAAGACATTGGTAAGCCAAAGAAGAACCAGCCTAGTTCAGGTGAGCTAGAGGACATAGATCTGGTTATTCCTCCCGTGGTGCCTGATGATGGGGGAGTACAGCAAGGTGCAGAAGATGAGAGAGTTCCTTTAAAAGATGGACCAGGAGAGCAGCCCCCACTTGATCTACCTGTTGAGCCACAGGTGAGGAGGTCATCTAGGGACAAACAATTGTCCAAGAGGTACTCGCCGCATGAGTACATTATGTTGACTGATGGAGGAGAGCCAGACGATTATTTTGAGGCCCTAGCCGACTAACATAAGGGGAAGTGGTTGAAACCTATGCAAGAGGAGATGAAATCCTTGCATAAGAACCACACCTATGATATGGTGAAACTGCCTAAGGGCAAGAAAGCTCTGACCAACAAGTGGGTGTTCAGAAAGAAGGTTGAGCAGAAGAATTCCCAGACGAGATTCAAGGCCAGACTTGTAGTGAAAAGGTTTGGTCAGAGGAAATGTATAGACTTCGAGGAATATTCTCACTAGTGGTGAAGATGACATCCATACGGGTGTTGCTTGGGTTGGCGGCTAGCATGTATCTGGAGATAGAGCAGTTAGATGTTAAAACTGTCTTTTTCCATGGTGACCTAGAAGAATAGATCCACATGCACTAACCAGAGGAGTTTGAAGTCAAGGGCAATGAGCATATGGTGTACGTGTAGGCTGAGGAAGAGCTTCTATGGACTGAAATGAGTTCCACGGCATGGGTATGACAGAAGTTCTACTCGTTCATGTTACAACATGGGTATGACAGAACGGAGTCAGACCATTGTGTGTTCACACACAAGTTCTCATATGGTAATTTCTTAGTTCTGCTGTTATACGTTAATGACATGCTCATCATGGGAAAAGACATCAAGAAGATCGACAGACTGAAACAGGAGTTGGACAAGTCGTTTGCGATGAAAGACTTGGGCCCGACTAAACAGATCCTAGGAATGGAGATAACCCGTGACAGAAGTAGCAGAAAGCTTTGGTTATCATAAGAGCGGTATATTGAGAAAGTCCTAGAGCGGTTCAATATGAATGCAGCGAAGCCGATCAGTATTCCACTAGATGGTCACTTCAGATTGAGCGACAGACAGTGTCCCAAGACGAAGGCAGAGGTGGATGAGATGCAAAAGATACCCTACGCTTCAGCAGTAGGAAGTCTGATTTATTATATGGTGTGTACATGCCCAGACATAGCATATGCGGTTGGTGTTGTCAGCCGGTATCTTGTCAATCCTGACAAAGAGCATTGGGCAGCGGTTAAATGGATAATGCGGTATCTAATAGGCTCATTCAAGTTGAGCCTATGTTATGGTGATGGAAAACCTGTGTTAAAGGGCTACAGAGATGCAGATATGGTAGGTGACATAGACTCCAGGAAGTTTACATCGGGGTTCATGTTCGGGTTTGCAGGGGGAGCGGTTTCTTGGCAGAGCAAGCTACAGAAGGTCGTAGCATTGTAGACGACAGAGGCCGAGTACATTGCAATCACAGAGGCATGTAAAGAGATGCTTTGGATGAAGAGGTTCCTACAGAAACTTAGCTTGAAGCAGGAGCAGCACGTGGTCTATTGCGATAGTCAAAGTGCTATACACTTGAGCAAGAATCCAAGTCAGCACTCCAAGTCGAAGCACATAAAGATTCGATATTACTGGATCAAAGATACTTTAGAACAGAAGGTGTTACAACTTGAGAAGGTCCACACGGACGATAATGGATCAGACATGATGACCAAGGCTTTGCTCAATGACAAGTTTGAGTTTTGTAGAAACCAGACTGGCTTGAAGAAGGTGAATCCCTCCTGAGTCGAAAAGGGAGAGATTTGATGAGGATTTTCTCCTCATTGCTGGATTCGATGAAATCAAACCAGTTTCGATATCATCGATAATTGTCAGATTTTTCACCGCTGGTCGATGGACAGTTTTTGTCCTGTTTCGATATCATCGAAGGACTTTAGATGATATCGAAGGCAGTCATCGAGAGTTGCTCGATGACATCGATAATTATCGAATTTTTTACCCCTGTTTGCTGGACAGTTTTGGTCCTGTTTCGATATCATCGATATCATTGAAGGACCTTAGATGATATCGAAGGCTGTCATCGAGATACCTTCGATATCATCGAAGAGTTACGCAGATGCGATTGCGGAAACGTAGATTCTGCGGAAATTGTTTTCTATTTTGATTATACCTCTTTCTATTCTTATATAAAGGAGTGTATGTGGGATTGGGGTGTATTCAAGGGTATTCTAAGGTTTCCTAAAGGTACTCTGAGAAGGCTTAGGGCTATCAAAGGTGTGAGAGAGAGAGAAATAGAGAGAGGAAGCTTGTGGAAGGGAGATTCTGCTCGTAGAGGTGATTTACTTCACAGTCCACGTCTCAGTGCTTCTACGTCCTCGTTATTGGTGAGATCCCTCTGTTTTTCATTATTCTCTTATTGTTCATCCACTCCTTCATGAGTGAAGAAGATTTGATCCAAGCGGTGTGTGCTTGTGATCGGTTGTAACGTTTTGCTTTATAGTGGATTGTTGATCTGGACGAAGTCCCGTGGTTTTTACCTCTTTGAAGTTTTTCAAGTAAAATTTTCTGGTGTCGTGTGGTTTATGCTTTGATTTATTTCATTACTTTATTATTTCCATAATTCTGGTTTGTTTCGGGAGGCTAGATCCTAAGGTTTTGTGCAAGGCCCCAAACACTTCTAAGCAACATAAAAACCAAGAAAAACAAGGAGAAAAAAGAGAAAAAGAGTATTTGTTTCATGTACTCCATCACTGACCATCTCTATCACAACAAACCCAACATCTAAAATGGTGGAGTTGAGGTGGGCTTTCTTTCCTTTCTCCTTTTCTGTTGGTGGGCCTTAGCTTTGGTGTGAATAGGTTGCAAAGAACTGATTTGATAGAAATTGAGAGACAAGGTAGAGAAATGGCTGTAGAGGAGAAAGGTCACAGATACATGGATGAAAAGGAAAAACAAATTTCATATTGATATGAAACTTTTGTGACCTCAATGGGGTTTCAATGGTAGACGTTCAATGCCCCACTACTTTTTGCAGTGTGGTCCACTTGATCGTTATATATGCCTTATTTCTCGTCTCAAGCCTTATTAGAAGCTTGTAAAATGGATGGTTGGATATAACACATACCTCATGATAGGATCCACAAAACCTGCTGACATCAATACACAGCCGTATAGCTGGTGTGTGGTACACCAGCCAATCCAATCCGCTTCCGGAAATTAAAGTACGTGTCATAAAGTAATTCAACTTAGGGCCTGTTTGGGAGCGTGGATTTGGAATCCCTGGATTGGCAATCCTCCCACCTGTGTGTTTGGGTCCCCAGAGTGTGAATCAACTTTAATTCAAAAATACCTATGCATGGTGTATTTACATGGGTTTGAATTTAATTACTAAATCAACTTTAATATCCCTAATTAGTGAGATATATAATTTTTGACATTATGCTTGTGATAAGCCCGCTAAAATATATGCTTCGCCTGAAAATGATGAAATTCTAAGTCTCGAATGGACCGCAAGCATAAGATCATGTCTGAGTGACTAACCAATGATTTTTAATCATTGATTAATATGGACGGTGCTGGACAATGTTTGGATGGTGCTGATTTACATGGACAGTGTTTGGACGGTGTTGATCATCATTAGTGGGTCATGCGCCCAAGAGAATTATAGTGTACAGTGACACACATGTTACACCTACAACTATTGAAATGATTTTAGGTGTAATCCAACTATAGATTTGAAAACCCGGTTACGCCAAACAACCAAGGGGATTTGAAACCCTCCCCAATCCCCTCCAATCCACGGTGCCAAACGACCCCTTAACCTATCATAACTACGGGTCGCATCTTACCCGGGTGGTAGACTCCTTGGAGTTTCAACACCGGGTCAAGGGTTCGAGTACCCATGGTGGTGAAATCCCACGGTGTGCGTGTGTGGGGTGTGTGCGTGTGGCGTGAGTGTGTGTGCGTGTGTAAAAAAAAAAAAAAGGTTAAAAAAAAAAAAAAACAACTACGGGTCGCATCTTACATCGGTTCATAAATAAAAAATAAGTATACTTATATGATTATCTGGGTTTAATTCAAGTTAATCGCATGTGTAACGTATACCATTTCTAAGTACCAGCGTATCAAGCATCGTAAGTATATGGAGTAACAAAATAACTCCCCAAAATATAAATCATGAAAATACCTGCAACGTCGGATTGAGAGCCAAACTCCGTTGGCCCACTGAATGTACGTGGTTTATCCACTCTGTCCATACGTTTTACAGCTCATTTTAATGGTTGAAATCAAAATTAAATCATATCCAAATCTCAAGTGAACCATACTACGTGAAACAGCAGGAATAATAATTTCCATTAAGAAAAAACACAAATATTAGATTTTTCTATTACTTCCATATGCCTTGAAAATTTTTTACACCGTTTTATATGGTGTAGCTCACTTGAGCTTTGAATAGGATTCATTTTTGAGATCAAGCCTTAAAATTATCTGTTAAAATATATGTAATTAGTTAATAAAATATATAAATCACGTTATGCACTGCATGGTTTACTCGGTATGCAATCAGCTCATGGACTGTGTGGCCTGAGTTCGGAAAAGATCTATTGCCCACATTAACGTATGTATTTTATCCATGCCGTCCATGCTGTATATCCATTCATTTTGATACCTTATTTTAGGAAATGATACAGAAGATTAGGTAAATCTAAATCTCAGATGGACCACATCACCAGAAAAGTGGTGATTGAACTGCCATCTTTAAAAACTTTTCGGGCTCTTAAAAGTTTGGATCTAGCTGATATTTATGTTTTACCTTCGTTTAGACATGTGTAACCTAATCAAACCTTTAATTGCAAATAAAAATTAAAGTGAGTCCTATGAGCTTTTTAATGGTGGGCATTCAATTACCGTATTTCGTGTGGTGTAATTCACTTGAGATTTGATCTTCCTGCAAGGTCACACTAGACTCACTACCGAAGGTTTATAGGCCCAGCGTGATTTATGTGTTATATCCATGCCGTTCATCCATTTTAAAAGATTAATTTATGGTACGAGACCAAAAATAAGATAGATCAAAATCTCAATCTGATCACAATGAAGAAAACAGTGGATATTCAACATTCACCATTAAAAACTTCTTGGGACCACGGATGTTTTAGATCAAGCTGATATTTGTCTTTTATCTTCATCCAGGTCATACTGACCTTATGAACGGATTTGATGGCACGATAAACATCACGGTGGGCTTTGGAAAGTTTTCAACGGTGGATGTCGTTATCCCCACTGTTTCCTGTAGTGTGTTAAACTAGAGCTTTGGATCTACCTCAATTTTGGGGTCATTAACTAAAATTATCTGAAAAAACGGATAAACGGCATAGATATAACACGTACATCAATGTGGGCCCCACAAAACTTAGTTATGCAGGAAGCTTCCGCGTCCCCTGTACGGCTCTGTTGTCGCCGATTTACCTAAACTTTTTCGTGTGCGCCTTGAAGATTGAAGCTTGGGGAGCAATTAAATTTAACGGTAGATTTTTCTATGACGAGAATGCCCCTGTAAACCGGACCGTATGACGAAGAAGCCCCTGGTGAGTTGGCCGTCCGGCATCTGAAAAACCTCATGGGTAATTTAGTCCTATTGTATTTTAGGTTGTTTTGATACTCTGATACTCTGGCATTTCTGTTTGATTTAACGAGAAAAAATTAGCACGGTAGATGAGTCCGTACAATGCCATTTATTTCTCTAGCCAGACTTATCTGATCAAAGGTGATTTTTAAGTTACGGACGTTAGTTTTTTTTACGAAAATACTCCAGTCTGTAAGGATAGGCAGCTGGTAAAGCGAGAGTATTTTTGTCTTTCTAAGTTGATTACTACCAGTGGTGGTCTACTTTGATAATAAGGTTTCTTTCCGTCCAATGAAATTACGTGGGTAGTACGTTGGGTCAACACTAATAAGCTTTAGTTTGTTGAATTTGAACCGTATATTACTTTGTAGTTTGATTCCGTAAATATCTAATTAGTTTAAAAAATCATCTGAATTTTATCTTTCTGACCCATCTAAATTGGGATATGTTGTTTGGACCGCTTAATTTAAGTTTACCATATGCTGTGTGCATTTTTTTTTTAGTACTTGTGTATCAGCCATCAAACTCTGCCAGAGTATCAAAGGTTTTGCTTGATACTCTGAGAGAGTGGTGATTCATATGCACGGACTCAAAGATTGTACATGGGCCACCTGGTAACTCAGATTAAACCGTTCAAATCATGGTTCCACCTTATATTGATGTCCTAAAAATGGCCAATCAGTGGACAACCAAGTCAAAGGCAAATCGGAGATAATCAATGGCCAAAAATAGACGTACAATGTCCATCAATCAAATCAAATCCGACAATCACTATATTTTCTTGTAATAATGTACAATATTTTAGTGCATGATTCAACACAATCTGTCGATTTGTACCCTGATTAAAAGGTTAGTGTTGTCCAAACAGTGTGATTCTTGAACCATGGTCCGTTCGCTGTTTGACCTATCAAATGAATGGTTTAGATCTAGCACACGTATTTCAGGTGACCAATGACACGGAGGCTCCTCCAGAGTCGCTCGATCTGGCCCCAACATTAATACCCACTTGATTTCATCGCCTCTTAAAAGTTCACATCCAGTGAGACACACGTAACTATGGTACAATCTTGATCAGACGGTGATGAATGCATGTTAGAGGTGGGTACGACCCTGACGGTGGGGACCACTTTGATATATGCATGGTATATCCACGCCGTCCATCGGTTTTTTTAGATTATTTTAAGACATGGTGCAAAAAATGAAGCAGATATAAATCTCAACTGGACCACACTACAGGAAACAGTGGTCACTGAAAACCCACCATTAAAAGCTTACTGGGGACCTGTTGATAGGGTCCCACAGAACTGGACAAATAGCGGCTTAATCCAAAACTTTTGTCGCCCCAGGAAGCTTTTAATGGTGAGAATTCAATCCGTACCGTGTGGTCCACCTGAGATTTGTATGTGCCTCATTTCGAGGACTGGATATACAACCCATACATCGAGGAGGGGCCCCACGGTAAGGGTGCCCATACATCGAGGGTGCTGGATCCGGGGTCACAGCTGGGCGCGGTTTGGGCACTACTTCGGAAGTGGACAGCGTCCGACCTCCGCTGGAGCAATAAGCCGTCCAACCAGTGTTCCTGTCGGGTCCACAGTATATTTGTTTATCCAAGCCGTCCATCCATTTTCTCTGATCATTTTAAGGCATCAGGCCAAAAATGGGGAGAAAAAACACTCAAGTGGACCACAACAAATAATAAGCTTAGGTTGCATTAAATGCAAGAGTCATATTTGGTGTGTTCCATTAATCCTTTAATCTGCCTCATTTTTGGGTTCATGCTTTAAACTGATACGAGGAAATGGATAGACGGTGTGGATAAACAGATACATTATGGTGGGCCCCACAGGAGAGCATGTCAGACGGCTTATTATCCAGGCGGAGGTTCGACGCAATGGGCTTCCACCTTCCCCACCACGGCCTAGCACCTAGCTAGAGACGTATAGTCCTGGGGCTCACCATGATATGTATATTTTATCGCGCGAGACTAAAAATACTAGGTCTTGAGTGGACTATATGATAAGTAGTGGTAAAAATGACCTGACCGTTGAAAGCTTTTTAAGGCCTATTATAATGTTTGTTTATTATTTAACATGTTCATAAAATCACATAGCTCTGTATGAAAGAAAAATACCAATATTGAATTGGTCTAAAACTTATGTGCCCATGTGGGGATTTATGTGGGAATTTGATGTCTTATTTTTTATCTCATTATATAAATTTTTTTTTTTTTTTATCAAAATGGATGAAAGGTGTAGATAAAATACATAGATCATAGTAGGCCTCACAATGCCCTTGACTTGACTGTCCATCTCTACCTAGGTCCCGGTGGGGGTATTACTCAATCCACCACGCGTACAGATAGTGGTAAGATTCATCAACCTCAAAAGCTAATAGGATCCTTAGGGCCAGTTTGAGAGCGTGGATTTGAAACCCCTATATTATATTCCGAATCCTCTAGATTTAAAATCATCTTGTTGTGTTTGGCACCTTAGATTGAGAATCAAGCTAATAGGATCTTTACTCTTGCTCCGGTGGTAGACTCTCAGGAGTTTCAACACCCGGTCAAGGGTTTGAGTATCCATATGTGGTGAATTTAATTACTAAATTAACTTTAATATCTCTATTTAGTGCACTTATATAAATTTTGACACAATGCTTGTAATAAGCCTGCCAAAATATATATTTTGCCAAACATGATGAAATCTCACCTCCTCCAACTAGTGGTTGAGGGGATTTGAAACCTCCAGTTACTTTATAGTGTCAAACAACCCAGAGATTTGAAATCCCCTCAAATCCCCAAATCCATGGTGCCACCATGGATTTAAGGTTCAAATCCCCTGTATGTTCTTCACTATGAAGTGACAAGGGGCTTCAAATGGAGAGGATTTGAAATCCTCTCAAAGAGGAAGTTTGAAATCCAATGTGGAAGCTTAAATTACATTTAAAATACTTTCAAGAGTTGCATCTGTAATATGTGTGTCATTAGGCTACTAATCTATTAGGGCGTGTTTGGACGGGCCCATCCCATGAGATTAGATTGTATTAGGGTGGATGGCAGGTAATGATGGCTGCGTCAGTGGATTGCTGTGGGATTGCTATATCCAAGGTATCTACCACCGAGTATGTTTGGCCCGCCTGGCCAATCCCGGGATTACGCCCGGCCAATCCCTTCCAATCCGTCCACCCAAACATGTCCCAGACAGAATAGATGGGATCAAGAGAGATTGGGTGGATTTCAAGGTAATGATGGTGATGTCAGTGATTGCTGGCAATCCCATGGGATTGCTCCAATCCATACAGAAGTTCAACATGCATGTTTGGCACGCCTGGCCAATCCCGAGATTGCTCCTTCTAATCCCTTCCAATACAATCTAATCCCTTCCAGTCTACCCAGCCAAACAGGCCCTTAGGCACATAGCCCATTGGTGATATTCCAAAACGAATAGATTATTAACTTCATCGCTATAATTACTTTAATAGGATAATTTATCCTGTCCAAACATTGTCTATGCAAATTAACAGTTAAAAATCGTTGGTTGGTCACTTGTGATCCAGTGCTTGTGGTCCATCTAAGCTTAAAGTTTCATCATTTTGAGCAAAAATATATATTCCAACAGGCTTATTACAACCATTGTGTTAAATATTACATGCGTGCATTCATTAGAAATATTAAATTTAATTTAGTACTTAAATTAAAACCCTGTAATATACTATGCATAGTTGTTTTTGAACTACGAAAATTCATGCCAAACGCAATGGGGGATTCCATATCCAGGGATTCGAATCCCGCATTTCCAAATCTACTCTCCCGAAATAAACCCTTAGGGGTCGTTTGGCACCTTGGATTGGAGGGGATTAGAGGGGGTTTCAAATCCCCTTGGTTGTTTGGCAGCATAAAGCAACTGGGGATTGCCAATCCAGGGGGTTTCCAATCCCCTCTTTGAGGGGGTTTGTAATCCACGGTGACAGCTTGGATTACACCTAAAATCGTTTCAATAGTTGCAGGCATAAATGTATGTCACTGTACACTATTATTCTACTGGGCACATGGTCCACTAACGATGATCAGCACCGTCCAAACATTATTCATGTAGATCAACACCGTCCAAATATTATCCAGCACCGTCCAAACATTGTCCATATTAATTAACGATTAACAATCGTTGGTTAGTCACTCAGACATGATCTTGTGCTTGCGGTCCATCTGAGACTTGAAATTTCATTATTTTTAGACAAAACATATATTTTAGCGAGCTTATCACAACCATAGTGTCAAAATTTATATATCTCACTAATTGGGGATATTAAAGTTGATTTAGTAATTAAATTCAAACCCCCGTAAATATGCCATATATAGGTATTTTTGACTTAAAGTTGATCCACACTCCATGGTGCCAAACACACCGAGAGGATTGCCAATCCAGGGGGGTTGCCAATCCATGGGGTTCCAAATCCACGCTCCCAATCAGGCCCTTACATAAAAGGGGCATTTTAGTCATTTTAGCACCATCTGAATGTATCAAGCAAAAGCAGCAAAAAGTCATTACATCGTTTTTCCTGGAAAAGAAGGGCACTTTACTTTTGTCCGCCCGCAAGTTCCAAAAAGATGTTTTGCCGCATTGAAAAATGACATGGGTATTTTCGTCACATGAAAGATTCCATCAAGAAAGATCACGGCAATTGCTTTGCACGCACCATCTACGATAGTAGGGTGAGGATAACATACATCCGATTGTACGGTACCTTAATATACTAGCCATCTTACCTGCCAATGTTTCACACGTGTAGGAAATTATACGTGTATCTCTGTGATATTTTAAGTGGGCACGTCAGCAAACTCTGACGCGGATCGCGTCCTAATTCAGTATGCTATATTCCGTGGGGCCCACCGTGATGTATGTATCTTATCCACACCGTTCATCTGTTTTTTAGGATCATTTTAGAGCATGAGTAAAATTAAAGCATATCCAAAATTTAAGTAGACCACACCAATGCAAACACAGTTGAAAGCTTAAAGCTTCTTGAGAGCCATCAAAGTTTTGTATAAGCTGATATTTGTGATTTCCCTTCATCTGTGACATGATGAAAAGGTTGGACGGCAAATAAGCACTAATACGGGCCTTAGGAAGGTTTCAACGGTAGATGTCATTATTCTCACTATTTCCATGGTGCGGTCCACTTAAGTTCATGCTTCAATTTTAAGCTCATGCCTAAGGTGACCTGGTGAAATGAATGGACGGTGTGGATAAGACACATATATCAGCAGTAGGCCCCACATAGTTTACTCAGTAGAGAGTCTACCTCCTCATTCTTGAGTCGAGTCGTGGCTTACCCGAGTGGAGGTGAGTGGTTTGAGCCAGGGACACATGGGTTTGAATCAGATTTCACTTGATGAGGACGCCGATTGTGTGGTGACCGAACACCATATAACAACAGTGTGTGGACTATGAGACCCACCATGATGTATATGTTTTATCTAAGTCGTTCATCACTTTTATAAAGATTGAAGGATATACAAAACTAAAGTAAACTATACCATAGTAGGCAGTAGAGATTGAACGCCTAACATCAAAAACTTTTTGGGAGACACCTAAGTTTTGGATCTTGCTAACATTTGATTTTTTTTTTTTTTTTTTTTTTTGGTATGATCATATGAATAGGTTAGATGGCAAATAAACATCCCCGCGGGCCCATAAAGGTTTCAACACGAACATCATGTCTCCATTATTTTATGTGTAGTCTACTTAAGCTTCGGACCTGCTTTAATTTTGGGCTCATGCCCTAAAATTAACTGGCAAAATAGATGGACAGCATGGATAAAACTCATAAATCACGGTGGCCACACAGCGTGTGGTCACCATGTAGCTACACAGCACTGAGGTCGCAAAAATAAATAAATAAAAGGTCACCACACATTCCATACTCCGGACGGTGACTCAGTTAACTGGTACAAGTCAATTCCCATTGAGATGAGTCAGCAATCTATGCATGGCTACCACAATACCTCTCCATTCTTTTTCAACTTTGCAGATACATCCCCCTTAACTCCCACTTAGGATGTGTTAAAGGAATAATCATAATGCCTTTTTTTTTTCAATTGAATTGCATGTCCACCAATAAGAAGTTAGAATGATGCAACTGATATTATTTGGACCTTTATACCATCAATCGTAGGGTCCGTGATTTGAACAGGTTGGATGGAAGTATGTGTGGGCCATGTCTATGATGAATTTGTGAGAGGGTAATTTTCTCGTAATATTAATTTGAAAATAAAGAAAGGGTATAAGAGTCTCTCTCTCTCTCTCTCTCTCTCTCTCTCTCTCTCTCTCTCTCTCTCTCTCTATATATATATATATATATATATATATATATATATATATAAACGCTAATCAACAATGATTTTCTGGGAATAAGAAGCAACTCAATGACTACGTGATGAATCTTAGAGAGAATATCTAATGAATATCTAAAACAGAGGAAAGTCATTGAGAAAATGAAAAACAGAGATAGTTTATCAAATTGTCACGTGATGTCTTCAACTCAATAGCTACAACTGTTATGACCCTTACCTGCCATAGAGGCCTTATGATCGAAAATGAGTATAGATGGAAACACAATCATTATAAGTGATGCAACCAATGCATCATAGCATCACATAGAAGCCATTACAGCAAAAACGAATGGAATAACAACAATACCAAGTTGGCCGAGTTTCATAGTACACTACACAAGTTTGCACGAAAAAAGAGAACTATCATCAACATGTGGCGTCTTGAGAGGAGTTCCTGTCCATGTAACAGAAGCGTAACATGCGTGCAATTAATGACTAGCCCACGACAAACAACTAGCTTAGATGCGTTGCTTAATATGCTGCGTTTGGGCTCAAACAGCTATTTCTATATCAACAGACATAAAAAGAGTCCTAATTAACCCAACACAAATCAAATTTAGTGCGACGCTGTTCATTTTACCTTATCCTATGCTAATATAATCATATATTACTACGATGGACCAACTTTAACATAGTAGTGTAGTTCCATTGGTCTACACCCATATGTTGAACTGATTTAAATTAAGAGTTATGTAATTTCATTCCATCTACGCCAAGCGGTAAATGAGTCATTTTATATATATATATATATATATATATATATATATAGTGCAATTTCTCTCATTTATGCTCAAGTCATTAGATCAATGAAGACTTAAATTTATGGCCTTGCCATCTACGCCATAGACATTGAATCGCTGATACTTATGTAAGTTTTTATTGGTTCATTTTAATTAATACGATTGAGTTCTTTCTATTCTCACATTTGATGAATCAGATTATCTCTTTTATCATGATGATAATAAGTGTTTTCGATTGAAAAGTAAAAAAAACTAATTAGAAGGATGAATTATTCTCTTTATAAATCGTCCAATTTTATTTATAGGTAGCTAAATACATGGCCAAACTACTTCAGTTCTTGGTCATAGACAACTGCTCACAGTCTCTCTGTTAATTTAAGTACTTCAAGTTATAAGTGTTTGATTCATATAAAGCTGTAAAAGGATCACACCTGACGCCATCATACGTGCCAATGAGTCAAACGAGACACTTGAAAAAAAAAAAAAAATCAAAAGAAGAAGAATGCTTATACTTTATTTTATCAATAGATGTGGACAATCTTAATTATTAAACCATTCATAAATTAATTTTTAATGAGTTTAGTTTCATTGGTGGAAAAAAAGTTTCGTCAATATCATGAGATATATGGTACATAACTACAAATGTTAGAATAGTTATATGACTTTTTTATTTAATGCCCACTTTTAGCTTTTGAGAATATAGTTTTTAAATGAGGTATTAGATGCACTGAAAGATATTACTCTTGATATGCTATCATGTGCACACAACCATACTTGATTATGGAACTTGATGGGATTTTTTCTCCAAGCTCGACCGGTCGTGAGCTTCACTCGACCGGTCGAGGGCTAGTGCACGACCAGTCGTCGACTGGCTCGACTCGTTTTCTAGCGAGTTGTGGTTTTGGATTTTAAAGGTGCTCGACCAGTCGTGGGATGTGCTCGACCGGTCGAGGGTGCCGCTCGACTGGTCGAGGACTCTACACGACCGGTCAAGGTTACGTAGATTTGATTCCGTCTTTGTGCGAGATGCGAAAATCTGAGGCGGTTTCGCAAGAGGTGCGAATGAGAATTACCTAAACTATAAATAGAGGTCCCTAGGGCTTTTCTAGGGTATGCAAGAGGTAATGCAAGAGGGTTTCCTAAAGCTTTGAAAGGGTTTACTAAAGGGTTTAGGGCTATCAAAGGTGTGTGTGTGTGTGTGTGTGTGTGTGTGTGTGTGTGTGTATGTGAGAGAGAGAGAGAGAGAGAGAGAGGAAGCTTGTAGAAGGGAGGTTATACTCTTGGAGGTGATTTACTGTGCAATCAACATCTCAGCGCTTCTACGTCCTCGTGATCGGTGAGATCTCTCCGTTTTTCTTTTATTCTTTTATTGTTTATTCACTCCTGCGTGAGTGAAGAAGGTTGTAACGTTCTACTTCATAGTGGATTATTGATCTGAACAAGGTACCGTGGTTTTTACCTCTTTGAGGGTTTTCCACGTAAAAATCTCTTGTGTCGTGTGGTTTGTGCTTGATTTATTTCATTGCTTTATTATCCCATAATTCTGGTTTGTTTTGGGAGGCTAGATCCTAAGGTTTTGTGCAAGACCCCCAACAGAACTACTTCTCACTAAGTCTAGTGAGATTTTGAAAGACAACATAAATATAACTTTTTTGAAAAAAAATAATATTAATTATGGATCTCTATCTAAATGTAATTAATGTCCATCAATTACATTTTGTGGGATGGGTTAAAATTGGATGGTTGAGATTTTTTTGATTCTTTTGATTTTGGAGAATAATCTATCCACAATTACATCAGTGCCACGTGTGAACCAAGAGTCACTACGATTTTCAAAAATATTATTCGAGATGCACATTGAGATTCTCATCACTGATTGTTGTATGGTGAGAGATAGGTATGCTTAGAGGCTTGAATGTCCAAGCTTGTTAGGATATCTTAGGATGAATCATCCCAACCACTGTCTTACACAGCATTGGACACTATAAGGTCTCTATCTAATAACAACAATAGGAGAGCTTATGTAAATTGTATGACCCTAATGTTGTGGGTCCCGCCTGATTTACATGGCAGGAACTGGATTTGGTGAGGCCAGGGTAAACTGAATTTGGCGAGGCCCCAACATGTCAAGATTTGATTGTGTCAGGTGCCATTGTTAGACAGGGGACATACAAAGCATGTTTAAGAGGGGTGCAGATTAGGTGAGTTGGGGTAACAACTTAGTGTGTTTATACCTATTTTCGGCATACCAACATGTACTAATAAGATGTCGTCATGTGTTGGCACTACGAGTTCAATACTATCAAAATCACAGTCGCGTCTGCATATATCTTTTAACGCATTTTCCTTATGCAATTTGCCTTCCATCATTAATGTATGGCACAAAATTGTATGCATGACTTTCAAGAAATGAAGTGACAAATGACACGTAGTTCTAAGGCACATGATCGTGGTAACGTATGCGACACACATCTATAAAGAGACCCACCAAGGCAAGGATTCTATCACATATCTGAATATGCTTGGTAATGTTGTCTCTCATAATCCTTTCAAAATGGGAGATCTTCCCAGAGACGTTCAAAGCTCACATTGTGATTACGAAGATTCTGAAGATCGGACAATATTTAAGCGGATTGACACTAATGGATTGGGGGCCGATCAGGATCTGGTGGATCTAGTCCCACCAATTTAAGGGATATTCAAAGGCATGATAAGGGTGGAGATGGCTCTAATTGAGTCAGATTTGGATGCAACAATGTCCTCAAAATTATGATCTATGGGAGTATCTGCATAGAAGTGGAGATCAATGGTTTCGGATTTACGAATATCTCCCATGAGAAGACTACAAAAAAGTCGTAGTTGTGAAAGATCTTGACTAGTGATGTAGAGCGGGTCGTAGACTTTCATGTCCAAGATGGACTAGAGAAGGCCCGATCAGAGACGGAAGTCATCAAGACCATCAGAACCTTAAAATAGACATTATCTCGCAAACCGAAATGAGTTACTCGACGTACCATATATGATTTTGGGTAGGACGAGCTACTTTAGCCAACCAACCCGACTATGCCGGGTTGCCCACACCAAATTTGCGAGATTCCATTAGATCGATGGTCGAATTCCCTATTTATTTCCATTTTTATTATTTTTAGTAAGTTTTGGTTTGATTGTAACTCTTCATTCGTTGGGCTTTAGGAGTTGTGTCAAATATAAAAAGTGTTTAGAAAAATTAGGAAAATATCATGGTTAAGGAACATAGGACACTTATTATAAATAGTAAATTTATAGTAAGTTACGAATTTTAGGGAGTTTTAGATATAATGTAATTCCTAAACTTCTTCCAAGTCTTGGTATCCCAATTTAAAGGGTTGTAAACTCGTTTATTTCATCTATCAATCATCAACAAATTTATTTCAAATATTTTAGAATTATTTCTATTTCTTTTCCTAGTGGATTTAAGAAGTCTATGTGAGGAGTCTAAAGAAGTTCCGTGGATTTGGAGTAGTTATCCTTGAGGAAGATGGTAATCGACCTCATCATGTTCATCCCTGCGTCAACTAGCAAGGAAACCAATGAGGATTTTGCAACTTCCAAAAGCTATAAAAGGGAGAACACGATGAAGAGCTCCACGTCGCACACCAAATACAATATTTCTTTACATTTATCCTAGCATTGCCTAGTTTAGCCTTAGTCTTAGCATAGATCGTTACGGTTTAGCACCATCGCTACAGTAACGTAGGAGTGGTATAATCATCCATGACTTTCTGTTGTTGAATCTTGATTAATCGAGTTCTTACTTGGAGATCAAACCTTCAGGCCACATCCTGCTAACCATCCACCTGGACCGTCTGTTAATTCGGATAGTTTCTAGTATACATCTCTTCATATTTCTCTAGTTATTTTCACTCTGTCGATTATACTGAGCACCATTCAGAAATTAATAAAATCGGTATTATTTTAACCTTATTTTATTTTAATTGTTCGTCTTCATTCATTTGAGAAATATGGAGGATGCAATTATTGGTGAAAGAAAAGTTCTAATGTAAGGCAAAAAGTATCCATCAAGAAGGACTAACTCTTGCCCTTCTGCAATCGCCTGATCGTTGTTACAACCGCTGGTTGAGAGGGCGGCTAGATCTCTGAGTCTAGTCTTAATCGGTTCATCTTAACATGGGGGGCACTAGCATTCAATTAGTCGTTGAGTTGAGAACGACTTTGGCACACCCACACTTCATGCCCACGGTAGCTAATTGCGCGCGTAAACTAAATACATGCCCTCGTTCATGGCCAAGTCTTTGATTGAATTGCGCAAATAAGTGAGTCCCTAGCTATAGGGCCCACCTCAATGTATGTGTTGTATATGCATATTGTCCATTTGTTTTGCCAACTCATTTTAGGGCATGGACCCAAAAAATGAAGCAGATGCAAATCTCAGATAGACCACACCACGGGAAATAGTGGTGATTGACCATTAAAAACTATTTTTGAACCACAAAAAGTTTTGGATCAAGTTGATATTTGTCTTTTCCTTGACCCTATCAATAAGTTGGATGGCAAATAAACATACAGTGGACCTTAAGAAGTTTTTAATGGTGGGTATTCAATGACTACTATTTCTTGTAATGTGGTGTGCTTGAGATTTCTATCTACTTCATTTTTAAGCCCACAATGAGTTGGTAAAACAAACAAACAATGTAGATATACAACACCTATATCAAAGGTGAGCCCCATGGTCAGATAATCACCCAATTGGCATCGGCTTAAAAGTGGCTCATATTCTACAAAGGAAATGGACCAATGGGAGCCCTCCATGTTAGGGCCTCACCAAACTGAATGTTCCCCTACCTCACCAAATCCAATTCCTGCTTGCCAGCATTAATTAAGATCGGGATTTGTGAGGCCATAGGTTAGCCCTGACATGATAAGATTTGATTGGGCAAACCCACGCAAAGCATATTTGAAAGTGGAAAGGAACCTATAAAAATATTTTAAAGCGTATCAGCCAAACCGGTTTACTAATCTATTCCAACTATCAACGAATTCCTAGGATTTTAGGTGGAATGGAGATTGTAATTCTTTATTCTTCTAGAGGTATAATAACAGATCTAGTCGTAAGTCAGACTCATGGAAATTGAAAAACAAGAGATGAGAAATTAATTTCATATGAAGAAATGCTTGACTCAAGGTTTTGATTTCTCAATTTGATGAAAGATCGTTCTCCCAAGAGACAACAATCGCTAGCTACTCTCGCGTTCATGACTGACATGAACACGTCAAGTCAAAAAACGTGAGCTGCATGTATGCAAGCCGAGGGATCAGAGAGGGACAGAAGCGCTTCAAGGTGTCGATTACCTTGACGGGGATCGACGGCATGGACCCCCTAGCCTTGTCATGGCCCACACGTTATTAGATTGAAGTTAGGGCTACACTAGTCAAATCTCACCACATATGGCCTCACCACAATCAGGTTCCCAAGAAGGATCTAAAATCAGTTTTGGTGCACCGTATCTGTCACCACCTGACACTGGGCTGCACGATGCCCTGGCCGCTGACTGATGTAGCTGTATCATTTATAAGAATTGACTACATGGACCGAGTCTCGAGCCTAGGCTCACAAACCCAAGAACCAATGGCTAACCAAAAAGGCTCAAGGGACCACAAGGGAACATCAAGACCCCATGTTTTGGGACCACATGAAAGTCCATATACTTCCATGTCGTGGTGTGTCTGTATCTGTTCAGGTGCATGTGCACCTGTCTGCACCAACCCATTTGGCCGTGTTTGGATGGGCCGCTATCATTAGTCTCAAAGGGAATTGTGATTTCCTTTTCAAATTGCAATTATTTTACTGAGGCCAGATCCTCTACAATGTTTGGAGAATAAGGTTATTTTACAATAGAGTCTGTGGGGGCCGTCCAAAACTTATATAAAATCATGCATACTACTTGTATAAGATTATGTAGTGTGGCCCACCTGAGCTTTGGAGTGAAATGATTTTTTTTTTTTTTTTTTATTATATAAATCATGCATACTACTTGTATAAGATTATGCATACTACCAATTTTTTTTTTGGGACAAGTTATTAATAATGGTTGGATGCATCTTATACATAGGTTGGGTGATATGTAGGGAAATCTAGAAGGTTTTAATGGTGTCCCATCCCAACTATTCCATGTGATGTAGCCCACCTATTTCTGGATCAGGCACTTGAAGAGAATCACCTTTTGGATGGATTGCACGGCAGAGCAACAAACCGTTGCAGAGAATCCTTCCTCTTACCTTACTTTACTCGAATCAGAACCAGCTAAAATACATCACTAAGACGGAATATTTGAATATTTCGCAATTTAATTCACTTATGCATCCAAACGTGTCCCTCTGGATGATCAAAGGACAGATAAGCAAGTTGAAGTGATGCATGCAATCAATGGAAAGACGTCCAAGAAAAAAAAAAAAAAACGAGAAAGGAGTGGGGCCCAGTTGCAGCACAAGTGGGGTGGGTGAAATCTTTCTTTTGCATGCTAGCACATGCAAGGCAACATCACGAGTCATGAAAGTTCTTTTGTTTTGTTTCTTTCTATTTAGTGGGCCACGTTCACATAAAAAGGTCATTGAACCTCATCATGGCTAGAAAATGGGATCTTGAAAACCCTTTTAAAAGAATGCTAATGGCACATGTGATTGCCATGAAGAGTTCCATGGACATGTGTGGGCCATATGAAAGAAATCTGGACTGTTCATCTCGAAGGACCCATGATAAATGGGCCACCCAAAAAATAAAAACAAACAAACAAAAAAGAGTCAGATTATCCTAACCACCACTTGACCAGATATAGAGGAGAAAATGGACCAATGGATCTCATTCAACAGAGAATAGAAATTGCAAGAGCAATCTCCGGACTATCACTCATCATAGTTGGCATCCAAGATGAACAGTTTGGATTTCACTCACACCCATGGAAGCACACGTGAGAATCATGTGTGGTATTTGAGTGCCATGTTATCACGCATCCACCTTCGTCAGATAAATCAAGAAACTGTTTGAGATGCTTTTGAAGAAAGGAAAATGATTGTATCCACACCCATTCTAGGAGTATACCAATCTCTTACAAAGTGACTTTTCCCTCTGATTTTGATCCTTTCCATATCTTATCTATTCACATGGGCTGCACATCTACATCATTGTTCTTGATTTTCTCTAATTTAGAATTATATAATTCCAACTTGAGAGACCCACTTGCATGCCATCATCATGTTCTGTCTAGTAATAAGCACCATTGATTTTCTTTTATTACATGATTGATGGCATGATTTGAATCGGCACACTCAATTCATATTGGTGTCTGTCTATTTTAACTACTAATTTTCAATTTTTACGTTCTCCTTAGCTGCATTTTGGAAAACGACCAAAGAGCCGTTCATCGCACTATTAGGAGTATAAGTTGTAAAATGTTTACAAGTAGCTACTGTCTGCAAACGAAGGAAAAGTGAGAAGGCGAGATGTTCGCAAGAAGATGGAAGAAATTGCTAGTAGTAAGTCTTGTAATGTTTTTACCTGTAAATTCTTTTATAATTAAAGGATTTTACAAGCATCCAGATAGCCCATAAATTTAATTATTAACCTTTCACCCTCTTCAAATTGTTATTTCGCAAGTTTAATATCCAATGTAAATGCAACTCAAAGCCTAGTCACCTAGCTTAAAAACTTCTGATGATTTTCTTCGAAATTCAGTTGATTCAATTCAACCTGATGAGATTTTGAGCCCACGTTATGGAAAGTCTATGGTGGCTATGTGCTGGTCCCAAATGGGGAAGATTCAGCTGAGTTAAAATTTGTATAACTCAATGCATTTGTTGTGAGTCGAGCTGAGTCACTTTTACCTGGTCATACATTCATTTCAGAAAAGTTAAAAAGGTATATAGAGCTAATGAGTTTTGAAATGGGGAATTTTAGCATTTGTCTTTTGTAGAGATTTAATTGCTATAAGAGGGTGAGCATTGAGTTTGTACATGTGAGGCCCATGGTTGGTTTTGTCTGAGTCGTTGAGCTGATGGCCCCCATCGTGGATGGACCATGGCTGTAAAAAATCTCCCTAGTATCTCACCTTTAGCCTTTCCATTGTTGGATGCAAATGAATGGTGACACAAGGAACTACGTGTTGAGGTCAAGCACCGTCTTCCTCGGGAGATAACTACTTCGAATATACTGAGCTTCTCTGGACTCCTCACAGAGATACCTTGAATCCACTAGGTAAAAAAGAAAATAAAAATAATTTCTTGAAATTTCAAAATAATTTATTGATGTTGTATATATATATATATATATATATATAAACCACGAATTTACAACCCTTCAAATAATGTTATGAAACCTAAGGGAGAACTTTGGAAATCAAACTACAACTAAAACTTTTAGAAATCATGACTTACTATAAATATTAAACTTACTATTTATTATTTATAGACGATCATAATTTCCACTAGACTTCATGGTTTTCCGCCAAAAATAGTAAGTGTCCTGTTTCCACTCTTCTAATTTTATTAGGCACCTTCCATGTTGAACACGACTTCTAGAGCCCTATAGATAAAGAGTTATAATCAAACTAAAACTTAACATAAATAGTACAAACGAAAATTCAACAGTTGATTTGATGGAATCTCACAAATTTGGTGTGCGCAACCCAAGTGGCTAAAGTAGCTCGTCCTACCCCAAAATCATACATGGCACGTCAGATAACTTATTCTGATTCGTGAGATATACCCATTTTAAGGTTCTAATAGTCTCAATCACTTTGTTGCCGAACGAGTCTTTCTTATATCCATCTTGGCCGTGAAATTGTCCATCACCCACAATACATCAAATGATTAGGAAGAGAAGGAAGAGAAGCACCAACAAGCCACGTTGAATGGAAGAAAGACCAAACACACGATGGCTAGGATCATTTAGGAGTTTTGGAGAGCATGGACGATCCATGATGGGGCCATTAGATTAATGGCTTGGATAAACCAGCCATGGCCTCCACCAGTACAAACTTGGTAGACAGTACAAGACATTAAATAACAAAATTATATATATATATATATATATATATATTATATATATATTATATATATATATATATATATATATAATATATATATATATAATTTAATTATTAAATAGAGAGTCAATGAAGCTCTAGTGAGTCTTCGAGTCAACTCAACCCAAGCACATTTGATCCGAGTCGAGTCAAGCAATGTCTACTTAAAATATCAAAAGGCAGGCAATTGCAATTAGGCTACGTCTACTTCAATGAACTAATTATTGTAATTTAATTCAATTGTGCATCCAGACAGTAGTGACTGCGAAGAGGTCTTATGTAGTGGGCTGATTAGCACATGTTAATCAACAGTTAAAACTGTTGTAAGTGTCATTTTCAATAGAATTTTCAACACCTTCTTTCATTTATTAATCTTTCTTTTTTAATTGAATTTAAATTAAGAAAATTTACAAAAAGAGAAGGAAATTGACAATTGGTTTTCTTAATTTTTAGATTTTTAATAATATATTGAGGTTTAAGATATGAAAGGTAGAGAAGAGAAAGTTTGATTTCTAATACCATGAGAAGTATCCCCATGCACCAATATACAGAAACAAGGACCATGTTGCTTTATCCGGACCGTTGATCTTTCGTTATATGTAGTGGATGGGGGACCCTTAGAAAAATTCTCCTACGTTAGAGATTCCTAACGCTTTTATTGTTGGCCCACAGATCAATGGCTAAGAAAACAAAAAAATCAGCAGTGGTCCATAAAAAGACCCGTTTGACGATGAATACAACTTCCAATCTGGAATCTGCAGTGGGTCCCATCAAATCAACGGTCTGGATTAACGGGTTCCACGTGGATGACATAAGGAATTCCATTGGCATGAATTTTTCTCAGCCATCACGTCTGTGGAGCCCTATCCATCCACAAGCAAGCATCCATGCCAAGTTGGCACGTGTGACCAAGATCAAAGCTTTCCATCAAGTGGGCCACGATGAATAGATGATCTGGACAACACACGAGCTCTATGGCCCACCATAGCATGTGTTTAACATCCACACCGTCCATAAGGTGTATCTCCACATGTTCACCATACACACCAAATATCAGACAGATCCAAAAATCAGTGGGCCACAGCATAGCCTGCATGTGTTTGGTCTCTGGCTTAGTTTTGGAGTTTCCCTTCATCCAGGTGAGATGGAATATACAAAACATAGAGGGTCGGGTCCCACACACAAACCTACAACATAGAGGGTCGGGTCCCACACACAAACCTACAACATAGAGGGTCGGGTCCCACACCGTCCATAAGGTTTTGTTTCCCATGGTGTGGCCCACCTGGATTGAAGTTAAACTCTCCAAAACAACAGAGAAATGCACAGCACACTCACTCGATTATGGTTAGACTCTTACACGTGCAGCACATCGCGCGTGTGTTAGATACAATCTCTTCATCGGTGGGGCCCGCCACTTATCCACTGGCCCAGAAATCAGATCATATGGTTGAATGGGGACCACCAATCCATTTCTTTTACTCTACACATGTTGCTCCAGGTCTGGGCCCGGTTCATGCAACAGTGGGGCCCACGTGATGAACGGTCTAGATACACACGTAAGGGCCCACGTGTTTAGTGAGACATGTCGCCTACATCAAAACTCCCAAACGCGCGTGTGAGAAAGAGAATCGAGGTCAAACAAGAGGAGAGCGCTGTGGGAGCAACGCACCTAGAAAATGCACATGCCAAAACAAAAGCAAGATTTCCATGTGAAGATACATAAGAACCGTACACGTGGCACATGTGTACTAATATTGAAATTATCCGTCCAAATCATGGCCCCACTAGAGATGATTCACAGCCCAAAGCAGCTGCCCGAGCTTACCTTGCAAGACTAAGAACGACTTATGTGGAACTTTCATGAGATTCACCTTTTCAAATAATCCGGCAAAGCTGCTTCATTTTCACATTAGCAAGATGTCTGTAATTTTTTTAGTTGTAAATATATTATACTTGAAAGGAGTTTCCTATATAACTGATTTTCATGCTATTCCGTCTGACTTTTAAGTGGTAATATATGTATAGGCAAATAGATTGTGTTTGGCTCCTATAAAGTGTTTATAATTAGGGGTCGTTTGGCACGGTGGATTGGAGGGGATTTGGAGGGGGTTTGCAATCCAAGGTGAGAGCTGGATTACATCTAAAATCATTTCAATAGTTGCAGGTGTAATATGTACACTATCATTCTATTGGGCACATGGCCCACTAATGATGATCAATGCTGTCCAAACATTGTCCATGTAAATCTGCACTGCCCAAACATTGTCCAGGTTAATCAACGATTAAAAATCGTTGGTTAGTCACTCAGACATGATCTTGTGCTTATGGCCCATTCGAGACTTTGAATTTCATCGTTTTCAGGCAAAACATATATTTCAGCGGGTTTATCACAATCATTGTGTTAAAAATTACATATCTCATTAATTATAGATATTAAAGTTGATTTAGTAATTAAATTCAAACCCCTATAAATATACCTTGCATAGGTACTATTGAATTAAAGTTGATTCACACTCCAGGGTGTCAAACATATTGGGAGGATTTCAAATCCACGGGGTTTCAAATCCACGCTCCCAAACAGGCCTTTAATAAAGTAGGAATTCATACAGAGAACTTAGGCAGTGAACTTTTCAAAATTTACAAATTACATAAGAAAGACTTGATTTTTTTTTCCTTAGGATACTAAGAGAGTATTAAAGCATGCATGCACACATTAAAGGGATTGAAGGTCTTCCACCCATTGCAGTGGTCTATAAAGATTCTTTACTGTTAAGTAAAAGTGAGAAAAGTAGAGATAGGGGAGGATAGTGATGGAGAAAGCATAAACGTGTATGACCAGTTCTTTCTTATAAGATATATTTCTTTTATTTATAGCGTACTAAGAATGTTAATAGATGTGACTTTATTTTGTCTCTTCTGACATGTGAGCATTGCAACAAAAATGTAATAGCACTTAGATGCATTGTCATTTCATGTGATTGCATCATCTATCATCTCCCTTTAATGCATCAATCACGGCAGCTGTGAAACCTTGAGCGCGTCCTTTTTTTCTCTATTCTTTTGTTTTTTTCATTAAATTTCGGGCGGCGGCAAATCAAGATTAGATTTGGTTCATTAAAGACTCAGATTGCATCTGGCGCCTATGTCAAGGAATATCCTTCGAACGCGACATGACACAATTGGTGCATGAAAAATGAGCCAGATCCAAGGCTCAAGTTGACCATGCCACAACTCATCATTAAAACTTCTTAGGGACCTTGGAGGTTTTAGATCAAGCTGATATTTGTGTTTTCCCTTTTTCCAGGTTTGTGTGACCTTCTGAATAGCCTGGTGGTAATAAACATCGCGGTGGACCTTAAGAAGGTTTTAATGATGAACATTATTATATTCGCTATTTTCTTTATTGTGGTGCACTCGAGCTTTGGATCTAACATTTTTGAGTTCATGACCTAAACTAAGTTGGCAACATTGATAGAGGGTGAATAAAACACATACATCAAAGTGGACCCCGACGAACTTGGGGCATGTCCTGCTCAAGGGATATTCTTAGAGACAGGTGCTTTTCTTTTTCTACACACCCACACACCACATGGGTACTCCAACCCATGACCTGAGTGTCGAAACACAGTGTCTACCACTGAGCCACAAGCCACTAGGCAATCCGCATCCATGCATTGACCATTTAGATCTGGAGCTGATTTGATGTTGTATCATTTAAGAGTTATTATTCTTCTTTCTTATAGCAGAGGGCTGTCCATGAGACCATAGGTGTCTGATGGACCCAACCCAATTTAAACGAATTAAGGTCCAATTATTTAGACCCATTCAAAAATAAGGTTGGGTTTGGGTCCAATTTTGGAGCTGGTAAAAAATAGGCTCTAGCCAGGTTTGGGTCAAGCTCACCATGTTTCTTCCAGTCAAAACCCAATTTTAACAGCTACACACACACAAGTCACGCTAGCAACTGAATGAGGTTTCCAAAAGACCGATTCATCTGTTGGGTTGGACCCTCCCATGTACATGCCCTTATTTGAAACGGTCCTAACCTGAAACCAAGGCCTAAAGATCTGACAGGTACCAGAACCACTATCAATCCAGCACCTCAAAAACAAGATCCAGACATGAAAGAACCTGGATCCGACGAGACCCGAGACCAAGCAGCCCAAGTTTGGGTACCCTAATGCCGAGAATTTTATCGATGATAGAAGCTGCAATTAATTTTTGTATGTTTGAAAACATAATCAGTTGAAGGCTAATTACAGGATCCTTAGCAAGATGAATACAATCCACAGTTCGATGCTTTTGAAAATTTTCGACTGGGCTTCATCGTCGTCAAAACCATGCCCCAACTGGCTGAGGGATGCATGAGGAACCTTCAAGTAAGCAAAGCTTTCATATTCCTTATCACCAACTCAATTCAAGTCTTCATCTCCCTTTCAAGCCCATCAACTCCCATCGAAGTTTTCTCCCTCTTCAACAGGTCCATCTCCAAGTTTGTTAGCACAGCAGCATTGGGGCAACATGGCTCAAAAAATATACTCTCGGGGATAATCTCAACATGCAAATAGAAAGGTAAGCTAAGATGATGATCTATCCACGGTTGGTAGCATGAGACCAGACATCTTTATCACTGAAACCATGGGTCCCACCTGTGCAAACGGAGTCTATCCAGTGTGCGTATCCTCAAATTATACTAAATTTCGCAACCTAGAGGCATCTAATGCCAGCATGCAAAGGCTAGTCGCCAGAAAACCTTAGCCCCTATGATATGGTGGATCTTTTTATTCTTCTTTTTCTTTTTTCTTTTTCTATTGAATGTGGAACATTGGCTAAAAGTGTCCATTTGACAGCCAACTGGATAGCTAAAATCATTGCATGGAAGGAACTTCTGCAAAATGGCCATCTATAGTGGCCCACCAGAGAAGTTGGTCTGAATCACCTAACAGGTGTGTGTGTGTGTGTGTGTGGTCCTAACACTTCAACGGGGGGAGGGGGGAAGAAAAAAGGAGCAAAAATGCATCCATTCTCAGATTGACCAATACAAGGATCTAAACGGCCCCAAGTGACCTGCACAGACATGGGAGCCCTTCATCGCCCATGGGGGGGGGGGGGGGGGTCACAGACAGAGGAGCCCTTCATCACTCATGGATGAAAATTCAACTAAGGAGATACTGCGCAAAGATTAAGGGGAGAATCCATGGTGCCATGCATGCTTGCCAATATGGAAGATGTGCGGATCTGCACCATTAATCACGTCAGTACCACTATGAACGTACCCTGGGCGGAAAAAAAAAAAAAAAGAGGCTCACTGGTAGGCGGGCGGCACATGTTCAATATAGAGAGTTGGTCCTTCTCAACTTGACAACTACACCATCCAGCGGATTGGCACGCCAGCCTGAGTTCTGGACCAGGGCATGTTCATGCCCCACCTGATAAATGGTCCAGATATCCCACCTGCCTCTTTTCATTGATTTTGTAATAGTTGCCCGTTAGAAAACATCAAAAGGGACAATCCCAAAATCCGTTGCTATCTCAAATGTTGGTATTGCAAAACATCTGTTGAACCCAGTAGATTTCACCCACAATGCTGGCCGCAACTAATGTTATCCCAAATCTAAAATTGAAGTAACAATCAGTCCACTTGCTGGAACTCCGAAAAATCTGAGAAATGCTGGTGATGTGATGATCAAGAAGGCCCCCCAACACATCAAAACTTCCACTCATCAGAGATCCCATCATGTCCAAAAAGGGCAAAAAAACAAGAGAGTCCAGAAAAGCAGTTTCTAACTCACCTTCATCTAGATGTTAGTGATCTCTAATCATTGAGATTCTACCTGCTGGCCATAGAGTTGGAACTTTTAGATGAACGACCTGGATCAGCACACGGTGGGACAGGGATGGAAGCAGCTTGGATGAGCCTTGGCCAGAAAAACTCTAAAAGGAGAACCCCATTTCATCAGACACAGATGTACTCAAACAGAATCAATGCCTCCATTTGGCTTTATTAGTTGTTTATATTAGCATCGCTGCTTAGTACAGTTGTTTTGGGGAATAAATTGCAAAGGAGGCTTCCATAAGAAAATCATATTTTCAAGCTCTCATGAGAAACTACCATATAAGTAGCATAAAATGAAATTGGAAAAAAAAAAAAATTTTAAAATTAAAAATTGTAACATAGATCCAGAAATTTCTCATACTCTACATAATTCAAAATGCTTCATTGGTTAGCAAGTTGCATGGCGCACTATATACAGTGGGATGAGCGGAGGATCGGAATAGGAGGAAGCAGTACCAAGAGATGAGAAAACGCAGTTGATGCATGAGCTTCAGTTTCCGAGGTGCTTACAAGTACACGCCTGTCAGCCCGATCGGCACCGGCCTATTGATGTGTAGTGATCTGCCGCCCCACGGGGACTGTCGAACATCCCGTCAATGTACAACTGCCAAATCATGTAAATGATAACCTCATTAGATGTGAGCAAAATTTTACTGAATTCCTAAATTCTAAGCATGCGATAATGAGTTCTGCATTGGTTATTGGCATTGATTTCTTTTCAAGTTTCAGATATCACAAACAACAAGAGGTTTAGCAGTAACAAATAATCAACCCTAACAGATACACTGTTTCTTTTCAAACTATTGGTTGTATATTAGTAATTTAGTAGAACTTCAAAGAGAAGTGTGCATCTATCAACCAGGATGGGTGGGTTTACATTACTAATGCAAAGGGCAGAGGTTGCCCTTGGTTTGAAAGTGACCAGATCAATAACAAAATCAAGTGAATTTTTCCAACCGTAGATGAATTTCAAATTAAATTGAGACAATCAAACTTGCCAAACACGGGGTGCTTCTAAGCTTCGGATAATTCATTTGTGCATCACATCTGAAGTTCCATTGAAGCAAATGTATACCTCCCATTGTAAAGAAGGCATTAGAATAGTTGCGTGTATCTCAAAGCAGGAATTACTTACCCTGCAAAAACTTATCTGAGCACGAATTCACCCTAACTCCATGTGCACTGAGAATCTAATCTTGGAGCTTTAAACGATTGAAGAACACCAAGAAATGGTATTCAGGAGCCCAATACACAAATCCAACAACAGGCCCTCCTCTGATGTACTGCACAAGTACAATCAAACAAGTGATTTGCAATCAGTACCATAACCCACACAAGAGATAGAAGAAGAAGGTTAGCAATTAATGAGTTGCTAAAATCCATAGAGAAAAATGGATACCTTTCCATCAAGAATTACAAGTTCGCCATCAACCCATCGTGGATTCCGGAACCCAGGTTCTGCAAGCCTGCCTTGTCCTCTGTATCGAGCAACCTGCATAGCCAGCTAGAGCTTTAGCAGTTCTTCAACGTTAAAGACATGTTTGCATGCGGAGCCGATCACATTGCATAGGATACCCCATATCTGTCTCATATTGGGCAGGAGTCGAAAGGAAACCAAACGAAAAAGGGTGCCTTGTTAACATGTTTTCATTTCAACCCGGGAAGCCCGACCTTGTCAAATTCAAGTTCTTTCGGATAGAAGAAAAGTGAGGATTCTCCACTGTTCCAAAAAGGCTCTAATGTAGAAAAGGAAAGCAAGAAAGAATAAATACCACTCCAAATTCTTCAGGGATGATCCCTTTATGAGGCAGCTGATTTCGCTTGCCGACCTTAGCACGGAATGCTACCTGCAGAAACCCACTGACATTTTACTACAAGAAATAGAACGGACCAATTCCTTCTGAAACCTAGTAGGAGAACATCTCGAAAGTAGTATTTTGTTTCGATCGACATATGCAACAAGGAAACTCATACTTCACAAAGATTGTCATGCTGAAAACTCAAACCAGAGCTGTTAGAAGTTGAATCTTAAAACAAAGCTTTAACCTTTTTTTTTTTTTTTTTTTTTTTGTGTGTGTGTTTCTTTTCTTTCTTTCTTTCTTTCTTTTCTTCTTCTTCTTCTTCTTAAGATCTCGTACAGATCTCTCCCCTCTTCTATATATTTTCATTATTCTTAATGAAATAAATAAGTTACAGTTTCCACAATGTAGTCTCTTGTGCTTTAACATGAGCTATGTACCCGAACCCTAAAATGGATGTGTTTTCCACTGTGAAATACTCAAATCTCCTTTAAAATTTTCTGTTGATTTTAAATTTGACAAATGGTGCATAGAACTTCACACCAGCCTACCAAATAATCCCAATCACCATAAGTAGACTTATTTGGCAAGAGAAGAATACAAGATAACTGATCTTTTATAAAATGAAAGCACTCCCTCTTCAAACTTGCACTCCCACTCTACAGGCACTAACAGTTGGTAACATTTTGAAACAAATCCTTCCCTGCTAGCAAACCCAAATCCACTGAGCATTGTGCAACTAAGGTTGGACCAAACCATAAAAAAATAAATAATCGTTTGGTTTGAAAGACAAGGATAACAACTCAACCATTGAATTTTTTTATTTTTTATTTTAAAATCAAAATACCTACAGAAAGGTGATGCCCAAGTTATTAAGAGCATAATAGAAACATAAGCATCTTGTAAGAAGGTGAGCAAATTGTGGCGTTGTGTGGCGTTGTAAAAACAAGAACACCATGTATCTTTAAAACATTCATGAAAAACATCATATTAGCCCACTTTAGAAAAAAAGAAAGGGAACCCCTGCCACTTCCAAAAATAAAAAGAAATGTTCATAAGCCCAGCAAATTTATCCATCTGCCTTTTTTTCTTCTTCTTTTTTCTCTCTCTCTCTCTTTTTTTTTTTGAAAGGTAACACTACCAGGGATTAAACCCTGGATCACTCACACACACTACACTATCCATCTGCATATGAAATGCCTATCGAAAATTAGTAGTGCAGACCATAGAAACACAATACCTGTCCGGCTGGTACATAAGGATCCCCTGTTAATTTCAAAGCCTCAACATACTCGTAAAATTCCAAATCTGGGGACTTCTTAGTCCCGCCATCCTCTTGCCATTGCCCAAACTTTCGTCTCAAATGAATGATTTCTGACGTGTAAAGTCCGTGTGCACCCATGTATAGTCCTGCCACAAATGAAAACTCTTCAAGTAAATTCACAGTTACATTTGGTCTTTAGACCACAGGTACTCATACATACATGTAAGTGACAGGATTCAGTGTCGAAGACAAAAGAGCATTGGACACTGAAAGCAGTAGTAGAGTGGCACATCTGTCATTTACTTAAACTGAAGCCAGATCTATGGTTATTATGTAAAATTCAATCACCATTGAGAGGATCTGAGGTTGATGGTATCTCAATGCGATTAAAAACTGTCGCTCCAGAAAGAGGTTGGCGGTTTTGAGCCTGACTAAGGGTGAGATTTATCAATTCTTCAACATCTTTAAGCACCTGCATGATCATGCATAAAGTAAGTGTGATGGGACCCATAGAAAAAGACAACGGATCCATTATCAGCATTTTCTCCTTTTTATTTATAGAGGGATACAAGGCAATAGATTCTTTAACAGCATCTGACAACACTCTTGCTAGAGATGGAGCAAGAGAAGGTCATTTGTTTTCCTCAACTTGAGCCTCTTTCACTTGTACTTTCCTTCTATTTTAACAAATTTCGCATTTTATTTAGAAACTGTACAAAATGCACAATTCGACTAGCAAGAGAGATGAGAGATATGCCGGAATAGCCCGAGATGCCGTAACAGAGCTCTTAATTTTCAGAGAATGCCCAGTATCATTTTCTTAAAGTTTAGGAACCACTTTAAAATCTTCAGAGCAGCATTATGCTCCCTCTTTAAAGAAAAAGGAAGATGAGGACAACAAGGGAAAAAGGAAAAACCAACCTTTGCAGGGATCTTCTCCCTACTAATGAGGACCTTAGCAAGATCAGACATAACATGGTCAATACTGCGTTGACCTGGAAGTTTAGTACTTTTCTCTATAGATTTTTGCCCTTTCCCATCAGCTTCCTGCCGATTCTCATCTTTCTTTATAGAAAACAAAAATGATAAGCGGCCCCTTTTCTCTAGCCTTGCCGGTACCCTGAGTAAGTCTTTAGGAGGCATATTATTTGATAATCTTTGTGCAAGATCTCCAATTACAATTTTTACCACCATTGCTCTTCCCTCTTCACTAGTGTCACTAACCCCACCTCCAGCATCCATTTCAATTTCATCGCCGTCACTCTCTGCTTTAAGTTCATCATCAGGCTCTATACTCTCTAACTCTACGTCCTTTTCTTCCTCTTCTTCCTCTGAATCCTGTTCAAACGCCTTAAAGACGAGATCTGTATCTAACTTTCCTGATGCCACCACTTTCACGGAATTGACCTTAAAACCAGGAATCATATCCCGCAGGATACTCTGTATACCAGCCCGTTCCTCCACCACATCAGAATCATCATCCCTCTCTTCACCTTCTTCTAAATCACCACTACTTCTAGCAGATAAATCAGTCTCTCCTTCAACTAACTCAGTTGAGGAGTTCAGACTGCCCATGGCCGATGGTTTCGAGGATTTGGTTAGAAAGTCTCCTGAGTTTCCTCTGTTCCGTTTCAAGTAGACTGCCTGGAAAGTAAGTGACTTCTCTTAGTCAGAGGATCAACATTTAGCCACTTTGGAAACAAACGCTTCTCAAATTATGATCACATGTAAAAGTTACTAAAAAGTAGTGGGCAGAAAGCATTCTTAAAACGAAAAAGAAAACGAAGTAATAAGAACACACAGAAAGAATAGCATGCATCAAAGAGCAGATGGGAAAATAGTCTCAAAATTGTGAACTGAAGCTTTTTAAATTTATTTTATAGGTGATTTGGTAATGAAGGATTATAGAAACCATAGCCATGCTTACGCACCTCTTTCCTGAAAAATTAATTGAGTGGCTAGAAGTTCGAAGATGCAACCATTTTCTGAAACTAGCAGCATGAGACAAAGGAATGCTACGAAGTAATAGATTCATAATAATGAGCCATATACAAATAACCACAAATGCTCGCTCCAGCATATTACAGAGATAAGAATCAAACTAGCAGTTATTCTCCACTAAGGAAGCCAGCAACTAACTAATTTTAAAAAAAACAACCTAAACCAGAAGCTATTGCTTTGCCAGAACTAGGTCGAAAAGAAAAAAGAGAAAATTACAGTCAAACACCCTTATTTGTGGTATAATTACGGTTATCCGCCTAGTCATCATCTAACTATAGCTATACCCTAAGAATTTTACAATACTTTCTTTTATACACTTAGTCAAAAAGTCAACAGAAAATCATTTAAACGACCAAATACCCTTCTTAACAAAACCATGAATGTGTCCCCTCCCTTCTCTCTCTCAATCTCCAGAATAGTTTACCACACCTATTTTAGGCACTATGTATGGGCACACTATGTTCTATGTATGACATCCAATACATCCAGCATCTAATAAACCTTATATCCACCATGCATCCAAAAGATCAACCTGATTTAAAAAATAAATAAATAAATAAAAACCAGATGAGCTACACCACTGTGAACAATTTAAAATTATGGCTAAAATGTCTGTTCTTACGCGTTCCCCCCTGGTGAGCCACACCTCATGAACGGGTTTGATGGATTATACACACCATGGTGGCCCCACACAGAAACCTATGGTTGGCGTCCCATGGCCATAATTACCAGTGGTGTCTCCCACATGAGTTATGGATCTTCTTGGTTTTTGGCCACATGGTCAAGCTTTGAGGGGCACACCTTATGGACTGATTGGATATCTTACAGACAAGATGGAGGCCCCACAAAGCTAGGATGTTGTATGCACTGCATAGAGGAATGGGCTTGCCTGACTACATGTAATCACATGGAGGCTTGATTTGTGCTGCCCCGAGCACCACATGGGATGAACGTGAATCAGATGCACCCGGTCTATCAAGTGAGCCGCCACATTTTCACCATGGATCCTGAAAATCAGTCCAATTCAAGACTTATGTGGGCCACACCATAAGGATCGGTGTAAACTCATGCCTAAAACCTTTAAATTCATGAGGTGTGGCCCATGTGAGTGTGTGGAATGTCATGATTTTTGGAGCGTCCCTTCATCCTCATGTGATGCAGGCCCAAGGCCCGCTATAGGGCCCAATGATGTAGGCCCACAACACACCTAGGGCCCAACATGTGGTGATTTTTTACTGTTTATTTATAAATTTGGAGGCCTAAATCAGGGATTGTAATTTACTATTTTTTGGAAAATATAGGGGCTGATTTAAAGATGGGATTGAATATTTGAGGGGGATGCGATTGAAGATATGAGACAGATTTAGAGATGTCATTAGGATTATTTTCTATATTTGCTTTTACTATTATTAAGCTTCTACCATTTTAGGAATTCACTTAGAATCTGGGGGGTAGTCATTCGTCATTCCAAATTTTTCCAAGTGTGGGTTCTTTTCTTAAGAATTGTAAGAAGATGCTTGGTGTCAATAACGTTATTTCTACCTCTCTAATTCTTGTCTACTTCTTTGCAATCCGGTGTTGATATCTCATTGATTCGATAACTAGGTTGTACCATTTTGGTATCAGAGCGAGTGATTGTTGGGGAATTACTGACCATACATTATCTCCTAATGGCTTGGAAGGAAGTGACACGAGAAAAGTTTGTGCAAGTAATCCAATTCATCCACACATCCACGAGGTGTGTACATCAACGCACATATGTGGTAGGCAATCTCACTGATCAAGTGGGAGATAACTGGCATGAAGAGAATTTGGAGACTGAAGTTGGAGCGCGTGGACACGCAAGGGAAGGTCCCCGCCAAGGTCCTAACCAACAACAAATAGTCACGGCTTATGAAGACACCAAGGATCGAATCCTTCTATTGTTGGAACGCGACAGAGAATCCAAAATTAAACTAAAAATTCTAGAAACGGCGAAGAGATTACATTAGATTGATTTGAAGTCAACTATTATTGATTTGAAACCAATCTCTTACTTAGGGTTAGGGGGATTCTCATTAGGGATTCACGATTTCACGTGTAGGAACTAGTCATTCGAAAATTTTCTAAGTGTGAGTTCTTTTCTTAAGCATTGTAAGAAGTTAAATATTAATAATAATGTAATTTCAACCCTACTCAAATATTCCTGTGAGTGTAATTCTTGTCTACTTGTTTTCAATTGGGTGTCGATATCACATTGATTCAATAATTAGGTTGCACCATCATGGGTTGCATCAAGTGAATAAATTAGATAGCATATATAACACCGTGGTGGACGTCACATACAATTTGGATGATTTTAATAGTGGGCGTCCCCATCTCAACTGTTTCTTATGGTGTAGCCCACTTGAGTTTTGAATTGGCCAGATTTTTTAGGCCCGATTAAAACGCAAAGCGATGCGCCTTACGGACAGGATGGATTTATCCACTTGAAATCATTCTATCCATGTCATTGAAAGTCAAGCCCCGCATGACTACGTGCATCACGGTGTCTTCGCTACTTAAAAGAGTTGTTGTAGTCAAGGATTCCAATCCCTCCAAAGGCACGGAATGTAACGCCATTTTTAAGTAGCGGCGTAAAACACCTGAGCTCTGTGGGGCCCACTGTGTGGTATATGAGAAATTCACTCCGTCCATCACATGCGCTCCTCAGTGCTTAGACCCCTAGGGCCCAAAATAAAAAAAGGCCAGCCATACCACAGGGGGAAATGGGGATGAACACCAACCATAGGCTTGTGTGTGAGGCCAACATGGTGTTTATATTTCATCAAATCCGTTCATCAAGTGTGACTCACAATGATGAAAGGAATATACAAAAATCAGCTTGGTCCAAAATTCAGGTGGGCCACAAAACACAAACTTACAGGTTCTAGGTGCATTTTTACATTGTTCCAACGGGTATCACCCATCTTAGTTTTTTATCCAGCTAAGCTTTTGCTTGTACAGTGAACATCAGAGTCATAAGCTGATGGATGGTGTGGATTTCACATATACATGTCAGCCCCAAAGAGCTTGGGTGTTCCACACACTGTAAAACCGTTGTTGTAAACAATTTTGGTCCCTGTTGACAACAGAATAAGCTAGGTTTATTTAAAAGGGTATTTTGGTCATTTAAATAAATTTCCTTTTACCAAGTGCATAAAAGCACTATAAAATTACTAGGGTATAACCATAATTAGACAAATAATAGGTGGATAACTGTAATTATGCTATATTTATAAGTGTTTGACTGTAATTTTCTCAACAACAAAAATTCATGAGATGTCATGTCATCAAACATCTTAAACTATGGGCTAATCCTTTTTATGCAAAAAAAAGGTAATTTACATTATAAATTAAGCAAGAAAATCTAGTTTAGTGATATGAATCCAACAAGAGATCAGTAAACGGGGATTGGCGAAAAGTCCTTCATATTTTTCTTCCCTTCAGAGGACCAAAAAGGAGAGTTGGTGAGTTGACAGAACAAAACAAAAGACTCTACTTAGCTCTGTAGGGTAGATAATTCACTTTAGAACCTTCAAGCATCACTCATAAGCTCTGATCACTGTAAAGCATAAAGTGCAAGCTTTGAAAAGTAGAAGTTCTGGAGTACCAATATTTTTATTATTTCTGGCCAGACCCTGTAAAGTTAGTAGATTTTAGACATTCAGAAAAGACAGCATATTTGTTTCATCTCATTCAAACTCAGGGTCATTTATATAAATCTCAAGATAACACAAGTGGCTCAAGCGCCAACTGAATGCAGCATACTAACCAACCAATTTGCCATGGTTATGAAATATACCTGCTGTTTGTATTCTCCTTCATCATTTGCAGTAATAAAAACTTCAAACAGAGGAACACCAGGTGTGGCTGTAGCTAGCTGCCTGAGAGAACATCAGGAAAAAAAAAAAAAAAAAAGAGTAGGAAGGGCTTCACAATAAGCAGATAGGTCCACTACAAACTTTGCGGTGTAAATGAAGCAGAACGGGTTCAATGAACACCTTGTAACTAAACATAGACCAATCAGTTATAAGCTACTGAGGATTCAAAAATTAAACTGGAATGAACTATTAGAAGTATCAAGTATCCATAAACGAGAACTGTACATATGCTAAAAAATAAAAAATCAAAATCTGACTGGAAATTCAAAATTCAAATTTGAACAAACTACTAGAAATTTGAGTATCCATAAGTTTTTTAAATAGTTTCCAATAGTGATTTTAGAAAAAACTAAACACTAACCGATACCATATGATAAAATTATTCAGCTCGGTGCTGAACATTTATCTCCTTGAAATGTATCATGAAGCGAGAAAACCATTATAGTTCATCTTCTGCCAAACAGAAGGCTCTCAAAAGCATATTAAAGGACCAGAAACAATGTTTTAAAACAGTTTTGGGTCACTAAAAACTGTTTCAGGAATTAAAAATAAAATAAAATAAAATAAAAAATCAAACCATACGGGTCAATCAGTCTAACCATCTGGGTCAGTTGTTTTGTCTGGTTCAATGTCAACCTATCCATTTGATGCCATGTTGGCATCATCAGTTAGACCAGTTTGGACTGCCTTAAACCAAGCTACCCCAAAAATGGGTCACAATCTTGGAAGTAAGACGAGACTTGAAGAACACGAAAGCATAATCATTTTGTACAAGTACTTCAATGAGACAAAGTATTAGGTAGAGTAAACCACAACATATGCAATATGGTAAAACTTTTAGAAGGAGCAGGACCATACTATGGGATCAAGTATTGGCATGCCAAGCTCAATGAGAGGCATTTTAGCATTTTTCTCCTAAACAATTACAGAGATGAACTCAAAACATGTCCCTCAATCAGCTAGCATGCAGACACAGATTAGCAATTACTTGATAACTCTGTAAAGGTAGCTGGGATAGATGGACATGGAATTGTTCAAAAAAGAAAACACAATAAAAAAGAACAAAAAAGGATATTGACGGAGCAAGGGAAAATATCTATTACTTATAATATCAAAGGCCATTTCACAAAATGAAACCTTTTCTCTCATCTTTTTCTCCTCTTTTGATAAAACCTAGATATGCATGAATGTGGGTCAAATCCAGGCCCACAGAATCATGGCCCAAAGGCATCAAAGCGAGCAGACATGAGGACCCTTTAAGATATCAATCTCCATGCACCTTACCATGCTTCCTTCATTCACGGTTATAATCCAGAGCATCGGCTTATTGTACACAGAGACCCGAAAACAACAAAATATCAACATATATGAACTGCCACAAAGCAGAAAAGAGGTGGGGAAGAACAAAAAGGCAGAAACAAAAATGTACGGGTGTGAAAAAAAAAAATCAAAATACTAAAAGACCCCTTTAAGGTTCCCACTAAAAAAATTTTGAAGATGTTGATGGTGGCTGCTGTTAAAATTTGACTCTCAACGATTTTTGCGAAAGGCATCAAGCTTTCCCCAGAACAAGCTTCTTGTGTTTGGAAGATGAGGAATCTATGGATCATATGCTTCTTCTGTACGTTGCAGTTCAATTAGGATGGTGTGGAGTCATTCTTTCAAGTTGTTTGGAGCAAATTGGGTGCCTAATGGATCTCTGGGTGAGAGTTGATAAAGGGTGGTCAGCAGAGCATTTTCCTAGTGAAGGGAACATTTCTCAGAAGATGGTTCCATATACCATGGGCAATGGGAAGAATGAAATCAGAGGGTGTCCAAAACAAGAATTCGTGAGTGGAAACTATTAAAAGAAGAATTGTATATACAATCATGGATCAGGCTTGCATAAGGCCCGAATTCAAAGGAGACCAAATTCTTGGGAGATTGGAAAACAGTGATTAATGGTAGAGTGAGGAAAGTAAAAGTCAAAGGTTGATGGAGTCTGAGTGTGACAAAGGGGAAATCATGTAAATGAATGTATGACAATTCTATGTGAGGACCTTCAAACAAATAGCAATGACCCATAATCAATAAATCATATAGATCTACGCTAGGATAGGCAAATTTGGTGTAAAGTGAGTACAGCAGTGGAGGCCAGTCTTTATCAGTTCAGAGGTAGGCAAGAACTGTGTTAATTTCAATGTTAAAATACCTCACAAGACTTCCAATGTAGGGCCAAAAGGCCAGGACTTATTTGACACTCTAGAAGCATATGATGCTTGATATGCATGCACTTTGAAACTGTACATGTTGTATGCATTAACTCGAAGCAAACCAACTAAATTGTGGAACACAACGACCCTAAGAAACAGTCCAAAAATCAAATTGATTAACCAATCCTAACCTCTAATTCATGGCCACTTGCTTGTCAAAATAAACCAGTAGTATTTAAACTGTCCAATTAATGTCCACCAATCTGGTAACTAAATAATCAACTAAACCTAATATTTGGTTCATGACACATTAAACTGGGGCCCATAATTTAGAAGATTTAATTTGATTTAATTGTATGCCACTTGTGCAATTTCTTAATAATTTCTAAGTGCATGCCATCCATCACTCTCTACCTGAGCATCAAATTTTTTTCTCCCTGGTGTATAAATTGGTTTTCCCTTTGTCGTGACTCAGGATCCAGCATGTGCAGCTGCTCACCAGGGCCCATATGATGGCATGGTCCAATGATTGGAACCATTCATGTTGTGGACTCTATACCACACAGGCCGCTGAAAGAAGCTTACAATGAATGGATTGATGGACATTGGAAAGGTCAAAAATGAAAATCATCTAATGGTCCTACAACAAACAAGTTTCCACGAATCAAAGGGTGGGACTGTTCAGTCAATCTGATTTTGCGACTACGTCTTAGCTAGGGGTGTACATAAACCGAGCTAGCTCGGTTGGCTTGCTCGACTCGACTCGACTCGGTTCGAAGCTGAGTTCAAACTGAGTCAAGCTGATTTTTGGAGCTCGAAAACGAGTTCGAGCTTGCCCCAGCTCGACTCAACTCTGATCGAATCCAGCTCAAACTCGGCTCGACTCGGTTTGACTCGGCTCGACTCGGTGCAAGGGTATATATACCCTTCAAAAAAAAAAAAAAAAAAACTACTTACCTTTACTCATTTTCCCTCACCCGGCCACACGAACCCTAACCCCTTCGGCACTTTCCCTTACTCGGCGCCCCTAAACCCTAACCCGAGCTCGAGCTCCCCTCTTCCGATCTTCCTCCTTCTCTCTCTCTCTAGTCTCTCCCTCCTCTCTCAAGCGCTCACCTCGGTCTTCCTCCCTTTAATATTGATGTTGCTCACCAAGTGTTTGATGAAATGACCCAACGAAGTGTGGCTGGTGGCAAGGAAGGTATGTACGTGAAACAAATATCCATTTTTTCTTGGTTTTTATGTTGCTCAAAAGGTGTTTGATAAAATACCTATAAAACCATTACCACTGTTTTACAAACAGTGGGATTTTGAAGGTGCAGTCCAGGTGTTTGTGGAAATGCTGCACAGGCGAACTTGGCTCGATCTTGGCTCGAACTCACCTCGAATTGGCCCGAGCTACTTACCGAACCTAGCTGAGCTGGCCAGTAAGGCTCAAGGACCAAGCCGAGCCGAGTTCGAGCTGAGGTCAGCTAGTGGCCGAGCCGAGTCAAGCTAAGGCCAGCTCGACTCGGTTCAACTCGATGTACGACCCTAGTCTTAGCAATTTAGCGATATTATGTGTTTGTGTGGGTGTGTTGGGGAGGGAGGACACCATGGTGTCTATATACCATCCAACCCATGCATCATGCGCACCTCGCTAGAATGAAGCCATGAAGGGAAACTCCAAAACTCTACCTGATCCAAAACTCATGCAGGTCACACCACGTCAACATAAGAGTTGTTAGGCTTGATTTTACATTATAACCCATAGTGTGGCCCACCTGAGTTTAATTTTTGGTCACGCCTGATGGACAGAGTGGATGTGAGACACAGCACTATGAGCCCCGCAGAGTTTGGGGGTTATAGTTGCTGTAGAGGATTTCGGACACTTTACTAGAAAACGACCGATCATTGATATGGACCATATATCATGTGGGCCCACCCTGATGATTCATTCCTCTCAACCCACTTTGATCGAATGATCATAAGTCTGTTTTCTTAAGGATGTTTACCAAACATGTTTATTTGTAATCAATTTTGCATAAACAATTCCAGAAAACTGTTTATTGGGATCAATCTTGACCTAACTATTAGCAACGCCAAACAGGCCCAAAGAGTACATATAAGACACAGACGAGCTGTTACTGTGTCCTCTAGTGGACCATGTCTACTGCATGGTTTCTACATAACCACAAAGTTCTAAATGAACCTGTGACAGAAAATATGAAGCAGAACATTGGTGGTAGCATGGTAGGAGTTGCATAATGTTCTGTTTTTTCATTCCTAAACATTTATGTGAAAAGTGTGTTTCTCCAACATGTGCGTGGACCAACTCCAAAAGCACTCTTACTTGAGCATGTGATTGTGATCTTACCGGGAACTATAACTTCTTGCCACATATCTTCCATGTTCAGCACGTATATGGATAATTCGACCATAAGGATCAGTTGAATCCTCCGATATGCCAGCCCACCAACCCACCTGCAGGCATATATAAGAGAAATCAGCCAGGAAATGGTACCAACTACCAGATCTATAGATCAAATTAACTCTTAAAAATCCAACATCAGTGCTCAATATGAAATCTAGACTAACAAATCTTCAAAAGTAGGAACAATAAGTAACATTTCAGTGAGCAAAAATGATGACCATGTTGCAGATTACATTCCCATCAATACTGGTAAATTTGTGACAAGAATTTAGATAACAGCTTCGAACTACATGGGGTAAGATTCCAAGCTCACACTTTCACATTCTCACTACTAATAGGTTTTGTAAGCCTGTTTTAAGAGTTAGGACCCATACAAGCTTTTAGTACTAACAGAAGGTTATGTTCTTTGCTTGAATGAATATCTAGAGTTGTAGTTATCTTCTTCTTCTTATTTTTAATAAGCTGGGCTAGAACCCGAGTCCTCAATGTTGAAACACACCCTGTCAACAATTGAGCTTTGGCACCAATCCAAGTTTTAGTCATCATCACAGCCTTATGCCTGCATTTTGGGCCTGGTTTTCATGATTAGCTTGGAAAAAGCTTGGCGCTATGGTTAAACACCTGAAATCAAACCCCCTTCTTTACCCAGGCATGCGACCAGCCAGCATGTCACTACCAGGCAGAGTTCTACAATAAAAATAAATAAATAAACATAAACAATGGTTTGATACCGTGTTACCTTACAAAACAAAAAAAAAAAAAAAAAAAAAATGTTTTAAATCCCATAGTTCATAAATCTCCTTTCCAACTTGTTCTTCGAAAGATACTGGCAGAATAACTTTTGGTTAGAAAAACACATTAACCAAAACGGAAAAGAAAATTTTCCTATCTTTTGTGAACTTGATCTCCACAACTCCAGTAAGCCTAATGTCTTCGGCTCTTCGCCAATTTACACCAAGTTTGGAGGCAGTATACTAGGTCTTTTAATGGGCGGTAAATACTGTGTCACTGAGTGTCATGCACACTGAGATAGTGATCTACGAGGAAAGAGAGGACCATGTAGCAGCTTTCCTCGGGGGTTACAGCCAGTAGACAGAATCTTTCATCTGAAAGCTCCTATGAGGATTTTCATAGTTTGCCCTCATAATATGGCTATGGCATATGCGTAATTAGTTGCCATTAAAAAGAACCGCAGTCCATCTAGAAAATAAAATATAACTCGCATCCCAATAATGAAGTAATGGGCTAAAAAAATAAATTTAACAGAGTTAATACTTTTGTGTGCTGCAAACATAAATAATGTGTTTGTGTTTCAGGAATACCTTCTGTGAAATGAATACATTCAAGAGCATAAGTTTTGAAAATACTACTCGTAGAGTTCAAAAAATTAGGGCCATTCTGTTCTCAGATTCAGGTAATTTACAGTGCGCATTACCTCACCCCCCCCCCCCCCCCCCCTTTTTTTTTGGGGGGGGGGGGGGGGGGGGGGAGGGGGGCAAGGAAAAGCTGGAAATGAAGCCCACATTAGAAAGTCCTATCCATAATACATGTATTATCGTGGATGATGCCAGGCTCTGTGGAGGAGTTTTTTCTTCATGGCATGAGTGATGCTTGCTAAGCAAGAGCAGGTGGTGTGGAGATTATCTCTGCTAGCTGGTCTTTGATCTATTTGGGGTGAAAGGAACGGGAGATGCTTCAACAATTTAACCTCTTCCTTGACCTTGATCATTAAGGGCTAAGGATTATTTGTCAGGCTGGGTTTCTTGTATGGAGTCTCTTAAAGATTGTAATTTTCCTATTCTTTAAGCTGGGATAAGGTGTGTCGGTCATTAGAGATGGGGGGGTGCCGGCCTAAGAAGTTTGGGTGATAAGAATCTCGCCCTTCTCAGGAAGTGGATTTGGAGGTTTGGATCTAAGCCTGAAAGATTGTGGAGGGAGGTGATAGCAAACAAATATGGTGTAATCAGGGATGGATGGTTCGTGAAGAGATCTTCTTTATATAGAGCCTCAAGCATTTGAAAGGCAGTTGCGGAGACTGAGCACTTGGTCCACAGGGGGAATTGCCTTCTCCCTTGGCAATGGGAACCGCATCCGATTTTGGGTGGAAGTTTGGTGCAGCAACATTGTGCTCCAAAATCTATTCCCTAGTGTGGCATCCATTGCTTCCGATCACTTTATTTTGGTCGCAAAATGCTTCTCTATTTGCAATGGTCAAGTAGTATGGAATCCCCCTTGTCGTAGGAATATGTCCGATGAAGAGTTTGTCGAGTTCGTCAAGCTGCTTCAGCACCTAAAGGATTTTAGTCCTACTTAGGAAAGCAATTCAATACTCTGGTTGACACATCCCTCCAACAAATTCTCTGTCGGGACGCTATTTTGGATAATTAATACGATGCGTCAAATCCCTATCCCCTCGCAACCTTATCATCATTGGTTTTATAGAGCTCCTCGGGTGGCGGCCTTTGCCTGGTTAGTGGCCTGAAAGAAGATCCTCGCAGTGGGTAATTTGCAAAGGAGATCTCTTATTCTTCTAAACATTTGTCTTATGTGTATGAAGGATGTAGAGTTGATTGATCATCTTTTTATCCATTGCCCATTTTCCAGGAGTATGTGGGAGCACTTTTGTGTTTTTTTATACTACTTGGGTGATACCAAAGCCAATGGCTGATTTCATTTGGGCGTGGCATGGGGATGGGGTTGGCAAGGCTAGTAAAGCTATGTGGAGGCTAACTGTCGTGGTCGTTCTTTGGGTTATTTGGGTGCTAGGAATAGGTGTTGTTTTTGAAATGAAAGAGTGGATGTTGAAGATGCTAGTAGGAAAGTAAAATTTCTGCTTTCAAGTTAGGCTGTACATGTTAAAGATATCCCAGCTACTGGTCTCTTATTTTAAGCTTGTTTTATCGGGTTGTTTTCTTTTCTCGCTTTTGTGAGTGTTTTAATAAAGTTTCTGTTATCTCTCAAAAAAAAAGTAATTGCATACATGTATCCGCAGGCTCTCCCTGCTACTCCACAGCAACTACTTGAGCATGTCCTTCACCGTTTGGTATGGTGGTGGTATATATGTGTGCCTTCATGCTTTAGTAGTTTCCCTAGAAACAAATGCTCCATGACCCTAACATGCCCGTCCTCTAGTGCAAAGCATGTAATAGTTAGGCCTGGGGGTTCGATATTAGGTGGGACCATGCTGCCATGTGAGTGGGAACCTCTGCCATGGCCGGATCTAGAAATCTGATAAAAGAGAAAGGTCGATTTCTGATGGGCAGTTGATTATAAAACTTCTGTCAATCTAACATTTAAAAGCCAATCCCAAACAGTTGGAGAAATGCTAAGATGATCATGACAATCATAAGTGAAATTCTATGAACTTCGACTTCAATAACTAACAGTCTTCAACAAATTCCAGTCATTTAAAGCAATATATGATTCAAAGCACAAGTAGATTAACAAGGATGTTTGTACTTTCCAAAGGACGTGTCTCAGGTAGACTCACCAATCCAGCACCAGCATGGTCCCGGATAAACGCTGCGTCCTGGTAGCGCTCTTCTTCTACAGCTCTCTGCAGCAACAAAAGCTTTTAACCCCATGTGTGCTCATACATGAAAAGCTGAGATAAACACACTTCTTACATTGAGGCAAGAAATTGCTCTGCCCACAATATCGTTTCTTGCTGCTGCAGCGATTGCAACTTTGAGCTTAGCAGCATCTTCATAATCCTCTCGATGAACGGCATCGCTTAACTGGGACTGTTGAAACAAGCAATCATGTAGATTGCATTAAAAAAACAACAACATATACACAATACACTTCGGTGATGATTTTGTTTTCCCTTTGATGAATGAATTTTTTTAAGGATGTATGGATTATTTTATTTAAAAGAGAAGAAAAAACAGCAACCAGAGAAACAAGAAAGGGGGAAAGATCTCACTACCAAGGAGGTGCAAAGTGATGCAAGACGGATTGCCTAAACTAGGATGATGCAAATAAATTAACTAACGGATTACCAGAATAAATCGAAGCATAAAATAAAGCCAATCTACCACAAATCTAGAGAAATCAAATATTCAATCAAGCTCAAGTTCAAGACGACATCACAATCCCGCAAAATAGATCCTCCAATGGCCCAATGGAAGGTAGAACTTCCATCTAGCATAGGATCGTTCTAGATTCGAGGATTCAATTGCGCTTTGCTAGGGTTTGAATGGATTAGGGTTTGGGTTTGGAAATAAAAATATGAGAATTTAGGGTTTTATAAAAAGCTAGGGCTAAGGTTAGGGTTACATAAAATAGAAAAGAAGAGAAAATTATCAACGAGGGGGAGGCCGATCGACTATACAGTGGTTGTATGGACAGATCCATGCCATGTACGAGCATGTTCGTACAGTCGTATGGACGGTGTGGTGGGACTGAGTCGATTCGGTCGGTGATGGGTTGGATTAACGATGGAGTTAGGGTTTAAGAAAGAAGAAAGAGAAAATTTCAATGGAGGAAGAGGGTTTGAGAGAGAGAAGAAAGAAAAACCTGAATAGGAATAAGAAACATAATTTGGAATTACTCCAATGGCTTCACACTAAATTCCATTCACAAGAAGTTTTCTTGCTCAAAGAAGCAACGTAGAGAAATTTCATTCAATATGTCCATCGTCCCAAGTCTCAAACAAATACATGCATATATTTATAAAAAATCGTAAGTCTAGAACTATTCTTGACCGTCCGAATCTATTAACGGTCAAGAACAAAAATAAATCTCTAACAACCTAAAATAAAACCGAAAAATAAAGCAAGAATAAATATGTGCCACACAGCACAAGGATGATCTCCAACGTGCAACATATACATCCACACGTGATCAACAGCCTGGATGAATGTGGTCCAACGTGTCCACGGCTCATATGTGCAAACTAGAGTGCCCGTACACCTAAACCCGAGTCTCCGAACATATCCAACAGTCCGGATCACCAAACTGATGTGTCTAAGATATCCAATGGCATGGTCTAACGTTTGTAACGTCCAGATGTAGTCCAGGTCAAGCTAGGTGACGTCCAAACAGTCCAAAGATGTATCAATCAGTTTCAAATAAGCAGCCCGAATGCATCTTCCCACTATGGGATTTTCAAAGATGCACAACCATGCATGTGGAGCCTTTAACGCGGCTAAGAACTCGAATTAGGTCCACTGGGCCCCATGTAATGATCATACAACCATAATGAAGCTGGGGCTAGAGCCTCAACTCTCCTCCTCCTCTGATAAATTCGTGTAGGTGCTTGGATGCTCTCATCACAAAGACCCCAAACAAATTGACTAGCAACACTCCTCTTAACACTAGCTACACAACAAAAGCTCCCCTCAATTGGATTGAAAAAGGACACTAAGAATTCCCAAAAACAACTTGTGTTGCTTGCCCCATTCAACCACCCAATTGTTAATCTTTCTGAAGATTGTTGCCTCTGACCATGCCTTACCCTCGAAATTTTTGTTGTCTCTCCAGCCAAATACAACATAGGCCAGCCTTGATGGTTAAGGTTCACATAACCCTTCCGAGAGGCCCCCCAAGAAACTGATGCAGGGACATGTGATAACCTAACCCTAGATGCATGTATAATCAGGTTAAAGAATATTGAAATAAATACACCAATTAACTAACTGTTTCCAAACAAAGGGATTAGGTAAATCTCAATATAAAGATGAGGTTATTCCGTCAGGATTATGCCCCTTAGCATAAGATCACGTAAACAGTAAAAAAGGGAGGACCTCGGGATATAAGGATATCCCAGATCTAGCATAAGTCAGTCCACGAGTAAGCTTAAATCTGATTCTACTGACTAACCATCTCTCTTTTCCGTTCGAACTAGAAAAGAGTATCTAGAGATAAACGAAATGGGTGAAGGATGAGGGGTTCGAGATGAAGAAAGTATAGGTCCTTCGTCATCAAAAGAAGAGGAGGAGGATGATTCTTACCTTTTCCTGCACCTCGAAGATCTTAAAAGGAGGGAAACCTGAAATCGGGGTAGAATCCTCAACACCCAATGGTCAATCCCGAAACCCTAATCTCTTGAATAAAGAGGAAAAAAATAGACGAATTCTTATTCATTCAATAATAACAAAAATAAGGTTCCTCACAACGTATATATAAGCTATGGAAAAAGTAAAAGTGCACTAAAGCCCCTGGAAACAAGAAAAATAACAAAAAGACGAAAAATAAATAAAGTTGCAATAAAGCCCCTAAAACAAGAAAAATAACAAAAAAGTCCAAAACTAAAACACCCATGTGGTAGGGTGTGAAATCCGACCCATGGATCTATAGTCGGGGTGAACATGTCAGTCCTGCACTCGTAGCGCGTCAGAAAGTGGGTTCGATGGACCCGTCGTCCATCCGCATCAGCTCCTCCGCTTTGGTACTCTGTCGGGGACGCCTCCTCCTCTGGTACACTCTAAAGGGCGCACCACTGATGTCCGCATCAACAACACTCCACAATCCCACAATGAAATCCACCATTGACTTAGGAACAACCAATTGAATCCCAGATTTTCTGAACACACCGACCCAAATTTGCCAAACCACTTTGCAGTGCGAGAAGAGGCAAGGAACGTTCTCCTCATCAGCAGAACGCATAACGGATCTATTCAGCAGGGTAATGCCTCTAGTCTGGAGATAATTTAAATCTAGCATCTTATCCCAACAAACTAGACAACAAAGGGCACTAACATTCGAAGGTGATGTAGAGCGGGTCGCAGAAAATTACATGGCAAAGATGGATCAGAAAAGGCCCAGTCGGCGACAGAAGTGATCTGGACCATCAGACCTTAAATCAGGCGTATCTCGCAATCCGGGATGAGTTAGCGGACGAAAAATATATGATTTTGGGGTAGAACGAGCTACTTTAGCCAACCAACCCAGCTACGCCGGGTTGCGACGCTCGGAATTGCGAGAAACCCCTGATTTCACGGTCGTTTCCCTGTTTCAATTTCGTTTTTACTATAAATAGTAAGTTTTAGTTTGCTTATAACTCTTTATCCGTCGGGCTTTAGGAGTTGCGCCCAACGTGAAAAGAGCTTAGAATAATTAGGAGAAGGTTGGTGAAGCCAAATAGGACACTTACTATTTTTGGCCGAAAACCTTGCGCACTAGTAGACATCACGACCGTCTATAAATAGTAAGTTTACTATTTATAGTAAGTCGCGAATTCTAGGAGTCCTAGTTGTAGTTTGATTCTAATTTCTTTCCCATTGCTTAGTACCCTTATTTAAAGGGTTGTGAACTCGTTTTTATGAATAATTAATCTATTTCGAATTTATTTAGAATTTATTTCTATTTTCTGCTCTCTTTTCTCGTGGATTCGAGAAGTCTCTGTGAGGAGTCCAGAGAAGTTCCGTGGATTCGGAATATTTATCCTCTTGAGGAAGACGGTGCTCGACCTCACGTCCTCCCCTGCGTCAGTTTGGTATCAAAGCGAGGTTTCTCCTCGGGTCGATGGCTTCTAACGACGGGTCGGGCAACAATCCCATAGGCGGTGCTCCAGGAAATTTTCCTTTAACGGCGGCAACTTTCCAAGCAGCGCAGCAAGAGAATCGGCAAGCCATGCAAGGGCTGCAGGCTTCCATGGACCGCATAGCGAATCTCTTAGCAGAAACCCTAGGGCAACTCCGTGTTCCTGGTGGTAATCCTCCACCACCAATTGCTGAAACCGTAATCGCCCTGATCGCAGGATAATCCCAGCAGTGCATCCAAGGGCCGTCCCTGAGGACGGGGGCTCCAGTGAAGAGGAGATCGATGACGTGATCTTCCAACACCCCAGGCAAGGCGGCGATCGGGTAGATCGAGACTTCAAGATACGGGTTGATATTCCTAACTTCAATGGCCAGCTACACATTGAGGATTTTCTCGATTGGCTTTCTGAAGTTGAGCGATTTTTTGACTATATGGACATCCCTGAAACAAAGAAGGTCAAGCTTGTGGCCTACAAGTTGAAAGGAGGAGCTTCAGCTTGGTGGGAACAACTGCAACTCGCACGAACCAGGCAGATGAAAGCACCAATCCGCACATGGCAACGAATGAAGCAGCTACTACGTGCCCGATTCCTCCCTAGCGATTACGATCAGGTATTATTCCAACAATACCAAAATTGTCGACAGGGTAGTCGGTCGGTGAGAGAGTACGCAGAAGAATTTTACCGCCTGGCGGCGCGCAACGATTTGGTCGAGACTGAATCGCAGCAAGTCGCCCGATTCAACGGTGGATTGCGTATGGCGATCCAGGATCGGGTCCAGATGCAGTCCGTCTGGACGATGAATGATGCGATCAAGTTGGCTACTCGGGCAGAAGCGCAACTTGAACGTTCTAACACACGGGCCTATCCTACTGCGAGGATCACTGCGGCAGGTCCACCCCAGGGAGCTCCACAGCCTAAGGGGAAGGAGCCCGTAGGAGCACGCACTCAACCTCCTATGTCTGAGAACCGAGATCAGGGAAGCGGGCAAGCTAGACCCCAAAGGGGCGTATCGACTGCTGCTGGCACAAGTACAATCCCGAACCCTTATGCTCGGCCAAGGCCCAACAACTGCTATCGTTGTGGCCAGCCCGGCCACCTGTCAAATACTTGTCCCCAGCGAAAAGTGGCAAACCTCGCCATTAATGATGGTAGTGCTGATAACGCTTATGAAGATCCAGATATTGAAGAACAGGAGCATACCGCCGAGGACGAGGTAGATGATTCAGATTGGGTTCAGCAAGATCACGGCGAGTCGCTCGTCGTGAGGCGGCTATTATATGCGCCAAGAAAAGAAGTGCATCCACAGCGGCATAACATCTTCCGCACTAGGTGTACGGTGAATCGAAAGGTTTGTGATGTGATCATTGACAGTGGAAGCAGCGAGAACATTGTCTCCAGGGGCATGGTGGAAAAATTGCAATTGAAAACAGAGCGTCATCCCTCTCCATATACAATCGGTTGGATCAAGAAGGTCAGCGAAACAAAGGTAACTGAACGGTGCACCATATCCTTTTCAATTGGCAAACATTATAAGGATGAAGTAGTATGCGATGTGGTTGACATGGAAGCATGTCACATACTACTCGGTCGACCCTGGCAATCTGACCGTGACGCCACTCATAAAGGGCGAGATAACATATATATCTTCGTCAAGGACGGCCGGAAGACCATATTGGCCCCTATGGATCCAGAAGGACCACCTGAAACTTCTAAAGTGGATGGTCGTTTTCTCTTAACCATTCGGGACTTCGTGGAAGAATCCAAAGAAACAGGACAGACTTATGCATTAATTGTAAAAGGGGAAGAACTCGAGCCTACCATCATCCCTGAAAGACTAAGGCCCTTGTTGCATGAATTCCAAGAAATCTGGCCCGAGGACCTTCCCGATGGGTTACCCCCTATGCGAGATATCCAACACCATATCGACCTTGTCCCTGGGTCCAGTTTACCTAATCGTCCTCATTATCGAATGAGCCCGAATGAGTGCGAGATTCTGCAGGGACAAGTGGAGGAACTGATCCGTAAGGGTCTTATTCGAGAAAGCATGAGCCCATGTGCTGTACCAGCTCTGCTAACTCCAAAGAAAGATGGGAGTTGGCGCATGTGTGTCGACAGCCGGGCCATCAACAAGATCACCATAAAATACAGGTTTCCTATACCACGGTTGGATGATATGTTGGATATGCTAGAGGGCGCAAAAATATTCTCTAAATTGGACTTAAGGAGCGGCTACCATCAGATTCGAATACGGCCGGGTGATGAGTGGAAAACAGCCTTCAAGACCAAGGAAGGATTGTACGAATGGATGGTCATGCCTTTCGGTCTTTCTAATGCGCCTAGCACATTCATGAGGTTGATGAACCAAGTTCTGAAACCTTTCATTGGGCGGTTCGTTGTGGTTTATTTTGATGATATTTTGATATACAGTCAAGACGAAACCACCCATATGGAGCACCTCAAGAAAGTCCTTCAAGTGCTCACTGAAAATAAATTGTACCTCAATTTAAAAAAGTGTAGCTTCATGACTGATAGCCTATTGTTTCTGGGTTTTGTGGTTACATCCACGGGCATTCGAGTGGATGAGGAAAAGGTGAAGACAATCAGAGAATGGCCGGTTCCCAAAAATATTCACGAAGTACGAAGTTTCCATGGACTAGCGACATTCTATCGTCGGTTCGTGAAAAATTTCAGTAGCATTGTGTCACCGATCACAGATTGCATGAAGAAAGGGCAGTTTCAGTGGACTGACGAAGCCGACAGGAGCTTTGCCGAAATCAAGCGCAGATTATCCACGACCCCGGTTCTTGTACTTCCCAACTTCGACAAACTGTTTGAAGTCGAATGTGATGCCTCATATGTCGGGATTGGGGGAGTTTTGTCTCAAGAAGGTAGGCCGGTAGCCTTCTACAGTGAGAAACTTAGTGATGCACGCAAGAAGTGGTCTACATATGAGATCGAGTTGTACGCGGTGGTCCAGGCACTGCGACACTGGCGACATTATTTGATTCAAAGGGAATTCATACTTTACACGGACCATCAAGCCCTCAAGTTTATTAATAGTCAAGCTAACATTAACCGTGTGCATGCTAGATGGATCTCATTTTTGCAGGAATTCACATTCGTGCTAAAGCATAAGTCAGGGCAACAGAACAAAGTAGCCGATGCGCTGAGTCGCCGTGCAACTTTGTTAGTCACTATGAGCAATGAAGTTGTCGGGTTCGATCGCCTCAAAGACATATATGCCGACGACGACGACTTCAAGGACGCATGGGTTAGATGTCAGGAAGGTCACCCCGGTGACTTACATATACAAGACGGGTTCCTTTTTAAGGGAAATCGACTATGTATCCCAAAGAGTTCGCTAAGGGAACAGATAATCCAAGAGCTACATGGAGGTGGCCTCAGTGGACACCTTGGGCGAGACAAGACGCGAGCTCTTGTGGAAGAACGGTATTACTGGCCGCAATTGGTACGTGATGTGGGAAAGGCAGTCCAACGCTGTTATATTTGTCAGACTTCCAAGGGGCAATCTCATAATACGGGCCTCTACACCCCGTTACCCGTGCCTGACGGCCCTTGGGAGGATTTATCTATGGACTTTGTGCTTGGTCTCCCACGAACACAACGCGGCATGGATTCGGTGTTCGTGGTAGTAGATCGTTTTTCCAAGATGGCGCACTTTATTCCATGCAAGAAGACTCTCGATGCAACACACGTGGCGAATCTATTCTTCAGAGAAATTGTGCGGCTACACGGGGTTCCCAAGACTATTACTTCCGACCGTGACACGAAGTTCATAAGCCACTTTTGGCGGACTTTGTGGACTCGATTCGATACACGCCTTCAGTTCAGCAGCGCGTACCACCCACAGACTGACGGTCAAACTGAGGTTGTGAATCGCACGTTGGGGAAACCTCCTTCGATGTATTTCAGGGGAAAAACCGAAGCAGTGGGATTTGGCCTTGTCTCAAGCGGAGTTTGCATTCAACAACATGGTGAACCGCTCGACAGGAAAATCCCCGTTCCAAGTTATCTACGGACGAGTACCTCGCCATACACTAGACTTGGTCCCTCTGCCCAAGCTCCCAGGCATGAGCATTGCAGCAGACATATGGCAGACAAAATCATGGGCATTCATGCGGAGGTACAGAACAAGCTACATGCCTCGAACGAAAAGTACAAGGAGCAAGCGGACAAGCATCGGCGACAGAAAGTGTTCGAGGTGGGCGACCAAGTAATGGTCCATCTGCGCAAAGAAAGATTTCCGACCGGAACGTACAACAAGTTGAAGAATAAAAAGATTGGACCGGTACCAATCATCCGAAAGATCAATGACAACGCTTATGTTGTTGATCTTCCAGATGATATGGCGATCTCACGAACTTTCAATGTTGCGGACCTGACTGAGTATCATGAACCAGCGCATAATGATAACTCGAGGACGAGTTCTTTTGAAGTGGAGGAGACTGATGTAGAGCGGGTCGCGGACAATTACATGGCAAAGATGGATCAGAAAAGGCCCGGTCGGCGACAGAAGTGATCTGGACCATCAGACCTTAAATCAGGCGTATCTCGCAATCCGGGATGAGTTAGCGGACGAAAAAATATGATTTTGGGGTAGAACGAGCTACTTTAGCCAACCAACCCAGCTACGCCGGGTTGCGACGCTCGGAATTGCGAGAAACCCCTGATTTCACGGTCGTTTCCCTGTTTCAATTTCGTTTTTACTATAAATAGTAAGTTTTAGTTTGCTTATAACTCTTCATCCGTCGGGCTTTAGGAGTTGCGCCCAACGTGAAAAGAGCTTAGAATAATTAGGAGAACAGGTTGGCGAAGCCAAATAGGACACTTACTATTTTTGGCCGAAAACCTTGCGCACTAGTAGACATCACGACCGTCTATAAATAGTAAGTTTACTATTTATAGTAAGTCGCGAATTCTAGGAGTCCTAGTTGTAGTTTGATTCTAATTTCTTTCCCATTGCTTAGTACCCTTATTTAAAGGGTTGTGAACTCGTTTTTATGAGATAATTAATCTATTTCGAATTTATTTAGAATTTATTTCTATTTTCTGCTCTCTTTTCTCGTGGATTCGAGAAGTCTCTGTGAGGAGTCCAGAGAAGTTCCGTGGATTCGGAATATTTATCCTCTTGAGGAAGACGGTGCTCGACCTCACGTCCTCCCCTGCGTCAGAAGGTGCCCTAACTAGTCAAATGACATGAGTCCAAGCAAGAAGATCAAGAGTTAAACTGAATAATTTGGCAACTCCAATAATTTGGCAATTCCAATCATTATCAAGAGAAGTTAGAATCTGAGGAGCCCACATTAACAAAGAGGGATCCAAGTCCTAGAGCATCATCTCTGGTCTCCTCAACACTACTTCTAGAGCTTTTGGCATGATAGAAATTCTTTTATTTACAACACCATAGCTGTCAATGTTTCTAGGATGTTTTTTTTTTCCGCTCAATAAAAGTAATACCATGGGTAGAGAGGAATGACGAGATTTTGAGGGGAGATCAAGTAATCATGAGGACGCAAATATCAGTAAAGCTATATTCGTGTGATAGACGTGATTTTTTTTTTCCCCTTTCAAGCTTCGTATAATATTGACAATCCCACAAGATAGACTCTTGGAGAATTGACACTGATAAAACTACATATTGGCATTGACCCTTATTTTTCACCTGCTCACCAAATTTGATCCTCCATTGCCCCCTCCATATGGTGTCCAAATCCTATTCTTGGGAACAAGTGTCACTTGCTTCACTCTGAATAGAGAACTCCATAGTCCACACCATGGTCCTAAATATCATCAAATGCCAAGTCTTCTCAATAATGGTGGAGTGCAAAACAAGTTACTGGGTAAGCCACACAGAACCGTCATGGTTCATACTAGAGGTCTAAATTATCCCACTCACCTAACCCTTTCCCCTTTGACATGTTTTCTAAAATCCCAAGAGGAGAACATCCCTTCTTCCTTTTGTAATAGAAGATGGTCCCTTATTCACAAAGAGGCTAAAGGACGATAATCTATCAAGGTCATGATTTTCTGACTCAGTCACTCGGACTAACTCAAGTTGAGTCGTAGGCTCGTAGCGGATGAGTTGGAGGTGACTCAGCCAATTCACCTTCTATTTCCAATTCTAACAAATAGAACCTGCGTTTCAGTAACCAAACCATTGGTTCGTTGATTCACATCTTGGATGGACATGCCCTAAAAAAATTCCAGCTTGTAACAATTCAGCAACCTGAATTATTTCAGTTGAATGTGTCATGTTGTCTTAACAGCCTATCTGAGTATCTACAGGCCATCGATCTGGATATTATTTGGAGCATGGTCTATCTGGTCCATACCCCGCTTGCCAAAACTACAAACCCATGGGCACGTCCATGTGCATGGTGTCTGCATGGCAAACACAAGCAAGCGACTGTTTTCTACAATTCTCATGGGTTGACTCGACTTGACTCAACCAAATCATCTGAGTCTGTAACTGACTCAAATAAGTCAGACCAAGTCAACCCAGGTCAACACCACAGTATAAAACTCATGGTGTTGAACTGGATTGGCCTCAGCCGAGTCTAAGTCGCGTCAAACTCAAACGAGTCATCGAACCATGGTTAAGGTGTCAAACATAACCCCCTAAGAATGTGAGATGACATTCAATACCATATGTATAACTTTATTAATTAATGCGCATTCCCACTTATATTCTTATCTTTATTAAATAAAGCTTTGATTTATACTCAATTAAAAGAACTTGCGAATAGGCTTCCATACAAGGCAGGGGTTAAAAATCAGCTTAAATTATACCATATAGGTCACCAACAAAACCAATGCAAAACTGCCATATCAGGTACTGCCCAAAACAGACCGATACAGTTGTTTTTCAATTCCGACAAGTGGGGCCCATGGACAGGTGATCCAGAACATTGTTATGTAGTGTCCCACCATAGATCAACTATTCCCAAGGAAACTCTTCAGCATTACAATCTTAACCTTCCTATCTGTAGCCAACATATAGATGGCTAAGAAGAGAAATACAACAACTGCCTATACTCAAATTTGTTGTTAGTTGGGGAAGGATGCAGATTGCATGGTGACCCTGCCGCCACCGACCTCCGTGGCGACCCAACATAGCGGGATTTGATTGGGTCATGTGCCGCTGTCACAGATGGGGCCCATGCAAAGCATGTTTTAAAGTTGTTAGGTCAAGTATGTACTCAACCGAACCCATCTCTGATAGGCGTGAGGGCCAATCGAATCCCGCAATGTCGGGTCACCATGGAGGTCAATGGTGCCAGGGTCACCACGCACTCCATGTCCGTTAAGGAATGGGACTAGGCTCTTCTGTTAGTTTTACCACTATTTTGAAAATGGTGGTAGCAAAGGGCACAGATTTCCAGCCATCCCAATTGTCTATCCCACCGTGGACAGAGCATATCTCTTAAATCACATTAATCAAGCAATCTTAAGCATCCAATTAATGCCTATCAAATGGATGGTTAAAAGTAGAACAGTGAGTGGTACAAATTCGAGGGAAAATTCAAAAGGTTAATATTATTTTCTCAGTGCAACTTTTTGTCATGCTCCATCCATAGTTGGGCCATCAACTAGGACAGTCCTGAATCTCTGGATTGTCATAAACTAACAAAGAAGTCTAGCCTGATTCCCGAATTGAAATGATTCAATAAAGTGAATGGTAAGCTAATTTAGCATACTGTTCAGCAGTTATTCATCAAATAAAAAAAAAATATACAATGAGTTGTTTGTGGGGCCAATTCGATGTGTGGCTAGCAACCAAACCTTGCATCAGGTGTGCTTCACCATGAAGATATGACACCCCAAAAATCAGGCTGACCCAAAACTTAAGTGGGCCATACAATAGGAAAATGTAAAAGCATGCCCAAAACTGCTAAATTCAAGCAGTGTGGACCACCTAAGTTTTGGATCAACCTGATTTTTCGTGTGTCCCTTCATCTTGTTAACACCTTAATGAATGTGTTGGATGGGTAGATAGATGCAACCGTGGGTCCCAAACACAATGGTGGGGGTCCTCCCACATTATTCCCATTATTGTGGCCTTAGTTTTGTTTCAGCCTGATTTTTGGACTAAAGGCCAACCATTGTAGGATGCACTCAATGGACAAAACAGATTTCAGATACACATCATGGGCAGTTCGCACCCAGCAGTCCTCTATGAAGCCTCGGCAAGTCATACAGGGGTGACTCCGTCTGAACCACCCCAATTCATGTTGGGGACAGTTTGGACCGGGTTGCCCCATAATACTTTATACAAGTAGTATGTGCCAGATTGTCTGGGGATGAAACCAGCACGTATCAGGTGATTCGTAGTAGTTTCAGCCAATACTTTAAACCTTGATATAGAGGTGGATCCACTGCTCACACTCATCTAGGGGGATCATGGCGACAATTGATGCAATGGCAACAACGGCCAAGCCACGTAGGCTCAGTTTAAAATTTTAAGCAACTCGCAATATCCACTCAATATTTTCACAATGAATCATCAAGTGACAAAAGTGCAATCAAATAGTTACTAAGGGGATCTCTCTCTCTCTCTCTCTCTCTCTCTCTCTCTCTCTCTCTCTCTCTCTCAGTTTCATCAGCTCCAGGGTACCCGTATCCTATACCGTACCGTTCTGTAAGCTTCCGCGGTCCTCCCGGTCGAATTCCAATGACCCGCAATCTGTTATCGGCTTTTGTGTGCGATCCTGAGTCATGTCCCGTATATCAGAGTCGGCTCGACTCGAAACTTGTACCCTAGTGACCGCGCCGTCGCCCCGGTTCCTATGTCACGTCTCGCGCGCCGAGGCGATACCCGAGCCAGGAGACGTGGGCCCGCATTCAGTTCAAGGAAAACGCTGCGCATTTGCAAACCTAAGACAATCTTTCAATCAATCACATCACATCCCATCAATCAATCTCATCAATCACATCTCATGTCAAGTACACATCACCTCACACCCCATCCCCAAGCAACCCCAAAGTCAAAGCAACTCATCCCTTACATGTCAAAGTACACATCACCCATCTCTCTCTCTCTCTCTCTCTCTCTCTCTCTCTCTCACTCTCTCTCTCTTACAACCCCCTCTCTCTAATCTCTCTCCCTCATTCTCCAAGCAACCCACGTCCTAGCTCCATGAGAGAACTAGGTGTGGCCCACCTTCCTACCCTCCTCACCTCTCGTCTCCATTGTCCAACCTCCATCAATGTTGGAGCTTTGGAGCTAAAGAGTCCAAGGAGCCTAGAAGAAGCAAGAACGGTGGTTGATCGACCGTTGGATTTCATTTTTTTAGAGACCACTTGTTGTGGGACCCATCATGATGTATGCATTGTATAGGGAGGGCCCATAGTGGCAGGGTCCCTCCCCTTCTCACTGATCTCTCTCTCTCTCTATCTCTCTCTCTCTCTCTCTCTCTCTCTCTCTCTCTCTCTCTCTCTCTCGTGATGGGCATGGCCCACTAGATCCACACCGTCCAGACAGTTTGGATGGCGCTGGACAGTTTGGACGATGCTGTGAAGGCCACACCATGATATATGTTTTGATCCACCCGTCCAGTCGCGGTACCCACCTTGATTTATGTATTTAATCTGCACCGTCCAGATGTACTGGACGGTGGTACCCACCTTGCTGGATGAAGAGAAATGCAAATATCAGCTTTCTCCAAAGCTTGTGTGGACCCACCTGGTGCAGGTGTTTCATCCCAACCGTCCATCCATTCTGACGGTGAAGCCCACCTGGTAGAGGTCTTTCACCCCAATCGTCCATCTGGACGGTCTGGGTGGAGCGTACCCTGATGCACTGCATCCGCCATCCAGCCCATGGACGGTGGATCCCAGCTATGATGTGTGTGTTTTATACATGCCGTCCATCTTTTTCTAAAAGAATGGGGGGATCCACTTGCTGACTGACGCCAGCAAGTTCTGTGGGACCCACGTGATGTATATGTACATCCAAGCTGTCCTAATGGTGGGACCCACCTGCTGACTGACGTCAGCAAGTTCTGTGGGACCCACGTGATGTATATGTACGTCCCAGCCGTCCTGATGGTGGGACCCGTTGCTGGACAATGTTTGGATGATGCTGATTTACATAGACAAGGTTTGGATGGTGTTGATTTATATAGACAATGTTTGGGCAGTGTTGGCCATCATTAATGGGCCATATGCCCCATGGATTGATAGTGTACAGTGATACACATGTTACACCTACAACGATTGAAATGATTTTGGGTGCGGTCCAAGCCCACTTGAGGACCATTGGTGCGGCCCATCCATGAGGCCATCATGATTTATATATTTATATAATTTATATATATATATATATATATCATGGTACGCCCCACCCAGACCATCCAGATGGACGGCTGGGGTGAAAGACCTCCACCAGGTGGGCTTCACCGTCAGAATGTATGGACGGTTGGGATGAAACACCTGCACTAGGTGGGACCACACGTGTGGACCCACAAGCTTTGGAGAAAGCTGATATTTGCATTTCTCTTCATCCAGCAAGGTGGGTACCACAGTCCAGTACATCTGGACGGTGCAGATTAAATACATAAATCAAGGTGGGTACCACGGCTGGACGGGTGGATCAAAACATACATCATGGTGTGGCCTTCACAGCACCGTCCAAACTGTCCAGCGTCGTCCAAACTGCTTGGACGGTGTGGATCTAGTGGGTCATGCCCATCACAAGAGAGAGGAAGAGAGTGAGAGAGAGAGAGAGAGAGAGAGAGAGAGAGAGATCGGTGAGAAGGGGAGGGACTCCGCCACTATGGGCCCTCCTTAGACAATGCATACATCATGATGGGTCCCACAACAAGTGGTCCCTAAAAAAATGAAATCTGACGGTTGATCACCCACCGTTCTTGCTTCTTCTAGGCTCCTTGGACCCTTTAGCTCTAAAGCTCCAACATTAATGAAGGGTGATGGAGGTTGGACAGTGGAGATGAGAGGTGAGGAGGGTAGGAAGGTGGGCCACACCTAGCTCTCTCATGGAGCTAGGACGTGGGTTGCTTGGAGAATGAGGGAGAGAGATGAGAGAGGGTTGTAAAAGAGAGAGAGAGAGATGGGTGAGTGAGTGATGGGTAATGTGTACTTTGACATTTAAGGGATGGGTTGCTTTGACTCTGGAGTTGCTTGGGGATGGGGTGTAAGGTGATGTGTACTTGACATAAGATGTGATTGATAGGATTGATTGATGGGATATGATGTGATTGAAAGATTGTCTTGGGTTTCCAAATGCGCGGCATTTTCCTCGAACTGAACGCGGGCCCACATCTCCTGACCCGGGTATCGCCTCGACGCGCGAGACGCGGCATCGGAACCACGGCGACGGCGCGGTCGATAGGGTACAAGTTTCGAGTCGAGCCGACTCTGATATACGAGACACGACTCAGTATCGCGCGCAAACGCCGATAATAGATCACGAGTCGCTAGAATTCGACTGGGAGGACCGCGGAAGCTTACGGAACGGTACAATCTAAGATACGGGTCTCACACTAACAAACACAATTCACCAATTTCAGACTACCACTTTCAATCAGAGGAGGTGATTCATCAGTTCCAGAGAATGTTCTGGTCTTCTAGAGCCCAATTTCAACCCATCTCATGAATTCAAGTCTTAAAACCTCAAAACTGATCCCCAAATTTTGTGCACCTTAGACAACTGAATTTGCCAAACTGAGTCATTCAATTCAGAGCAAATACCAAACCTGCGTGGTAAACTGTGAATCAATTTATCTTGCTTGACTTGGGAGTCATGGACCACATTGGTTAATTCAACAAATTTGCAACAAAAGAATTCCCGACTATTTTCATCAACCGAAACTTCTCATATCCATTCTCGACACCCAGAACTTCTTTCTCTTACTCATTGATTCTTGCAGAAATGAACTCGCTTCACTAGAAAGAACTTTGTAGTGAATCATCAAATCAGCCCTAAAAACAATCCAATAACCTCGGGATACTTTGGGTGCTCAATTAAACTTAATTGCACTTCATTCAATTCATCATAGAGGAAATGAAATAAAAAGTGACTGCTGCATTGGCACCAGCTGTTAATCCCAACAACCAAGCTCCCTAATTACAATTCCACGTGATTCAAATCTGAACTTGAAAGTGACAATACTAGTCCTCATTACAAGTGAAGTGGGTTATACGTATACCACTTTGAAATTTTACCTTGCATAGAGTTGAAAATTTGCAATTCAATTCAACTGAACATCCAAACTCGGCCTAAACTACACAACATAATTCAGAATTACCTTCAAAACCGAGACAATCTTCTCCTGCTCTTCAACCTCGTCGAAATGCCGCCTCCATCGATCCCAATCCCAATCTCCGACATCCTTCTCCTTCGCCTTCCCATCCCCTGCCACGTCAGCGCCGACACAATCCTTTGACGGGCTCCGGTATGGATTCAGGTTGTCGTTCCACCATTTGAAGGCATTCCTGGCAGCATCCTGCAGGGAATCCAACCTGGGGCGGATAAAATCGTCGTAGGGAGATCGAGAGTCAGATCGATTCTGGCAGCGGCAGAATGAGGGGTTCGAAGGTCTGGAGGAGGCAGGGAAGGTTTTTGACGGTGGCGGAGCGAGGAATCTAGAGCTTTTGGAGAGGGATCTTCTACGGTTTTGGTCGGGTTGGGAGGAGGGAGAAGAGAAGCGAGGAGATGAAATGGAAGCCATGAGAGAGAGCTTGAGAGAGAGGGAATTTATAGGAGTGGATTAGACAGCCGTATGTGGTCTGATAGCCATTGTAGCCGGAATAGATAAGACGATTGCTGTACGGATGTTTTTAAATTGCGCCGGAGTGCGTAAGGTCTTAACCTGTGCACTCTCTGTCCGGCTGTAAATAAGTTGAGCTAGGCCGGAACCGATACAACTGACCTAAACCCGAGAAAAGCTCAACCCACTGTCCATTCTAAGTGGATCGGGTCCGGGCTTTCTTGTCGGGCCTCTATGATTACCTGAGCACTGTTTCCGGCTCAGGTCCAGTCTCAGGCCCGATTGGCCAGCCGGATAGGCAGGGATTGGATGGTATTAGAAGAGATTGAAAGTTAAATATCAGGATTAGCCGGGCGTGCCAAACAGACTGGGTGATCTGATCCCAGGGTATACCAATCCCGTGAATCTTAAGACAATCCAACACCATCATTACCTTTAGGGTCAGTTTGGGCAGTGGGATTAGAAGGGATTAAGTGGGATGGGATTTAAAAAACACAATTATTACCCATGGCTGGGATTGTCCCCTATTGCCATCGGATAAAATTAATGCCATGCTTGGTTGATAATACAGTAGTACATTGAATGGATATATCACCATCACTTGAAATTACTGAGAATAACACACATGTGTTATATCTAAACCATCCATTTGTTTTGTAACCTCATTTTATAGCATGGGCCTAAAAATGAGGTAGATCCAAAACTTATGTAGCCCCAAAAAAGTTTTCAACGGTAAGTATTTAATCCTTGTTGCTTTCTATGGTGGGGTCCACTTGAGCTTTAGATTTATTTAATTTTTTGGCCTACGCTCTAAAATAATCTTGATAAATGGGTGGATGGTGTGGATATAGCCCACACATCATGGTGGGACCTATACAACTTCCCAAACATTTAGTGAAATTGGCACAGGACCAATGCAATTTTATTTAATGTAATTCCACACTTTTCCATTCTTCCCAAACATGGATTGGATTTGGCACAGGACCAGATGAATCCTATCCCACCTAATCCCTTCTAATCCCACTGCCCAAAGTGACCCTTAAATTTCATCCAATCCACCCTAATTCGTTTAAATTTACCTGGGACGTGTTTGGTTCAAGGGATTAAAAGGAACGGGAAGGTTTAATCCCAAGATTGGCTAGGCGTGCCAAACGGACTCGATATAACACTCCCATGGATCTTAGGACAATCCGATGACAATGCCATCATTGCCTTGAAATCTATGCCATCCACCCTAATACCATTCAATCCCTTCCAATCCACCCGTCCAATCCTAAGACAATCCACTGACAACGCCATCATGGTATACGTTCCTTTAGGGTCCTGAAGGTCCTGTGCCTTTGAGACTCGGATCTGATCGGGTACGCGTACCCGTCAGGTACTTATTTACTTTTTGGCTTTTGTTGGTTTCGACCGAACGCGGATTGCGTCCTAAACCCGCGGCTGTCTCCAGCGGGGAACCGGCAGGAGCTTTGACTGTGATGTATGGGTTATATCCACACCGTCCATACATTTTTCCGTATCATTTTAGTATACAATCACAAAAATGAGGAAAATAAAAGACACGTGTGGACCCCAAAATGGGTATTAAACTCTTACCGTTGAAATTTTTTTGGGGCCACAGAGTTTTGGATTGAGCTGATATTTGTGTTTTCTCTTCATCAAGGTCCATATAACTTTATGAATGGATTGGATGGCAAATAAACATCACAGTGGACACTAAAAAATTTTCAACGGTGAGAATCACTATCACCGCTGCTTCCTGTGGTGTGATCTACTTGGGCTCAGGATCTGCCTCAGTTTTGGGATGATACCCTGAAATGATGAGAAAAAATGGATGTACCGTGTGGATAAAACACATACATCACGGTGGCCATTCAAAGCTCATTTCATGAATGGCTTTCTAGTTGACACGTGCCACTTTCATACATGCGTGACGTGCAAAAATGGGCTCCGGATTGAGTGTTGCCAGGTAAGACATCCGTTTTTTCAGATCATTTTAGGATGTTAACCCAATAATTAAGTAGATATAAATCTCAGGTGTAGACCATACCACTCGAAAAAGTGGCAAATGACCATTAAAACTTTCTGTAGGCCACAAAAGTTTTGGATCAAACTGATATTTATATTTTCTCTTCACCCAGGTCTGTTTGTCATTATCAACGGTTGGATGGAAAGTAAACATTACATATCTACTTAAAGTGGGCCTAAGGAAGTTTTTAATGGTGGGCATTCAACACTACTGTTTCCTCAGGTGTGGTCCACTTGAGATTTGAATCTGCTTAATTTCTTGTACCATGAATTAAAACAGGCTAAGAAAACGGATAGACGGAGTGGATAAACAACACATCATCAAGGTGGGCCCCAAGTAATGGTAACACCTTATCTGCTTCCCACTTAGATGCTCGAAGGTTGGGAAATCTTATGAGAGCTTGACCTCTGTAGATGCCACCTTTCATCCAACGTCTTTTATGAAGCATCCAAAGCTTAACTTACCACCTTAGACCTTGCATGGACTAACAACAAATTTGAGGACGAAAATACTTTTGCATTTCAAAGTAGACCTATGGCTACGGATTATAACCGTATCTATATGTACCATAGCCCATTTTAAGGCATGCTTCGAAAAAAGAAGTAGATCCAAACCTTAGGTGGACCACACCACAGGAAACGATGGTGATTGAATACCCACCATTAAAAACATCTTGTGAGCCACTAGAATTTTTTTTAACAATCCATCCTGTTGATAAGGTCAAAAGGACCTAAATGAAAAGACAACACAAATAATAGCTTGATTCAAAACCTTTGTGACCCAAAAATTTTTGGATCTGCTTTATTTTAGGGTTCATGTCATTTGATGCTGCAGTCAAAAAAGGACAGTATGCATGATTTTAGGAAAACTTAGCCCGAGACTGCATTTGAAGCATCCTGGAAGATTTATTATTTCAATGATAATTTGGAATAAGATGTAAATGACATACGTAACTAGGCCAGGTTTTGCAATGACTCGGCCTGCATTGTAATTTTCAAGTTGATTTTTTTTTTTTATTAATCTTGATGTATGAGCATGTATCATGGTCTAGATTCATGTTAAAAGGAAAGGATTCCTTATCATTAATTATTATGTCAAGCAGGGTGTATATCTTTGTTAAAGCTACTTGTTTTCAATGGACAAGTTAGGTCATATCTCTTACATGTTTGTAGTGTACTCATCTTGGTGACATTTCAACCATAGTTAATTGGTATGCTCATATTTCCATGGTATTGGTTCATGTTTCGTGATTCACTAGTAGTAGCCTGAACCTCATGATTGCTGGATTGGGCCTTGTGCTGATTTAAAGAGTGAAGTGACCCTATTGAAATTCAGACATATGTTGTCGCTTGATCTTGTTGCTTGAGTCTTGTACTTAAAATGCAGGGGATTCAAGCATGTTAGCTCTTAGTTTGTTAAGGAATTATGGTTCCTGGCCATCAAGCATTTGTTGAAGAGTTAAGAGTTGTATTCATGTGGGGTCCATGGTCCAACGGTCCAAAATTTGAAATAATGAGCCTCAGCGGGGAAAACTGAAAGTTAAGCGGGGCAAACATAAAATTAAGCGGGGCAAACATGAAATTCAGGGGCAAACATGAAATTGATCGAGGGAAACTGGAAATTGAGTGGGGCAAACATGAAATTCAGTGGGGCAAACTAGAAATTGAGTGGGGCGCAAACATGAAATTCAGCAGGGAAACTGAAAATTGAGCGGGGCAAACATGAAATTCAACAGGGCAAACTAGAAATTGAGCGGGGCGAACTGGAAATTGAACGGGCCAAACTAGAAATTGACCAGGGCGAACTTGAAATTGAGCAAGAGAAACATGGAATTCAGCGGGGCAAACTAGAAATTTAGTGGGGCAAACTGAAATTTGAGTTGGGCAAACATGAAATTGAACGGGGCAAGCTAGAAATTGAGAAGGACAAATACGATATAACGCCCTGAAAATCGGGAGTCGAGCAGGAGCCCAACTCCCGAGTTCCAAAACATCACTTATGCAATATATATGATGATAATTGAATATTGTCTGTATTAATGCATTAAACATGAGTGAGATTATACCAAATTAGTATATCATACTCCAGAGGCAGTTAAATAGCGCAAGCAGAAGACTGAGAAGATGTTTATAAGCATATATGGAACGTATAAACCATTGCCAGTCTCCAGAGTATGAATACATTGTCAGGTCAAATAATTACATATATATTCACAAAGTGATCAAAATGAATATACAGGTGTGTTCCAAAATTTCAGAATAACTGTGTAGGAACATCTAGTCAGTATCCGTGTAGCCCCGACAATCAGGACACAACTCACATGAACTCGCCTGATAACTGCATATAGGAGAACGCCTCATCATCGTCCTCGAAATCTGGCTCCGCCTCGTAGGCATCGTCATCACCTGCAACTAATACAGAGTCTGGTTGGTGTTTAAAAACACCATCCAAGAACGTGGGAGTGAGTAATCAACTCAGTGGAGCTATAAAGCAAAGGTTAACATGTTATTAATTCAGTCACACAGTAATGATAAAGCAATACAATCAAACATTCCTAAGTACTCTGATTAATGCAATGATGATATGTATTAATGATGTATGCCCTCGCCTGCACTCCCTATACGAACTTCATTTCATGGTCGTGGACATGCACCCCTTCCACAATGCTTAACTCCAACGCCAAATGCACATGCAATGCGGTGCATGAACGTGATTACCGAGTTCTTATTAGACCTTTTCATACAACAGGATTGGGAAGCTAAGGTACCTCCCTTATATCATTTCACAAACGATGATCCATTTTAGGGTCGTCAGTCCTAGTAAATATCATACGATGTTGCGGTTTTAGGTCACTATAAAGGGCTCGTCACCTGATCAGTGTAGACCTGGTTTATACTCTAGTTGCTACGGAAAGGCTCGTCGCCTCAACGCAGTCTCAGAGTATGCTCGAGGTCACTACAAAGGGCTCGTCACCTGATCAGTGTAGGCCAACAGATCGAATACAGTGTCTCATACCACCGTATTTGGCTCACGAGGTGGTGTTGCTCACTAGTCACTACGGGAGGCTCGTCGCCCCAGCGTAGGCCGATAGCTCGACCACGGTGTCCCATACTACCATGTCTGGCTCATGAGTCTTAGCGGATCGAGGTACCAAGGTTAACGGGATTCACTGACGAGTTTGGTACCTTAGATTCAAACAATGGCGTCCATACATAGTGAACATACATTGGGTCAATCGGGTTGTTTGACAAGCTCGACTGTTACGAGCGTACGTTGAGTTGATCGACATGAAGTGCGTAAGCACTCCGTGTGGCCTAACCACTGTCGACAACCAAAGTACGGCTCAGATTCATCGAACACATCCTGTGTGGCGAAACAACCTCAGCCACCAAACTAGGATCTGTTACCGATTGCCTGGACTATCTCATAGTCCCAAACACACTCCAGATCAATAGCATTCAAATATAATAGCCAAGACAGCATGTAACAATATAATTAAATATAGATCCCATGTCAGCATTTCAACGAACACATAGAATACATGTTAACATACATGAGTATTTAATCCACAAATCACATAGTAGTAAAATATATTAATTGAAAGAAATCGTAACCCTATAGAAGGGGATTTAGAATCCTATCTCAACACTCCCATTAAGCACATTACATTAAGCATTTTCTCACTCAGGCATTTTATCAAACACTTAGACTACACATATCAACATACATAACATATGTTGATTATAACATATACTTGGACAGATCCTTCCAACAAGGAGTTGTCACATACACAGCAATCATGTATTTGCATTCCATATACACGGCATGCACAAATCATAATCCCATATTCATTCAGTCATTTCAATAAACACTTAGACTACACACTATAACATACATGACGTATGTTCGCCATAACATGTATTAGGGCAGACCCTTTCGCCAAGGGGTTGTCGCACATACAACAACCCTATATCCACGACGGATAATTATGTCAAATACGAATCTAAATTCTATACGCATTCAATGATTTCAACTAATACATAGAATACAATATACTCAACATAGTTCATATATATCTGTAAAGCGAAGGAAACGACGTATCTAACATGTGAAACGGCAACCAAGTCAGTTATAAATCATTAATCGACATTGATAGCCTTGAAAACCATAACCTAAATGTTTATAGTCCGCACCTTTCACCGGTAAACAAGTATCGAACTCAGTTTGTATATCGAGTCTTTGTCTACGGCACAACGACAACCTACAGTATGAAATATGTTAGCTATTCCGTCACTTACACTATTTGAAATCCTAAAACAGATTAGGGTTAGGTTCTTCTTACCTAAGAACGGCGTCGGAATCGCTGGAATAGCGATACAGAAGGGACAGTTAAGTACGTGGAACGACGGGATTGAATCCTAAAAACGAGCTCTCACTCTCTCTCTCTCTCTCACTTTCTCTCTTTTTCCTTCTCTCTTTTCTCTTTTCTCTCTCTTAGGGTTGCAAATTCGTATAACATGAGAGAGAGAGGGGGTTTAAGGCCCTTATATAAGCACAAAACTTATGGGAATAACCCAAGGGTCATGGTATACTTAGGTTATAGCCAAATAGGGGCTGTTTCGATCCAACGGAGCACTTCTGGTGGCCCTTTTTCTGCGTGCGGTCGGACTTAAGCTTCCTAACATTGGATCTAAGTCGAATTAAGTTTTCGGTCCGATTGGGTTTACAGATCGACCGCGGAGGACCAGTTTCAGTTCAACAGTCACCGGTATTCGATCATGGCCACAAGTGCACTGACATGAGTTTGAAAATTTTTCCTGATCCGAGGGTGTAATTAGGTTAGATTCTAACGGTCTGAATCCTTAGATTTGGCCCGCAAGCGAACGGCCCAATTCACTTAAATCTGGGTTCGTTTTCTAAAGATATTCTCGTTTCTCACGCACTTCACTCCGGGCTTAAGTTGTGCGTTTCTGGACCCTGTTAGAACTTGATTTTCGAGATGGTTGTCAAGTCCAGCAAGGCGGTCATAAGTGTATAGCTTCGTGGTCAACGGACTTTCGACGAGCGGTCCAGGTCCGATATGAAGTTTCAAGGTGTTGCCGAGAGCAAACAGGTTTAGAGATTGGTCCTAGGTTTCAGAGTAATGTAGCGTTAATGATTCTACTTGTTTTGGGTCTTACGAATCGTATTTAAAGTGGTTCAAGCTAATTTCACAGCTAATCTAGTTTAGTACTTAGTTAATTTCGTTTAATTTCTAAAGAATTTGGTCCTAAGTGATTCCTGCCTGAGGTGGTACTCGGGTCTTTGTACGAATTTTTTCGAGACGTTACACATGAAATTCAGTGGGGGAAACTGAAATTGAGCGGGGCAAACTAGAAATTAAGCGGGGCAAACATGAAATTGAGGGGGGGGGGAACCGAAAATTGAGCGGGCCAAACTAGAAATTGAACGGGGTGAACTTGAAATTGAGCGAGAGAAACATGGAATTCAGTGGGGCAAACTAGAAATTCAACGAGGCAAACAGAAATTTGAGCAGGGTAAACATGAAATTCAGTGGGGGAAACTGAAAATTGAGCAGGGCAAACAAGAAATTCAGCGGGGCAAACTAAAAATTGAGCGAGGCAAACATGAAATTCAGCGGGGCAAACTGAAATTTGAGCGGGGCAAACTTGAAATTCTCCGATATTATCGAAATATCTCAATCTCATTGATATCGCAACATGCGCAATATTGAGTCCACAATCTTTCATTTTCTTTCCAATTGTTGATGGAATTCTTGCTAAAATATCATGTGTTGTTGATATTTTGCAATGTCGATACATGTTTGGATGGAAGGTTGGATGGTTAAATATGTTACCATCTGATGGTAGGCCCTGCATTAGGGTAATAAAGTTCTCTAAATGACCTTGATGGGGAAAAGATGCCTACATTCAGTTTGAATGTAATAAATCAAGATAGTTGGTGTGTATATAGAATACCTTGTAAACAGGTCTCAAACCACCTTCACCAATCTTGTTTGCAGGATCGAAGTTGTTAGTGACAGCTTTAATTTGTCTTAAGGTAAAGGAACCAGTTTGCGGATCTAAACCTCTAAGTTCTGTTCAAGAAGGAAACTTAGATAAGAGAGAGCAGTTTAAAAAGCAAATATTTCTCTCTTTTTTTTTATAGCATTATATTCTTAATCAGTCACCCAATAGCCCACATGCCTATGCATAAGACTACACAGGTAAACATAAGTTTGACAAGCACGATATACGATTTACAATATCGAAGAGTTGTTGTAAATCAATTAGACTAGTCTTTATACTAGACCATATGAGCTAATTAGCCAAGGACTGAAATTCAATTATCATTTCAATCCTTCCAGATTGTAAATGTGGTTATAACTCTCTAGTTCCATGCTTTTAAGAAGAGGGTTCCATTTCAATTATCATTTTTATGTATTCAGTTCTTGCGATTTTTTCTGTTGTCTATTTTCTCTTTGATAGATGCAAATGGTTATACTCACTCACACTATCAGTTTACATTTTGTTATGGCGTCATAGTTCATTTTTAAGACTGTTTGACATTCATTTTCTGTCATATCCTTTATTTATGGAAGATATCTTAATGTCAACAGGGATCTTACAACTCAAGGCTTGAAAGGTTATATAAGCGATCAGATAAGTCTTTTAACGAACTTAGTAAGCCTGTAAGTATCTACTTACTTTATGTCATACACCTTTTCGTGGTTTCCGGTTATCAGCGATACTATCGGCGGTATCGATATTGTTTCTGTATCCCTGACTAGTGAAACTTGTAGCAATACCGATATTTTGAATATGGTGGGTAATACTAAGTTAGCACTCTACACTGGTTGATAATAGGAAGTTAACACCCTATAGTTTAAGCAACAAGCATGCGAGAGTATACTTATATAACTAACATGTTGTTAGCTGTTTTGTTAGGACTTTACATATGTGACAACTGCTTTTGTCTAAGTATCAGATGACTATGTATATGTATGTGTACGTATATGTATATGTGTTGGCAATAGGAAATTAGCACCCTACATTTTATCTGTTTCTATATAACATGTTGCTAGTTGTTTCGTTAGGAATTTACATACATGACATCTGCTTTAGTCATTCGTCCCAACTACTATGGTACATGTTCACCTTGTCAAACCACAATTTCAGTGTACACTTAGAGGTTGGGTTTGGGATTACAGCAGAATATTCGTCACCTGCAAAGATGAATTGAAAAACATATCAAACATAAAATTCACAATATAATCATAGTGTACAAAATCAGACATAATTGAAAACAATGTAGCATTTCATGAATTTGAACAAGCTTCATATGAAATCGAGATAGAAATTGAGCGAGAAAATACCGGAAATTGAGCGAGACAAACTATCAAAATAAGCGAGGCAAACTAGAAATTAAGCGGGGCAAACTAAAAATTGAGCGGGGCAAACTGGATATTGAGTGGGGCAACTAGATATTCAGCGGGGCAAACTGGAATTTAAGCGGGGCAAGCATGAAATTGAGCGGGGCAAATTGAAAATTGAGCGGGGCAAACATGAAATTCAACAGGGCAAACTAGAAATTAAGCGAGAGAAATTAGAAATTCAGCAGGGCAAATTGAAAATTGAGCGGGGCAAACTAAAAATTCAGCGCGGCAAATTGAAAATTGAGCGGGGCAAACATGAAATTCAACGGGGCAAACTGGAAATTGAGTAATGTAAGTTTGCCATAATACAGAACTCGATTAAATAGTAGAGGACCGAGTACTTACATTCCATAATAGATGAGAATGATACAGAACTTAAGGAAATAAAGAGTAAGCAATGCATTAATTTTTTAAATAAACAACTAGAGAGAGTAAACTTATATGGATTAGGGCTTCAAAGATACGAATGACTTCATGTGGTGCTCGCTAAATTTAGCAACGCTATCTATCATGGAATTGAGTGAGACAAGCATGAAAATTGAGCGAGGCAAGTACGAAATTTCAGCGAGGCAAGTTAGAAATTGAACGAGGCAATCATGAAAAATGAACGAGGCAAACTAGAAATGGAGCAAGGGAAGCATGAAAATTCAGTGAGGTAAGCTAGAAATTGAGGAAGGGAACCTATAAATTGAGCGGGGCAAACATGAAATTTAGCGGGACAAACATGAAATTGAGCGGGGCAAACTTGAATTTCAACGGGGCAAACATGAAATTCAGCGGGGAAAACATGAAATTTAGCCGGGCAAACTAGAAATTGAGGGGGACAAACATGAAATTCAGAAGGGGCAAACATTAAATTCAGCGGAGCAAATTTGAATTTCAGCGAGGCAAACATGAAATTCAGCGGGGCAAACTAAAAATTGTGCAGAGCAAACATGAAATGGAGCGGGACAAACTAGAAATTGAGTGGAGGAAATTAGAAAATCAGCGGGGCAAACATGAAATTGAGCGAGGCAAACTAGAAATTGAGTGGGGCAAACTGAAAATTGTGTGGGGCAAACTAGAAATTGAGCGGGGCAAACAGGAAATTCAGCGAAGGTAACATGAATTTCAATGAACTTGAAATGCAATTAAAATAGCCTAACACATAATTGAAATGCAATTGAACTAGCCTAATATGAATTTCAATGAACTTGAAATGCGATTGAACTAGCCAAACATCAAATTCATGTATTACTCGGAGAATTTAACCAATCATGAACCGGGAATGTCGGCAACAACTCGAGTATATTGTCGAGAAGTAAGTCAAATAGACCAAGAACTCTTGAAATTTGAAATCATTTTGATCAGTATGCTTTTATCGTGCTGAGTTAACTGGGCCCACCTTGACTTGAATGTATGTGGACTATCCACGACATTCATTCATTTTTCCATCTATATTAAGGGTTTGAGCCCAAAACCGTAGCATATCCAAATATCCGGTGGATCATACAAAAGGAAACAGTGATCCAACCGTAGAAAGCTTGCTACATAAGCGGATTGCGTAGTAACTCACTACGCTTAGCGTACTAAGTAAACCCCGTGAGGTCCACCATCATTTATGTATTTTATCCGCTCCGTCCATTCATTTTAAGAGATAATTTTATGGCTTTAGCCCAAAAATCTAAACATATCCAATGTTCAAATGGACTACACATGAAAATTTTGAATTGAACTTCTACTGTTGAAAATTTCTTAGGGGCCACAGAAGTTTTGGATCAAGCTTATAATTGTGTTTTTTATTCATTCATGTTTGTATGATCTTATGAACAAGTTTGATAACAAACAAACATCACTGTTGGGCCTAGTATGTTTTCAACGGTGGAAGTCATTATCCCCACTGTTTCCCGTGGTATGATCCACTTGATCTTTTGATATGCTTTAATTTTGGGCTCAACCCCTTTAAATTAGATGGAAAAACGGATGGACGGCGTGGATAGACTACATACATTCAAGGTGGGCCCAACTGAGTTTACTCAATACGATAAGAGCGTACTGAGTAACTCAGTACGCAATCCGATTTCGCTTACTACGCCTCACAATAATGTTTTATTTGTAATCCATCATGTTCATCGGATGATGTATACATAGATGAACCAAAAGCCCAGATGCAAGCTTCATCCAACAGGCGATATATTAAAATATAACTGTGGTGCATGCTTTCTTCAGTGGACTGGCCATTTTTCAGAAGATGAGAAAACGCTGATGTAAGGAGAGGATGCAATCCAATGAGAGAATGGTGCGATCCAGTGGAGGGATTTTCGTACCAGAGAAAATGGGTTTTTTGTCTTTCTTAGGGCCTGTTTGTTTTTCAAAGAAATGGTAAATACACGGTAAACGATAATTCCCCCTGTTTCATGTGTTTGAAACTTCATCGGAATTCATGTGAGGGAAATGGGTTCAAAAGAGGTAACTTTAAATTTTGAACTGCATGATAATGCATATGATATATCCATTCCATCCATTTGTTTTACTACAATATTTTGAAGCATGAGACAAAAAATGAAGTAGATCTAATACTCAAGTGGCCCACGCCAAAAGAAGCAGTGGCCCCACAAAGTTTTTAACGGTCAGTATTCAATTTTCTTTTTCTTATGACGTGGTCCACTTGAGTTTTGGTGTGAGACTCGACCTGAGTCCGTATGTGTGCATGTGCGTGTGTGAGTATGCATCTCGTTTATTTTGGTCTCGCAGTTCTACTAGTCAAATTTCGGTGACCCGCGACCATCGGGTAGTGTTTGCGTCATCCTTGAGTTCGGTCACGTAGACCCGACTCAGATTGACCCGAGACCTATGCCATTGTGTCCGCCTCGTCGCTGCGATTCCGTCGCCGCGTCCCGTGCGTTAATCCGATATGTACATCTCAAGTTATGAGCATTGATCGATATGGGCCATTGATTGCATGATTGGTGGACCCCACCATGGGTTGCACGTTTTCCCATGCCATCATTTCACCCTAGGCTGAGATTTCTAGAAAGGCTATTACCCTAAGCCTTGTTAATATCACCATAGGCCACCATCATTGCCTAGGAGAGAGAGAGTCATCATTACAAGTCTTAAAAGTCTCTCTCTCTCTCTCTCTTTCCCTCTCATTTCTCTCTCTCTCTCTTCTCTTCTTCCCTAGTAATTTCCCTCCATTTCTCCAGCCCATCTTCCCTCCATTCCAGCCCCTTCTCCCTAAAATACCACCTCATCTACCCCTTCTCACTTGATCTTATCCATTGATCCATGTTGCTTGGAGCCTCTAGATGATGGTGATGTAAGTTTCAAGGTTGATCTAGGTGGGTGCTCTTAGATCCTTCTTCATTTCTTTCTTAGGAGCTTGTGGGACCCATCAAGTGGTGATGGAGGTCCCTCGTGTCTCCATGGTTGAGGCCAATGACCCTTTTTCCTTGCATGCATGATCCATGGATGAGGCCATTCTCCATGGACCCCATCATGGCATTTTCTTTTGATGCATGTCATTTTCCTCTCTTGTGGCTGGATTATTTTTATTTTCCATTATTTTATTCTTGATTTCCTGATATGTGTGGCCCACTTAGTGGCCCCGGAATATCCAGACCGTCCAAGCAAAGTGGACGTCTATGGTTGTCCATTCCTTGGACGTTGACACTCTATTTGTTCCATTTTAGGCACATGCAATGGGTTTCATGAAGGGGGTATGGCTTGGATGTTTGTGGGCCCACTAAGGTGGATCTTAACACAAATTTTGTGGGGTATTTTCTCATTTAATCAGTAGTTATATTCAGTTATTTTCAGACATACCATGCTGTTCAGAAAAATTCTGGACTGTTTTTGGGTTATTTTTGGCACATATTATGGATTGATTTAGAGGATGTTTTACCTCCAATATTTGATTATTTCTGGAGGTGTGGACCCCACCTAGAAGTATGTTGAATTTCACCTTCATCCGTCCCTGTATGATCACCTAAAAGAGTGGGCCAAGGAGGGTGGATAGTCCAGATTTTCTGGACTGTCTAACAACCCTGTTTGCTGTACAAACATAATTATCAGTCTGTTTCTGAAATGGTGGGCCACCTTTGTGGACCCCACATTGTTGTATACTTGTGTAGGGATTTTGGTCCTTCATTTTCTTAAAATTTGGCAGACCTGGGCCCGCTCTAATGGGGTGCACAAATCAGGGGCAGCAGCATTATTTCAGCAGCATAATTTTTTTTGAAATACCTTGCTGTCCATAAATTGTAGGAGTTAAATAAAATACTTTTACTATCCCAAAAATTCTAAACTTTTGCAGAGAGGTGTCCCACCCATGGTAGGACCTACCTGCAAAATTTTAGGGCCAATGGACCCCATTTGGGCATCCAAAAGGGTGGGCCAATATAGTGAGTTGCCAGAAATTTCTGCTATGCAGTCCAGCAGCATAGTTCCATAAAAATAAATTTTTAAAAAATATTTTCTTAGAAGGTGGGCCATATTTCTAGGTCCCACCTTGTTGTAGGCTTGATGAGAGACCTTGGGTCCAAATTTTAGGAATTTTGGAGGCCCAGAACCCACCCATTTGATGGCCCAAATTCAGGACAGTTATATTCCAGTAATATTTCACCCTTGACAGATTGTATTCTTTAAATTCATTAAAATACTTATGAGTATCTAAAAATTATAAAAATTTATAGGGAGGTGGTACACTTATGGTGGGACCCACCTACAAAATTTCAGGGCCAATGGACTCTTGTGCACATCGTGGCAAGGCCCGTACTGGCCCACCACGTTGGGACGTCCAGGCCAGTCTGATTTTCTGGACAGCTTGTTTCATTCAAATTAATTAAATTATTTCTAGATGTTCAAAAATTCTAAAATTTTGTGGGGTTGTGGTCCACCTATGGATGGACCATCCTGCAAATTTTCAAGGCCATCAGGCCCCTGGACTGACCGTGGTATGACCTGTAAATTGGGTCAGTTTTGGGCCAAATACCCAGGCCCATATGACTAACCACCATGGGATGCCTCTACCTGGGGCTGCTGGGCCTGCATTTTAACGGCATGGCTCACTTGAAGTAAGTTTTGTATATCGCCCTTCTTATCTGGTGGGACCCACTGTGATATGTGTGGGTCACCATGGGTCAGTAACCCATTTAAATTAAATAAATTTCTGGACTCCAGCAGGCCCAGGGAGTGGGTGGGCTGAAATTCCAGCAAGGGGCCCAAATTTGTGCATAGTTAATCTTTTGGAGCCGTGGCGGCCCATCAGATTTAAGGGAGCGTTGCACACACTCTTTGCTCTCTTTCCTTAGACATTTTGGGCTTAATTAGTGCCTCTTGAGGCCCACCTTTGTAGTGGTTTGTGGGCTAGCCTTAACCAGAATTTTTGATAGTTTTATAGGCCCAATGGGCTTGAAACCTATCCCTTGAGCCCAAGATTGTGCAAGGGCTGACCTTATTGATTCATGGGCCTAATGGACCGTCTACAAGCTGATCATGTGTATTTATTAGCCTTGATGCCCTCATAAAATGCTTAATTGTGGGCTGACTTGCAAGGCCCACGTAAATGTATATTGTGGAGGGCCTTGCTAAGTCTTTGGGCTGGTGTGCAAGGCCCACACTGTGATCAGTATAGGCCTTGCCCATGTGTATTCTTGGACTTATGGGCTGCCCTCAAGTCCACCATAATGTATGAATTGGATGACTTTTATTTTGGGCCATTTCTTTAGGGCCCATTATGTGATATAGTATATGCATGTTTGTGTTAGCAAGTAGGCCTTGTGGACTCAGTTCTTTTGGATAGGCCCATTGATCTCAGGCCTATAGTCTCCTATCTATTGTGATGGGCTTAGGGGCAATAATACACAAGAAGTTGGGCCCTTGGCTGCCCACTAAACTGACCCTGTACTTGGGCCAAAAGTGAGGCCCAACTCACTTGTGTTAAATGCGAAACTTGCCCATGTAAATGAATTACTGGGCTGCCCATGAAGCTCACCACACTATGTGGAATTATGACCTTTGTGGTTGGGCCCAAACCTTACTTGAGGGCCCACTATATGGCCTATGAGTTGGGCTTGGTGTATGGCCCATTAGGTCATGCATTGCTTGGGCTTTAGACCTTACATTATATGAGTAGTGGCGGACTACCTCTTGAAAACCAGTTGAGGTTGGATGTCCTCCTGGGTGATCTTAAGGTAGGCCCATAGGTTTTTCTATGGATGGTTAAAGGCCCACCATAGACCCTAGGCCATTTGTTTAAGGCTCAATGTGTATGTATGTGGAACCTATCTTAACGCATGATTGGTCCAGGCCGTTCAAGCCTTGGATCGCCCGATTATGGAAGCACTCTCTACCTTGGGTTGCTGCTGATTCACATTCCAATAGCAGGCCCACTTGATCTTTTCTCGACGTATACACACCCTCCATCTGGTGGGGCCCCCTGTGAATATTGTTGGCCTTCATGAGATCATTCCCACTTATTTGATTAATTTCTGGGCTTTAGTAGGCCCAAGAAGCTGAGTGGGCCGAACGTTTATCAAGGGGACTCAAATGTACATTGTTATGGTTGAAACTTTATTGGACATGGGACCCACCATATTGAGAACTTGTGTACGTATTGCATGCTTGTGTTTTCTTATAATCTTTGGGCTTAATCAGTGCATTCTTTTGGGCCACCTTTAGTGATCACATGAGGACCCCATCTTAGATCAGATTTTTGGGGCATCCCATGAGCCTAGAGTGGGTTGGGACATCCCAGCTTGGCCCAACCATATATTGGGCTAGCTTCCACCATTTTGATGGACTTGTGGGCTAAGATAAGGATAGTATTGAGCTCTTGGTTGCCCACCTAAATTGCTAGTTCTTGGGCTAATGTAGTTGGGCCCATTTCATCATCCAAACTTAAACTTATTTTGGGCCGTATATTGTGTATGCGGGCTGCCCACCAAGTCCAACTTAATGCATGGATTCTATGGCCATTGGGAATTGAGCCTTGAGCCTTAATTTCTCTCTTGGGGCCCATGTTGTTAAAAGTGGTGTTATATCTTTTTATAGCCTATTATGAGGAATGTATGTATGTGGTTACCTGTGTTCTTATCTTGAATGTAGGGCCTTGGGTCTTGTATCCATATAGTTCATGGTTGAGATGCCTCTTTGGGAATGGTGGTTAAATGTCCCCATTATGGACCCCTATAGGCCCGTTTGTATCTAAATGTCATTAGATGCTCATCTTAAACTCTTGCTAGACTCACTTCTGTGTTACTTAGACATGTAGATGTATGCTTAGTCTTGTGGGCTACTCCAGGTAAATGGGCCCCCACTAGAGGTGGGAATCCTTGTGGATATTGTCTAAATACAGTCTTGGTCCCTTCTTCGATAGGAGGAGTGTACTACTTTGTATATCGCCGCATAATGCGTCTAGACCCATCTTCATGGCCCATGTGCATCATTGTATGCTTGGATGACACTATGTGTGTGGTTATGATTGTGCCATTGGGCATTGCATGTTGCATTCCCGAGGGACGTAGTATTCCCTCTTGAGCACGTTGGATGCTTGGAATTGATGCATAGTTGATTGTGTGATTCATGCATCTGACATTGCATAACATATGAGCATTTTCGCCATTACTTCATCAGGGTTGTAGTCTCCACAGATATATCGTGGATGACCATGTTTGGACACAGGAAATATTACTTGAGCATACCGGGTGCATAGGATGCCCATGGGTGAAATTCTCAAAACTTCCATGGTACCAAGGATCTGCTTCAGCGCCGTGACCGGGTGGAATATATGAGCGCACGAGGGTCTTATACCGTTAGGCCGCGACTCCCACTGTCATGTAGTCGGTTGGATAGGGGTGTGGCCTTACTCGCCTGATGTAAGGGGGCATTGCTAGGCTGAGTCTGACCAGCTCGTGAATGGGTCCGCTACCGTCAAGCCTTGCTGGTGATTGGTTGTCCACAGGCGGGTAGTGAGGTCTCTTACGCTCGTTTGACTGTGCGGGGTCTGTAGAGCGGCAGTCATCCAGTAGTGTAATGGACCCCGGTGATTTCCTTATGATGGAAATGTACTTGATAGGTGGATTGGATATGAGCACTGACATTACTTCGCATTGCATTTGCATCGGCTGTGTAAGCCTCATATTGCATCGCCTTGGCATGGTGCCCAGTACTCATTGCATTATAGTACCCATTGCATTACAGTACTCATATTGCATTACAGTACTCATCACATTACAGTACTTATTGCGTTATATAGCCTTGGTATGGCTTCCTGCATTATCGTACTACCTTGGTATAGTTTCTTGCATTCATGATAGCCTTGGTAAGGCTAGTGATATTGTTATTGATCATGACTCCCTTTTGCATTCTCTATCTTCTTCTGAGCACCATTGTCACACACCTTCACCACCCTCTAAGCTTTCTATAAGCTTATGCATGATTGATGCGTGCAGGAGATCCTAGGCAGGCGTCGTAGCAGCAAAGCGTGGAGTAGAGTTGAGCTTGAGAACTCCAGTGTTGCTGACTCTTTTCTCTCTTTTCCCATTATCTTATGTATGTCCTTTCGGACCTGATGTAAGCTTGTAAAAGTTCAAATTCTTAGTGGATTTTGTGATGTGTATCCTTTGTTACTTCCAGATGTACTTGCTGTGATCTTGGGTGTGCTCATATTGGTAATGATTATACTGTTATGAAAATTCTCCTTGTAGGATCCCAGGATCGGAACCTGCCTCAGGAGCCGAGAATGGGGTACTACGGAGGCTGTTGCGGCCAGAACCGGCCATCGGGTTCCTTGTGAGTCCGGTTACCGAGTCTGGGGCGAAACATTTGGATATGCCTCATTTTTTTATTCATGCTATAAATTCAACTGGAATAATGGATGAATGATGTGGATAAGCAAAATGCATCACAGTGGGACCCACGTATATTTTGCAATATTCTTGGTTTTTGTGTTAAAAAGTAAACAGTCAAATCAAGTATGATATAAACGCACAGGAAAATAATAATTATTTTTTTACACGGTATTTACCATTTCACCCGAAAATCAAACATGCCCTTAGTGGAAATTGAGTGAGGAAAGGGGGCGAAAGCAACGTGAGTGAAAGCAACGACAGTGAAAAGGAGGGGTATTTTCGTCCTCAAATTCGTTGTCTGTACATGCAAGGTCTAAGTTGGTAAGTTAAGTTTCGTATGCTTCAAAAAAACGTTGGATAAAAGATGGCATCTACAGTGGTAAATTGCTCAAATCTTATTATTACACGAAAAGTATATGTAGAGGTGTACACAACCGAGCTAGCTCAGTTAGCTGACTCGACTCGAGAAAGCTTGATTCGACTTGGTTCGAAGTTGAGTTCAAGCCGAGTCGAGCTGATTTTTTGAGCTCGAAAATGAGTTCGAGCCGAGTTTGAGTTGGCCCCAGCTCGACTCGACTCGGATTGAACCAATTCGGTGACTCGATTACTTTGATATTGATGTTGCTCACCAAGTGTTTGATGAAATGATCCAAAGAAGTGTGGCTGATGGCAAGGAAGGTATATATATGAAATCAACACCATTTTTTTCTTGATTTTTATGTTGCTTAGAAGGTGTTTGATAAAATACATGTAAAACTATTGATGTTGTCTCAAATACAATGAGATTTCGAAGGTGCATTTCAAGTGTTTGTGAAGATGCTGTAATGGCGAACTCGGCTCAATCTTGGCTTGAATTCGCCTCAAACTGGCCCTAGCTGTTGACCGAACCGAGCCGAGCTCGTTAGTCAGGCTCGAGGACCAAGCTGAGCCAAGGTCAGCTAGTGGCGAGCCGAGTCGAGCTGAGGCCAGCTCAACTCGGTTCGACTCGATGTACACCCCTAGGTATATGTATTATAATATGTATCATGTCGCAGTTAAAACTAAGCGGACATGAAACCTGACTTGAATTAACCCGATCAGACCCGAATGTAACTATTCCCAAAAACTGAACCCAAACCCGATTGCTTGTCGGGTCAGGCCCGTAAAAATCCGGTCAGGTCCATCGACAGCCTTACTGGCGGTGGAACGAGATGGGCCCCGGCCCATACAGTTACTGGGCTTGAAACTCGTGGCCCATTCAGTCCAAATCCAAAATGGTCCACGTGGAGACATGGCGTGCGTTTAAAATCCAGGCCATCCGGAGGCGGGGCTACTGTCAATGAACACCGTAAACCAGCCCCAGAATCAGGCGTGAGATGGACGGTTAAAACAAGAAATGACCGTCTGTCTATATTCCACGGACACGTGTGGCCCACCTGGTAGTGAACTGTATTGAGTCCATGGTATTTTAATGGTGGGCCCCGCGGACGAGTGTCTCAGATCGCGCAAACATGTACAGAGTCACTTCTTCGATGTTCTCGTGCTGTTGATGCAGACCGTTGATTTATAGGCCCCACCTGGACAGAAAATGGACCAGAGCTCTTCCAGATAGGAAGATCCTAGCCACCCAATATTTTGCCTTTCTTAACTATCTAATTATATGCCACTGATGAAGGGTTGGATCTTCCAAATTAGGATTTTTTAGCACTCCCATTAAAAGTGGGGCCCATCTGATAAATAACAGAGTTCATCATGGGCCATGCACATCCACAGTACACGTAGTACAGCTAAAAAATACACCAACAACAATTTCATCACACAGTCCAAATCCGATGAGTGAAATCGGATGGTTGGCATTGTCTGATCATTTGAATTTTGTCCTGTTCGATCCACATAAGGACCGGTTTGGACGGTCTGGATTACGTTAATATATACCACATGAAAGTATACACGCACGGGAAGGAAGTGGCCACATGTTTGAACAGCATACGCTCACTCCCATTGCTGACAAGTGGGGCCCATAGTTGATTAATCCATATCGTCGGTCCCACGCTCGATGGACAACGCTCCCATTTGCAAGATCTCATGGACCAGTATTAGGATCTTTTCCAGTTGCACGTGGGCCGTTGTTTTCTTTATCTGATCAATCATCTATCTGGATGTTCAAATTGAAAGGTTAAGATTGCCCTATCGAGTAGATTTCTGGGCCATGCTCCATCACGTCCAGACGCAACACATAGAACAATGGGCCCCACTTTGGTTGAATTGAAAATGCTGGTATGCGAGGGCGCGAGTCATGTGTCTTCTCATAATCTACACTCTATTAGACTGGTCTGGTCTAGCTTGCTCGTGGGTGCGCACCGAGTCCCTTATCTCCGAGATGCTTCAAGTGTCTCGCTGTATTAGGGTTATTGTATCCGATGTCCTAAATCATATTAGATGTGTTATGCTTATTTGGTGCGATTGGATTACTTTACTTGATTCATCTCTGTATGCTTCCACAATCCCGCATCATGACCAAGGCAGAGAGACTTTGAATCACACGCTTGGTAGACCCAACCTATTTAGGGATATTCTCAATCAGTGTCCTAAAATACATGACCCAAAGGTACTAAGCTCACCATTAGCCTTTTCTCGACTCATAAAGCAATCATTTTAAAAAGGCTCCAATCTTAGTAGAAACCTACCAACTACTCTTATAAAGAAATGAGTTAAATGATCAAAGGTCTTAAATAATCTAATATAAACATATTTTAAAGGTATCCTCCATTATACTGAATTTTGTTGTAGATATGGTTTTAATCATTGGAACATGACCAAGTATCCAATAAGAGTCTTTAGACTGGGGTTGCAGTGTAGGTTCAAGTTAACCAAAATTTGAATGACCCAATCAGAACTTAGGTCAGCTTGTTAAGGCCATTGGGTTGAAAAACTATAACATGATTCAAAATCAGGTTAGCCTCAGGTTTAATAAATTCAAGTCGAGTAAAAAATAGTCACATGTATTTGAAACTAGGATAATGTTACATTATGAGTTGAGTCAGTTAAAAGTCAAGATCGTGTTATAGATTAGGTTCTTCTAGATCAGTTGAGGGTCAAAGTAGTATTGTGAATTGGGTCCTCTTGAGGTTGGGTCAGGCTCAAGTTGGCCCTCGACACAACCCACCCAAGTCGCACACTTACTTTAAACTATACATGTATCTTAAATGTCAATTGTTAGCTAGTATACAAAGGTGACTCAGTTGATGATTAGACCATGCCAATGGTACAAGACAAGGTCATTCATTTATTAGCATGCCTGGTCGGCTTGAACACTAGGCCTAGATTTCCAAGCTCATGCCCAGGTCTCAAGCCTAATTGAGCCCCATCTGGGAATCAGTGCAAGTATAAATTAGGTTCGTTTTACCTCTGTCATGAGCACACATGTTAAGACGGTCCAATAATCTGAACTGTTGGTTTTCTCGGTACTATGAAATATGGGCGACTGTAAGAGACTTCTTTAAAACGAAGATTAGAATAATTACAATATTGAAAAAAATAAATAAAAAATCATGACATCAACCTTAAAAAAGAAAAAGAAAAAAGATCACTATCATCATTAGAGGACAATAAATGACACATAGTTAAACTAGGGTAGTACAAAGAATATGGATAGTTCCTTTCATCATACCATCTGAGCATGTGAACACCAGTAGGGACAACGCTACACATATTGGTAGGGCACGAATCAGCTGGGACCCAACATCAGCCAAATAGCTGGTGGAAAAGCTCTACAGCCCCACCATGATGTATGTGTTTTATCTACGCTCTCTGTCCATTTTGATTGCTCATTTTAGAAAAGAAAAAAAAGTAGATCAAAAGCTCAAGTAGACTACACCATAAGAAGCAGTGGAGATTAATAATATAGGATTGAAAACTTTTTTGGGTGCTACGTAAGTTTTAGATAATTTTAAGGTATAACCCCAAATTTGAAGTATATCCAAGTCTCGAGCGGACCGCACCAAAGGAAAAAGCAGTGATTGACCATTAAAAACTTCTTACAGCCCACTTAAGTTTTGGATGAAGCTAATATTTGTGTCCCTTCATATGGGCCTTAATGACCTTATCAACATGTAGGTTGGAAAATAAACATTACAGTTGACCCTATGAAGTTTTTAATGGTGGGTGTTTAATCACCATTGTTTACTTTGGTATGGTCCACCTAAGATGTAGACATGCTTCATTTTTCTAACTCATGCCTTAGAATGAGCCTGTAAAATGGATAGATGGCGTAGATATACAACACATAGATAAGGTGGGCCCCACCGAATGCGCTCCCCTGGACAAAATGGTTAACATATTTGCCAACCTAGATTAGGTGTGGACATATGCCACATACATACTAATGTAGTACATCTGTTCGAGATCCATACAGTTTGTTAGATGGGCCTTACCATGAGCATGCCATGGCAACAATTAAGAAGGCCAACCCATCAACTTGGCCACACATTTATAGAAAAAATATACGATTTTTAAAAAAAATTGATAATATACATTTAAGATGACATGGCCCACTTGATAATTGCACATTGACTTTCTTTATCAGAGCATTTTCACAGTATCTCTCACCAATGATTGGTCTGGATCGTCATCAATCCACTACAATCATTACCACACTATATGGACCACGAAAGCGAATGCCAAGTCATGAAAGGAAGTTGGGTCATCTCATTAGAGTAATTTTGGATTAATGGCCCATTCATGGTAGCAACCGCATAATGTACAGTCGGATTTTCCAACCATACAACCAACCACATAGAAATCCAATCCAATCTAACCGCTTTCAACTGATTCCAGAAATAACGTTTTTAACATTCAAACATTCAATACTCCTCCCTCAATACAAGCTAAACCATAAGCTCTCCGAAAACTTAGGTAGCAATTTGGGTAATCTCGTGAAAGATTGAGGGTGTTTGATTAGTGTTCTTCTTATATAAATAAGAAAAAGATTGAGCTGATGTAAACGAAGAAAGATGAAGAAGATTGCAGCTTTGGTTCTCCTCTTAGTCTTCGTAGCCTCTCAGATGGCGGAGGCCCACTCGACGCAGGCATTTCAGTGCCATGATGAGTGCACGTTGAATTGCGTTGGAGAAGATCGTAAGTCTTTATCATAGGAGGCATTGGATCCTAGTTCCTAGTCAGCCAGAATCAGCACTAACACGGCCAATTCATTCAATGGGCCAGATGTTCTAGCCATGGTTTACACCAATGGACCAAAAAAATTATCCAGACGGGCTTACGATGGATATAAATACGCCTTAATATGGACTTTTGTGGCCCAATCATAGGCCCATGTGTCTAAAATGACCATGCATCTTGGTGCATCATATTGATTACGTCTCGATCATATTGATAGGTTGATCCTAACAGTCTGATCGTTGACTAACTACTAAGTGAGTGAAAGACTCAATGGTTAATGAGACGATCATTTTTCCATTGCAGTCCATCTAAGGTGGGCCATGAGGGTGGTGGGCCCATTGCTAACTACAATTTCTTTCTTGTGTTTTTTTTTTTTTTTTTTTTTTTTTTTGTAGAGAGTAAGATCGAAGGCTGTGACCGCAAGTGTCAAGTACAATGTGACCCCGGTAATTACTTTAACTTAAACTTGTAACTAGTCTAGTCTAAATTTATTTATTGCTCCACCCTTTCTATCAATGACAAATTATGACCCTTAAATTTTAACAGGGCGTAATTAACATTTTTATTATATCAATCAATGTCAGTCCTATTTCTTAATTGATATGGGAATACATGATACTTTATCAAAATCACTTGACTCTTAAGACTCACCGCAGGTGACTGCATGGACGGTGGTGATCAACTTATATATCATCCACTCTATTAACGATTCACATAATCTATTGTGCAGGTTTTGCGGGTGCGGCCGGTCTGCTCTAATCATGGGATGAAGCTATAGTGAATGTATTTTCGCCTGATTTTTCTAATAAAATGTAAACCCGATCCGGTTTAAAATAAGATAGTTATTGTATGTGGGCTTTTAACTTTCTTTATTTTAAAAGTCTATCAACCGTCGATCATAATGAGCTCTTGTAAAAATGTTTGTCGGTATGAGACATTTCTCATTGTAACATTATCTTCTCTGATAATAAAAGTCGTTGATTGAATTATTGTGATTTTTTCTTTTTTCTTTTTGACTATTTAAAGAAGATTTGTTCCAATTTACATACATACAGACAGACATGTGATATGTAAATGACTAAAAAAAATTATGCACCAAACACTAAAAAATGCTTTTCAATTTGAATTGACTCATTTTGTTTGTTGCTTTAATTATCGATAATTTATTTTCAAAGCATTAATTAGATAGTTATATAATTCAAGTAAAGTGATTTGAGAGGAATATTATGAGACCCGACCCTAGTTTCCATGTGTGCATGTGTGTGTGTGAGTATGCATCTTGTTCATCATGGTCTCACGGTCTTACCGGTCGAATTCCGGCGACCTGCGACCCTCGAATTGTGTTTACGGTCACTTTGAGTTCAGTCACGTAGACCCGACTCAGATCGACTCAAAACCTATGCCATCTCGTTCGTATCGTCGTTGCGGTTCCAACGACGCGTCTTGTGTGTCAATCCGACCTATGAATCAAAAGTTATGAGCATTTCATCATGTGGCCCACTTTTTGTACAAAAGCATGTGGACCACCTCCATGGCACAATTTTTCATGCACGCCATACACACACACTACACTATTGCATGGAATAAACACTACCCACCCTAAACACTACCCACACCTAACCTACCCTAGCAACATTGTTATTGTCACCATAGGTTATGATTACTTCCCTTAAAAAGATTTTCCCTCTCTTTCCCTCTCATTCTCTCTCCAGCAACTTCCCTTCCATCTCCCTCTCTTCTCCAGCTCCATTTCCCCTTTAATCCTCTAAATCTAACCATCTAAATCCAATCTCACCCATTGATATGGATCCCTTGGTGCACTAGGAGCTAGGAGGTCCAAGTTTGGAGCAATCTAAGGTGGGTGTACTCCTAGGACTTAGGATTTTTATTTTCATGTTCTTAGATCTTTTTTTGTGGGAAGTGTAGGGCCCACCAATCTATGGTGGAGATCCTACATCATCCCTTAGTTGTGGCCAAATGGCCTTTTTGATGCATGCATGTCCATGCATGGGGTTTCCCCTCTATAGGCCCCCTATCATGGAGGATTACTTGGATTTCATAGCATGATAGGTCATCTAGACCCTAGAATCATGGTTGGGATGCCATCCCAACCATTGATCTTGAATATAGAACATGCATGTGGTGGATCTTTGTTGTAACATATGAATAGAAGGAATGTATAACGTGATTGATGAAGGGGAGGGCCTCAATGTGGCGGAGCCCCTCCTTTTGTGGCCGATTATTTATTTATTTTTTTTTCTTTATGATAGAATTCTGATCTTGCATGTGTGACCCACCTTATACGCCAACAAAAATCCAGACCAACCATGGAGCTTGGACGCCTATAGCGGTCCATCCTTAGACATGTGGCCCCAAAATCCACCTAAATGGGACACATGCAAGGGGTATTTGATGATGGGGAAGGTCTGGACATTTGTAGGGCCCACTGAGGTGGTCCACCACACAAATTCCTGGGGTTAAATTCCATGGAAAACCATGTTTATATTTTAATAATTTCTATTACATGTTGCTGTCCAAATCTGCCTGGACAGATTTTTGGGCCACTTTGGGGCCTGATTTATGGGTCTTTGGTGGGAATACTGAAACAAAATAATATGTGATTCTTTTAGCCTTATGACCCACCTACAACCATACCAAATTTCAGCCCCATCTGACCTTCATTGGAGTCCCAAAGGTGTGGTCCAAGTGAGGTGGACAGTCTGGATTTTCTGCACTGTTCTAGCAACATTCCACCCTGGACAGGTAGGAATTCCAAAATTTATTAAAATACTTTTGGGTGTCTAAAAATTATGAAAATTTACAGAAATGTGGTCCACTCATGGTAGGACCAACCTACAAAATTTTGGGGCCAATGGACACCTGTACACACCATGGTGGTGGCTGGACCGGCCCATTACAATATGGTGTCCAGATCAGTCCGATTTTTAGGATAGATTGATTTCTTTAAATAAATTAAAATATTTTTAAATGTCCAAAAATTCTAAAAATTTGTGGAGTTGTTTTCCACCCATGGTGGGATCTACCTACCAAGTTTCAAAGCCAATGGACTCCTTTGTACACCGTGGCGAGGGCCGGACTGGCCCACCACATTGGGACGTCCAGGTCTGTCCGATTTTCTGGACAGACTGTTTTGTTCAAATTAATTAAAATACTTAGGAATATCTAAAAATTCTGAAATTTTGTGGAGGTATGTCCCACCTATTGAAGTATCACTCTGAAAATTTTCAACCCCAACTGACCCCATTTGGGCATCCAAAAGAATAGGCCAAGATGGTTAGCTTGCCAGAATTTTCTGCTGTGCAGTCCAGCAATATGCCTTGATAAAAATTATAATTAAAAAATGTTTCCTCTGATGGTGGGCCACCTTTTTGGGTTTCCTTTTATTGTATGCATGATGAGGGACCTTGTCCCTCAATTTCTAGAGTTTTAGAGGCCCTGGGCCCACTCCAATGGAGTGCCCAAATTTAGGACAGCAATATGTTATAATTATGTTTGGCCTTTGGGTTGAAATTTTGAGGAGTGGGGCCCAACACATTGTGAAGAATCTTAGAGGTAATAATTTATACATTTAGTTCCTTAAATGTTGGGCTTAATAAATGCACTTTTAAGGCCCACCACAGTTGAATTTAATTGGGTCCATGAATGTGGCTAGTTGTTGAACTCTTTGAGCCCAATTGGGCTAGAACTTTCTAGATAGGCCCATTGAACTTTTGGGCCATTTTTACCATACTATTGTGTTGGATTAGTGGGCCGAATTACACAAGTATACGGGCCCTTGATTGCCCACCAAATCAACTTTATACTTGGGCCGGGTTGTAGGCCCAACTTACTTGACTAAGAACATGACATTTGCCCATGTGATTTGAGCAATGGCTGCCTACTAGGCCACCACAATATATGGGATTAGTGGCCTTTATGTTGGGCCCTAACCTTTCCCCTATGGGCCTATAATGGTATATATGGGTTGGGCTATGTGTGTTCCCCTTGGACCTATGTTTTGGATAGGCCTTGGGCCGCCTTTCTGAAGCCCAACATGAATGTATGTGGTATGTAATGACTGCCCATTTCTTATTTCTAATGTTGTGTGGGCCTTGGGCCTTGATCAATAATCAATTAGAGATGGGCTACCTCTTGGGGACCAATTGTGGTTGGATGTCCACATTGGTGGCCCTAAGGTAGGCCCATGGGCTTCTATGGGTGGTTAAAGGCTCACCATAGACCCTTGCTAGGCTCGTTTCATCTATTTAGGCCCATATCATTGTTCTCCTTAGTCTCATGGGCTACCCTAGGTATATGGGCCCCCACTAGAGGTTGTATTCCTTATGAGGAATTGGTTAAGTACCTAGACCCTTCATGGTTGGGTAGAGAGTTCATCTTCACCTAATTGGCACCCCTATTCATCTTCATGGCCCACTCCCATACGCATCATATGCATGCTTGGTTGAGGTATGATTGGCCATGGTTGTGTCATTGTGTAGGACATGTTGGCATCTCCCCGAGAGATGGATGCTTGGGATTGATGCATGGGTGATTGTGTGATTCATGCATCTGGCATTGCATAGCTTATGGATATCCGCCCTTACTTCATCAGGGTCTTGCCTCCACAGAGGTATTCGTGGATGGCCGTATGTGTGGACACCGAAAATATTAGTTGAACATACCGGGTGCATAGGATGCCCATGGGTGAAATTTCCAAAACTTCCATGGTACCAAGGATCTGCTCCAACGCCATGACCGGGTGAAATATATGAGCGCACGAGGGCCTTATACCATTAGGCCGCGACTCCCACTATCGTGTAGTCGATTGGATAGGGGTGTGGCCTTACCTGCCTGATGTGAGGAGGCAATGCTAGGCTGAGTCTGACCAGCTCATAAATGGGTCCGCTACCTTCAGGCCTTGTTGGTGATTGGCTGTCCGCAGGCGGGTAGTGAGGTCTCTTACGCTCGTTTGACTGTGTGGGGTCTGTAGAGTGGTAGTCATTCAGCAGTGTAATGGACCCCGGTGATTTCCTTATGATCGGAAATGTACATGACTTGTGGTTTGGATATGAGCACTGACATTATTTGCATTGCATTAGCATTGGTTGTACAAGCCCCTTCATGCATTGCCTTGGCATGGCACCCAGTACTCATTGCATCTTATTCATGATAATCCTGGGTAAGGCTAGTGATATCTTCATTTACCATGCTTCTCTCCTTGTATCTCCTACTACTCTTCTGTGCACCATTATCACACACCTACACCACCCTCTAAGCTTCTATAAGCTTATGCACGATTGATGCGTGCAGGATACTCTAAGCAGACGACATAGCAGTAGAGCATGGAGTAGAGCTGAGCATTTGAGGACTCCAGTGTTGCTGACCTTTCTCTCTTTTCCTTTTATCTCATGTATGTCCTTTTGGACCTTATGGATGATTGTAAAAGTTTAAATTTATAGTGGATTTTGCGATGTGTGCCTTTGTTATTCTCAGATGTTCTTGTTGTGATCTTGGGTATGCTCGTATTGGAATAATTATACTGTTATGAAAATCCTCCTTGTAGGATCACAGGATCGGAACCTGCCTCAGGAGCTGAGAATGAGGTACTATGGAGGCTGTTGCGTTCAGAACCGGTCATCGGAATCCTTGTGAGTCCGGTTACTGAGTCTGGGGAGTGACAAATATAAAATTAAATATAGGCCCCACTTAATGTATCTTTCAAATTTATACTTACACATGTCCAATATACTCATTATAAACATTTGGTTGCTTAAATATCTAATCCGATAATTAGGTTCATTTGGTCAAAGTGATTTGAAAGTAACTGAAAATTTAAAATGGGCTTTAGATGATGGGTAGTCAATATCAATTATTAGACCTTTCTAGTGTACTAATACAATACAGGTAAAACTATCACTTAACAAAATTAATTATTTTTTAAATGAGTAATCACTGAAGTAACTTACGCTCATAATAACAATTGAAAAATATTTATATGACACACAAAATGAAAATAAATGCAGTTGTAATAGATGTACAATATGATATATTCAATATTAATGTGACAAAATAATTAATAAAAAGTATTAACATTAAATGATGTTATGCATTTATGATAAATGATGTTGGTTAATATAAATATATTTGTGTTTAAATTATTAAATGTGCTACAATTATTTTGATACAATCGACATAGGAGGTTATGCTAGAGTTATTGCTTGATAAGTTTAAATCACTTATATACAAATAATTAGTTATCTTATCCCCATAGATTATTAAATGAAATATGTCTGATTTCGGTAAATTTTATTTATATTAAATGATATTGTTATATAAATATTTTAATATTTAATAATATAAACATATTATTGTTGCTCTAATACAACTGACGCTTAGAGGAAAGATGAAGTATCGCTTGAAAAAAAAAATGTGTTGAGTTAAGTATCTTTACCATCATAAGAATAATCTACATATATTTATATGATATAGTATTTTTTTAAAGAATCCCTCATCAACACTAATTTTTTCTGTAAATATAGTTTGAATCATCGAAACATGATTCAGTATCCAAAAAATATCTTTAAACCAAGGTTGCAATGTTAGTTTAAGTCGACCAAAATCTGACCAATCTAAATAGATCGCTTGGGTCAACTTGTTAGGATCGTTGGATTGGACTAGGGATGAAAAATGCAACTTGATTCAAAATCGGGCTAGACTCAGGTTTTGAAAATTCAAGTTAAGTTAAAAATAGTCACATGTATTTGAAATTGGTATAAGGTCATGTCGGGTTGAGTTAGTTAAAGGTAAAGTTTATGTTGCGGGTTGAGTTAGTTGAAGGTAAAGTTTATGTTGCGGGTTAAATCATCTTGGATCAATTGAGGTTTAAAGTAATGTTGCAGATTGGGTCCTCTTGAGGTTTGCTCAAGTTCGAGTTAACTTTTGACACAACCCACCCAAGTCGTATGCTTACTTTAAAATACACGTGCACCTTAAATGCCAATTGCTAACATGTTCTTTTAACTTTCTCATTTATTGTATATAGAAGAAACCATATTGATGATTCGACTATGCCAATGGTGTAGGATATGACCATTAATTTATTAGTCTGGCTTGGACACCCCAAGGAGGAGGTCTCGTGTTCGAGACTCCTTACCGGGGGTGATTAATGCAGGGGCATTTTCACACTGGGCTCGAGTGGGGTCGCCTGTGGGATGCAGGGGCACACTTGGGATGGGCGGGGCCCACGGAGGAAGTCTCGTGTTCGAGGGTTCGGCCGAGGTCCTAGCCCATAAGATGTGGGGCCTGAGCTATGGGATAAAGAGATTAATTCGCCACACTCTAATAGTTCAAGGTTTTAGAGCAAGTGGTTAATTGTCTTGCATTAATTAAGCTTGGATTTTAACATGTAGATCTTGTTGGAGAACATGGCTACACATACTGGTGGGACATGAATAGATTAGTGACCCATACACTAGCTAGCAGCAGATGAAAAAGTTCTATAAGACTCACCATGGAATATATGTTTTATCCACGCTGTTTGTCCATTTTTCCAACTCGTTTTAGGTGTAAAAAATAAGGCAAATTGGAAGCTCCGGTATACCACACCATAAGAAACAATGGGGATTAATAGCTTATATTTGAGAACTTCTCGAGTGCTACAAAAGTTTTGTATCATTTCATGACATGAGCATGAAAATGAAGTAGATCTAAGTCTTTAGTTGACCATAACATCGAAAAAAGTAGTGACTATTCATTAAAAACTTATTGTGGGCCACACAAGTTTTTTAAGAAGCTGATAGTTGTTTTGTCCCTTCATCCAGGCCTCAGTGACCTTATCAATAGGTTGGATGGCAAATAAATATTATAGTTAGCCCTAAGAAGTTTTTAATGGTGGGTGTTCAATCACCATTGTTTATTGTGGTATGGTCCACTTGAGATTTAGATTTGCTTCATTTTTAGGCTTATACCCTAAAATGAGCTTGTGAAAAGGATGGATGACGTGGATATACAATTATACAAAAGGTGGGCCTCACGATCACGGCCAGACCAAATTCTGTGTTATTCACCAAATGCTATGACTAACACATTTCCAACCTAAACTAGTGTGCACATATGTGTTTGAAGTCTATATAGTTGGTCAGGTGGATCACATCATGCGCATGTTATCACAACAATTAGGAAGACCCACCTATTAGTTGAGTTTTACTTTTATAAGAAGAATGGACAATTAATAAAAGAATAATTGGCCGTTTATATTCAAGGTAACATAGCCCATTTGATAAATTCACATTAACCTTTTGACCACAATAATTTCACAGTATCCCTCATCAATGATTGGTCTGGACTGTACTCGCTCCACTACAATCATACTACTCTTTATGAACCATTGTAGTGAATGTCAAGTCATCGATGGAAGTTGGATCATCTCATCAAAGTAATTTTGGATTGATGACCTGTTTATGGTAGCAATTGCCCGATGTACGATTCAGATCTTCTAACTGCACAACCACCCATATAGAAATATAATCCAATACAATCACTCTCAACTGAATTTCAGAAATGGTGTTTTTAAAATTCTAGCATTCCACCTTCTTCCCTTAAAATGAGCTAAATCATAGGCTCACTTAAAATTCAAGTGACAATCTGTATAATTTTATGAAAGATTAAAAGTGTTTGAGTAGTGCTCTTCCAAAATAAATAGGAAGAATATGGTGTCGATGAAGTGAAGAAAGAGAAATGAAAAATATTACAACTTTGATTCTCATCTTAGTCCTTGGAACCTTTCAAATGGAGGACACTTACTCAGGTGATGCGTTTGCACGCCATAATTTTTGTGCTACTAACTATGTTAGACGTGACCATAAGTCTCAATCATAAGGTGGCATTAGCCCCAAGTTCTTGGTTAGTCACGATCAACCATAACACAATCGATTTAATCGACGGGCCAGATGTTTTGGCCATACCCCACACCTCCTTAGAGCCTTTCAAATGGAGGACACTTACCCAAGTGACACGTTTGCATGCCACAATTTTTGTGCTACTAAATATGTCAAAGGTGACCATAAGTCTCAATTATAAGGTGGCATTGGCCTCAAGTTCTTGGTCAGCCACGATCAGCCATAACACAGTCGATTTAATCGACGGGCTAGATGTTTTGGCTATACCCCACACCAATGGACCCAAAAGATTACCATATGGGCTTATAATGGAAATAAATGGACCTTAATTGAACTTTTGTGGCCCAATTGGAAGGTGGTAGGCTTAAAATGTTCGTGCATCTGGTGAGCCCTAGTAATTCTATATAGATAACATCCATAAGTTGATTATAATGGTCTGATTATTGACTTGTAAACCACCAAATGGGTAAAATGTTAAAAGGTTAAAGTCACAATCATTTTTCCATTGCAGTCCATCTAAATTAGGCCACAAGGGTAGTAGGCCAATTAATGACTATAATTTTTTTCTCGTACTTTTTGTAGAGAATAAGATCGAAAGTTACAAGTACAAGTGTCAAATAATATGTGACCTTAGTAATCACTGTAATATAAACTTATTTGTTGCCTCATCCTTTTTATTAATGACAGATCATGACCCTTGAATTTTAGAAGGCGTGTGATTATCATTTTTATAATAATATGGCGATCAATGTCATTTTCATTTTGCAATTAATATATGTACACATGATCATTGATTAGAATCGCTCAACTCTTGGGCCCCAACGCATATGACTATATGCACAGTGGAAATCAATCCAAATACCATTCACTCCATTAACGGTTCACGGAATATATTTGTAAGTTTTGTTGGTGCTGCTCTAGTTATGAAATGAAGCGCCAATTGACATATTTTCAATTAATTTATAATAAAATATAAAATCAATATAACTTAGAATAAGAAAATTCTTGTTAGTGTTTTAGGCTTTCTTGATTTTAAAAGTTTATCAACCATTGATCACAGCGAAGATGGAAATGACTATGAAAATATCGGATAGTAAAACATTTAACTTAAAATTTTATATCATTTGAAGTAATGAATTTTTTAAAAATATTTGTTAGTGCGAGTTCATTTTTTATTTTAACATTACCTTTTCTTATAATAAAAGGCATTGATTGAATTATTATGTGTCTTTTGTTAGGACTTTGTAAATGAGATTTGTCTTAATTTACATATATAAACATATGCATACTTGGATATATACATGACTAAAAATTTTTTATAGACCTAACAATAAGAAATGATTTTTCAATTTGAATTTATTCTTTTAGTGTTATTACTTCAATCATCGGCCATTCATTTTTCAATAATTATCTCATTTGATCAAAGTAATTTAAGAGGAATATATAATTCGATGTAAGCCCCACTTAATGGATCATTCAAACCTATACCTAGATTTGCATAATATACACAATATAAATCTTTCATGCTTAAACCTTTAATCCAATGGATATGTGCATCCAATCAAAACGATTTAAAAGTAACAAAAAATTAAAGATGCATTTTAAAGGATGGGTAGTCCACATCAATGATTAGACATTTTCACTATTCTCAATATAAATTGTACATTTGTCTAAAGTACTGAAGTATAAGAAATAATTCAGTTGATTCCATTTAAGAATATTGTATTTGATTTATAAGAGAAAAATCTTTAATTTATATCACAAATGTTGTCTTGAATTTTATGTTTAAGAATTATAAAAATAAAAATGTATAATGATTATATCATGAAATTTATGATTTTCTTGTTATTCTTTTTTTTATTATTTTATTTACAAATCAAACACAGTTCATTAATATAAAAATGTTGACGGTAAAAGATGTAAAGATACTATAGTCAATTTAATACAATTAGTAATAATGGAGTGACTAGAGCTATTGTCTGACAAGTTTATTTATTTATTTTTTCATAAATATTTAGTTAAGTATTGTACGATATAAGAATAGTATTCACATATTCATAATATATATATATATATATATATATATATATATATATATATATATATATATATGCTAAAATAAATTAAAAATATAATATATTTTTATAAAAAAATATAAAAATATATATAATATATTTGCATTAATATATATATATATATATTGTTACTTCAAATGTGTTTATGTTTAATAAGGATGCATATATAATATATTATAAATTTATTAGTGATGACTAATGTTTATTAATGCAAATATGTTGGAGTTAAATGATATAAATACCATTATTCAATGATACAAACATATTATTGTTATATTAATGTAATTAGCGTTGACGATGAAACTAGAGCTATCACGTAATAAGTTTAAATATATTTTTAATAACCATCCACTAAAGTAACTTATAATAATAATTGAAAAATATTTCTACTACGCACAAAATGAAAATAAATATGATTGTGATAAATGTAAAAGATAATATATTCAATATCAATGCGACAAAATGATTAATAAAAATGTTAGCATTAAATTGTGTGATATATATTTATCATTAATGATATTGGTTAATACAAATATATTGATGTTAAATTATGCAATGTGCTACCAATATTATAATGTAATTGACATAAAATGGTATGCTAAAATTACTGCTTAACACGTTTAAATTACTTATAGATAAGTAGTTAATTAAGTATTTTATCCTCAAATATTAATAAAATGAAAGATGTCTGAATTTAAAATCAAAGGTATATTCTTTATAAATATTTTCTTACTTTTATTCTCGTCTTTATATTGCCATCAAGGCCAACCCATCAACTTGGCCACACATTTATAGAAAAAATTTACGATTTAAAAAAAGAAAAATTGATAATATACATTTAAGATGACATGGCCCACTTGATAATTGCACATTGACTTTCTTTATCAGAGCATTTTCACAGTATCTCTCACCAATGATTGGTCTGAATCGTCATCAATCTACTACAATCATTACTACCCTATATGGACCATGAAAGCGAATGTCAGGTCATTGAAGGAAGTTGGGTCATCTCATCAAAGTAATTTTGTATTAATGGCCCATTCATGGTAGCAACCGCATAATGTACAGTCGGATTTTCCAACCGTACAACCAACCACATAGAAATCCAATCCAATCTAATCGCTCTCAACTGATTCCAGAAATAGCGTTTTTAACATTCAAACATTCAACACTCCTCCCTCAATACAAGCTAAACCATAAGCTCTCCGAAAACTCAGGTAGTAATTTGGGTAATTTCATGAAAGATTGAGGGTATTTGATTAGTGTTCTTCTTACATAAACAAGAAAAAGATTGAGCTGATGTAAACGAAGAAAGATGAAGAAGATTGCAGCTTTGGTTCTCCTCTTAGTCCTCGTAGCCTCTCAGATGGCGGAGGCCCACTCGACGCAGACATTTCAGTGCCATGATGAGTGCACGTTGAATTGCGTTGGAGAAGATCGTAAGTCTTTATCATACGGAGGCATTGGATCCTAGTTCCTAGTCAGTCAGGATCAGCACTGACACGGCTAATTCATTCAATAGGCCAAATGTTCTAGCCATGATCTACACCAATGGATTAAAAAAATTATCCAGACGAGCTTACGATGGATATAAATATGCCTTAATATGAACTTTTGTGGCCCAATCATAGGCCCATGTGTCTAAAATGACCGTGCATCTTGGTGTATCATATCAATTATGTCCCGATCATATTGATAGGTTGATCCTAACGGTCTGATCGTTGACTAACCACTAAGTGAGTGAAAGGCTCAATGGTTAATGAGACGATCATTTTTCCATTGCGGTCCATCTAAGGTGGGCCATGAGGGTGGTGGGCCCATTGCTAACTACAATTTCTTTCTTGTGTTTTTTTTTTTTTTTTTTTGTAGAGAGTAAGATCGAAGGCTGTGACCGCAAGTGTCAAGTACAATGTGACCCTGGTAATTACTTTAACTTAAACTTATAACTAGTCTAGTCTAAATTTATTTATTACTCCACCCTTTCTATCAATGACAAATTATGACCCTTAAATTTTAACAGGGCGTAATTATCATTTTTATTATATCAATCAATGTCAGTCCTATTTCTTAATTGATATGGAAATACATGATACTTTATCAAAATCACTTGACTCTTAAGGCTCACCGCAGGTGACTGCATGGACGGTGGTGATCGACTTATATATCATCCACTCTATTAACGATTCACATAATCTATTGTGCAGGTTTTGCGGGTGCGGCCGGTCTGCTCTAGTCATGGGATGAAGCTATAGTGAACATATTTTCGCCTGATTTTTCTAATAAAATGTAAACCCGATCCGGTTTAAAATAAGATAGTTATTGTATGTGGGCTTTTAACTTTCTTTATTTTAAAAGCCTATCAACCGTCGATCATAATGAGCTCTTGTAAAAATGTCTGTCGGTATGAGACATTTCTCATTGTAACATTATCTTCTCTGATAATAAAAGGCGTTGATTGAATTATTGTGATTTTTTCTTTTTTCTTTTTGACTATCTAAAGAAGATTTGCTCCAATTTACATACAGACAGACACGTGCATACTTAGATATGTAAATGACTAAAAAAAATTATACACCAAATACTAAAAAATGCTTTTCAATTTGAATTGACTCATTTTGTTTATTGCTTTAATTATCGATAATTTATTTTCAAAGCATTAATTAGATAGTTATATAATTCAAGTAAAGTGATTTGAGAGGAATATAAAATTAAATATAGGCCCCACTTAATGTATCTTTCAAATTAATACTTACACATGTCCAATATATTCATTATAAATATTTGGTTGCTTAAATATCTAATACGATAGTTAGGTTTATTCGGTCAAAGTGATTTGAAAGTAACTGAAAATTTAAAATGGGCTTTAGATGATGGGTAGTCAATATCAATTATTAGACCTTTCTAATGTAATAATAGAATATAGGTAAAACTATCACTTAACGAAATTAATTATTTTTTAAATAAGTAATCACTGAAATAACTTACGCTCATAATAACAATTGAAAAATATTTATATGACACACAAAATGAAAATAAATGCAGTTGTAATAGATGTACAATATGATATATTCAATATGAATGTGACAAAATAATTAATAAAAAGTGTTAACATTAAATGATGTTATGCATTTAGGATCAATGATGTTGGTTAATATAAATATATTTGTGTTTAAATTATTAAATGTGCTACAATTATTATGATACAATCGACATAGGAGGTTATGCTAGAGTTATTGCTTGACAAGTTTAAATCACTTATATACAAATAATTAGTTATCTTATCCCCATAGATTATTAGATGAAATATGTCTGATTCCGGTAAATTTTATTTATATTAAATGATATTGTTATATAAATATTTTAATATTTAATAATATAAACATATTATTATCGGTCTAATACAACTGACGCTTAGAGGAAAGATGAAGTATCGCTTGAAAAAAAAAATGTGTTGAGTTAAGTATCTTTACCATCATAAGAATAATCTACCTATATTTATATGATATAGTATTTTTTTAAAGAATCCCTCATCAACACTAATTTTCTCTGTAGATATAGTTTGAATTATCGAAACATGATTCAGTATCCGAAAAATATCTTTAAACCAAGGTTGCAATGTTAGTTTAAGTCGACCAAAATCTGACCAATCTAAACAGATCGCTTGGGTCAACTTGTTAGGATCGTTGGGTTGGGTTGGGGATGAAAAATGCAACTTAATTCAAAATCGGGCTAGACTCAGGTTTTGAAAATTCAAGTTGAGTTAAAAATAGTCACATGTATTTGAAATTGGCATAAGGTCATGTCGCGGGTTGAGTTAGTTAAAGGTAAAGTTTATGTTGCGGGTTGAGTTAGTTGAAGGTAAAGTTTATGTTGCGGGTTAAGTCATCTTAGATCAATTGAGGTTTAAAGTAATGTTGCAGATTGGGTCCTCTTGAGGTTTGTTCAGGTTCGAGTTAACTTTTGACACAACCCACCCAAGTCGTATGCTTACTTTAAACTACACGTGCACCTTAAATGCTAATTGCTAACATGTTCTTTTAACTTTCTCATTTACTGTATACAAAAGAAACCATATTGATGATTCGATTATGCCAATGGTCTAGGATATGACCATTAATTTATTAGTCTGGCTTGGACAACCCAAGAAGGAGGTCTCGTGTTCGAGAATCCTCACCTGGGGTGATTAATGCAGGGGCATTTTCACACTGGGCTCGAGTGGGATCGCTTGTGGGATGAAGGGGTACACTTGGGATGGGCGAGGCCCACAGAGGAGGTCTCGTGTTCGAGGATTCGGCTGAGGTCCTAACCCATAAGATGTGGGGCCTGAGCTATGGGATAAAGGGATTAATTCGACATACTCTAATAGTTCGAGCTTTTAGAGCAAGTGGTTAATTGTCTTGCATCAAATAAGCCTGAATTTTAACATGTAGATCTTGTTGGAGAACATGGCTACACATACTGGTGGGACATGAATAGCTTGGTGACCCATACACTAGCTAGCAGCAGATGAAAAAGTTCTATAAGACCCACCATGGTATATATGTTTTATCCACGTTATTTGTCCATTTTTCCAACTCGTTTTAGGTGTAAAAAATGAGGTAAATTGGAAGCTCCGGTATACCACACCATAAGAAACAATGGAGATTGATAGCTTATATTTGAGAACTTCTCGAGTGCTACAAAAGTTTTATATCATTTCATGACATGATCATGAAAATGAAGTAGATCTAAGTCTTTAGTTGACCATAACATCGAAAAAAGTAGTGACTATTCATTAAAAACTTTTGTGGGCCACACAAGTTTATTAAGAAGCTGATAGTTATTTTGTCCCTTCAGCCAGGCCTCAGTGACCTTATCAATAGGTTGGATGACAAATAAATATTATAATTTGCCCTAAGAAGTTTTTAATGGTGGGTGTTCAATCACCATTGTTTATTGTGGTATAGTCCACTTGAGATTTAGATTTGCTTCATTTTTAGGCTTATACCCTAAAATGAGCTTGTGAAAAGGATGGATGACATGGATATACAATTACACAAAAGGTGGGCCTCACGATCACGGCCAGACCAAATTCAGTGCTATCCACCAAATGCTATGATTAACACATTTCCAACCTAAACTAGTGTGCACATATGTGTTTGAAGTCTATATAGTTGGTCAGGTGGATCACATCATGCACATGTTATCACAACAATTAGGAAGACCCACCTATCAGTTGGGTTTTACTTTTATAAGAAGAATGGACAATTAATAAAAGAATAATTGGCTGTTTATATTCAAGGTAAAATAGCCCATTTGATAAATTCACATTAACCTTTTGACTACAATAATTTCACAGTATCCATCATCAATGATTGGTCTAAACTGTACTCGCTCCACTACAATCATACTACTCTTTTTGAACCATTGTAGTGAATGTCAAGTCGTCAATGGAAGTTGGATCATCTCATCAAATTAATTTTGGATTGATGACCTGTTTATGGTAGCAATTGCCCGATGTACGATTCAAATCTTCTAACTGCACAACCACCCATATAGAAATATAATCCAATACAATCACTCTCAACTGAATTTCAGAAATGGTGTTTTTAAAATTCTAGCATTCCACCTTCTTCTCTTAAAATGAGCTAAATCATAGGCTCACTTAAAATTCAAGTGACAATCTGTATAATTTTATGAAAGATTAAAAGTGTTTGAGTAGTGCTCTTCCAAAATAAATAGGAAGAATATGGTGTCGATGATGTGAAGGAAGAGAGATGAAAAATATTGCAGCTTTGATTCTCATCTTAGTCCTTGGAACCTTTCAAATGGAGGACACTTACTCAGGTGACGCGTTTGCACGCCACAATTTTTGTGCTACTAACTATGTTAGACGTGACCATAAGTCTCAATCATAAGGTGGCATTAGCCCCAAGTTCTTGGTTAGCCACGATCAACCATAACACAATCGATTTAATCGACGGGCCAGATGTTTTGGCTATACCCCACACCTCCTTAGAGCCTTTCAAATGGAGGACACTTACCTAGGTGACGCGTTTGCATGACACAATTTTTGTGTTACTAATTATGTTTGAGGTGACCATAAGTCTCAATTATAAGGTGGCATTGGCCCCAGGTTCTTAGTTAGCCACGATCAACCATAACACAGTAGATTTAATCAACGGGCCAGATGTTTTGGCTATACCCACACCAATGGACCTAAAAGATTACCATATGGGCCTATGATGGAAATAAATGGACCTTAATTGAACTTTTGTGGCCCAATCAGAAGGTGGTAAGCTTAAAATGTTCGTGCATCTGGTGAGCCTTACTAATTCTATATAGATAACATCCATAGGTTGATTATAATGGTCTGATTGTTGACTTGTAAACCACCAAATGAGTGAAATGTTAAAAGGTTAAAGTCACAATCATTTTTCCATTGCGGTCCATCTAAGTTAGGCCACAAGGGTGGTAGGCCAATTAATGACTATAATTTTTTTCTCGTACTTTTTGTAGAGAATAAGATCGAAAGTTATAACTACAAGTGTCAAATAATATGTGACCTTAGTAATCACTGTAATATAAACTTATTTGTTGCCTCATCCTTTTTATTAATGACAGATCATGACCCTTGAATTTTAGAAGGCGCATGATTATCATTTTTATAATAATATGACGGTTAATGTCATTTCCATTTTGCAATTAATGTACGTACACATGATCATTTATTAGAACCGCTCGACTCTTGGGCCCCAACGCATATGACTATATGCACAGTGGAAATCAATCCAAACACCATTCACTCCACTAACGGTTCACGGAATATATTTGTAAGTTTTGTTGGTGCTGTTCTAGTTATGAAATGAAGCGCCGATTGACATATTTTTAATTAATTTATAATAAAATATAAAATCAATATATTTTAGAATAAGATAATTCTTGTTAGTGTTTTAGGCTTTCTTGATTTTAAAAGTTTACCAACCATTGATCACAACGAAGATGGAAATGACTATGAAAATAACAGATAATAAAACATTTAGCTTAAAATTTTATATCATTTGAAGTAATGAATTTTTTAAAAATATTTGTTAGTGCGAGTTCATTTTTTATTGTAACATTACCTTTTCCTGTAATAAAAGGCATTGATTGAATTATCATGTGTGAAACCCGACTTGAGTTCTCATGTGTGCATGTGTGTGCATAAGCGTGCATTTCGTTCATTTTGGTCTCGCAGTCCTACCGGTTGAATCCCGACTCGCGACCCTTTGATTGTGTTGCGGTCATCCTTAAGTTTGGTCACATAGACCCGACTCGGATTGACCCGAGACCCTTGCCATCTTGTCCGTATCGGCGCCGCGATTCCGTCGCCGCGTCCCGTGCGTTAATCCGATATGTACATCTCAAGTTATGAGCATTGATCGATATGGGCCATTGATTTCATGATTGGTGGACCCCACCATGGGTTGCACGTTTTTCCATGCCATCATTTCACCCTAGGCTGAGATTTCTAGAAAGGCTATTACCCTAAGCCTTGTTAATATCACCATAGGCCACCATCATTGCCTAGGAGAAAGAGAGCTATCATTACAAGTCTTAAAAGTCTCTCTCTCTCTCTCTCTCTCTCTCTCTCTCTCTCTCTCTCTCTCATTTCTCTCTCTTCTCTTCTTCCCTAGCAATTTCCCTCCATTTCTCCAGCCCATCTTCTCTCCATTCCAGCCCCTTCTCCCTGAAATACCTCCTCATCTACCCCTTCTCACTTGATCTTATCCATTGATCCATATTGCTTGGAGCCTCTAGATGATGGTGATGTAAGTTTCAAGGTTGATCTAGGTGGGTGCTCTTAGATCATTCTTCATTTCTTTCTTAGAAGCTTGTGGGACCCGTCAAGTGGTGATGGAGGTCCTCATGTCTCCATGGTTGAGGCCAATGGCCCTTTCCCTTGCATGCATGATCCATGGATGGGGCCATTCTCCATGGACCCCATCATGGCATTTTCTTTTGATGCATGCCATTTTCCTCTCTTGTGACTGGATTATTTTTATTTTTCCATTATTTTATTCTTGATTCCTGATGTGTGTGGCCCACTTAGTGGCCCCAGAATATCCAGACCGTCCAAGCAAAGTGGACGTCTATGGTTATCCATTTCTTGGACGTTAACACTCTATTTGCTCCATTTTGGGCACATGCAATGGATTTCATGAAGGGGGTATGGCCTCGATGTTTGTTGGGCCCACTAAGGTGGATCTTAACACAAATTTTGTGGGGTATTTTCCCATTTAATCAGTGGTTATGTTCAGTTATTTTCAGACATACCTTGCTGTCCAGAAAAATTCTGGACTGTTTTTGGGTTATTTTTGGCACAGATTATGGACTGATTTAGAGGATGTTTTACCTCTAATATTTGATTATTTCTTGAGGTGTGGACCCCACCTAGAAGTATGTTGAATTTCACCTTCATCCGTCCCTGTTTGATCACCCAAAAGAGTAGGCCAAGGAGGGTGGATAGTCCAGATTTTCTGGACTGTCTAGCAACCCTGCTTGCTGTACAAACATAATTATTAGTCTGTTTCTGAAATGGTGGGCCACCTTTGTGGACCCCACCTTGTTGTATACTTGTGTAGGGATGTTGGTCCTACATTTTCTTAAAATTTGGCAGACCTGGGCCCGCTTTAATGGGGTGCATAAATCAGGGGCAGCAGCATTGTTTCAGCAGTAGCATTGTTTCAGAAATACCTTGCTGTCCATAAATTGTAGGAGTCAAATAAAATACTTTTACTATCCAAAAAATTCTAAACTTTTTCAGAGAGGTGTCCCACCCATGGTAGGACCTACCTGCAAAATTTTAGGGTCAATGGACCCCATTTGGGCATCCAAAGGGTGGGCCAATATAGTGGGCTGCCAGAAATTTCTGCTATGCAGTCTAGCAGCATAGTTCCATAAAAATAAATTTTTTTAAAAAATATTTTCTCAGAAGGTGGGCCATATTTCTGGGTCCCACCTTGTTGTGGGCTTGATGAGGGACCTTGGGTCTAAATTTCAAGAATTTTGGAGGCCCAGAACCCACCCATTTGATGGCCCAAATTCAGGACAGTTATATTCCAGCAATATTTCACCCTGGACAGATTGTATTTTTTAAATTAATTAAAATACTTATGAGTATCTAAAAATTATGAAAATTTACAGAGAGGTAGTCCACTCATGGTGGGATCTACCTACCAAATTTCAGGTCTAATGGACCCCTGTATACACCGTGACAAGGCCCGGACTGGCCCACCACGTTGTGACGTCCAGGCCAGTCCGATTTTCTGGACAGCTTGTTTCATTCAAATTAATTAAATTATTTCTAGATATCCAAAAATTCTAAAATTTTGTGGGGTTGTGGTCCACCTATAGAAGGACCATCCTACAAATTTTTAAGGCCATCAGGCCCCTGGACTGACCGTGGTATGACCTGTAAATTGGGTCAGTTTTGGGCCAAATACCCAAGCCCATATGACTAACCACCATGGGATGCCTCTACCTTGGGCTGCTTGGCCTGCATTCTAACGGCATGGCCCACTTGAAGTAAGTATTGTATATCGCCATTCTTATCTGGTGGGACCCACTGTGATATGTGTGGGTCACCATGGGTCAATAACCCATTTAAATTAAATAAATTTCTGGACTCCAGCAGGCCCAGGAAGTGGGTGGGCTGAAATTCCAACAAGGGGCCCAAATTTATGCATAGTTGATCTTTTGGAGCCGTCGCGGCCCATCAGATTTAAGGGAGTATTGCACACACTCTTTGCTCTCCTTCCTTAGACATTTTGGGCTTAATTAGTACCTCTTGAGGCCCACCTTTGTGGTGGTTTGTGGGCTAGCCTTAACCAGAATTTTTGATAGTTTTATAGGCCCAATGGGCTTGAAACCTATCCCTTGAGCCCAAGATTGTGCAAGGGCTGACCTTATTGATTCATGGGCCTAATGGGCCGTCTACAAGCTGATCATGTGCATTTATTAGCCTTGATACCCTCATAAAATGCTTAATTGGGGCTGACTTGCAAGGCCCACATAAATGTATATTGTGGATGGCCTTGCTAACTCTTTGGGCTGGTGTGGCAAGGCCCACACTGTCAGTATAGGCCTTGCCCATGTGTATTCTTGGGTCTACGGGCTGCCTTCAAGTCCACCATAATGTATGAATTGGATGACTTTTATTTGGGCCATTTCTTTAGGGCCCATTATGTGATATAGTATATGCATGTTTGTGTTAGCAAGTAGGCCTTGTGGACTCAGTTCTTTTGGATAGGCCCATTGATCTCCAGCTTATAGTCTCCTATCTATTGTGATGGGCTTAGGGGCAATAATACACAAGAAGTTGGGCCCTTGGTTGCCCATTAAACTGACCCTGTACTTGGGCCAAAAGTGAGGCCCAACTCACTTGTGTTAAATGTGAAACTTGCCCATGTAAATGAATTACTGGGCTGCCCATGAAGCCCACCACAACATATGGAATTATGACCTTTGTGGTTGGGCCCAAACCTTACTTGAGGGCCCACTATATGGCCTATGAGTTGGGCTTGGTGTATGGCCCATTAGGCCATGGATTGCTTGTTAGACCTTACATTATATGAGTAGTGGCGGGCTACCTTTTGGAAACCAGTTGAGGTTGGATGTCCTCCTGGGTGATCCTAAGGTAGGCCCATAGGTTCTCTATGGATGGTTAAAGGCTCACCATAGACCCTAGGCCATTTGTTTAAGGCTCAATGTGTATGTATGTGGAACCTATCTTAACGCATGATTGGTCTAAGCCGTTCAAGCCTTGGATCGCCCGATTATGGAAGCACTCTCTGCCTTGGGTTGCTGCTGGATTCACAATTCAGTAGCAGGCCCACTTGATCTTTTCTTGATGTATACACACCCTCCATCTGGTGGGGCCCCCTGTGAATATTGTTGGCCTTCATGAGATCATTCCCACTTATTTGACTAATTTCTGGGCTTTAGCAGGCCCAAGAAGCTGAGTGGGCCGAACGTTTATCAAGGGGACTCAAATGTACATTGTTATGGTTGAAACTTTATTTGACATGGGACCCACCATATTGAGAACTTGTGTACGTGTTGCATGCTTGGGTTTTCTTATAATCTTTGGGCTTAATCAGTGCATTCTTTTGGGTCACCTTTAGTGATCACACGAGGACTCCATTTTAGATCAGATTTTTGGGACATCCCATGGGCCCAGAGTGGGTTGGGACGTCCCAGCTTGGCCCAACCATATATTGGGCCAGCTTCCACCATTTTGATGGACTTGTGGGCTAAGATAAGGATAGTATTGGGCACTTTGTTGCCCACTTAAATTGCTAGTTATTGGGCTAATGTAGTTGGGCACATTTCATCATCCAAACTTAAACTTATTTTGGGCCGTATATTGTGTATGCGGGCTGCCCACCAAGTCCAACTTAATGCATGGATTCTATGGCCATTCGGAATTGAGCCTTGGGCCTTAATTTCTCTCTTGGGGCCCATGTTGTTAAAAGTGGTGTTATATCTTTTTATGGCCTATGATGAGGAATGTATGTATGTAGTTACCTGTGTTCTTATCTTGAATGTAGGGCCTTGGGCCTTGTATCCATATAGTTCGTGGTTGAGATGCCTCTTTGGGAATGGTGGTTAAATGTCCCCATTATGGACCCCTATAGGCCCGTTTGTATCTAAATGTCATTAGATGCTCATCTTAAACTCTTACTAGACTCACTTCTGTGTTACTTAGACATGTAGTTGTATGCTTAGTCTTGTGGGCTACCCCAGGTAAATGGGCCCCCACTAGAGGTGGGATTCCTTGTGGATATTGTCTAAATACCTAGTCTTGGTCCCTTCTTGGATAGGAGGAGTGTACTACTTTGTATATCGCCACATAATGCGTCTAGACCCATCTTCATGGCCCATGTGCATCATTGTATGCTTGGATGACACTATGTGTGTGGTTATGATTGTGCCATTGGGCATTGCATGTTGCATTCCCGAGGGACGTAGTATTCCCTCTTGAGCACGTTGGATGTTTGGAATTGATGCATAGTTGATTGTGTGATTCATGCATCTGACATTGCATAACATATGAGCATTTTCGCCCTTGCTTCATCAGGGTTGTAGCCTCCACAGATATATCGTGGATGGCCATGTTTGGACACCGGAAATGTTACTTGAGCATACCGGGTGCATAGGATGCCCATGGGTGAAATTCTCAAAACTTCCATGGTACCAAGGATCTGCTCCAGCGCCGTGACCGGGTGGAATATATGAGCGCACGAGGGCCTTATACCGTTAGGCCGCGACTCCCACTGTCGTGTAGTCGGTTGGATAGGGGTGTGGCCTTACCTGCCTGATATAAGGGGGCATTGCTAGGCTGAGTCTGACTAGCTCGTGAATGGGTCCGCTACCGTCAGGCCTTGCTGGTGATTGGTTGTCCACAGGCGGGTAGTGAGGTCTCTTACGATCGTTTGACTATGCGGGGTCTGTAGAGCGGCAGTCATCCAGTAGTGTAATGGACCCCGGTGATTTCCTTATGATGGAAATGTACTTAATATGTGGATTGGATATGAGCACTGACATTACTTCGTATTGCATTTGCATCGGCTGTGTAAGCCTCATATTGCATCGCCTTGGCATGGTGCCCAGTACTCATTACATTATAGTACTCATCACATTACAGTACTCATATTGCATTACAGTACTCATTGCATTACAGTACTCATCCCATTACAGTACTCATTGCATTATATAGCCTTGGCATGACACCCAGTACTCATTGCATCTTATTCATGATAGCATGGTAAGGCTAGTGATATCCTCATTGATCATGCTTCTCTCCTTGTATCTCCTACTACTCTTCTGTGCACCATTATCACACACCTACACCACCCTCTAAGCTTCTATAAGCTTATGCACGATTGATGCATGCAGGATACTCTAGGCAGGCGACACAGCAGTAGATCATGGAGTATAGCGGAGCTTGAGGACTCCAGTGTTGCTGACTTTCTCTCTTTTCGTTTATCTCATGTATGTCCTTTTGGTCCTTATGGATGATTGTAAAAGTTCAAATTTATAGTGGATTTTGCGATGTGTGCCTTTGTTATTCTCAGATGTTCTTGCTGTGATCTTGGGTATGCTCGTATTGGAATGATTATACTGTTATGAAAATCCTCCTTGTAGGATCCCAGGATCGGAACTTGCCTCAGGAGCCGAGAATGGGGTACTATGGAGGCTGTTGCGTTCAGAACCGGTCATCGGAATCCTTATGAGTCCGGTTACTGAGTCTGGGGCGTGACACATATGTCTTTTGTTAGGACTACGTAAATGAGATTTGTCTTAATTTACATATATAAACATATGCATACTTGGATATATAAATGACTAAAAAATTTTTATAGACATAATAATAAGAAATGATTTTTCAATTTGAATTTATTCTTTCGGTGTTATTACTTCAATCATCGGCCATTCATTTTTCAATAATTATCTCATTTGATCAAAGTAATTTAAAAGGAATATATAATTCGATATAAGCCCCACTTAATGGATCATTCAAACCTATACCTAGATTTGCATAATATACACAATATAAATCTTGTTGGAAATTATACAGATTAATGTATTTTCTGTATAATATGGAAACCGAAAAATTACGATAATCAGAAATAAGGACAGGCTGAAGCACGTCTGAAAACGCTGTCCTTAAAGCGTTATTTACCCCTACTCAAGTGAATTGAGTAAGCTGATAGGCTTCAGGCAAATTGCTTCTAGGATACGACGAGCCTGGTGTGGGTCTGCGTTCAGCAAACACGAAGGCCCACCTATTGGAACTCAATTACACAATTTCTGGCAGTATTACAATATAGAGAAAAATCCCAAAAGAAAGAAAAAGAAAGAAAAAAAAGATTTTTTGGTTTAAGACCACTGCACTGGTCAGTACTTCAGCCACTGGTTCAGTTGAATCGTTCTAGACCACACCGTTGGTTTGTTCTTCTAGTAACCCTTACTGTCTTGCTGGAACTACTGAAGTATAGAAGAGGAGTAGTAGGCTGTCTCAGTTCGTATGGGTCTACTGGAGTGGATTTTGAGATGGATTGGAAACCCATCCAGGTCCTCCTTTTATAGGCTATGGTGGCTGGGGGTTATGGTCCAGGGAAATAAATCCCATGACCGTTTTCTAGCTGTTGGAGAAAACTAACTGTTTTATGGCCATTTTTTGACTGTTGTGCATGGTCCATTAAGCTGCTGCATGCTGACTGTTGTGAGACAGCAGCTAGCCGTTTTCTAGCTGTTGGGCTAGCCATGTAGCAGTTACAGCTGGACCCTGTACTAATGGCACAGTTGTTACTGATCTGCTACAACAGCTCTATTTTCCAGCCTCTATATAATCAGAGGGACTCTCATTTAGTCCTCTAGTTTTTCATCCAGCCAACCATCTACCTTAGCCACTAGTCGCACACATCTCGCTCCGGTTCGCGAAGGGAGCGACCCTCTGCGACACAATGGGCACGTGCGAAGTGCAAAATGCGTCACTAGCGCCTCTACAGCCACACTGCCTCACATGCCCACGCCCTCGTACCGAGCCCGAGACCGAGACCGAGTCCGAGTCCGAGCCCGTGCCCGTGCCCGAGCACGAGCTCGAGCGCGGGTGTTCCATTGCTACGTGCTAGAACACGGAAGGTCCATAGTCCACGGACTAGGTAGGCAAATATTATAATACTCCACTATTATCATTTAAACCAAAGATTTTTCTCTTCCCTTTCCCATGTGGGACTATTCCCAAAAACCCACAAAACGGTGCTTTTTCAAAAATAACTTTTTATATATGTTATATTATTATTTAATATATTTTATTAAAATCAATATTTTACAACAATCCCCCACTTGATTTTTTATAAAAATATATTTTTTCGGTTAAACATTCTGCCAGAATAATCAGCTTATATGTATAAAGAAAGATATCTTTTGATTTTAATCTTTCCTTAGTGTAAGTATCTCAAAACTCTGTCGAAATGACTGGTAGCCGCAGCTTTGAACCAATATTCCTAAATAACAAAGTTGGAGAAACCACACACATATTCGCTATATGTTTGTTAGAGTTCCCACAATATTGCTCAGCACATTTAATGGCCATGTGCTTATCCTAATTCATGAACGATCCCAAGAGAAAACTCCTAACTCTCATGAGAGACGGCACCATCTCTACGTTCATATAGGTGAAATCCTTCCAGTGTCTCCGTTACTATAAGACACTTGTCCTATAGACTGGATTTCATTAAGAGTTCTCAGTCTCAACCCTCTTTCGTAACGCTCAGCACTTATCTATTATGGACGAGGTTTTATAATTTAGCGTTGTAAAACTTTCCACATATCATTAACTTGTTATTACCCATTAAACCCAAATTTAGAGATTTTCTAACTTCAGGTTGGATTACCATCACTGGTGGAACTTTGGTTGAAGAGTTTCAACCCCATCCCTCTAGATGTAGCCTTTACTACCTCTCTCGGTAGAGGTTTAGTGAAAGGATCTGCCAGGTTGTTACTTGATTTCACATAGGAAATAGCAATGATTCCATCTCGAATCAATTGTCTGACATAATCATATCAAAGACTTATATGTCTAGATTTACCATTATACGTGCCGCTATAGGCTCTAGCTAATGTGGCTTCACTATCACAATGTAGTGACACAACCGATATAGGTTTTACACAGAAAGGAATTTCTAATAGAAGATCCCTTAGCCACTCAGCCTCTTTGCCTGTTGCAGCCAGGGCTATGAATTCAGACTCCATAGTCGAGTGCGTTATGTAGGTCTGTTTCTTGGATCCCCGAGATACAGCTGCACCTCCTAGGGTGAATACCCACCCTATAGTAGACTTGTTGTTCCCCGCACTCGATATCCAGCTCGCATCGGTATATCCTTCCAATACGACCGGAAACTCTGAATAAAATAGTCCTAAGTCTTTAGTTGCTTTTAAGTAACCAAGGACTCTACTAATTGCATTCCAGTGTTCAGTACTGGGATTACTAGTAAACCTACTGAGTTTACTCACAGCATATGCGATGTCAGGTCTAGTGCATTGCATAGCATACATAAGACTTCCTATAGCACTCTCATATTCTAATTGTGCAACGGTTCTTCCAGTATTTTCTTTTAGCTTAATACTTGGATCAAATGGGCTCTTTGCTTCTTTTATATTTAGATGGTTAAACTTGTTTAGTATCTTCTCAATATAACGAGATTGACACAAAGCATAGCCCCCACAATGTTTTTTAACTTTGATACCTAAGATGGTATCAACTTGTCCAAGATCCTTCATTTTGAATACTGAAGATAGAAACCTCTTTGTTTCAGTTACTCCTTCCATTTTATTACTTATTATTAACATGTCATCAACATACAGACAAATAATAATGATACAACTACCATCTGCTTTAGAATATATGCATTTTTTAGCTACATTATGCATGAAACCATGAGAAAGTATTTTGGAATCAAACTTCTCATGTCATTGTTTTGGTGCTTGTTTTAATCCATACAATGATTTAACTAATCTACATACTTTATTTTCATTTTCCGGTAGAATGAACCATTCAGGTTGTTCCATGTATACCTTCTCATTGAGGTCACCATTCAGGAAAGCGGTCTTTACATCCATTTGATGGATGTGAAGATCATGTATGGAAGCTAGCGCAAATAATATCTTAATGGATGTTATCCTAGCTACAGGTGAGTATGTGTTAAAATAATCTATCCCTTCTTTTTGTCTAAAACCCTTACCTACTAGTCGAGCTTTAAAGGTTTAGATAGTCCCATCAGTGTGATATTTTTTCCTAAATACCCACTTGCAACCTATGGGTCTAGAACCTGGAAGTAAGTTTACTAGTTCCCATGTTTGATTTGTTAGTATGGATTCCATTTCATCGTTTATAGCTTCTTTCCAGAAAGCTGAGTCTCTAGAGGATATAGCCTCTTTATATGATTTAGGATCATCTTCTATATCCATCACTATAGGTATTTGTCTTATAACATTTTCTCTATCCGCTTCTACAAGATGGAAAATGATACGTTGTGAGTCTATGTAGTCATCTCCTAGACTCTTCTCTATTCTTGTTCTTTGACTCCTATGAGGTTCAATAGGAGCTTTCACTATCTGTGGATCTGTGCTATCTGGTTCTTTATTAGGAGTTTGGATTTCATTATCTTTTGACTCCAATGATAGTGAGTTCTCAAAGAACTCAACGTCTCTTGATTCTATTATTGTATTAGACTCCATGTCTAAAAGTCTATAAGCTTTATTATTTTGTGCATACCCTACGAAGGCGCACTTAATAGCTCTGGTCCTAATTTAGTTCTTTTAGGTCAGGGGTTCTGCAGTATGCAAGATACCCCCACACTTTTAGATATCCTAGGTTAGGTTTTCTACCTCTCCATTGTTTCATATGGAGATATTTTATAGTTTTTAGACAGTATTCTATTTAGAATATGGCATGCTGCAAGCAGTGCCTCACCCATAACTTAGTGGTAACTTTGCTCTTATCAGCATTGAGTTGACCATTTCTACTAATTCCTATTCTTCCTTCAGATATTCCATTTTGTTGAGGTGTGTATGGAGCAGTACATTGATGTATCAGTTCCATGTTGTTCATAGAAGTTATCGAATTCATTTGAGAAGTATTCTCCTTTCATCGTTACGGAGAATTTATCTTCTTATTTAGTTTATTCTCTACTTTTGCTTTATATACTTTAATATGTTCAATGCTTCATCTTTGCTCTTTAATAGGTACACATACACATATCTAGAGCAATCATCTATAAAGGTTATGAAGTACCGTTTACCTCCACGAGTAAGAATGCCGTTTAACTCACAGATATCACTGTGCACAAGATCCAACACTTTGGACGATCTTTCAACACTTGGAAAAGATTTCTTCGTCATTTTGGATCGTATGCACACTTCACATTTTTCGATTTCATTATCTGTATATGAGATTAAACCATTTTTAGCCATTAACTTCAAGGTACTATACCCTATATGGGCTAGTCTATCATGCCACAGTCCAGCGGATTCAACCATATACGTAGAAGTGCTACTTTCATTCAGAGAAAACTTGACCATCCCGTTACAAGCATATCCCTTTCCGACAAAATTCTCATTCTTAGACAGAATCAGTTTACCTGACCCGTACACCACCCTTATCCCTGCTTTTCCCAGAAGATCCCTAGAAACTAAGTTTCGCCTCATGTCTGGGACGTGCAGTACATTAGTTAAAATCACTTTCTTCCAGAGGTGAATATCAGTTCGACAGTTCCTTTGTCGACGACCTTCGATCGGACTTCATTACCCATTTGGACTTCTTGACCATCGGTCAATTCCTCATAGGTTTTTGAAGGCTGATTTGTCGTAGCACACATGTACTGTAGCGGCAGTATCTACCACCATCCTGGAACTTGCCTTGGATGGTATTCACCTCAGTGATCATGGCCACTATATCGCCTTCTTCTACTACACTTGCCTCCTGTTTAGACTTGCGATATCGGCATACTCGAGCATAGTGCCCGATTTTCCCACAGACATGGCATGGGCCTTTAAAACTTTCCGTTCTTCTTTTGGGCATTTTTCATAAATTTTCCTTTATTGGCTTTCAGGGAATTGTCCTTCTCGGGATGTTTGTTACTAGAGTTCTCTACTGCATGTACTTTGGACGAGGTATTCCCGTTATCATTCTTTCTGTCGCGGTTACGAGATTCTTCCTCAATTCTGAGGTATTTCTGGATTTGTTCTAGTGTGTAGTCCTCAGTTTTATGCAGCAACTCTTTCTATAGTCTTTCCCAATCGGTGGCAATTTGGCGATTATAACCCGACTTGGAATGATTCAGGAAGATCTATCTTTATCGCTTGGTTTTGTTTACTATTAGCTGCAATTCTTGGATTGGGGGTGGGGTGGTAGCAGCGGTTTGTTATCTACCATATTGAAGTCAAAATACCTGGCGATGAGAAACTTGTTGGTACTTCTTCTTCAGTCTGTATTTGAACTCCAGAGCGGCCCAGATCTCCTTTGCTGATGACGTCTGTT
>JAJHSJ010000012.1:4681931-4792470 GCA_021015155.1 Magnolia officinalis | reverse complement strand
CCTGAAACACATATATTGGGATGGTGTGGCCCACCTGAGGTTTGTTGTCCCCCTTCGTCCACGTGGGCTCACCTGATGAACAGTTTGGATGGCACATACGCAGGACAGTGGACCCCACAATCCATCTGGCCGTTTTATGGTGGAGTCCCATTCCCCAATGTCCCCCATCGTTCCTTTTGGTGGGGTGTGGCCCACCTGAGTTATTGATCTGGTTTAAATGTTGTAATATGTTCCTAACATAGATACCTCATATAACGGTCGGTTTGGATGACTACCACACATGACGGTGGACCCCACACAGCTCAAGCATATGGTAAAATCGCGATTGATTCGAATGTATCTGATTATTTTTGTTTGTGATCGCACACGGCGCATGTTAGCATTGGAGCTTCAGTCCAAAAAGTCTAAAAACTAAAACGTTTGGCGCTCTTCCATTCCTATGAAGGAATGTTTTATAAACGGTGTCTGAATCATAGGCAGTCCATAAATTTCACAGTCCACCCCCCCAAAAAAGGAAATTTTAATTTTCACCACTAAATAATTACTTTTTACATTTCAAAAGGTTAGTTTGGTCATTACGAATATACAAGTTACACTGTGCGTCCCAGTACCGTTTCGTAGAGCTACCATCCCTACAAAATCCTTGACTGGTGCAATTTTTCAATGGATCCGAACGGTACAATTGGATGAGCCATCACTCAGGAAGACAAAACAATTGGAACTTTTTAATAATTACTCGATCCATCGGTCGTGAATGGTTAGATTCACCAGTAGCAGTAGATTTTTTTTATCAGATCCGTGGAGTGGGCCTATCGTTTAGTAGGCTTGGATTGATCATGCATTAGATGCAAACGCACTCTGGTTTCGTTCGGATGTGGGTCCTGCTGAAATATTCCTGACCGTTTATACTATGGGCCTCACCGTGGATGATGATGATTCGAATATTCCAACACTACGATCATTTAACCTTTGTTTTGAATGTAGACCGTCGGTTTAACTGTTGATTCGTGTGCAATTGGTAGGATATTCCAATGTTTAAAATGTTTTTGGGTATCGTCCATCCAAGTTAGGCCCATCAAATAAACGGTCTGGATCATTGCATCATGACCCATATTCAACGGGTACAACCTCGACGTGAAAAATAACAATACACCAGCATTTAAGCGAACCACAAGATTAGTAATATCATACAATGATCTGACCTGATGTCTGTGCTTTCAGCTGGAGCCAATGCTTAAGTGACGCCCACCGTTGATATGATGGGCCCCACCATGAACATATCCCCCGCAAAGCCCGCAGAATGGAGGATCCAAACTATAAATTTTGGCTTATCAAAGAGTCAGGACTTTTCCACGGGGGAGATTATCTTCCCATGGGCATTCCGAAAGTGGGTCCAGCGATTTAACGGTTTGGATCAGCAAGGTCGCAAAAGTTTTTTTTTTTTTTTTAAATTAAATTTAAAAAATGCTGTTTAAAAGGACTGACTACCCCAAATCTGATGTGCGGTTTAGATGGAATGGGGCCCACGTCAGAGCCACCATGCAAGCCCAGTTCCCAACACTTAGATGGCGCGTATGTCAGAGATCCAGGCCGTTCATCAGCTAGTTTACACTCTCAGTATACCCTCGAGAGACACATACGTGTGTGGCGAAAAAAAAAAAAAAAAAGTTGGCCCATTGATCAGCAGATCACACTATCATGCTGGAAAAAAGACGGAAAATAAATCAACGGTCCAAATTCACCGTACGTGTGTGGCTCATTGAGTATACTAGCCTTATTTTTTTATATATAACAAATTCACAGTGCACACTACTCATGGCACAGATTTATCACACATGGTAGCTGTGATGAAGGGCTCCCATTCTCTCAAACCCCTCAAAATGAAAATTAAAAAAGGCCTTCTAATCAAAAGAGAGTTGAATGAAAAAAAAAAAAAAAAAAAAAAAGAGCAACGGGAGTTTTATACTCTGGCTGTGTAAACTTGATACGCAGCACTCAGAAATGTAAACGAGGAGTGCATTAACTAAAATTAAACCGACTAAATTGTGAAAATCACTGTCTGTAAGCCACAATCCGAAAATCAATCCTAACCTTCGATTCGTGGATACTGGTTTGTTGAAATAAGACCGTTGGAAATCTTCCATTTTTGACCGTTCAATAAATGGCCACCAATCTAATATTACGAAAATCAAATAAGCCTAACTTCTGGTTCATGATACATCTAAAGTTGGACACATAATCTGGACGGTTTAATTTGAATTACTTGGATTCAACGAATGCAATTTCCAAGTAATGGCAAGTGTGAGCGTATAGTCCATCACACACTGCCGGAGTAATTTTTTTTTTTTTTTTTTTTCTCTCTTCATCAAAGTCACCAAATATTTCTACTATTGTGATCTAAAAAGACTAAAAAAGACGCTTTAGAGTAGGAAAAAAAACCAAGGTAGGACCCACCAAATGAATGATTCAAATTGTCTATTGGACATACTCCATTACGGTTATAGCCTATCAATCGGATGGTCAGATCAGTGTGATTTTTCCTAGGTGGCCTAATGAACAGTTAGTGGAATACATGGACGGTTCAGATCGATCATTAGAATGTCCACGATTCCAATACACTGGACCATTACTCGGCTTATATGAATGTTTTTGAAATAGGGGGGGCTTTTAACGAAGAGAAATGCTCCAAGAGAGCACGATAGTCCATTCCATTGCTTTTTCCAGATTGTTCATTAGGTTAGACGCACACGTGTTGGGCTACCATGAAAAATCACACTTATCTGAGGAATGTTAACCGTTTGATCAATGGCCTTCAACATGGACGGTCAATATCATTTACACAAAGATGGATCCAATCACCAATTTGATCCGTCTATTTGGTGGGAATCATCACGGATTGCTTATGATTCTAAAGAATGAACTTTGTCAGGCAATCGCAACCATCCCATGTATGGGTTGGGAAAAGGATGGCAACAGAAAATAAGGCCAAATTAAGGATGGATTGGATCGTCCAATGAGTGTGATTTTCACCAAGTGGCACATGAAATATGTTTAATGGAGGGTTCAGATCAATCGATTGGATTGTCCAAGTGAACTGATGCAAATAGGAGCACTATAACCTACAGTGCTCCTGAAAGCACTGGAGAATTTCTCTTTAATGAAAAATAGAAAAATAAATAAATGAATAAGATGAAAGACAGGAATAAAGGCCTGAGTTATATGATCTGTTACATCCATGGAAGAACCAAAGGCCAGGTTTATATGATCTGTTACATCCAGGGAAAAACCTTCTCCTTACATCATCATCATCATCATCACATCAGATGGCCACGATGTGATGGTGATAATGGCAGTAGTGAAAATCCAAAAAAAAAAAAAAACAAAGAATATTCCTAGAAAGATGAGAATGGTGATTGAAAATCCAACTAAAAGAGAAACAGAAGATAGAATTAAAAAAAAAAAAAACTGAGCTTTTTTGTCATCTATTACATCTATTGAAGAAAAGAAGAAGAAGATAAAATCTCATCAGCTGATGATCCTGATGCTCATGACCATGATATATAGCAATGATGCTGAAAATCAAAAAAAAAAAAAAAAAAAAAAAAAACTACCATAACAAAAGATCAAGAAGAAGATAAAAACAGGCCCATTTCACATACATCAGAGAGAGAGAGAGAGAGAGAGAAATTGAACCAAACCATGTTAAGATTCAGCAGCTGGAGTTGGGTTTTGAGGAGATTGCTCTGCTTGCTTTGTTTCTTGAGTGTTCTCAACCGGAATTGTGATTGGAACAGAGTCGGCGCTGCTGCCGGCATTGGCGTTGTTCCTCGGCAATGGCTGGTCGATCCTTCCGTCGATGCAAGAAGAGCATTTCCTCTCAATCCAGCCTTCGAAGTCGAATTGCCCATAGCCCATGATTCTCCTCCCAGAGCAGAGCCGACCGATCATTCCTGCGATGATGCCTAAGATCGTGATCACGGCGAGGACGGCAATCACAGGGCCGATTGATCCACTTCCTGAGTGGGAGTTGTAGGCTTGCTGATTTAGAGCCATTGGAGGGGATTGCTGTTGCTGATCTAGTGGCATTGACATTGTAAAACCCAGAAAAATCAACTCCTTTCTGCTTCTTCTCTTGGGAATGAGGATGAAAAGGTGAAACTTTTATTCAGAAAACCAATGGAGATTTCTGGGTTTTTCACAGAAAGGTGAGAAATTTCACTTGGTTGAAAGTTATAGAAAACAGGCTTTAAATTGATGAAAGATGAGTGAAATTTCTGGGTTTTCCATTTTTTTGTGAGGGAAGAAAAGGTCGGACTTTTAGGAGATCTTATACCCAGAAATTTCTGGGTTTTGAGATTCTGAAGTTTAGGAAGATTCAAAGTTGCAATCTTTGTTCAATCAAGCTCTACAAAGCACTCAAAACGGTTACTGGGTTTTTGAAGAATTTCTACTTTATGGGCGTCTTCAAAACATGTAGGGAGTGGGAAAAGATGGGATTTTTATGGATTTAATGCCCAGATATCCTGGATTTTGAGGTTCTGAAGCTTAAAAGCATGGAAGATTGAATCATTTATTCATTTAAGCTCATAAAAAAAAACTGACATCCTTTCTGGGTTTTTTGGTGGGTTTTGAAGAATTACAGTATTTTGGGGCTGATCAAAACAGGGGAAGGTAGAATAAGTTTGGGAGTTTGAGAGATTTTCTGATTCGAAAACTTCAAAAGAAAAGAAAAAGAAAAAAAAAAAAAGAAAAAAAAAAACTGTAGCTCTTGATGCTTATAGAAACCACAAAAACCTGGAATTTTTCTGGTTATTACCCCTTTTATCTTTACTTCTGATACTATAATAAGAGAGAGAGAGAGATGAAAGAAAACTGAAAAAGCCAAGAAAAAGCTTACTTCTATTGCTCTCAGTAAAAAGAGCCAATTTATAAAATGGATATTCGCGTTTTTTTTTAAAAAAAAAATTTTATTTAGAACAAAAGTAGGGTTTTGCTCAAAACCCCAGAAAAAGGGAAAGGGTAAGAAAAGATGAAGAAAGTTGGAATATTTGCTGGCCAAAACCCTAGAAAAACCCTTGTAAAAAACACAATCACAGGCCTTTTTCACCTCAGGAGGAACCTTTCTGGTACTGCAAGAATTCTAAAAACAAGACCCACTTTTCAAAATTCAAAAAACAGGTCTGCTTTTTCTAAGATCTGACGAGTTTTTTCTAATTTTCTTCTCTTTTGCTTTTTCGTGGGTTTTGGGTTCCTGTAAAAGAGAGGAAAGCATTTTCCTTCGAGCGAACAAAATGGGATTTCCATTGGGCGGTTTTTGTTTTTTTATTAATTATTATTTTTACTAGACTACTAGTTCTGGACCATTAAAAAATGGTGGTGACCATTGGAATAGACCCATCGAATTGTTGTACTGCAATCTAGACCGTCCAAGTACTTTCCACAACTGTGGATGGAACATAGAAGATAATATCAACAGTCTGATTTTTCACTTAAGATGTGGACTGCTCGGTATTTACTTTAAGACTGTCCATTTAGTAGACATTAATTGGATGGATAGGATTGCTTCAGTGTGATTTTTGGGTTATGCCCCATCATGAATGTGACCCACAATTTGGATGGTCTGAATAGATTTACATCAGTTCCGCATGTAAGGATGATGGGTCACCACCACTTTTTTACAACGATGGATAAGTAACATAGCCGTTTAGGGACGCATATTGCGTGATGACCCTGGCACCACCGACTTACGTGGTGGCATGACTTTGTGGGGCCCAACATGATGTATGTATTTTATCCATTCCATCCATCCTTTTTTTCATATAATTTTAGGCCATAGTCCGAAAATCGAAGTACATTCAAAGCTCAAGTGGACCACACCACAGGAAACATCAGAGATGATGACGACCACCGTTGAAATCTTCCTGGGCCTCATCCAACCTGTTCACAAGGTCACGCAGACCTGGATGAAGGTAAAACACATATATCAGCTTGATCTAAAATTTCTGAGGCCCCCGAGATAGTTTCAACGGTAAGCGTCCAATCCCCACTGTTGCGGTGTGGTCCACTTGAAATTTGGATGTGCTTCAATTTTGGGCTCATGGCCCTATCAAATGGATGGACGGTGCGGATTACATATACATTAATAAATTTCCAGCGTTATATTACAGGCACGAAATGGATAGCCGGAAAGTTAGAGACAAGATTAAAATGATCAACGGTCTGGATTCAAAAGAAAAATGATAGGTCAATCGGAGGTTCGAAATGTCCTGTCCCTCAGATTTTCTGATTGGAATCTATTTCAGTGTATCCATTAATTATGACCGTTTAAATTTTGGTAGATATATGCAGTGCATCCAATTTCGAGAGCATGCGTATGAACCATGATACGCTGCCAGAGTACCAAATAACTCTCACTGTGTCTATGCTTAGTGAAGAGGTTGGCTGGATATTGTAATATGACATGTGGGGACTGCAGCCTTTGAATCTGAACGGTCTTCAAATGATCCAAGCCATTGATATTATTAGTCTCAACTTGTGCGGTGGAGAGACAAACTTTCTTAAATTAGATTATTTTAAACATTTGAAAATTGGCGCTCTTGCTTTGAAAATGAACGGTCATCATACTCTTTGTGTAATTAAAGGGGTGAAATATTCAATCTGACATCAACGGTCTGGGTGATTGAGAAAAGCCCAAATTGCAATGGATAACATCTCGCAATACATCAGGATGTATCAGGAGCAAACGTCTTTAACATACAATGCCTTTATTTTCTGCCCATTTGTACTTCAGTGGAACATCCAAGCCGTGAAGATGGTGGGCCATATGATGAATAACTCATTAGTTGTGCTGCACAAATACATTGATTTGATTTTAATGGTATGGCCCAACTGAATTAGAGCCATTGGAGGGGGTTTGATACTCCCTTTTCAAAAGGTAGGAGAGTCACACCAGTAACAATGGTAGGTAGGCTACTGATCCATCATACACAGGCATGCTGATGATATTTAGAAATAATTTAAATAAACAATCACATCAAAATCATACTAATATGATGATCCAAACTACTTAGACATTTATCGTAACAGCCCACACCCACACTGTATGATATTATCCGCTCTGGGCACAGTCCGCGCGGTTTTGTTTTCGAAGTTTTCTCCAAAAGGCTTCATATAGTATATGGTGACAACTCCATATATAACCACCACAACTTTAAACGACACTTCCGATGTGCGACAAAGTTTTACCTTCACTGTGTGCACAGTAGCCTGCCAACCACCTTGGGGCCCGCCCACGTATGCCCACCCACATGTGACTACAGTGACGGGGCGTCACAATATCCCCCACCGAGGGCAGAGTCGTCCTCAGATCTGATACCATCTGTAATAGCCTACGCCCACGCTGTATGATATTATCCGCTCTGGATACAGCCTACACAGTTTTGTTCTCGGAGTTTTTCTCAAAAGGCCTCATACAGTATAGAATGACAACTCCACATATAACCACCACAACTTCAGATGACACTTCCGATGTGGGACAAAGTTTCACCTTCACTATGTGCACAGTAGCCTGCCAACCACACAGTAGCCTACCAGCCACCTTGAGGCCCGCCCACACGTGTGCCCACCCACATGTGACCATAGTGACGGGGCGTCACAATATCCCTCACCGAGAGCAAAGCCGTCCTTGGATCTGATACCATTTGTAACAGTCTACGCTCACACTGTATGATATTTTCCGCTCTGGGCACAGCCCGGACAGTTTTGTTCTCGGAGTTTTCCCCAAAAGGCCTCATACAGTATAAGGTGACAGCTCTACATATAACCACTACAATTTCAAACGACACTTACAATTTGGGACAAAGTTTCAACTTCATTGTGTGCACAGTAGCCTACCAGCCACCTTGGGGCCCGCCCACATGTGTCCACCCACATATGACCACAGTGACAGAGCGCCACATTTAATGAACTAATAAAAAACATTGATTAGTCATAAGGACTTGTATCTTTATGCTCTAGTCCTTTGGAGACTTATTTTCACAATTATAATCATTTTGTCAAACATCACATGTATACATTAATTTAATATTAAAATTAATTTACTTAATTAAATTTAGTTTCAGAAAACATACAATTAAATTTAGTCTCAGTAAATACACCGCAGAATTTCAATGCTTTCGAATTACAGGCAAGGAATTTGTTACTATATACAAGGAATGTTTTCCCCTACCCCCTAATATTCATATAAAGGACACGCTGAGGATAAAGACCCTCATTAACTTCCATTTTGATTAACTATTAATTGAGGCCAATTGTAATGTTTGTGAAAAATGCATGTTGTTCATCCATTTTAAGATCATGTTAAAACATATCAGACAAAAAAAAAAAAAGAAGAGAAGAAGAGGTAGATTCAAAACTTAAGTAGTGCCTCCTTGAGGTCCACTGTGATTTTTATATGCCATTTATGCGGTTAATAAGGATGATGAACTTAAAAAAAATAAAAAAAATAAAAAAAATATTAACCTTATAAAAAGTTATATGGCCATGGACATTTAATGCTCGCTATTATTATTATTATTATTATTATGTGGCCTGCTTAAGTTTTGAATCTGTCTTATTTTTTATCTCATGCCCTGACATGATCGGAGAAATGGTTGGTTGGAGTTAATTTCTCACAAACATCACAGTGGCCATATCTAGTTTCAGTCATAAGCTCTGATAAAGGCTTTCGCGAGCAATCTGTGTTCCTATTTCTCATCCATCCATTGTGATTGAAATTTGAATACCACTTTGTATAGAAGCCCTTGACAAATTACATTTCTAACAGTGTACACATTTTCTGATAAACAGTACTGTGCATCTAATGAGTTATAGAGAGGATTGACCATGGAGCCAGAATATCAAAGATTGAAATATCTAAGCCACCAATCTGTTGGAGATTTCTTAAAATTGAATGTGGAAAGGTTTATCCATGGTGGAGTACAACAGCCATTGATATGATCCATAGGCTCCACTAGAACGGATCCGAACCGCTCATTAAAATCAGTTATACATTGGATCTCATTTTAAAGATTGCAGCTTGGATGTCCTGCCCTGAACTTACAACAATGGGATCCTCAGCCATCCGTGCGTTTTTCTTTTTCTTTCCTTTTCTTTTTTTTCAAAATACAGGCATCTATATGGAGCGGATTGCCTGTGACTCCATGCAGTGTGGGGTCCACAGAGATTTATTAGACAAATCCACTCCATCCATCTGTTTTGAAATACTACAAAAGAACAATATTTTGAAAAATCAGGCAGATCCAAAAATCAGGTGGGACACACCAACAAACAGTGGGAACATCAACTTCCACCAAGGATACACGACTTCGGTGAGGGTGCGTCACGGGCCCACCTTGCTGTATATGTTTTATATCCGTGCCGTTCTTATGTTTTTACATATCATTTTAGGGCATAAGACCAAAAGGGAAGCAGATATAAATCATACAAGGACCACAACACCTAAAACAGTGGTGATTAAACGCCCACCATTAAAAATATTCTGGGCCCACCATAATGTTGATTTGTCCTGCAACCTGTTGATAAGGTAATACAGGCGGATGAAGTGAAAACACAAATATCAGCTTAATCCATGACTTTTGTGGCCTGCCGGAGGTTTTTTACGGTGGGCATTTAATCACTATTTTTTACCCTGGTGTGGCTCACAGAGATTTGGAATTGCTTCAAAATTTTTTGTCACATGCAATAAAATGAGCTGATAAAAACGGATGGACGGCGTGGATGTACAACATATACATCAAGGTGGGCCCCACGGGCATGGCGTCACCGATGTTTCCTGGTCTGACCAAAACGCTCCCCTATGCAGTGCGTCCCATCAGATGACCTGTTGGGGTTTAGTACACGGATGCCACGTGTGACACGCATGGAGCGAGCAGTACTCACGACTGTACAATGCTCGCCCGCGAATATGTACACTCTTCTCGAGTTGTCCGTCGGCAGTGGATCAAAACCACTGATATGATGGGACCCTTTTTGGACGCTTCATGTACCAGGAATGTAAAAAAAGCACCCGCGTGAGACTTCGTACGGATGTACGCGACTTAGCTGCGACCTGGAGCCAGTGATGTGGGTGCAGCCCTGACTGTGGGGCCCACCTCGATGTATGCATTGTATATCCACGCCGTCCATCTGTTTTACCCCACTTATTTTAGGACATGGTCCTGAAAATTAAGAAAATACAAATCTTTAGTCAACCACACCATAGGAAACAGTGGTCATTTATCGTCTGCCATTAAAAACTTTCCTGGGTCCCCTAGGTACGGATGGGGGCATTACTTTTTGCTGACGTGGATGATCCTTCCGGAGTGGATCAGGTGCGGCCCTTAATGTGGGGCCCACAAAAATGAAGCGGATCCAAATCTAAGGTGGACCATTCTATAGGAAACAGTGGTGATTAATCGGGCCTCCATTGAAATCTTCCTACAGCCCACTGTAATGTTTCTATAATATTTATTTGCCATCCAGTTATTGATAAGGTCACACAAACCTAAATACCAGCTTAATCTGAAACCACGAAAATTTTTTAATGGTTAATCATCACTGTTTATCTATTTCCCATGGTGTGGTCCACCTGAGATTTTTATGTACTTCATATTTGAAATCATGCTCTAAAATGAGCAGAAAAAACAGATGGGCAGTGTGCCAGTGTGGATATACAATACATACATCAGAATGGGCCATGGTCAAGGCCGCACCTAATCCGCTCCAACGCTATCATATGGATTAGATCCATCCTGTCCATTGAGTGCGCCACTCTGTGTTTGGCTAAGGGCCTAAAAATTAGGCCCATTCACCGCTCAGGTAGGCTACAGCATGGGAAACAGTTGAGATGAGAAGTTCCACCGTTAAAATCGTAAAAATTGTGGGTGGGGTCCACCGTCGTGTGTATATGCAATTCAATCCACCCATCAGACGCACCGTACCATGATGAATGGATTTCCCGAAAATCAGGACATTTTAAGACTTGTGTGGTAAATATGTGCCGTGCACCTGATGGACGGGGTGGATCTGATGCATCTTGTCCCAGAAACATCCAAAAGGTTTTCAGAAAATAGACGGTTGAGAGGGAAAGTGTGGTACCAGACCGTACAGGATCGTGAGAAGTTTAAAACATCAAATGCTGGATTTTGTATTCCAGAAACATTTCAGTTTACCGAGCATCCACGGAAGGGTTCACCAGATCAACGGCTCGGATCACTGAATCTTTGCCCCCACTTGTATAAATAGAAATCTCAAGCGTGCTGGACATGTACGCGGCCGAGAATTGAGCCGAACCTCGTACACCAACGGCTTGCTGAGATTTGAATGATCGTGCACTCCAGGATACGCCTCGTATCCTCGTGTTTGAATAAGTACAAGTAAATCTAGACCGTTCGTATGATTGGCCACCCTAGACGGACCTGACCATTGAGGGATCTAGACGGTTCATATCATGGGCTCCACTTATACAAACCATGTACCGAGGATACCATGAAAATTTCGAAATCGCTTTTCAAAATTATCACAAGGGCACTTGATGCGCTGGCAGGGGTGGTCGATACGTTACGGTAGCTCATGTTTAGGACATGAGCCCAAAAATGAGGTGGATCAAAGCTCAAGTAGGCCATCTGGGCAGAAAGAAGAAAGGGACTACCCTATTACTTATATGTCATCCAAACCGTTCATAAAATCATTTCCACAAGGATGAACTCAAAACACAAAATATAATAGCTAATATAAAACTTCCGTAGCCCCTTCAATATTTTAACGGTGAGCATTGGATCATGACTGTTTCCTGTCTTCTAGCTACCTTAAGTTTTAGATTCCCATCATTTTAATCTCATGTTTTAAAATAAGCCAACAAAATGGATATACAACGTTAATTTCTTATAAACATCACGGTGGCCCTCACCTAGCTTCGACCTACAAGCCCGTTGCTGCGAAGCATGAGGTAGATTGAGTCTCGATTAGGGCTGTACACAAACTGAGTTAGCTCGGTTAGCTCGCTCAAATCAACTCGAAAAAACTTGATTGGACTCAGTTTGATACTGAGTTTGAGCTGATTTTTTGAGATCGAAAAGATTTCGAGCCGAGTTCGAGCTTGTAATGTGTTTATGAAAATGTTGCATGGGCAAACTTGGCTTGATCTTAATTCGAACTAGCCCGAGTTATTGACCGAACCGAGCAGAGCTGGCCAGATAAACTCGAGGACTGAGCCGAGTCGAGTTCGAGCTGAGGTCATCTAGTGGCCGAGCCGAGTCAAGCTGTGTCAAGCTCGACTCGGTTCAACTCGTGTACACCTCTAGTCTCAATACACTATAACGTACTAATAAATCCTTGGAGCCCACCACAGTCTTTGTGTGCGTTCATACGTTTTATGATTAATTTAGCCATGTGAGCCGAAAATTGAAGGATATCAAAAGCTCAAGTGAACCAAACCATGGGAATCAATGTGGATAATCACATCCATTTTGATACCTTGCCGAGGCCCACAGTGATATGACTAATATTAAACTTCAATGATATGACTAATATGCTCGCTTGTCAGAATTGATATAACAGTTCGATCCAAATTAATTAACTTTAACCTAAAGAACCAAAATAAATAGATATGTCCAATATAAAAATATATAATCATATTTTTAGAAGATCGGTCCCTTACTCATTTATTTGCGGAAGTTTATAACTATAGGTTGATAATCAAAGGGTGGAGTTCTTCCTCTGAAGATGAATTATTTTGTGCATTTCACAAGAAAGGAATTTCATAATATCAATGCAAATCAAATAAAAGGAAAAAACTCAAAATTGGTCGCTAAGAGCAACGACAATAATGCTTTCTGAAAAGAACTACTTGATATTTAATAAAGAACAAATTCAATTTATGAGCATTGATAGATTACAATTGAAAATTATAACTAAGAATTATCGCTATTTGATTATCGTTACTTTTAAGACAAGCTGAGATAAAATAAATTAGTAACATAAGTTTAATTGCTTGTTCCATAGGATTGGTTGGGATTTGATGATTTTTTTTTTTCCTGTCACATTTCTCTTCAAGCAATTTTTTCTTTTAAAAAATTGAGTAGCTTAAACATTGCTTAAGTCACTAAGTTCGATAGTCATCAAATTTGTTAAACGGCCCATTATGTTTATCGAATTCTTAAGTAGATCCATTTGTGATTGCTACTTGTATGATCCAATAGAGACGACTTGTCTTATCTTATAAGCAATTCAATTGTAATCAATCAATAATTGAAAAGTAAGCTAATCAAGCTTTAAGCTAATCAAGCTTTAATGACAATATAATTATAAGCAATTTAGCAAGTTGTTAAATTTAAATAATTTTATTTTTAATTTTCCAATATATATTTTCATCATAAATGGTCAACGGTTAGCTACTATTGTGCCTTGTCTGTATCTAAGAACGAACAGGGCGACCATGATATATGAGCTATATCCATATTGCCCATCTTTTACGATATCATTTTAGGTACAAGCCGAAAAATAATGCAAATCCAAGCCTCAAGTAGATCACACAACGGGGATTAAACAACCACCGGTGAAAACTTTTTAGGGCCACAAAAATTTTGGATGAAGCTGTTACATGTGTTATCCCCTTCATCCATGTCTACGTGACCTCATGAACAGCTTGGATGGATGTTAACCATCACAGCGGGCCCTAGGAAAGTTTCAACGGCCGGTGCTTCTGTGGTACACTTGAGCCTTTAATCTCCCTCCTTTTTGGGTTTGTACGGAAAAATGGATGGACGGTGTGGGTAAGACCCATACATCACGGGTCGCAGTGGCACGTATACAGTGCATATTTGTTGGAATACCTACGGATCGGATCGTATGCGCGGATTCAGTCAGGTCGGTACCTGACCGAGACCGTGGCCCACCTTGATGTATGTGTTATATATCTGAGCCGTCCATATATTTTTACAGCTTATTTTATGGCATGGGCCAAAATACGAAGCAGATCGATTCCTAGGTGGACCGTACCATATTAAATCAGTAATCATTGAACGCTTATCATTAAAAACCTCCAAGGGTTCAATGTTTATTTTCCATCCAACCGGTTGATAATGTCACAAAGACGTAGATGAAGCGAAAAAAAATAACATCAGCTTGATCGAAGACATTTGTGGTCCACAAAAGTTTTTTAACAGTCAGTCACCAATGTTCCATGGTACCTGATATTTGGATCTGCTTTATTTTTTAGCACATGCTATAAAATTAGCTGGAAAAACGGATGAACGGCGTCGATATAAAACACATGCATCGAGGTAGGCCCTACGGTTAGTACCGCACGGAACTCGGTCAGGTACCAAACTGACTGAATCCCCGGCCATGGACCGTCGGATTTGTCAGCGTCGAATGACTATCATCTCAGAAAAAAATATGACAAATCTACACGCGCATGTACGACGCGTGTACGAAAAGTGGTACACGACTTTGATTGGATCACATGAGCGACATCAGTACCATTGAGAGCATGGGTCAAGGTTGCCCACTGAGTCACTGACCAATGACCAGTAACAGTGCCTGTAGCCCACTCCTTCCTCACACGCGCGTGTAGGATTCGCAGAACTCATTCTTGGTACGCGAACATCCTACAACACTTGTTGTAGAGAGAACTGTGCAATAAAAAGCTCTTTGGGGCCTACCATGATGTATATGCCGTATCCAATCTGTTAATCGGTTTCGAAAGATTATTTTAGACTTGATATCTAAAATTAAGCTAATCTAAAAAATAAAATGGGTCACACCATATGAATCAGTGAGGATTGAGACCGCACCATCGAGAACTTACTGGTACAAGACTTTGATTTGATCAGGATGATATTTATTTTTTCCTTCAAAATTATGATGGTTGAAAACGGATCGGATGGGTTATAAAATTACAGTGGGCCCAGGATTTTTATATGGTGGCTTTCACCATAACCAATATTTCATGCGGTGTAGCCCAATTTAGTTTTATATCCCACTGAATTTTAATCTCACATACTATCATGATCTGGTTTAACTGATGGATGGAGTGGATATTTAACACATATCAGGGTGGGCTCTAGAATTCTTTTTGATGCACGAGCTCCCTACAACGCAGGGAGGAAATCCGCGTCCAAATCTTGGTTGGGAAGGAAACGTCCTAAATCAAGGTGGGTACTTAGTACGCACAGTGCTTGGTACGTTGCATCCAAATGCTTGGCGGGTATCCGACTACCCTTTCTGACGTTCGTTTGTCACCTGCGGCGAGCTCGTTGGAGGACAAAAGACATGATTTGCGACACACGTACGGACGTGGCACATGTGTCAGAGATCAGGACAGTTCATCGGGTGGGTCCTGAAGTAAACTTTGCCACCGAACAGAAATAAGGCCGGTGGGGCTACAAGTGTGCGAGAAAAAAGAGGAAACCATCCGCAACTCCACGTTGCACGTCCTGACAATGTGCAACATCTAGATGGAATCCGAGCCGTCAAAATGTTAGGCCGTCCTGGATGCAACAATCAGAAGATCTATACTTCAGGTGGGCTCCATCATAAAAGCAATCAGAGGTAACGGTTTTGATTCAATGTGCGAGTGTGGCCCACCTGGCTAGGGAAACGGCCTAATTTGGAAGTATTGGATGCCGTAAACATGTGATCACAGGTTGGCCGAAAAGATCGATAGACGTCTATTTTCAAGTATATGCATCGTCCACCTGATGAATGGACCGCCCTGATTTTTGTATCCAGGAATTTTCACGGTGAGATCACAGTTTTTTCAGAAGATTAAAAAAAAAGGAGCCTATTAAGGCAATTTTAACGGTGGCATTTGTGAGAATGAGAAATGCTTACATCCAACGGGTTATACTGTAAGTTGCCGATGACCCATTGTACAACTCTCAACCTGTCATATTCGCGCACCGTCCAATGGGTTCGTGCCATAATGAGGAACATCTTCCGTAAAATCAACCCCATCCACTCATCAGGTGGACCCCAGTTAATTTTTTCCATTTATCAGCGGCTATAAATTGTTTTTCTATGGCGTGGTTTACCTAATTAGTGGATGTGATGGAATTTTTTACAACGTGATCCTAATAGTAGGGCCTATCTATTAGATGGGGTGGATTTCATATGCATGATATGTTGGAAATTATCCATTGGGTGAACGTTAACTCATCCTCCAACAGGTTGGATGTTAGCATTCCTCCACGAAAATTGTCTCTCCTCGCGCGAATAGATTTGGGATTTGTACACGTATTCTCTGTGAGTCTGTGACAGATGCTGATTTACAGGAAATGCTAACATGGAATATGCTGCATAGCACTTCTGCGTATGTCCGACTTACAATACACGTGGCAATCACTTCAATTGATCTGACTGTTGTTCACGTGATTAGCCACGTGTAGAACCCATCTCTCAAAAATCAAGGGGAAGGCTGTGGTAACCATCTGCTCAGCGGTCTGCGAAAGAAATTTAGAGCAACGGTTAAGATTGAACTAACAAAAATTGCTGAGGAATTGTTTGCCGCGTGTACACTTATTTTCAGCGCCCTTACGTGTCACAGTAAGAAATCCCACACGGTGGCGCACCGCGTGTTTAACATACATGAGAAGTGTACTTGCAAGTTGACTGGCACATGTGAAGTCATATACACGCATGCTTTTAAGGAAATGACACGTGGCCAACATATCTATCTACGAAGGCACGTAACAGTTATATATCACTACCCGAAAGAGGGTTTGCGATGAATATTTTCGTCTCCAAAACATATGTAATGTTTAGTAATTACTTTTCGAGGTGAATATTTTCGTAGCTAAAAGTTTTGTAAAAATGTATTTCTCTTTTTGCAATGAAAATTGTCGTCGCCTCAACTTTTGTAATTATTTTTAGCGACGAAACGTTTCGTAACTAAAACGTTTGTAAAAAATTTGTACTTATTTTTAGCAACGGTAAAATTTTTATGCGATGAATAACTTTTAGTTACGAATATTTTCGTCGTATAAAAGTTTTGTAAATATTTTTTAGTGATGAAACTTTTCGTAGTTAAAAATTTGAAATTATTTTTCGTGAGGAAAATTTTTGTTGCTAAAAATATTTTTAGCAACGAAAATTTTCGTAGCTAAAAATATTATACTGAAGTTTTCATAAGTAAAAATTTTCGTCACTAAAAGTTTTTTCTGCGACGAAAACTTTCGTCGCTAAAATTCTTGCCTTTGGACTTTTAGCGATGAAAACTTTCGTCGCTAAAACATTTTAGCTACGAAAATTTGGCTTTTAACGACAAAAATTTTCGTCACTAAAAGTGAGATTTCTTGTAGTGATATGTGAAAGAAAAAATCTTTCACAGATTTACTGATGATATTTTCGACGAAGATGTCTTTGGTAATCTTTTCAAAATAAGAGATATCTTTAGAAATACTCAAAACAATTAAAAGTGTTTCAAGTATTTCGAAATTGAACTTATGTCAAGTTAACCCAGCTTGGGATTGAACCTAACTTGGGAGAGAGAATCTCATCAGTTAATCTTAAGCTATTCATTGATTTGACCAAAATGGATGGGAGAATTGAATGAGAAGACAAGTTTATTCGATGATAACATATCGAACAAATCCAATCTATTTAACAATGTTGAGACAAGAATAATTTAGATACCTTAGAGCCAAACCGTTACCGGGATCAACAATTTGGCAGGTCAAGATGTGATGGATAGGACCTCGACTGGGATCAACAATTTGGGAGGTCAAGATTTGATGCATCCTATCCATTTATCTTTTCTAGCATTTTAAATTATCCCTCATTAAATGGTGAAAATTCCATAAGAAGCTTAACTTAAATTACCTAATACTTCTTGGTGACCTTTGGCATACCAGACCATCTTCAATGATATTAAGTGGCGGGGATTGATCAGGATTTAGCTCTTCACATGGCTTGGATATCTTGATAAGAGGAATCTTAATATACTTAGGCCTAATCTCTGATGGACCAAGGACACCCCACGACGTACGGATCTACTACGAGCAAAAGATCCAAATAGCTAGGGAGTTTGAGTCTGACTGGAGTCATTTTTTATTTTTTTTCAATCCAAGTAATCAGTTACAAAGCAATCAAAGAGATTTCTTATACCTAGAACAACAATGTGAAAAGGAAAGATCTATAAGCAATAAAGAAACGCTAACAAGAGTTTCATCGCCTTACCAATTTATAAAAAGAAACCATTAAAGAAGAGCGATCAAGACCCTTATGCCAAAAATATCAACTTATCTCCTTTTTTTTTAAAAAAAAAAATAATAATTTTTTTATTTTATTTTTCTTTATTTATTTTTTTTACTTCTTTTTAAAATCTTTCTTTTACTTTTTATAGCATAGCTTAACCTAGTTTTACATAGCTACTCTCTAGCAGCTCCTACCATAGTACCTTAGGAGTAAAAGTTATCTTTCTGCAATCTTAAGTTATTGGATCATGATCATCTAACTTTCAATTTGATTGATCTCACCCACTTCGATCATCTATTTCGATGGGGGTAATAAAGTATTTATTCTTTCTTGTTTGTTTATTTATTTGGTTGTCTCACAACTTGGCGATTATAATGCACATAATTTCCAAATATTAATGAAATCGACAACATTTTATTTTCTTTAATTTGTATGTATATCTTCATTTCTTTGAGAAGTGTTTTGAACTTAAAGTGTTGGTGAAAGAACCAAGTCTCTAAGTTTGTAAACTCATGTCTATTGTCACAAGGCAAAATGAATTCATTCGAAAGAATTAGCTTAATTTTCTTTCACAAATTGCCTAAATGGAGCACAATATCAGTGGCTGAGAGGTCTCTGGATCTCATGTCCAATCTCTAATCTGTCAATCTCAATGAAGGGGACTCGAACAATTCAATCAGCCCTTAAGTCAAGTAGACTCTAACATGCCCGCGTATCTTTCTCACACATATGCATCTAACCTAGGCTCTCACTCACACGTGCATCCTAATCTGATTGAATTGAGAGCAACAAAAACAAGAAGATAAGCGAAGCAGATCAGGGAGTGACACCAACACCATCTAGCTTAGTATCATTGCCTACCATGATATATGTGGTTTTCCTCCACAATCCATCCATTTTCCAGCTCATTTTAGGGCACGAGTAAAAATGAAATGGATCGAAAGTTCAGGTAGGCCGCGTGACTAGAAATAGTGGGCATTGACCACCAATCATTGAAAACTTATTGGTGGAAGAGGAGTTTTAAATCAAGTTGATGTTTGTCATATCTATGTGATCTTAGGAACATGTTGGTTGATAAATAAATGACATTGTAGGCCTCAGGAAGGTTTCAACAATGAACATCACTATCCCCATTATTCCTACTGTGGTCTACTCGTGCTTTGGATATGCTTCAATTTTGGGATCATGCCCTAAAATGTGCTCACATAATAAAAGGAAGAGTCGACAAAACACATACATTATAGTTGGGCCCACAAAGTCTTGACACCATATAGCTACATAGAGTTGGGTTCATTGCCCAAACTGTGTCCAAGTGGAAGGAAAACTTGGAGTGATACAATGTGTGGCCGGCATCTTTCAGAGTACGTGCATGTTTATTTCTAACAAGTGGGATCCATGGCCCGGCAATCCAGACCTTCCATCTGTTTAGTCCCGCCATCGGCGGAGAATTTCCCAAAGTAACACTTCATATATTAGATTTTTAACCTTTGACTCAGGGCCACTTGTTTGTAGACGGGAGACCATTGCTAAATTTTCATTTAAACCATCCAATAAATCTCCACCAAAGCATAATTCTGGCCCATGATACCAAAAATTGAACCAATTAATTTAAATTACTTGCATAAAAATGTGCAATTTCTGAGTCCCTACATGTTATCCACTACACTATGCCATAATACCAAAGCTTTCCTCAAACTTTTAATTTCATTTGAATGGGGATCATTTGCATAGTCTTTAATGAGTTCTGAAAATAATCTATTTAGGGGTTGTTAGGGTAGGGTGCAGATTAAGAGAAAGCAAACCAGAATAAAAATGTGACTTAAGTGGTGGTAAACTAGTATCAGCATTGCATAAAGTAAACCCTTACATTTGTTTGTTTATAAAAGAAAAAAAAAAATTGAAAAATGTTTCCACTTTCATTTGAAATGGTTTGAATTGTAATTCCATAAAAGAAAACATTTTCTTCTTTTAAAGACTATTATTTAGAGCTTATTTGTTTGAATTGTAAGTTAAAAAAGAAATATGATATAAAAGAGTCATCATTACAATTTTATAACATTTGCATCTATATAAATTAGATTATATATTTTGGCTATAAGATATATATGTAATATAAGACAAGTAAAAGAATTTGTAATTATTATACTGTTATATTATATTATAAATAAAAATCTTCTATTTAAACATAAAAGTTAATGCATTTTACTGTTGATTTGACATTTTAGTAAAATAAAATATCATCTGTCTCATACATTTGGCCAATCCATTTTTACCCATAACTATTATGATTTTGCAGATTGTTGGTCGCATGCATTAATTGATTTTATACTTCCGCAGATACAATCGTGATTTTATTAATAATTCAAGCATCACACTAAATGAGAACTCTTTTACCTTCCTTTTGACTTTTAGATAAAAGGTTTATACCCCTCAAAAATGCATAGGCAAGTCATCAACTGCTAAAATCTTTAGCCGGACAGTGTGGATATAAAACACATACATCAGGGTGGGTCCCACAGTTACAGATCCACCGACCCGGGCCGGGTCTACCGAATCGGTGGGTTAAAATTCAGAAATTAAAGGGGGTATTGATATCATTTCATACAAGCATCTTGGACGTCATGTGACATAGCAAAGATGGACGGCTGCAGGGAGTGGTTTTGATAAGGGCTAAAATAGCATAGATGCCGCTAAATATAGAATCCTTATGACATGCCCCAAATTTGGCGTGCCTCTAAAATTATCTGCATGTATCCGGTGAAGGCTTATTGTTGGCAACAAGAAAGCAGGTGAGACCAACCAGTGAGGGATCCATGCCGTTGATCTGGTGGATTCAAACCAGAAATATCCATCATTACGTGATCCTGATTGTTGATCAGTTGCCCGAGTCAGATGATTAGGAAGATGACGCGTCTTTTGACAGGAGCGGATTAGGTGCGGCCTTGACCATGGGCCCATATTGATGTATGTATTGTATATCCATGCCATCTATCCATTTTGCCACATCATTTTAAGGCATAAATGTAAAGTAGATCCAAATCTCAGGTGGACCACACCGCAGGAAACATGGGTGACAGACCACTAAAAGTTTCAAATGTTTTGGATTAAGATGATATTTACTTTTTAATTTTTAATTTTTCTTTCATCAAGGTCTGTGAAGCTGATATTTGTTTTTTATTTTTATTTTTTTCCTCAATCAAGGTCTGTGTGACCTTGTCAACAGGTTGGGTGGCAAATAAACATTACGGTGTGCCTGGGGAGTTTTTAATTGTGGGTGTTCAATCACCACCATTTCCTATAGTGCGGTCCACCTAAGATTTGGATCTCCTTCATTCTTGGGCTCATGCCCTAAAATGAGCTAGAAAATGGATAGGATATACAATACATATATCGAGGTGGGCCCTACAATCAGGGCTACAAAGTGTAAGGTGAGGTGGGGGTTGTTATGAGATGTCTTAAATCTGTACATGAAATAGGAGTTCGATTGATTAACCACCCTGGTCGATCAGTAGAATGTTTCCCGAATTATATGGAATAGTCTCTGGACAATTTTGATCCGTCTCGATCAATCGAACTATCGGGTCAATCGATATGTAGAATTTAGAAAATCCCAATTAACTCTCTGGACCATTTTTGGTATGTTTGATTGATCGAACATTCCCTACTCGATCAATCAATCATCGATGGTGTGTGCGATTCTGTGAAATTGCATGATCGATTTCCTATTTCAGATGTTATGCTCTCTCTCTCTCTCTCTCTCTCTCTCTCTCTCTCTCTCTCTATCTATACACACACACACACGTGGGGTGTAATTGTAGGATTAGGTTAATTAGGACTTAAATGTTTCTAAGCTATGGAGAGGAGAAAATGATGGTTTTTTGATCAGTAAGTTTTTATAATCTCTTGTAACTCATTATTCATATTTCATAGTGATTCGATGTCATTTTGTGCCCTTTTTTTTTTTTTTTTTTTCGTGAGGGTTTGTCCATGTAAAAATTTGTGTGTTGGCTGTACTTGTGATTGCTTGCTTGTGTTTTTCTTTTGACCTTTTGATCCGAATTTGGGGTTTGCTTCTGCGACTTCCCTCCCTTGCCAAGGCCAGCTAAATTAGCAGTCCACATCGGAAAAAGAGGGTTTGCATTGATGCAATGGATCTTTGTTCTAGCTGTTTGTTCAAGGATGTTCATATACATTCACCCTGCCTTCGAGCTGTGCAGGGCCACCCATGATTTGTTGGTGGAATCCATATTAAGCATGAATCTAGTGACCCTAAACTTGGCCCTAGGCAAGTTCCATGAACGATAAATAGCCCGGTCCAACTGATAAGGCCGCCATTATATAAAAAGAAAGACATTTTAAGGATTGTTGTGAGCGGTTTGCATTTACAGTACGTGTAGTTTTGTAGGCTATGAAAGCCCTATTTCTATACTTTCTACAACAATATAAAAATCCTACTTTACCTTTAGTGGCTTTGTACAAATATCCATCATCTGATCTTTATATCTGCAAAACCAAATCTCTCTCCTATTCTTTCATAAGATGGTGCATATGGCAATATTGATGATGATGTATTTCTTCTATGACAAAATAGCAGATTTTTCCTGTTCAAGAGACCTTCAGCTATTAACGATCTTGTAAACTTTTTCACCTCAATCTTCAGACTTGAAAACACTTGCTTTACTATCATTATATTAAGTGTTGTAATTTTCATCATCATCTGGACTATTGTATGAACTACTCTAACTATCTTATGTAGTCTGATGTGTGAAATATATTTAGAGATTTTGTTGTTCATGTCAAGGTCATATATGACACGAGAAAATTTGGATTTTACATGTTTCAACTTAACCTTTATCTTTGAATAGCAAGTGTACTGTTGATCATTTTCTGTATCACTAGGTAATTTCACTTTTTCACATTTGCCAATAGATTCTGAAGAATTTTTTTTTTTCAAATTCAAGGCACAACATTTTATTGATACAATCATATAAAAATCAGTTCATACCTTCTTTTATTCCAATAGAACTTTTCAAGTTAAGTGGAATATTTCTTTTTTCATCTTTTTCCTCTTTCACATAACTTTCTATAATAGACCCCATGTTATTATTCTCCATCTTATCCAAGTGGATGCAAGCAAAGGTAAATAAATTAAAATCTATACATTCTCATATGGTGATATACACATTTGAGATTTTAGGACTGTGATCATAGAATCCACTTATCTAATCTTCAAAATTTTCTTTGATAAACTTACTTGACTCTTCAAGATTCTCCGTTTTCCTCTCTAGAAAGAATAAGAGAATTCATAATACTAGCATTTTAGTCACACTTTACTTCTGTATATTTTATAGCATCGATGCTATTTTCTTTCATCATTTCCTCAATTTTCAATTACAAGATTCTTCACTTGGAATTGCTTTCAACTCTTGAAAATCAAGCTCAGTAATTTTGCCTTCACAAAATTTATCTACTTCAAAGTCACGGATCAAATAGTATATAGCTACTTTTGAAACTTTAAAAGTTTGCTTTTTAAAAGAAGTTTCTCAAGTTTTTTTTTTTTTTTTTTTTAAAAGAATATATATGCATGCACTCACACACTCACACCACCGGGAGATTTTGGCCACAATGGGTACTCAAACCCATGACCTCGTGTTGAATCTCTTGTGAGTCTACCACCGTAGCATGAGTAAGAAGTTTTTCAAGTTTATTCCAAACTAGATATGGATAAATTAACTTCTTTACTATCCACATATCTTAATATACTTTCGAAAGTATATCCCCATCTAAATAAAGACCCTTCAGCAAATTTAGCATAGAGTATCATATAAATACACCTACGGTCATTGGAGAAAAGGTAAGCACCAAGATTCTTAACTCAAGTCCCACTTCTACTTTAAGTCGACTCACCTAACTTAGTCATCGGAGGGTCCCTAACTACAATTGGCACCCCGTTGTCCTCTATATACAATTGGTGTAGGTATTCGTACGTCTACATGGCACCTGCCCATGTAGATTCATGCAACTACAAGTTTCATTCCTTTTATTTTTTATTTTTAATTTCTTTGTGTGTTTGTCTTTCACTTTATAAATTGATAGATTATGAAAATTTAAGGGGAAGATGGATTTTATTAATTCATAGGTCCAGCTCAGGCTCAATCGCATCTTTTCAGTTCGGGGTTGGGCTTGTTATACTAGGCCCATGCATGGGTTCGATTCGATCTCGGGCCTTGAGTCGTATATGTCGGGTTGGCTTGGCATAGCCTGCCCAGCCCATTGCCACCTGCACTTGTGATTTTCTAATTCCATAGCTTCTCTACTTGGAACCATGTGTCAACATGGAACACATGTGTGAGATCTGAACCATCCATTACATTGGTTACACTATTTACATCTTCTGACATGTAAATCCGGTGGTACCAATTTTTATGGGTTAAAACGAACTGACTAAAGAGAAGAGGTCAGCTCGGACATCTCAATGGGACAGGAGGTAGGCTAGCGCTGGTCATGACCAATGAGTTTCTCAATGGCTAAAGAAGAGAGGTCAGCCAAAACCACCTCGGCCTCGGCAGCTCTGCATACTACCCCTAGGTCAGCTTGGCTTCGTCAGGTCAACTCGGCCTCGGCAGGTCAGCTCGGCCTCATCAGGTCAGCTTTGCCTCGACAGGTCAGTTCGGCCATAGACCTCAACCTTGACCATTTGCCTCGAGTTTCTCGAGGTTCGACCACTTGATCTTATCTTTACCAGAGATCGTGCAAAATGTCCGTTGAACGCATGCTTATAATTTAGGAAATGTCTCCACCTACGTAATCAACTCTCGCCCTACAAGTATAGGACCTATCTACAGTGAAAGGTATGCAAAATCTCACGCCCTAAACCCCTTAACACGACCAAACCCAGATTCCTAGCCTGACTTTGGTATTGAAGGGTCCCTTGCTCTAGCCAGGGTCTCCTTTGTCTTCTTCCTATGTAGGTGCTCAGATGTCAAAAGAGGGTGGTCCATATTCGTGCATTAACACTAATCATACAAAACAAACGGATGGCGGAAAAAAAAAAAAAAAAAAAAAAAAAAACCCTATCCATCAGTTTAGTTTCTACACTGTGGCCCACCTAAGTGGTTAAACTGTCATATTCGTAAGGGAGAATATCATAGCACTATCTCCAATCAGTTGTAAAGCTCAAATCTCTCCCACATGTTGAATATTGGCACGTGTGACAGCTTAGGAATGGGCAAAGCTTGTCACACGTGCGTAATTAGCAAATTTTCGCTGACTTTAGCAAAAACGCCAAGTTTATGCGGTTTGTCGATCGGTCAATCGATAGATTGGAATGGTCCAAAAACGTCCAAAAACTAAAATTAAAAAATTATATAAATTTTGATCTGTTAACCCAGTTGGCCGATTGATCGGTCGACTTAATCAACCTCGATCATCGATCAAACTAAGCTTTTATATATATATATATATATATATATATATATATATATATATATATATATATATATATATATATATATATATAAAAGGATAAACAGAAATAATACCCACGTTGAGTCCCACCAAGAGAGAAATCAGAAGATAAACGGTGCCACATCTTCCACTGCCCAAAAATTGCAGGCACAAATCCCAACACTACTCTAAATGAAATTTGAAAAACTACACGTTGGCCGGATTCCCACCTCCCCTAAAGAGAGATGAATGTGGACACTCACCTTAGCTCTGGGCAACAAAATGGGCCCAGAAGATCAAAGGAATGCTATTTTCGGACACTCATCTTCACCTACAAATCAGAAAGATCCCTACTCATGCCCATCTAGCACATGTGTGCAAGATCCAGGCCATCCATAGGTGGGCCTCAAAGTGAATATTCCAAAGACAAAAAATTCTAGCTTGTCCATTCCTGTCCACCTTGGCACATCCATGGCCGTCGGCAAATAAGATTTCTGTTTTTTATGATCAACCACCCAAAACATGAAAGAACAATTCCCACAATTCATCCACAAACATGTTTTTATTCATACATCCTTAGCTTCATGCAGTCAACATAGTTGCACATTGTTTTGGCCCACCAAAGGCTAGTTTACAGCCCTACAATTCTTCCTGATCTGTCCATCTTGACCAGTGATCACACCTATATTGGCCATTTTCGCCATGGACGCTCCAAAATCCTTGGAGAACAGATATGGGTATTTGCTATAGTTATTCACCAATGCAGAACTATCAGTGTCCCTCATCAGGGCCTGATCTGACTGCAGAAGGCCTGAATTGTTCACCAGGTTCTTGAAGTACACGTTGTCGAACTTGTTGATCGTGACTGGGTCCAGCGGTGCCAGGTTGGCATTTGATCCGTCTCCGTTCGGGCACACGCTCTGAAGATTCTGGAGGAGAGATGAATCGAGGTTCGGGTCCGGCTTACCAGAGCCGGCGAAATCGAAGAGCCTTGATTTGAAGGTGAAGCATTGGGCGAAACCTATGGTGTGTGCACCTGAAAGCATGTGTAGACATTAGGTATGGTGTTTTGAAGGATTGATGACTCAGATGAGTCAACTTGGACTCGGTCAAGTCCCATCCGGTTCAGCACCTCGAGTTAGTAGTGAGAATGGGCCATTTGGCCTACTGGGCCCAACGAGCCTTACGCAGCTTTGGACTAGGTTGAAATTATTGGCCTCACCCGAATTTTGATGTAGAGTGGGTCACAGAGAGTTTCATGGCAAAGATGAATAAGAGAAAGCCTGAGCGGAAATGATCAAGACCGACAGAACCTTAAAACATTCGTATCTCGCAAACCGGAATAAGTTTTTCAACATATCATATACAATTTTAAGGTAGGAGAAGCTACTTTACCCAACAGGGATTTGCGAAATTCCATCAGAGATACAATCAAAAGTTCCTTTTATTTTCAATTTTTTACTATAAATAATAAGTTTTAGTTCAAATATAACTTTTGATCCTTTGAGCTCTGGAGTAATGCCCAACATGAAAAGGGCTTAGAAAAGTTAGGAGAACAATGTGATTAAGCTACATTGGATACTTATTATTTTTGGCCAAAAACCATGAAGTCTAATAGGAATGGAGATGATCTATAAATAGCAAGTCTAATATTTATAGTAAGTCACGTTTTTAGGGAGTTTTGAGTTAAAACTTCATCCTATGTTTGAGGTCATTATTTAGAGTATAATTTCATTTAAAAAATAAAAAATAAATCATCAATCAATTTATTTTGAATTTGTTATAAATTATTTCTACTTTTATTCCTCATGGATTAGAAGAAGATATGTGAGAGAGCTCCATGAATTCGGAGTAGATATCTCCTAAGGAAGACACTGATCGATCTCATCACGTCCCCACCTGCGTCAAATTTCCAGGCCAGGTTTGTATACAAGTCATTATAGCTAGCCCGGCCAACCCGATTTCACGTGCACATGTCTTTAAGTCCTACAAATATGCCACTGTAATCCTTGATTGAGCAACCCATGCATGCATCTTGCTCTTTCTAGGTGTCTATTTCTTTATGCATGTGTGGCCCACTTGACCAATGGATAGATTATCAACATTCAAATAGGAAATAAAGATTTTATGACTTTTGGGCTTGGGTTGAGGCCTGTGTGCTCAACCCATGTCAGACGTTAGGCCTTGCTCAGCCAAGCTGGCCTGGCCCATAGCCACCCTGACTGATCACGACCGAAGAAGTAGGTCCGAGTCACCGAATCTTAAACCATAAGCACTGTTGATACACTGGTGCATGCAACGTGCACCTCTACACATGCTAACCTGGCAGTTGCACAGGACATCCGATCCATGTAACAGGAGGAGCTCTACGTAAATATCTATGACTGTTCAACCATCAGATAAGGTGGGCCCCACCTATAAGAATACAAATGACGGCCTGTAAAATCTTGCATGTTTTCGTACATACGTGGGCTACCTGATAGTTAAGCAACTGCACTTTTTTGGCCAAATGATCTACGGTCAGGGCCCTACCTGATCGACGGCTGGGATATCATACAGATATGAAACGTGGGGGTGTGGAGTAGGAAAAGTAACCTGAAAGTACGACAACATCTTTGGAGGAGAGACCCTTGGAAGTGAATTTCGAGGTGATGTTTTGGAGGGATTCGGACGGTCCTGGTATCTGCTCGTTGGCTGCGCTTTCACTGGCTGTTGTGCCATCTCTCCTTCCTAAGGCCACTAACCAATATGGCCCACCTGACTAAGATTGCACAACATGGATGAAGATCATTAGAGAGAGAGAGAGAGAGAGAGAGAGAGAGAGAGGACCCAACATGTACAAAGGGCCTCACACTGCAAATTCTGTCCCAAAAGCCAGAATCGTTCATCTGGTGTCCACACATACCATGCTGAATGCGAACCGTTGTTCAAAACTTCTTTCCTTTCAGTTTTTTAATACATGTGCGTGCACACACCTGATGAGCAGACCCAGTAAATCTACACAGTGGGGCCCACCAGACATGCGTCTAGGATCACATACACGTGGCCATGTGTGTCCCAACTCCCACTTTCATACTTCACAAAGCGGTATAAGCTCCTTACTAGAAACACAGCTTCTCTTGATGCTAGAGTGAGTATATCAACACAAGAGACGGTCGATGGACACTCTTTCTCTACGGCGGCCTTGATGTCATCGATCACCTCAAAACCTCTGATCGAATTCCTGTTAGCTAATGCATTCTTCTCGCCCTTCATCTTGCTTGTCTCATCAAGCAGCAGCGATGCATCACATCCCTAATTACAAACCACATAAGAAATGTAGCACTCTGTTATTAGCAACCAACATCTTCCCAACTTACTTCAAAAACTAAGTACAGATCTTCAAGTTAATTGCTTTCAATCTAGGATTAAAAGGCTGTGACTTGTTTTCAAGGTTGATCAATCCTCAGCGTTGATTACATAAAGACCATACAAACAAAGACATCCGACCATTCAAACTAAAGCTCAGGTAGTTAAAGAACTCTATAGTTGGAAGAGTACTTAAATGATTAATAAACATGTGGGACCTACAAATGGTAGTGACTGATCGAATGCGACCAATCAAACGGTCAGGATTGATATGTGGTTTTTGTGTTGGATACTACAAATGGTATGAATGGTTTGGATCATCCCAGCATGCACCCTTGTGGGCCCCATGTGGTACCCAAGCTCAAAGACATCAAAGACTTGAGGAATTAGGGTGCTTAGGAGTTTATATATAGTAATTAACATCACACATGGAGATTAAGGGCGTGTTTGGTTACACCAAATTTCATGAAACATCATAAAATTTTGCGATATTTGGTGGGACCAAACGCACCCTAAGCCATGAGATTACAAAACAGCGAAAATGAAATAAACAAGGATGATTTTCGGAGTTAAAAGATAGATTACATTGACAATACAATCATGGAAGTGAAGGCGAAGAAGCGACGCGGCAATCCTCGTATCATTCTGAATGGCGGACCACACCCCGTGTTGGACGATCTTCGTGAGTTTCGGGCAAGTTTCATCATAGAAACCATAGTCCAGCTGGCATTGTACATGGGGATTCAAGAAGAAGAAGAGGAAGATTAGAAGCATTGAGAGAAAGGAAGAGCTGTTACTATAAGAATCCATGGGATTAGGGCATTAATGGAGGTGATTATCAAATGCTTAGTAAGAAGAGATGGTAGGATTAAGGTGGTTTATATATGCACTGCTTAGGAAAGGGCCACAGTAGCTTTTTAGGGTTGGTTTTTTCAATGGTGGGAATGCCACTAGGGCTGTCCATATCCATGGAGTTTGGCCCAACTCCATCTATGTTTTTTAATGGGAAGGAAATAAGCAGCCTCCTATGACTAGGGAGGGTTGTTGTAGTCCTCCACCCTAGCTTTCAGCTTGTGCGACTGGGGCCCATGGTTTTGTGATTTCGACCGTTGATATGATTGTCCCCACTATAGATGGACCATGACCCAAAAATCTCCCAGCTTGGATGATGCTAGGCCTACAATCATTGGCGTTTTTTCGGCTCTACGTGGACCGTTGCTGTCTTTCTTTTATTGGCCATCTATTTTTGGGACACTGCATAAGACCAGATTCCTGATGAATGGTCCATCCATGGTGGGCCACTTGCGTAAGAATGTAAACCTATGGACATACGCATGTCATCGAGCCGAGAATCATATATTTCCTCAGGAGTAGATTCCCGGCGCCCACGTGAGTATGATATCCGCTGGCAGAGTATGACAGCCATACGTGTGCATTCAGTTGTACGTGTGGAGAATATGTATGAATCAAGATAATCCATCCAAACCATGGATCCTACTAAAGATAATCCATCATCTAAATATCGGATTAATTCATCATTTCTAATATCCGATTAATGGACATTTACTTTTTTAATCAGGACCGTCGAACACTTTTCATCCATTGGATTTCCACCACTCAGCCGATTAGGACATCGGCTAAGTTTAATTTTATGGTATATGGCCCACTTAAAAAGACACTACAATTCGATGGTATGATTTGAGTTAGATACATGCCACGTGGATAATTATACATGCATGTGCATGAACGATCACATATTGCCTAAGTAGCAAACTTCTTTAGTCAAAAGATGCTATTTTGAGTGGGCATGGAAACCTATGGTCCACCCATGCATGGACTGTGGAGGATTGATGGATGGTGAGGGTCCATTATCTAGAAAAGGAAGTTATTAAAATGTAAGGAAGCAACTTAGTTAGTGGTGGGTGAAAATGTATATGATTTTGGCCCCGTTGAAAAGAGTACTTATTTGATAATCTGACGGAGTGGGATGGTTCATCCGCAGGCCCTCGAAATTGCACACGTGTCATTATAACTCAAATTTAAACCGTTCAAATTTCAGGATCCCTATCGAACAGAATAAACATGTGATACCTGGACACGGATTTGCTGAATTGGGAGCGCTAGCTATTCTTTAATTCAACCGTTGGGTAAAGTTCCACCAATTGGTTAGTTGGACAATCAAATCACCATCATTTTATGGGTTTAAGAATCATCTGAATTAGGGATTTACATTTGAACGGTTTGGATTTGAGTTATTTGAGTGAAACTTGTATAAGTTCTTAGTGCCTGCGTATGAAGCATCACACTCTGCAGAGTATCAATTTTTGTCGTTGAAAAATCAGTCTCCAATACGACGTAACACACTCAGGCTAGCATCTTGTGCGTTGAAAACGGCCAGCCTGGCCGACGCACATGAACAGGTACACGTTCCGTGATATGATGAAATGCAAGATCCCTTCAATCAATAATTCAATATAGTTTGAAATACTTTAATCTGGGAAATTTTTCTAAGGGTTATCATGAATGGGCGACGCCCATCACATAAACGGTTTGGATAATTGAAACATGCCCCTGCATGTTTGGGACACACTTTTGCATTTGCTGACGAACACTTGAAAATTTTGTTGGGTTAGACTGAAGTAAATTCAAATTCAATTAAACGGGATGGAACCAAATATAAATAAAATACAAATATGATATACAAATTTTAAGTCGAAAAACATTCACGAGAAAAAAAATCATTGCACAAAACGATAAACAATACACCATGAAATGATATTATAAGAGATGATAGACTTGCAATGATAAGAACCTCATTCGTATCTCTCAAAACCTTAGCTTTTCTTCTCTAGAACTCTTAGAACCATCTTAAAAAATCATTGTTATGTCCTAATACTGATTACACCTGACATATACACAACCAGAATAGGAAGCAAATCGCGCACTTACACAGTTCTGTGTACATCGTCGATCTTAGTATCAATTGATCAATACTGATTGAGCACCCTTCGATCGATCGAGCAGACCAAATTTCGAGTGATTGAACTAGTCAAAAACTTCTCAGAGAGTAAGGATTTTTTCTGAATATTGTCGATCGATCGACACGAAAGCTCAATCAATCAAGCATGATGCAAAACTGTCCAGCGAGCAATCTACCTAATTCCAGGATTGTTCGATCAATCGAGCAAGGTTGTCGATCGATCGATGTCCCCTCATTCTGCATAGATTAAAGACATCTTCTATTCAACAAAATTATCGTTCTTATCAATTACTTAGGAAAACTTCAAAGTTTGAGGTTTTCTTGTGATATTATTGGAAAAATATCATAAAAAATTATAATATTCATATTCAATTATTAACTAAATTTAAAATTTTAAAACATTTATATAACAAATCTGTAAATGCTTTTACTATTTTTGAATTAATATTCCAATGATATCATGATATGGTTTAACTATTGATATGCAGCGTATTTATCACACTATCATCACAAGATTTTCAAAATCTCAGTGTCTTTTTCACACTGTTAATCCCCAGATATTTGATACATTTACACTTACATGAGTAGAGATATATCCATTTAGAGCCATGCAAACTGCACTTCAACATTTACTTTTCACATACCTACATTGGTGGGGCTCCGTCCTCATGTGGAGGTGGGAAAAAGTTTACAAGAACCAGACTAGTGTAGTGGTGTAATCCAGTAAACTCAGCCTTCTACTTTCTATCTTTCTTTTCATTTGGAATTTTTCTTTTAATTTCATATGTCAAAAAAAAAACTGTGTTTACAAAGTTCCATCAATAGTTCCTTCATACTTGTTGAATGCAGAGCCACACACCGGCTTGTCGTATCCTAAAAGCTATTTGCCTGCAATCTATCAGCAGTCTCAATTGTTTTGAGAATGTGTGAATAACGCTTTAAGGACAGCGATGATTGCACGTACTTTAGTATGTCTTTAATATTATATTTTTTTGGTTTTCTATTTCCTTCTATTTTACAATATTTATAAATATATGAGATTATCAAATCTCAACACCCGGCGCTGTCACTGTTGCAGTGAAGGTAATTGTGGCAACCTACGTTGCTGCAACAATAATTGAATTTAGAGAATCTTGGGTCTCTCTTCCAAGAAACTCATAAGGGCTTCCGTCGCACACTAGGGTCTGTAGAACGCCTACTCATATACATCTTCAAAATTAACCCCCTAGGCAATGGGCAGGAAATATCACTATGTGACAATGATCATATAAACACGTACAATGCATATATATGAGGAATGAATAGTACTGGAAGTGTCAATAGCATCTGTTTCATTAAGCACAAAAGCTCTTTGGGGCCACCATGCACGCTGCATATGTGAAATTTATTCATTTGATCAAGTCATAAGCCTTATACATATTAACTGTTATGGAAGATGAACCTAATTAAAAACTTAAATAGGTCACACTAATAGGAACAATGTAAAATTGTGAGTTTTCGGTCAAAAGCTGTATTTATAACTTCACTTCTTCCTGGTGAGACACACCTGACAAATGGGTTTTACAAAAGATACTATGGTGAGCCATAGACACAAACGCAGGCTTAGCGTCCCATCCCCATTATCATAGCCCACCTTAGTTGTAGATTTAGCTGATTTTCTTATCCCTATTTCTAATTAGGCCCATCTATCAATTGTAAAGATTTAAAACGTTTTATCATTGGAACTCACAACTAAAAATTATCCTACACATCAGTAGAAATCCATGGTAGCCTAATTTTCGTGGAAACCATTAGTCGCGTGGATAGGTCATAGGACAAAAATCAATAAAATAGTTCATCTGTCAGAAAAACAATCCAATTCAAACATCAAGAAGGGAACTAAGAATTGCAGCTTGCTGCTGGTCCATGTGGTGGATCACCACACATGCATGTCATGTACATAAGAAAGGGAAAGAGTTGAATGTAACATTTTTCATACAACTAACTTCCATGACAACATTGTTCTTCCTCCCCATGATCAAAATCTTAATAAATTAAAAATAAAATAAAATAGCTATTTACAAGTTTTGAATCTAAGCAGCGTCAGTCAATCTTCTCCATAGTTTTTTATTTTTTATTTTTTTTCATATACTTTGTCTTCTATCACATGAAATGATGCAGAAAAGATAAATGGACTAGGTGAAGGGTGATGATGCAGATAGCAATGGCGAGCCATAGCAACTCAGGTCTAACTACAACATAAATACCAGTTATCATTGAGACCTACATTCTAAACACTTCAATAAAAGTGAGACTCATACAGTCTTATGGCAACGAAGATAGAATCCCTAGAAGCATTAATTCAATGGAAAATCATCAAGTAAATGAAACAAGTGTTAAAGAGAAGAAAAGCTTTGAAAGAAGCCATCTTCACTAGTATTGCGGAGCCATCTCAGCTTCTTTGTCCTCCTTCTTCATTGTACTATTTTCTTTCATCTTTTCTTCATTTTTCATAATATTTGATATATCACAAGATATTTCACTTCGAGTCTCATTTAGCTCTTAAAATTTGAACGTTGTAATTTTGCCTTCATGAAGCTCATTTACTTGAAAGTCTCTAATCTAGTAGTCTACAAGTACTCTCAAAACTCTATTTCTTAAAGAAAATTCCTCAAGTATATATCAAACTTGAGATAGATAAAACAAATTTTTTGCATGTGTCCAAACATCTTAACACAGCATCTATTTTAAAACTACTAGTATTTTCTCAGATTTCTTCAAATTATTTTTGATTGTTCGTTCTTAAGCATTTTGACCTCATTAATTTTAATCAAAACTTTCCAAAGGATATAACCTTGGAGATGCTTAGATTCATTGGTTTTTCCAAGTTATGTAATTAGCTAGTTAGCTTCTCCACGCTACAGCAATAAACATCTTTAATATTATCATAAGGAACAATCTCCAATATCTCCTTCATAGCACCAACTATTAGTAACTCTGAACTTTCAAGTTTTTCATCTATTAATCTATAGGTCAATGATGCATATTAAGAGGGTCATTGATGTAGAGCAGGTCGCAGACAATTTCATGGCCAAGATGGATCAGAAAAGGCCCGGTCGGCGACAGAAGTGATCCAGACCATCGGTCCTTAAATCGGGCGTATCTCACAATCCGGAATGAGTTACCTGACGTAAAATATATGATTTTGGGGTAGAACGAGCTACTTTAGCCAACCAATCCCGTTATGCCAGGTTGCGACGCCCGGAATTGCGAAAAACCCCTGGATCGACAGTCGTTTCCCTGTTTTAATTTCGTTTTTACTATAAATAGTAAGTTTTAGTTTGATTATAACTCTTCATCCGTCGGGCTTTAGGAGTTGCGCCCAACGTGAAAAGAGCTTAGAATAATTAGGAGAACGGTTTGGTGAAGCCAAATAGGACACTTACTATTTTTGGCCGAAAACCTTGCGCACTAGTAGACATCACGACCGTATATAAATAGTAAGTTTACTATTTATAGTAAGTCGCGATTTCTAGGAGTTTTAGTTGTAGTTTGATTCTGATTTCTTTCCCATTGCTTGGTACCCCTATTTAAACGGTTGTGAACTCATTTTTATTCATTCATTAATCAATTTCGAATTTATTAAAATTTATTTCTATTTTATGCTTTCTTTCCTCGTAGATTCGAGAAGTCTCTGTGAGGAGTCTAGAGAAGTTCCATGGATTCGAAATACTTATCCTCTTGAGGAAGACGGTGCTCAACCTCACGTCCTCCCCTGTGTCAGGTTGGTATCAAAGCGAGGTTTCTCCTCGGATCAATGGCTTCTAACGACGGGTCGGGTAACAATCTCATGGGCGGTGCTCCAGGGAATTTACCTTTAACGGCGGCAGCTTTCGAAGTAGCGCAACAAGAGAATCAGCAAGCCATGCAAGGGCTGCAGGCTTCCATCGACCGCATAATGGATCTCTTGGCTGAAAACCTAAGGTAACTCCGTGTTCTTGGTGGTAATCCTCCACCGCCAATTGCTGAAACTCGTAATCGCCTTGATCGCAGGATAGTACCATCAGTGCATCCAAGGGTCATTCCTGAGGAAGGGGGCTCCAGTGAGGAGGAAATCGACGACATAATCTTCCAACACCCCAAACCTGGCGGCGATCAAGTAGATCGAACGGATCGAGAATTCAAGATGCGGGTTGATATTCCTAGCTTCAATGGCCAACTACACATTGAGGATTTTCCTCGATTGACTTTCTGAAGTTGAGCAATTTTTCGACTATATGGACATCCCTGAAGCAAATAAGGTCAAGCTTGTGGCCTACAAGCTGAAAGGAGGAACTTCATCTTGGTGGGAACAACTGCAACTCTCGTGAACCAAGCAGACGAAAGCACCAATCCTCACCTGGCAGCGGATGAGGCAGCTACTACGTGCTCGATTCCTCCCTAGCGATTACGATCAGGTATTATTCTAACAATACCAAAATTGTCGACAGGGTAGTCGGTCGGTGAGAGAATACGCAAAAGAATTTTACCGTCTGGCGGCGCGTAACGATTTGGTCGAGACCGAATCGCAGCAAGTCACCCGATTCAACGATGGATTGCGTATGGCTATTCAGGATCGGGTCCAGATGCAGTCTGTCTGGACGATGAATGATGCGATCAAGTTTGCTACTCGGGCAGAAGCGCAACTTGAACGTCCTAACACACGGACTTATCTGACTGCAAGGATCCCTATGGCAGGTCCGCCCCAGGGATCTGCACAGTCCAAGGAGAAGGAGCCCGTAGGAGCACGCACTCAACCTCCTACGTCTGAGAACCGAGATCAGGCTAGACCCCAAAGGGGCATATCGACTGCTGCTGGTCTAAGTAGAATCCCGAACCCTTATGCTCGGCCAAGGCCGGACAACTGCTATCGTTGTGGCCAACTGGGCCACCTATCAAATACTTGTCCCCAGCGAAAAGTGGCAAACCTTGCCATCAATGATGGTAGTGCTGATAACGCTTATGAAGATCCAGATATTGAAGAATATGAGCATACCATCGAGGACGAGGCAGATGATTCAGGTTGGGTTCAGCAAGATCACGGAGAGTCTCTCGTCGTGAGGCAACTATTATATGTGTCAAGAAAAGAAGTACATCCACAGCGGTATAACATCTCCGCACTAGGTGTACGGTGAATCGAAAGGTTTGTGACGTGATCATTGACAGTGGGAGCAACGAGAATATCGTATCGAAGGTCATGGTAAAAAAATTGTAATTGAAAACGGAGCGTCATCCCTCTCCATATACAATCGGTTGGATCAAGAAGGTCAGCGAAACAAAGGTAACTGAACAGTGCACCATATCCTTTTCAATTGGCAAACATTATAAAGATGAAGTAGTATGCGATGTGGTTGACATGGAATCATGTCACATACTACTCGGTCGGCCCTGGCAATTTGACCGTGACGCCACTCATAAAGGGCGAGATAACATATATATCTTCGTCAAGGACGGCCGGAAGACCATATTAGCCCCTATGGATCCAGAGGGACCACCTGAAACTTCTAAAGTGGAGAACCGTTTTCTCTTAACCATACGGGACTTCGTGGAAGAATCCAAAGAAACATAACAGACTTATGCATTAATTATAAAAGGGGAAGAACTCGAGCCTACCATCATCCCTTAAAGACTAAGGCCCCTGCTACATGAATTCAAAGAAATCTAGCCTGATGACCTTCCCGATGGGTTATCCCCCATGCGGGATATCCAACACCATATCGACTTTGTCCCTAGGTCCAGTTTACCTAATCGTCTTCATTATCGAATGAGTCCGAATGAGTGTGAGATTCTGCAGGGACAAGTAGAGGAGTTGATCCGTAAGGGTCTTATTCGAGAAAGCATGAGTCCATGTGTTGTACCAGCTCTATTAACTCCAAAGAAATATGGGAGTTAGCGCATGTGTGTCGACAGTCGAGCCATCAACAAAATTACCATAAAATACAGGTTTCTTGTACCACGGTTGGACGATATGCTGGACATGTTAGAAGGTGCAAAAATATTCTCTAAATTGGACCTAAGGAGCTGCTACCATCAGATTCGAATACGGCTGGGTGATGAGTGGAAAACGGCCTTTAAGACCAAGGAAGGATTATACGAATGGATGGTCATGCCCTTCGGTCTTTCGAATGCACCTAGCACATTTATGAGATTGATGAACCAAGTTCTAAAACTTTTCATTGGGCGGTTCGTTGTGGTTTATTTCGATGATATTTTGATATACAGTCAAGACGAGACCACCCATATAGAACACCTCAAGAAGGTCCTTCAAGTGCTCACTAAAAATAAATTGTATCTCAATTTAAAAAAAGTGTAGCTTCATGACTGATAGCCTATTATTTCTGGATTTTGTCGTAACATCCACGAGCATTTGGGTGGATGAGGAAAAGGTGAAAGTAATCAGAGAATGGCCGGTTCCCACAAATATTCATGAAGTGCGAAGTTTTCATAGACTGGCGACATTCTATCGTCGGTTCGTGAAAAATTTCAGTATCATTGTGTCACCAATCACAGATTACATGAAAAAAGGACAGTTTCAGTGGACTGACGAAGCCAACAGGAGCTTTGCCGAAATCAAGCGCAGATTATCCACGACCCTGGTTCTTGTACTTCCTAACTTCGACAAACTGTTTGAAGTCGAATGTGATGCCTCATATGTCAGAATTGAGGGAGTTTTGTCTCAAGAAGGTAGGCCGGTAGTCTTCTACAGTGAGCAACTTAGCGATGCACGCAACAAGTGGTCTACATATGAGATCGAGTTATACGCGGTGGTTCAAGCACTGCGACACTGGCGACATTATTTGATTCAAAGGGAATTCATACTTTACACGAACCATCAAGCTCTCAAATTCATTAATAGTCAAGCTAACATTAACCGTGTGCATGCTAGATGGATCTCGTTTTTGCATGAATTCACGTTCGTACTAAAACACAAGTCAGGGCAATAGAAAAAAGTAGCTGATGCACTGAGTCGCCGTGCAACTTTGTTAGTCACTATGAGCAATGAGGTTGTCGGGTTCGAGTGCCTCAAAGACATATACGCTGATGACGACGACTTCAAGGACGCATGGGTTAGATGCCAAGAAGGTCACCCCGACGACTTACATATGCAAGACGGGTTCCTTTTCAAGGAAAATTGACTATGCATCCCGAACAATTCTCTAAGGGAACAGATAATCCAAGAGCTACATGGAGGTGGCCTCAGTGGACACCTTGGACGAGACAAGACGCGAGTTCTTGTAGAAGAACGGTATTACTGGCCGCAATTGATACGTGATGTGGGAAAGGTAGTCCAATGTTGTTATATTTGTCAGACCGCCAAGGGGTAATCTCATAATACGGGCCTCTACACCCCGTTACCTGTGCCTGACGGCCCTTGGGAGGATTTATCTATGGACTTTGTGCTTGGTCTCCCACGAACACAACGCGGCATAGATTCGGTGTTCGTGGTAGTAGATCGTTTCTCCAAGATAGCGCACTTTATTCCATGTAAGAAAACTCTTGATGTAACACACGTGGCGAATCTATTCTTCAGAGAAATTGTGAGGCTACACAAGGTTCCCAAAACTATTACTTCTAATCGTGATACGAAGTTCATAAGCCACTTTTGGCGGACTTCGTGGACTCGATTCGATACACGACTTCAGTTCAGCAGCGCCTACCACCCACAGACTGACGGTCAAACTGAGGTTGTGAATCGCACGTTGGGAAACCTCTTTGATGTATTTCAGGAGAAAAATTGAAGCAGTGAGATTTGGCTTTGTCTCAAGCGGAGTTTGCATTCAACAACATAGTGAACCACTCGACAGGAAAATCCCCGTTCCAGGTTATTTACAGACGAGTACCTCGCCACACACTAGACTTGGTCCCTCTGCCCAAGCTCTCAGGCATGAGCATTGCAGCAGAACATATGGCTGACAAGATTATGGGCATTCATGCGGAGGTACAAACCAAGATACATGCCTCGAACGAAAAGTACAAGGAGCAAGTGGACAAGCATCGGCGATAAAAAGTGTTCGAGGTGGGCGATCAAGTAATGGTCCATCTGCGCAAAGAACGATTCCCGACCGGAACGTACAACAAGTTGAAGAATAAAAAGATTGGACCGGTACCAATCATCCGAAAGATCAATGACAATGCTTATGTTGTTGATCTTCTAGATGACATAGCGATCTCACGGACTTTCAACGTCGCAGACTTGACCGAGTATCATGAATCAGCGCAGGACGAGAACTCGAAGACGAGTTCTTTTGAAGTGGAGGGGACTAATGTAGAGCGGGTCGCGGACAGTTTCATGACCAGGATGGATCAGAAAAGGCCCGGTCGGCGACAGAAGTGATCCAGACCATCGGTCCTTAAATCGGGCGTATCTCACAATCCGGAATGAGTTACCTGACGTAAAATATATGATTTTGGGGTGAACGAGCTACTTTACCCAACCAACCCCGCTATGCCAGGTTGCGACGCCCGGAATTGCGAAAAACCCCTGGATCGACAGTCGTTTCCCTGTTTTAATTTCATTTTTACTATAAATACTAAGTTTTAGTTTGATTATAACTCTTCATCCGTCGGGCTTTAGGAGTTGCGCCCAACGTGAAAAGAGCTTAGAATAATTAGGAGAACGGTTTGGTGAAGCCAAATAGGACACTTACTATTTTTGGCCGAAAACCTTGCGCACTAATAGACATCACGACCGTTTATAAATAGTAAGTTTACTATTTATAGTAAGTCGCAATTTCTAGGAGTTTTAGTTGTAGTTTGATTCTGATTTCTTTCTCATTGCTTGGTACCCCTATTTAAAGGGTTGTGAACTCGTTTTTATTCATTCATTAATCAATTTTGAATTTATTAGAATTTATTTCTATTTTATGCTTTCTTTCCTCGTGGATTCGAGAAGTCTTTGTGAGGAGTCCAGAGAAGTTCCGTGGATTCGGAATACTTATCCTCTTGAGGAAGACGGTGCTCGACCTCACGTCCTCCCCTGCGTCAGTCATAAAAACAAATCTCTATTAAGTTGCCATTTATATGTACCAAAACCACCACATCCATGTCACCAAATTGATAAAGAACACTTTCTTGCACCTTAGCTTTAATACCGCATGTAGAATATTAGAATATGAAAATACCGCTTCTATGGTTGCAACAACAACTTGAATAAATGAGCTATTTAGTTATTTAGTTTTAAGAGACGTTGGTCTTCACACTACATGTACTAGCGATTAAGGAAATAAGATAAATAAAAATAACTCTTTTTCTCTGATGTAGAGAAAACTATCACAAGCGGAAGTGATCAGGACTGTAAGAACCTTAAAACAGTCATATTTTGCAAACTGAAATGAGTTTTTGGACATATCATTAGGGGTGTACACGGGTCGGGCCGAGTCGAACTGGCCTCAGCTCATCCAGGCCCGTTCAACAGCCACACCAGGTCCGAACCCGACCGGGCCTGGTCACCGGGCCAACATCTCCAGCCCGAACCGGGCCCGGGCGAGTTCGGGCTGAGTTCGGGCCAGTTTCGAATCTGAGTTCGGGCCAGTTTCGAACCTTAGAGCAAGTTCATGGGAAGGGCTTTGGCAGGTAATCCGTGTCCCATTAATTTACAAGGCCCTCGATCAACGGTTTAGATAGTTGAACTATAGACTCCACAAAAAATCTTCTGGCCTGGAACGTTCAATTCCTCCCGGTGACATACTGCCCAAAACAAATGGGTGACTAGAGAATTTGTTTTAGCCGTTTATTTGTTTTATACCTGTGGCCAACCTAAGGTGTTTACTGGCCTGATTTTTGAATCAGAAGATCTAATTAGTACATCCAACAGGATGAAACTAAGATTTCATTTTTCTAATCCATATTAAGACAGAAATGTGGCACATGTGTTTCACATCTAGGTCAGTCCTTATTGGGTCCCACTTTGAACATCCAATGGCCCAAAAAATAGGATGATAGACTCACCATCAGTCATTATTGCTTTTCCAACTATTGATTCTTCTGGTAGAAATGTGGCCCAACTGATAAGTGGGAACCAGGGCTAGCCCACCTGATGACTGACCCAGATCTTGTACACATGACATTTTGCCATGTTGCAAATCATCTTCACATTCTTCATGAAGAAATGATTTGATACTCTTGCAGAGTGATGGATGAGACATGAGCAGTTAGAAATTACTTAGAAATTACATATATGGCTTTAAACCTTTCAAATTACAAGAACTAGTTTATATATATATATATATATATTATATATATTATATATATATATATATATATATATATATATATTATATATATATATATATATATCATGAACCGGGTTTTGGACCGAGTCGGGCCGGGTCGGGTTGGGCCGGGGCGAGTCGGGTTCGGACCGAGTCGGGCCGAACTGGGAGGTATCTGAACTCGGCTTGAACTCAGTTTCGGGCCTAGAAAATTGGCCCGTCCTGACCCGAACTCAGTTCCGAGTCAGGCCGAGTCGGGCTTTTTCGAGCCGGGTCGAGCGAGCTAACCGGGCTAGCCCGGTTTGTGTACACCCCTACATATCATATATAATTTTGAAGTAGGAGAAGCTACTTTAGTCAACGAATTTCATCAATCAATTCGTTTTCAATTTTATTAGAATTTATTTTTATTTTTATCCCTCGTGGGTGGATTCGAGAAAACTCAGTGAGAAATCCAGATAACTTTGTAGATTTGGAGTAGTGAAGACGGTGATTGACCTCATCATGTCCTTCCCTGCGTCATTCTATCTCTCTGTGTATGTCATTCTATCACTCTCTCTGTACATACTCTCCTTATAATTTTTCCAAAGCAACACAATTCACACTAAAAATCAAAAAGCTATCTTGGACTTGAGACTTAAAATAAAAACTTAACAAAAAAGTAAAAAACAGGTAATCCTAATCATAATTGATATCAAGTTTACTTGACTCCGAATAAGTTTAAAGACAGTCGTTGGATTTGCATCACACCAGCTTAAAGGCCAACCGGTGATCCTTTGTGTCCATACACTGAGGGAACCCCACGATGAATGGCCAAGTTCAGCCACGTGTGCTAAACTTGCAAGCGTGTCAGGGGCCGTCCATCCGTTTTTCCAGCTCGTTTTACGGCATGGACCAAAAATTGGAGCAGATCCAAATCTCAGGTGGACCACACCACAGGAAATGGGAGTGATTGAACATCCACACTTAAAAACTTCCTAGGGCCCACCGTAATGTTTGTCTGATATCCAACCTATTGATAACATCACACTGGATGAAGGGAACACAAATATCAGCTTGATCCAAAACTTTTTTAATGGTGGGCATTCAATCGCCGCAATTTCCTGTGGTGTGGTCCACCTTAGATTTGGATCGTCTTCATTTTTCGGCCCATGCACTAAAATGGTCTGTCAAAACGAATAGACGACGTGGATGCACAACAAAAACATCAAGGTGGACCCCACGGTCCGCATTCCCCAATGGCTGTTCCAGGTAACCTTGGGACATGCTTGTATTTCCCACCTAATAAGCGAGATAGCCGAATATTTAGTATAAGACACATGCACTAAGGGGACCAGTTGATGAACGTCACGGATCCCATGCACGTGTCCCACCTCGGCACATCCGTGGCCGTCCATAAATAAGATTTCACTTATATATAATCAGCCACCCAAAAAATGAAAGAACCAAACACAATACATCAACAAACACGACTTTATTCATACATCCTTAGTTTCATGCATTCATCAAAGTTACACATTGTCTTGGCCCACCAAAAGCTAGCTAGTTTACAGCCCTACAATTCTTCCTGATCTGTCCATCTTGACCGGTGATCACGCCTATATTGGCCATTTTAGCCATGGACGCTCCAAAATCCTTGGAGAACAGATATGGATATTTGCTATAGTTATTCACCAATGCAGCAGTATCAGTATTCCCCATCAGGGCCTGATCTGATTGCAGAAGTCCTGAATTGTTCACCAGGTTCTTGAAATACACGTTGTCGAACTTGTTGATCGTAACCGGGTCCAGCGGTGCCAGGTTGGCATTGGATCCGTCTCCATTCGGGCACACGCTCTGGAGATTCTGGAGGAGAGATGAATCGAGCTTCGGGTCCGGCTTACCAGAGCCGTTGAAATCGAAGAGCCTTGATTTGAAGGTGAAGCATTGGGCGAAACCTATGGTGTGTGCACCTGGAAGCATGTGTAGATATTAGATTGACGACTCTCGTCTGAGTCGACTTGGACTCGGTTAAGTTCCATCTGGTTCAGCACCTCGAGTCTGCAGTGAAAATTAAGGGTGGAAATGGGCCAGGTGACCCGATGGGCTCAATGAGACCGACCCGGGTTTGGACCAGGTTGGAACTATTAGCTCGGCCCGTGGGGTAGGATTGGCCCTGATATGCATGGCCTAATTAATTTCCTGTCACACTAGCTAACCTGGCAGTTGGAAGCTAGCTGAGGCTCACCGTGATGTTAGTATGAAATCCACACCGTCCATCCGTTTTGCCAGCTCATGTTAGGACATGAGCTCAAAAATGAGGCAGATTTAAAACTCAAGTGGGCCACATGACAGGAAAAAGTGGGGATTGAATGCCCTACTGTTGAAACATTCTTACGGCCATAGAAGTTTTGAATCAGGAGAATATCTTTGTGTTTTCAGATCATCCCAGTGGGAATGAGCTTCGAATGGTTTGGATGGCATATAACATTTTAAGGTGGATCCGGGGAAGGTTTCCACGGTGGGCATTTCACTTCCCACTGTTTCCTGTCGTGTGGCTCACTTTCAGTTTTTGATCTGCATCTAACATGAACTAGAAAAACAAATGGACGGGGTTGATTTCTTATAATCATCACGGTGGGCACCGGCTATAAGACGCCCCATCTAAGATACAGGAGGTGCCCTACGTAAATATCTAAGACGGTTCAACCATCAGATAGGACCCAATTATAAGAAAACAACAGACGGCCTGTAAAATCTTGCATGTTTTCGATACGTGGGCTACCTGATGGTTATACAGCTTGATTTTCTTTTTCTTTTTTCTTTTTTTACCAAATGATCTACAGTAAGGGCCCCATCTGATCGACGGCTGAGATATTATACAGATAAGCCACGCGGGGTAGAGTAGGAAAAGTAACCTGAAAGAACGACAACATCTTTGGAGGAGAGGCCCTTGGAAGTGAATTTGGAGGTGATATTTTGAAGGGACTCGAAGGGTCCTGGTATCTGCTCGTTGGCTGCACTCTCACTGGCTGTTGTTCCATCTCTCCTTCCTAAGGACACTGACCAATATGGCCCACCTGACTAAGATTGCACAACATAAAGAGGAAGATCACTATAAATAGATAGATAGATAGATAGATAGAGATGTTAAGGGAGAAGACCCAACACGTGCCAAGAGGGCACACGTTTGAGAACTAAGCCCCACATAATCAAGGGCCCCACGTGCAAATTCTCTGTCCCAAAAGCCAGTATCGTTCATCTGGTGTCCACACATACCATGCTGTGAATGCGAACCGTTGTTCAAAACTTCTTTCCTTTTGGTATTTTAATACATATGATTGCACACCTGATGAGGAAACCTGGTACATCTACACAGTGGGGCCCACCTGATGAGCGTCTTGTATCACATACACGTGTGGCAATGTGTGTCCCAACTCCCACTCTCATACTTAACAAAGATGAATCAGCTCCTTACTAGAGACACAGCTTCTCTTGCTGCTAGAGTGAGTACATCAACACAAGAGACGGTGGATGGACACCGTTCCTCGACATCTGCTTTGATGTCATCGATCACCTCAAAACCTCTGGCCGAATTTCGATTAGCTAATGCATTCTTCTCGCCCTTGATCGTGCTTGTGTCATCAAGCAGAACCGATGCATCACATCCCTACACAAAGAACATAAGAAATGTAGCACTCTCTAAGCAACCAACTTGTTCCCAACTTACTACAAAAACTACTAAGTACAGATCAATCGATGATTAAGAACTGTGATTAGTTGCCAAGGTTGATCAATGGATCTCCGACGTTGATTACATAAACGCCAGATGATCAAAGACACTCGACGATTCAAATTAAAGCTTGCCTAGTTAAAGAACTCTATAGTTGGAAGAGTACTTAAATGGTTAATAAACACGTTACGATGATCCAGATGGAATCATTGTCGATTAAACACGCTCCAAAATTAAAATGAACATACGCGAATGCCTCCTTGTGGATCTGTTGGTAACTGGTATTGGTTCATTCATCCATTCAAATGTGACCAATCAAACGGTCAGGATCAATATGTGGTTTTTATAGTGGAGCCTACACATGATGGTAACGCCCCCAGATGAATGGTTTGGATCATCCCAGCATGCATGCTTGTGGGCCCCATGCAGTACCCAAGCTCATAGACATCTTGATGAGAACATCACACATGGAGGTTAAGGGTGTGTTTGGTTATACCAAATTTCATGAAACCTCATAAAATTTTGTGATATTTGTTGCAACCAAACGCACCCAAAACCATGAGATTACAAAAAGGCGAAAACGAAAGAAACAAGGACGGTTTTCGGAGTTAAAAGAGATGTTACATTGACAAAACAATCATGGAAGTGAAGGCGAAGGAGTGATGCAGCAATCCTTGTATCATTCTGCATGGCGGACCACACCCCATATCGGACAATCTTCGTGAGGTAAGGGCAACTGTCGTCGTAGAAACCATAGTCCAATTGGCATTGTACATGAGGACTCAAGAAGAAGAAGAGGAAGACTAGAAGCATTGAAAGAAAGGAAGAGCTATTACTATAAGAATCCATGGGATAAGTGCAGTAATGGGGGGTGATTATCAAATGCTTGGGATTAAGGTGGTTTATATATACAATGCTTAGGAAGGATCAAGTAGCTTTCTAGCATTGGTTTTTTCAATGGTGGGAATTCCACTAAGGCTGTCCATATCCATGGAGTTCGGCCAACTCCATATATATTTCTTAATTGGAAGGAAATAAGCAGCCTCCTATGACTAGGGAGGGTTGTAGTCCTTTACCCTGGCTTTCGATTTGAACAGCTGGGGCCCATGGTTTTGTGATGTAGACCATTGATATGATTGACCCCACTGTAGATGGACCATGACCCAAAAATCTCTCAGCTTGAATCGATGCTTGGCGTAAAATCAAGACGGTTGCTGTACGTATTTCTTTCTTGGTCATCTATTTTTGGGCCACTGCATAAGGGACCGTTGCTTGGATCAGATTCCTGATGAACGGTCCATCCATGGTGGGCCACTTGAGTAAGACTGTAGACAAATGGGCCTACGCATGTCATCGAGCTGAGAATCATTTAATTCCTCAGGAGTACATTCCCGGCACCCACGTGAGCAGTGATATCCGCTGGGAGAGTATAACAGCCATACGTGTGCACTCAGCAGTTACACGTGCATCAAATATGAATGACTCAAGCTAATCCATCCAAACTCAGGACCCCACTGTAGATAATCCATCACCGAAATATCAGATTAATTAAATAATCCTAACTAATGGACATTTACTTTTTCAATCAGGACCGTCGACTACTTTTCATCCATCGGATTCCCACCAAGCAGCCGATTAGGACTAACGGCTCGGTAATTTTTTTGGTAAATAGCCCACTTAAAGAGGACGTTACAATTTCGATGGAATGATTTGAGTTAGGTGCATCACATGTGGACAATTTCTACGAAAATGTGGGACCCATCAGACATTGCCAAAGCAACAAACTTCATTGGCTAAAAGATAATGCTATTTTAAAACGAATGGTTCACCAATGCATGAACTTGGGAGGATTGATGGATGGTGAGTGTCCACTCTCTAGAAAAGGTAGTTATTAAAATGTTGGGCAGAAGCATGTTAGTGGGTGGGTGGAATCGAACGTGATTTTGGTCTCTTTGAACAGAGTAGTTATTTAAATAACCTGGCGGAGTGGGATGGTTCTTCAATCAACCACAGGCCTTTTGAAATTACACACGTGTTACTAATAACTCAAATTCAAACCGTCTAAATCTCGGGACCCACTGTAGATACGTCTTGATCGCAAATAACGAATTTGCTGAATTGGAAGCACTGGCTATATTTCATTCAACCGTTGACGAAAGTTCCACCAAGCAGTTGGTTAGCCAAACAAATCACCATCTGAATGGGGGTTTTACCATTTTAACGGTTTGGATTTGAGTTATTTATATACCACTCCAATTTCTTAGTGCATGCGTATCATCAACCATCACACTGTAGAGTAACTTTTCTCCAGGCTAGCCTCTTGTGCGTTGAAAATCAATCTCCAATGGCCGTAGGAGACAAACAAGGGATGCATGTCTTTCACTTAAAAAACCACGCATGATAGAGGGAAAGGCAGAGCAGCCGTGCTCAAAGTAAAACGGCCAGCCTAGCTGACGGGCCATTATTCCATTATCCAGACCGTTGATCTGATGAAATGCGCAGTTAATGAGGCTATCATGTATCTTCAATATTGGAAGATCTTAACCCTTCAATAACTCAATCTTGGTTTGAAATATTCTAACCTGGGAGAATTTTCTAAGTGTTACCATGGATGGATGAGACACATCACATAACAAAATAAAAAAATAAAAAACATGACATGCCTGTCTAGCACAGAACTTAGCCGGCTACCAAATGGGCCTTCAATACACGTGTGTGGCCTTCCAGCCCTACACTTGGCTCAGGCAATCAACACATTTGTAGACACCTGAAAAAAGGCTCAGATGTCGCACATGTACAAATAAATGGCACATGTAAGATTCTCCTGTATTTTGTTGACCGCTTGTTTTTTGGAAAGAACATTCCTTCATTCAAAAACCCAATGGTTTTCAAGCTTCATGTATTAGCTCCCACTTTCTCATAACCATTTCCAAACCTGTTACAACTAGAAATTGTGGAAATCAATACACCAAAATTAAAATATCACCACATTTGAGCTGCCTTCATAAATAAGTTCCGCCCAAATTCCTAAAACTAAGAATTATTGAAAGACACGAGAAGGTTTGAAAGCAAAATAAAGGGCATGTTGGTAATCCACGAGGTGAACAGTGGCATGTGATTAAGTCAAGCTAAACCATCCAGATTGGCGGGCCTTAAAACCGAAATCATATTTATTAAATTGCTAAACTGGCACTGGTAGACACTTAATGGATGGTCAACACTCTAAATTCAACAAACAAATGCTTCATTAGTCATGAGGTTGGGATTATTAAATCAATCTTAATTTTAGACGACTACCTTTCTAAATGGATCCAACTTGGACAGTTTAATTAATTAATGTACACCATGTATACAATTTAAGATAGCTTGAGTATCAAACAACTCCTTTTTTCTCACAGACCACTTCCTCTCCCTCCACGTTTCCTAAGGGAAGCTGACAAAGAGAGCTTGGAAAACTTAAGTTACATCAATTAACGTGTAAACAACATATATTAACTGATTACAAGTTGTTGAACAGTATTCCTTGCCTCTGCAAGAGGATCCATGTACCTAACTTCTCTAGCCCATATGTTCTGCATCGACTGCACTGTGACCTGCATTTCTGTAAGCTCCTTGTCCAACGTCCCCATGGTATTTGAATCCATCATGTTGCCTACAACACTCTGCCAAGGACAAAACAAACAAGGAAATCAATGGATCATCATGTACACATCTTAAAACATGTAGTTAGGCTGAGAAATGGGCCAGTCCAAAAGCATTTCCAAGTCCAGTCCATGATCTAAGGACCCAAGTCTACACTCAGCAACGCCATTTAGAAACTCAACCCGCCAATGTGAAGCCAGGCCAATGCTCGGTTCAGCATAGTTTTTGGACCTTTGGGTAGATGCAAACCCAATTAAGTATCAGTCGTAAATTTAGGACCCATTCCACCACATGGGACTTGAGATCAGCACAAACCCAGCCAAAGCAAGCTATGCTGAGCAAGGGCAGGCGCAGCCCAATTTGCCACCCTACGTATAGTAAATACATCATCATATGTTCCATAGGGATATGGATCATCTGCTAATCTGAATAAAGAGTCTTCATATATATGATACATGTGTGCCACTTGTTTACACAATTGAGATACAGACAACATATAGTTTAATCTACTCCACAGAAAGTGGTCACACAGTTGAATATTTTCAATATTTAAATATTCATGTGTGTGTGTGTGTGTGTAATGCTCACGCAGTACCAACAGCATTGCTATTAGTGGCAGTACCAGGTTGATGAATGGCCCACATGGTAAATGTATGACATCCAACCCATCCAAAAGGTGCGCCCCACCATCTGTTGTGGTCTAATCTATCCATCGGGTGGGCCCAACTATGTAAATGTGCTCATTTGCCTGAACCCAACCTGAACCAAACATGAAACTAGGTCCAAAGAACCAATGGGTTGGTTCGGGTCATCATGAAAGAGACCCGGATCCGACAAGACCTGATCCCAATTAACCCCCGGTATGGGTACTCTAGGAACCGAGCCATTGACAGCCCTATTTAGGCCCAGGTTTCATGTTGGTCATGGTCAGACCAGGCCTAGTCAAACTTTTTTACTTTGCTCAGCCCGAGCCCAGCCAATTGACAGCATACTAAAGAGGAGGAGATGTTATTTCCAGATAATGTGCATGGGAGTGCTCACCGAGACTGGCCCACAGCATGTGTTTAAGATGATGAACTTGAGGAGGCTCTCATCTGAACTACTGAGGACTTGATTTGAGCTTACAGAGAACGAAAGATCTAGACACGATGAATCAGGCACAGCTCCATAGTTCTTCACCATGATCCTGTGGTGCTTCTTTAGCATCTTTTCTAGATGACAGGTGGTGTTTTCAGTTCTCCTGCATCCTGCCCTCTTAAATGCTCTGTGGCTGCTGTTTGACACCCTTACTGCAGTTTCATGTAGCCTGAGCAATGTCGCTGCTCTCTCAGCATCGGCCCAGCAACAACATGAGGATGACCCGTCGTCTGCCAAAACAATGAAATGCTTTAATAATGCAGAACTGCATACTGGCTGCTGCTTAGAAAATTGATAGTTGTGCAGGTTCTCAGCATGCTCATATACAAATTCTTTTGAAGTCTAAATTTGATTCAATGAGGAACTTGATCAAAGTAACTTTGCAGGAAAGCATGGGCTCCATATTATTTCCAATACAAATAGTCTAAGCCTTTTCTATTCAATGGGAAAAGAAAATTATGAGTGGGAAAAATGCCTTATCAATCAGAAACAGCACAACTAAAAACTTAAAGTATGTCTTCATTGAGGAATTACATGAGGATATGCATTTTACCTCAGGTTTTCAGTTTGTATGAATGGGGCCATGGTTTGGTGATCAACACCGTTGATCTGATGAGACCCATCATGGATGGACCATTACCAAAAACCCCTCAGATTGGACGATCCATCTTTGGCCTTTTTCAATAAGTTTTTGGAACTTTGCTATTATTTTAACGACCTATTTTCAAGCCATCAATCAAGATGTTAGGATAGCAAGAAGGACCATGTGACCCCACCAGCACAACCAAAGGATCTGAGGACACTGCATATCATGTAAGTCCTTGTTCTGCAACTTGCATGGCCTAGAAAAATTCATAAGAGATTCATTATGTATCATTGAGAGAAAAAACCTACCCAATACAAAACCAGCAAGTGGGATACTGACAGCCGGTATCTTCAAGTGCTTCCTTGATCTTGGCCTTTCGTCTTTTTCCAGAACCAGAAAAAGAACTGTCACTACCTGTGGAATCTCCTATAAGTAAATTATAGTTGTTTCACCAACAGAAACCAAATTTGTCAGAACTTAAATATGCAATGCACAGGTAGCAATGGCCATAATAGGATTACCCTGCAACGCAACCGGATGGGGTTGCTACATTCCGAATGCTGAATCAACTGCGAAATTAAACTTGAAGAAACTATATCTGAGAAGTCTTCGTTTAAAATGTCTGAATTGGACGGTGGTGGAGAAAATCTGTCACCATCTTGGTGAACAACCTCCTTTGCAGAGTTGATCACAATGAAAGATACAGAGGTCAACATCAGTTCACATCGCCTGCTGGAAGTTCTGTAAATGGACGGAGAAATAATCAACATTGAGAAATCTGTTGTTTTTTTTTAAATCAGATAACAAAAGAGCTTTTGTAAAACCAGACAAATAAAGAAACCCCTTCTAATACCAGATCCAGTGGGGATTGTTTAGACATAAAGTGAAACAACCTAAAATGGCAACCGCCAGCTTCATCTTCTCCCATCATTTGAATTTCTCATTAGGAACATTATTCAAAGAAATCAGTGCAAGTTGCTGAAGACTCCACAAAAAGATCCTCCATCAAGAATAACCCTAGCTGACCAACATTGCTATATTTGTAAATGAATAATTCATCAGATTTGGATATTTGTGCATGACGTCTGACTGCCTATATTAAGTTGACTACTGACATATCCAGATAATCAGATCTATGGATATAATTAATGTAGATGGGGTTGCTTTGGCCACCTGATACACCCATGGATTTTCTTTTCTTTTTCTTTTTCTTTTTGTAGTTAACCATCTTTATTAACAGGAAAATGATACAAGAAGAGGGGGGTTGCATCACCTTCCAAAACAAGAAAATCAAGGTAGAGGCATCAAAGGAACAATACAAAGCACCCCTCTGAACTCCCTAGCTAGGGAGTTGGTGACAATTATCTTGTCAATGTGGGACAAGATGAATGTACCTCAGTGCTAAATCTTTGATCTCATCAATAATCAATGTTAATCCCACACTCTTCAGAGAGCATTGATATAGCCTACTCAATCATGTTCTTGAAGTCTCCTTCCCCAACCAAAACAAAATGAAAGAAGACAAACAAACAAATTCTGAAGAAAGATCTAAGAGCCTTAGCTTTGCGTTGGTAGCATTGCATCCTCCTTCCAGAGCCCAAGTTTATGAGTTGTCACTTGACAGGTTTCAGACATGATTAATTATTTGATCTTAAGAAAACCAAACCAGCTGGGTTCTGCTTTCAAGATTGCTTGGAAAAAGTTCAACTACCAGATGCCAACGAAGCAATAGACTGTCTCACTCAATAAGCTTTTTGACCCCACGAAAATGTTCACAGAAAATGGAATTGAACAGAACTACCATCAAATCACAAAAAGCTTCAGTTACTTGATTTTTTTTTTTTGAAAGGTTTAGTTACTTGAAAAATGAGGTGTAGAAATAAGGCCTCGGTCCTCAAACTTTCATATATATATATATATATATATATATAGTCATGCTCACCTGTGCACCTACGCACGTGCGCACCTTTGCACACGTGTTATGGGCGTCTAATCCGAACGGTCCATGTGATGCGGAATCCCATGAAACCCCAAGGAACAAATTTTCACCCTAATCTAAAATTCTGGTGGGCCATAGCAAAGAGAAATGCAAATCAAGAGAGGAAACTGTTTTAATTTTTCATGGCCCACCAAAGTTTTGGATCAAAGTAAAAAATTGGGCCCGGGGGGTTTCATGAGGTGCTGCTTCACATGGACCGTTCAGATTTTGGAGTCACATCACGTATGATGAGTTCTCAAAAAAGTTCGCACGAGTTCCGTGCGAACTGGTGCGCAGCTGAGCATTCGGCTATATATATATATATATATATATATATATATATATATATATTGCAGTTTGGCTATAAGCCATATAAAATAAGAGAAAACAACAGATATGTAGTTGAGCAGTCAAATGCCTATATGTAAAGGCCTGTTTGGATATGAGGAATACACGGTGTGCACATGGATAACTTTAATGATTACATTTTCCAGTAGATTCCCAAAAGGGTGGTCTGTTTGAATGGCAAGCAGAAATCCCATTTCTCATTAGGCAATAGTCACCTCGTATCTTCTGCCAACAGTGGATAACTCTAATGATTACTACGTGAAATCCAAGGTTTTCTTTGCAATCCAAATAGCAGTGAATGTCAAATCAAGGGAAAGCCAATTGTTTTCCTGTAAATTCCTCATATACAAACAGGTCCCGAGGGAATACAAAATAATATAGTTCAAGAAACACATACTCCATCATAAGAACACGGTGAAAGGTAGCATGAACTCCGGGTCCCATACCAATAGGATACGCAGAAGTACTGATAGCACCACGAATCCTCACCTGAGTGGTCAAAATAATGCAATGAGACACCAAATTTCATGTTTGAATCATAATCAGAAAGATGTCTTGAGAAGTTAAGGAACAGGCAATTACCATGTGGTGGTCTTCATGGACGTGAATGCAAAAGCTATTCTGTACCCTTTGATGAATATTGCCGATAATTTGATGGCTTGAATGTGTTTCATCATCAATAGAATTGTGATTGAAACTATGCACATCCACTACATTTCCATATAGTGATATTAAATTTCCCTCAGGCAATCTGCATTTGAGATCAGGTGCCCCAAAATGACGCCGTGGTGCTTCCATCATGGTTTGGATGCATGTCGATACGCTAACAGCTTCTCCTAATGTCACAAAGGACCTAATCAACCCGTCCAGTGCTTTTGTGTCTTCCTTCAAAATATCGTTTTCAACAGAGAGATGTAGATGCACATCGGAAAGAGTATCAAGTATTTGTTTGGGAGATCTCTGGAACAATGGCTCGCCTTGAGGAGAAGTTTGGAAAGGCACCTCATCATCCCTGATAGAAGAAAATTTCCCAAAAGGAACCTCATCATTCCTAACAGGAGAAACTTCCGACAAGTAGTCTTGAGCTGGCTCATTTTGTTCTATAACTTCTCCAGATGTGAATGTAAGACTCCAAACAGGTGTTTGAGAAGTGACAAGAGCTTTACCATGAACAACATCCTCAGCATACTTCATGATATAATAGACACCAATTTGTAGCAACTGAACATAGATTAGGGCATGCATTTTAGTGACCAAAAGCCTCATTATGATGCTTGAAAGAAACAAGACATAGTCACGAAGTTTTCTAACAATATCATATGCTTGATTCATTTTGATAGGAGATGAATAGGAGAAAAAATACAACCCACCTGATACTTACTAAAGCTCTCGGACTTAAATTCCAGAAGAACCTTCTGGCCGCTTGGCTTGTCAACCACATTGTAATTTCTGTTTGGACAAAACAAGATGCCTGGTACAAGCAACCTTTTCTCATTGATACTACTAACAGCTAGTGAGCATGGAATTTCTACAGGTGATCTGAAGCAATCAGTAGGAAGTTTATACAGTCCATTGCCAACAGCTCCTAAATTATCCTTGGAACTGGAAGGCAATGCTCCATTTGATCCAGGAGCAATTTTCAGTCTCTTGAAACATAATTCTTCTGGACAATTTTTTCTGTCAGTGCATTCTAAATGTGACTTGAGCTTGTCTCTGGAATATTCATTCAGTTGAGTATCTCCATTTTCCCCAGGGAGAAACAAATTATAAGGAAAGATGATGGCCTCAGCAAATGAGCTTGGCCTGTCTGAAATAATTGGATCATCTTCAAACTGTAACAGCACATAAATTAGAAATTAAGGGCAAGTTTGGATACACGAAATCCATGTGTAAATGGAAATTGTTTTCCATTGACAAGACAGTTGGGCTATTTGGATAAGGGGATTGCACACAGGAACCGTTACTCTTATCCATGGCCAGAATTCTCTAGCACAAAAAGGTGCTTGTTGTCTAATGAATTTGACGATTCCGCTTGCTATGCAAACAGGCACCCTATTTTTGGAATCCTATTTTCTAGGTAATCGTTACGTTATCCATGGAATCCAAACAGAATCCACGTATCCAAATGCGCCCTAAATGAAATGAACTTGAGGAAATACAATAATGATACTGAACATTGTGGAATTATAGGGTACCAAACATCAGCATAAGGGTAGTCCACTGAGGCATCTTATGGGCCCCACAGAGGATGGGAGATGCCCCAAAATTTTCCCAAAATGGATGATCCTAACCCTTCAATCTTTCACCTATATTCCATTGAAAGCAGACTGTTTGTTGTCTTCTTTATTTAAACAGCTCTCAGTAACCCATTATCAAAGGTTAGGATCTTCCAATCTGGGGACTTTGGGGCATCCTTGATCCAGGTGGAGCCTAACAGGTCAACCACCCGCGCCGGGATCACCATAATGGGTTCAATGTGCACGGGATCTTGTGCCTCATCTAACTTGACATTTTCTTAGCCTCAATACCTGATAACTCCTATTCAGCAGTTACACATATCAAGTAGAACATACATTCCAGATAGCAGGAAACTTGTGTGTCACCAGCAGCAGTTGAAATGTTCCACCTTTGTCTGCCTTGAAATCATCTCTACAATCCTTACAAGGAGGAAGACACCAAGGAATGTTGAGGCATGTTGCATTCCTCAGATAAAAGTGGACATAAATTGTCAGCTGATTTAGCTCTCTCTTGCATGGGACACGGGAAAAGATGCTTTTGCATGAAAATGACTCATTCTTAGGCACTTCTAAAGGACCTGCCTGTGCAGGTAAGCCTTCTAGAAAAATTCTGTAGTCTTTAACCTGGAAATGCAATGGAAGGTATAAGAAACTTTGAAGGCTGAAAGACCAAGTACATGCATGCTAAAAGCATGTCCAACACTAAACATGATAAAACAGCTCACTATCCATGGTCCGCTCAGCAGCACTGTATGAGCACAACAGAAGAATGCCTACCACAACAGATTCAAGTAAATGCCACAACAATCATAAAAACTAGCATTCACTTGACAGATTAGGCATGTTTGTTGCAGCCCTAAATTCAATTTTCAACAACACTCTCCCAACAAGGTGCTAGCACCATCGTAAACTAATTATGGTGTCTGCACCTGTTGAAGCCAAGTCCAGTTAAATTTGAATGGATTCCTATGACCCACCTGAAGATCATACAGATTATTTGAAGTGTATGTACTGGCCCACCCAGATGGTCATAATGGACAGTTTGGGTCTTCTCACAAACAGCATCCATAATCCATTGGCACATGTTTAGGCTTGTGCAATTTCAGGTTGCTTCCAACTCATATTTCAGAAAAACAGGGTGGTAGATGTTTTCCTCTATATCTACCTGAACAAGAGACCATAGGGTGAAATAAAACAAATGAAAATGCCCCAGCAACCAAAAGGCCGTAATACATGAATTCCTGATTATTCATAGTTATTACACGCAGGGGTATAATCATGCCAGTGGGAGTTTTGCTCTCTCATTGCCAGTCCCAAGCCCAGATAAAGGAGAGTTGTGTCAGGTTGGCAGCCAGAGTTAAAATTGTGCCACAGCTTTTTTCTCATGAATCCTGATAATTTGACGTTGTGATAGAGTTGAATGGCCGATCACAATTTGTGTAGCTGACCCCAATTAGTTGGGATAAAGCTAAGATGATGATGATGACGATGATGACGATTACATGCAGGGGGGTGTCGCAAAGGTATGAGTCTAAAGATGGAATATGACCACAAAGAAAGGTCACCATGAAAGGAACAATAAAATCTTCAAAGACACAAACCTAAAAGATCATCATACAATAACAGCCAATCCAAACCAAAAATAACTTCTCAAAGTTCATAATAAAAGGAATGTGCAGCACACACCCACAAACGCACACACACAACAAAAGGAAAAAAAAAAAAAAAAAAATAGTGGAATGCATATGGAAAACTGTTTATCCTTTTTTTTTAATTGAAGGTATGGGAAACCATTTATCTCAAAAAATTTACCAAATAATAAGAGCATAGGTTACCGATATTCATCTTTAAGTCAGACAAATTGCAAAAGCAAAATCTGGCAAATCATATATCAAAAGGAAGGACATAAAAAAATAATAATAATAAAGACAGACTGAAAATACACATGCAACATATATACTGCATTTTTTGCACCATTGTCACAACTGGCTTGGCGGAACACGTGTTCCTAGAGAAAATTCTATATGAGTAACATAAATAGTAGACTGACCATTAGCCATCACCTCGTATACATTATCAACATCATTTGATGACAAATCTGGTATCACAACATCAACGCTGCCAGTTGCATCAACCAACTGCAACCTCCCTGAACTTGGACAAATCTGAATCCACATTACATAAACCAAATAAGAACCCAAGGCCGACAATTTCCTATACTATGAGCTTAAATTCCACAAACTGTGTGCATTTGTATAGTGCACATGTGAGGCTGTACATGTGCTTGTGAATGTCCTTTCCCAACATCAACAACTGGTTTAGATGGATGGGTTCATAACAGCAGCAGCAGCAGCAGCAGAAACAAATACTAACCTTTAGAGTGCCCACCAAAACAATGCCATGGTCTTCACTTGAAATAATTTTCCTTATCAATCGGCGGTAAGATTTCCCTTCACATGACAGAAGGCTAACACGGTTATTCATCCCAACCGTTTCGGTATCAGTTTGTACTTCCAATAGGACATTCCCCCACATGGCTTCACATTTGCTGATAAAACTAGATATGGGCACCGCCTGAAAGCATAACAAGATAAGCCAAAAGAACAATAACATCAGAACATATTCTTCAGTAGTTGCACAGATTAATTCTCTCAAGATCATAGAAATAATGTTTCACAAAAGTCTGGACTGCACAAGTTTACAAGAAACTGAAGGCTTATTTGTTTATAGCAAGAACCTTCAGAAAGAACTCACAATCCATAGCTTACCAATTTCAGGGGACCAAAATCTGGTTCATTGCAAGAGCCGTTCAAGTCATGCTTACAGAATTCCATGAATATGCCACGCTGCAAACAAAAGTTTGCCATAAGAAATGTAGGATATGGGCAGAAATAAATTTCGAGCAGAAAGGAAAGAATCTAGAAGCTGCTGCAGTTGAAAACATAATAGTTTTGCTCTCACTTAAAGCAACCACAAATTTACCAATTTACCCGTGGACCGTGGTCGAAAAGCACATATAGGTAAGCATGAACTAGCATATTTCTGTGCCAATCCTTCCTTCTGGCCGCACCTTGCAAATACTCACTGTCAGATTAATGTGCTTGTAAAAAGATGTTCAGATGCTTGCAAAATATTCGAATAGTAAAAAGGGTCAGGAAAAACCAACATAAACAAAGAAAATCTAACCAATGGAAGTAAGGCTGGAAATGGGCCGGGTCTGGGCCCTGCAAAATCAAAATTTTGAATGGAGCCAGCCTGACGGCCCAGTCTAAATGGAAGTGGGCAAATGAGATGATAGGCAAGAAAATTACATGTTTTGATCCTAATATTTCCTTCTCAGAGAAGATCCCAGAAAACTTTTTCCTGAAACATGAGACGGTAAGCAATACCCTGAAATCCAACCAACAAGATGAACAGGTCAGTTGAGAGGCATATAAATCTATTCCAAAAAGAAATTATCAGCACTTAAACCTTTTCTTAGAATTTCCTACCAAAATCTTGCAGAAAAATTCAAGGAATCAATAAAGTTCCCCAACAGGCTCTGTGTCTGAGACCTCAAATGACACCTGTAACAAGAAACCATTAAACTGGTAAAACATATATTTATTAGAATAGGCTCAAAATAAATTTTAAGCAAGAAATTTAATTCAGCAGTGCTTACAGAGTTTCGAATGGCGAAAAGGACTTAACATCGATGCTGGTCTTAAAGCAGGCAGCCAGCAAAAGCATCTTGACCCAATAAAATTTGGGCTGTATGAAGTGAACATTACTCAAAGAAATCTGCCAGGCGTCAGATACTGAGAAATAACACCACAAACTGACGAAGGCTTTTACTCTGAAAGAGGAAATAAACAATGTTTGATAGAAACTGAACACCTTTCTTTGATCTGGGCCATTCATCTGGTGGGGCCCATGCTGAATCTGTCATGACTCAGAAGTCAACCTTAACGAAAAATCTTATGTATACAAAATACTACTGGTGGATTTTTCTGTTTGATTGACACTTTGGCTAAACTGTTCATTTGGAGGCCAACAATCGGATCGTTAAGATAGTCCAACATAGGAGATTTCTTGTGTGTGGCCCATCTATAATGGAGCCCACCAGACGAGTAATCCAGATCACCAAAAGGTGGGGCCCACCTTTACAGTTGCTAGACTGAAGTAAATTTGCCATTTTGTTCATTTGAGTGTTATATTAATGTAATTATAATCAAGCTTTGGATGGATTAAGGACCTCAATGACAGACCTTAGCTACCCTCATACATGATCAAAATGGGAAAGATGGAATTACTTACAAGAGCGCCGACCCTGAAAGAATGAGACAGAGCCAGCATCCTATCCGAAAGCAAAAGCCACACTTTTCCATCTAACTCGACAGCCATCCCTTGAAAGTAGACTCCCGTGACAGTGCCTGTGTAAGCACCCAATTCACCCCTTCCAGAAATTACCGTTCGTGGAACCATCACTGCTTCCGAGCACAACTGAGACAGATACAGTGCAGCTTTCTCCGTAGTCACAAACATTAAATACGACTCGTCCCTACCTACAAAAACCATCTTCTTCTTCAATCCAACAATTGAAACTGTACGGCCCAGAAGCTTACAAAGCAAGGGGTGCCAAACTGACGCGGACCCACAAAAGTACACCAAGACTCGCTTCGTGAAAGAATGACAAGCTTTCCCTCCGTGAACGGGCACTCCCTTACTACATACGGTGCATTCGCAGACCGTCATCTCCGAGAGGAATCCGACCATGTTTGCACCACCAGTAGAACTTTGCCTGAGGTTGATTTGAAAATTACGACTCTGGACTGTACAAGGAACAGCGGAAACTGAGCTGACCGAATTCAAAATACCGCGAATGTAGGAACGAGCACTCTGACGATCTTCTAAAGAAAAAGAAGGCAACCAGACCAAAGGAAAGCTACAGTTAATCTCAGCCGTTGCTTCTAGAATGCCCCACCTGATTATCTCCAGCAATCCACCGTTGGTTTTGAAAGGAATGAAATTCCAAGCGAGGACGCGGATTCGCTTGCCAATGGCATTAAATTCCGTATCAAGGACAGAGCAGCAGATTGTAGATGAGCCGTCGGAGAAAGAAAGGCAACTGTGATTTGAATCGCAAGAGATCAGGGCCGTTGGATCTGCAGTGGCGGTGGGGAGATAAACGCTACCGATGATGATCGCCGGAGATTTGAGCGATTCCAAGGGCTTGCTAGGGTTTTCTTTGGAGATGTCGTGGGTTGGTTGGGATTTCCGTTTTCTTGGAGATGAAGCACGAGAAATCGGGGTATGGGATTGTCGCGGGAAATGCAGGGAGAGGTTTTGAGAGAAGCGGTGCCTGTGAGAGGGCGAGAGCGTTGGAGGAGATCTGAGATGGAGAGAATTTTCACGCCTTCCATGAGATATCGCGCGAGATATAGGCGAGAATTTCGTGGGTTAAGGAGGAGAAATGTGCATCCTTTGGCTTTTCGGAAGGGTTTCAGAAAGCGCGAAAATGAGAAAGAAGGGTTTTCGAAGGGTTTGGTAGTTGCAGACTTGCAGTCCGGTTCCTCTTCAACGCGTGTAGAAAAAGCTCCTCCTGCAACGCCTCGTGTGGGGACCACGGTGACGTGCTATTAAAATCCAATCCGTCCATAATGTGGGCCCCAACATTTCCTCCTTGGATCACACAATCTTCGTTGATTTAAAACTTATGTGGGTCACACCATGTAAAATCATTTACCAAAAACGTTTAAAATCACGCGGTGTGGACTCGTATGAGTTTTGAAATGTCCTGATCTTTGAGATGTACATTAATCCTGGTGGTTGAATTTCTGAATGGATTGGATGGCATACTAATCACGTTGAACCCCACGTAAAATCTGGAAGGTTTTAATGGTGGATGTTCCTATCCTAATTTTTCCTTGTGGTGTGACGCACCTGAGTTTTTCATCACACTGATTTTTTAATTGACAGTGATATTAAAGGTTCACGCCTAATAGACGGATTGGATTTTATCTTTGCATCATGTTGGCCCCAAACGCTATGTTCTCTAATAAGCTTATGCTACAAACATCGCAGAGTACCCACCTCTTTGATTGTTCCCGCCGATATCTAATCCGCGCGGGGTGCGTTATACGCACGCTGGGCTTGTTTGGTGTTTGAGTATAGCTGTGCGCCCGGATACCCGGGTATAGCAACACGGTGGAAACCGCAAATTCGAATGGTATGCCCGTGTCATATAGCCAGCCAGGTATACCGATCAAATTAGGGCTATACACGAGCCAAGCTAGTTCGAAAAGCTCGCTCAGCTTGGCTCGATTTAGCTCGACTCGACTCGACTCGAACGATGAAATAAGGCGAACCAAACTTTATATGACCCAGCTTGTTTTAAAAACAAGCCAAGTTCAAACATAGTAGGGTTTGACTCGAACTCGACTTGGCTCGAAGCTCGATCTCAAGCTCAACTGGACTCGAATATATTATTATTATTATTATATTAATGTATATTATATTATATTTAAAAATTAAAAAAGATTAAAACATAAACCCTATCGTACCTGTCCGTCTCTCTTATACCATTTTCTTTCCTTACCTAACCCGCCATGCTCGAGCTCCTCTCTCTCTCTCTCTCTCTCTCTCTCTCTCTCTCTCTCTCTCTCTCTCTCTCTCTCTCTCTCTCTCTCCACTTGGTCACTCGCCTGAGCTTGACTCAACGTCTACCCGGCTTGTCTCAACCATACGGCCTACACTCACTTGAGCTCTCCTTTCTCTCTCTCCCTCTTAGTATCGACAACAAAGTACCATCTATGGTTTTATCTAATATTATATGTGTGTGTGTATTATTAATTAAATATTTGATTTGGGGGTTGGGTCGGGTTGCTAGGTTAAGTCAGGTGCAAGTTGCGGGTTGGGTCAGGTTGGGAGCAAGCTCGACTCGACTAGAGGTAAGCTCGCCTCGACTCGATCAATTAGCTCGCCTCGAGCTCGACTCGAAAGCTTTGGCAAACAAGCCAAGCTTCAATAGTAAGCTCGAGGCCGAGCTCGAGCTCGAACTCGAGAAGAGCATGGACAAGCCAAGTCAAGCTTGGCCCACCTCGACTCGACTTGGCTCAATGAACAGCCCTATATCAAATTGACCTTGTATACTACACGACTGCCTTTAGGGCGTGTTTAGCCGAGTGGATTGGAAGGGATTGAATGGTATTAGGGTAGATGGCATGGATTTCGAGGTAATGATGGCTGCGTCAGTGGATTGGTGCAAGATCCATGGGATTGCCATATCCCGAGATTGCTATATCGAGTCTGTTTGGCACGTCTGACCAATCCCGGGATTAAACCTTCCCATCCCTTCCAATCCCTCAAACCAAACATGTCCCAGGCAAATTTGAACGGATTAGGGTGGATTGGATGGGATTTAAAGGTAATGATGGTGTTGTCAGTGGATTGGTGCAAGATCCATGGGATTGTTATATCACGGGATCAGATCACCCAATCTGTTTGGCACGCCCGGCCAATCCCAGGATTTAACTTCCAATGGATTGGTGCAAGATCCATGGGATTGCTATATCCCGGGATCAGATCACCTAGTCTGTTTGGCACACCTGACCAATCCCGGGATTTAACTTCCAATACCATCCAATCCCTTCCAATCCGCCCAGCCAAACAGGCCCTTAGGGTTGTACACGAGTCGAGCTTGCTCGAATAGTTCGCTCGGTGGCAGCTCCAGTTAACTCGGATTGACTCAGCTCAAACGACGACTCAAGATGGATCCTTACTCTTGCTCCGGTGGTAGACTCTCAGGAGTTTCAACACCCGGTCAATTGTTCGAGTATCCATAGGTGGTGAAATCCCACTACACATGAGTGTATGCGGATGTGTGCATGTGTAAATAAAAAATAAAAAAGAAGACTTGGAATGAGTCAAGCTCCATACAACCCAACTCGATTTGAAAACGAGTAGAGTTTGAGTATAGTGCAACTCAACTCGACTTAACTTGAAACTTGAGCTCAAGTTATATATATATTAAAAATTTAAAAATTTAAAGCAAAACCCTACTTAACTCGCATCCAGTTGTTCTTTTCTCTTTCCCCTTCTTATCTCTTGTTCTCCCTTTCCCTAACATAATCCGCCGATGCCTGTGCCTGACCGAGCAAAATCTCTCTCTCTCTCTCTCTCTCTCTCTCTCTCTCTCTCTCTCAGCACCCACCACAAAGGTAGGTTACTTTCCTCTATCATAAATGAATATATATATATATATGTCAATGAATGTATTGATTTTCTATTTGATTTGGGTTGGGTCCTAGGTTAGATTGGGCGTTGGGTTAAGTCGGGTTGGATGAGGACTTGAGTCAAGTGCGGGTTGGGCGCTGGGTGGAGTCGGGTTAGGCGATGGGTTGGGTCGGGTTGGCAACGGACTCGACTCATGCTCAACTCGAAAGCTTTGGCAAAAAAACCAAGCTCCAATGTTGAGCTTGAGGGTGAGCTCAAACTTGAACTCAAGTAAGGCAGGAATGAGTCAAGCCGAGCTTGGCCCACCTTGACTCAGCTTTTGTACAACCCTAACTGCCTTCAATGTAGGTTGTCAACGGGCAAGGCGAATTGCTTCGGCTGGGACAACAAGCCAATCTATTCAAAATTTTAATTTTGCAGGCCGATCCCGGCCCATTAACTCCCCTGCTTCATTGCCATCAAGAGTTATTTGGTACTCTGGCAAAGTATACTATTCCATGCACAGGCACTCAGAAACTATAAACATGTCATATTTTGATAAAAAGAAAACTAAAGAAATTGCGGAATGTAATGTTCCCATCCCAAAATCAGATTGGTTGAATAATCATATCATTGTTGGACATAAGCCAGTGGGGCCCGCTAGTGAGCAATCATCAGTGGGTGGGTCTCATGAGTTTAGGCCTCTTCTAGCCTCTTCGATTAAGAGAAGGGTTTCAAATTCAAGTTTAAATGAGACGAGGAGATAGGGATAAGACCGGATAACTTCTGGTCTCATCCAAACTCCCATCTCATGAAGAGGCTCTCTCGTGAAAAAACAATAAGGAATTAGGAGAGTAAAAGAATAGGAAAAGTGGTATATTGAATTTTGTCTATTTAGCTTGTCCTTGTGACAATTTAAGCTATAGATCATAATCCGGGGCCATTTATATTGTTGAATCAAATGGGTGAATAGACCCATCTGCTCTAATAGTAAATAGGCGGGTCGCTGGATTTGGATCGTTCATCGTCAGCTTTGTGGAGATTTTATATCGTGTACACCGTCAGATCTTAAGGGCTCACACTTCCGCTCTTCCTAACCGTCATGTGATCTGTGGACACCAATTTGTTGTAATAGGACCATTGGATACCTTTTTTTAAACTGTTAAAAAATATTCACCAATTTAATAGTCAAATGATAAAATAGGCCTAAGTTTTTGCTCATTATATATCTAAACAGGGAAACATAACTTAGGCAGTTTAATTTCTTATTTGCAAGCTAAGTACCGATTTTATAAGTGATTTCCAACCTAGTGCGTATCATCCATCCCACTCCACCAGAGTATCAAAGCTTCTCGCAACGCTCGGGCATCCACATCCATCCTTAGAAGAGTTCATTAGGTGGTGCACATTCCTCGGCTGTTTTGTCGGACAGCAAGATTATAAAATACGCCGTTCGTGCATTGTTCCATTCTCTTCCGAGGAGGCTCTTCGCAACATCAGGAAGAAAAACAAAGCGTATGCAGTTCAAAATCTCTTTTTGCTGTTTCCGTTTCTCATTTTTCTGATTTAATGGAATGATTTATTTTCTCACGAAATCATAGATAACTAGCTATGGTTAAGTGGCCCCCCTTCAGTAACCTGAATCTGGTGGGCACCATCGTGTGGTCGGACATCCCCAATATATTCTTCCCTATCAAATGATCCTATCCATCCAATGAAAATGAACAATTAATGATCAACCGTCCAAATTCAACTATGAGGCGCAGTGGGATGGTAGGATCGTTCAATTGGCAGGTTGTCTGCATCGCTACCCCACATGTACAGTTCACCCCATCCATTGAACATTTTGAAAAATCTTCTCCTCCATGGGAGCCAACCAATGAGAACAAACGGTGCCAGATTAAGTATTATATATTTTTTAAATCCAAGTTGCTTCGTTTTTAACATAATAGAATTTGATTAGACTGCATGCTGCTGTTATAAATAAAAATTTACTTAAATCTTAAACAATATACTACTATCAATTTTTTTTTTTTTTTTAAATAATAATAACTTTCAATCATGCTTTGGGTCCCCACCTTTAATATCAAGGGTGGAATGGCAAGTCGTCTTGAGAAAAGAAAGGTGGCCCACCTCACATGTGCATTTCATTGTATCCATCAAACATTTTGAAATCCCTTCCATTCAATTCAAGCCACCCAATGAAAATGGATAGTTATTGATCCTAGCCAATGTCTTCCCCATCAGATGATCCTAGCCACCCAATGATAATGGACACTTAACAGTTAACAGACAACATTCAATGATGCAGTCCAGTGGGAGGGTAGGATCATCCGACTAGTGGGTCCTTCATATCTCCAATAGGTGGGCCACTCCACATGATACATTTCATTGGACTGATCAAACATTTTCAAAAATGATTCTGCATTTTCTTCTGTTTTATTATTCTTTTATCTGAGCTGATATTCTTGTTTTAGCCTTCAAAATCATGGCATCCGGTGAAAAATCCGTAGACAAGGAGGAGGAAGGCGAGAATGAGGGTTTCTTAAACAAGGTGAAGGATTTCATCCAGGACATTGGAGATAAGATTGAGGAAGCTGTCGGATTTGGTTATCCGACGGCCGACGTATCAGCTGTCCACATCTCCTCAATCAATCTAAAGCAGGCCGACCTTGTCATCGACATCCTCATCACTAATCCAAACCCAATTCCAATCCCCCTTGTTGACATAAACTACCTGGTCGAGAGTGACGGCCGGAAGCTCGTATCTGGCCTAATACCCGACGCAGGTACCGTCCATGCTCATGGGTCCGAAACCATCAAAGTGCCAGTAACACTAATCTACAGCGATATCAAGAGCACTTATAAGGAAATTAAGTCAGGTAGTGTAATTCCATACAGGGTTAAGGTTGATCTCATCGCCGACTTGCCCGTCATCGGTAACATTACTCTCCCTCTAGAGAAGAAAGGTGAGATTCCTATACCTTACAAGCCCGACGTCGACTTAACGAAGATCAAGTTAGATAAATTCTCATTCGAGGAGACGAGTGCGACCCTCCACCTGAAATTGGACAACAAGAACGATTTTGATCTGGGCTTGAACTCATTGGAGTATGAGGTATGGCTGGGTGAATTAAACATCGGCGGAGCCCGCCTCCCGAAGTCGGCCAAGATCGATAAGACCGGGTATGCGAACATCGAGCTACCAATCTCGTTCAGGCCAAAGGACTTTGGATCTGCACTTTGGGATATAATCAGAGGGCGGGGGACCGGATACTCGATGAAGGGGAACATCGATGTGGACTCTCCGTTCGGACCGATGAAATTGCCGTTCAATCGGGAGGGAGGGAGTACAAAAATCAAGAAGGCGGATGATAAAGATAGCGACGATGATAAGGTATGATTAGTAGAAAAATGCTGGTTAATTTGCATATGTTTCTTTGTGATCTTCGTAGCATTCTTTCAAGTGAAATTGACTCGTAACTCAGTTGAGTCGACTCAACTTGGTTAGTTCATTTCAACTAGAGTCTAATCGACAGTTGATTCTCACATTGGAAGATTTTCCTTAGTGGGAAAGATAAACTTGTTTGGTAAATGCCTAAAAATGAATTTTTAGTTAGCAGTAATTATGTATTAGATATCTTGATCTCTAACATTCATAATAGCAGTGGTTATTCGGTCTATCAAACTACTACAGGAGCAATTTATTTTTTTGTGACTTACTATTTGAAAATTTGAAAATGTGGAATGGTTTTCATGGTATTAATTTATCTATTTTTTCATTTCATTTTCTTTTTTTATGGTGCAGGACTGAAGTAGTCAATGATGGGAAATAGGGTACAAATGTAGTGGTATTTTTCTTCTGGTTTTGTGTTATTATTATATATCTGGTTGTATCTCATTTCTCATGAATAAAGTAGGATTGTGTTAGTGATTTTTGTGTTTTTTTTTAGATGAATGGTTTACTACTTTATTTGATAAAGAGGGTTCATTTTGAGAGAGTTTGATGGTCCGCCTCTTTATTTGATAAAGAGGGTTAACCTATTTTCCCAATCTTTTCTAAAGATAAGCAATCACCACTTTGTCAAGAGAGTGGATTAGGTGTCACCTGGGTTGGGTGTTACACCTGATGTGGCTGCATATCATTGGCCCGTAGAAGCTATCAGAGTGGGGTGTCAACTTTCACAAGTTGAGCACGTACTCGAACCTTTGGCTATTTTTGTTTGTCTTGGAAAATGTTGAAATGACATGTTGACAAGCCGATACGGACCTCCCAGTCTCATATACATTATGCTCGATGGAAATTTCGCCGCATCGTCCAAATAGGCCTTTTGTGTGTTTTCTAGATTTTTTTATGACAAGAATTCTATTTTTTTTTTTTAAATATTTTTTTATGACAAGATTTTTTTATTTTTAATTTTTAATAACCAAACCAAAAGGAGAGACAACGGCTGGCCAGGAAAATAAAAAGGAAGCCCAACAAGTTAACACCAAGAAGATAAATCAATTTAGAGGATTTATTCTTTACAGCAATTCTCTTTAGCTTTTCTTTATATATATGGAAATGGTACTATAAGGTCTGTATGATGGGAGCTTTCCATGAAGTCAAGCTCCGTGGGGTTGATTGTGATGTGTGATGGACATCCACATTATGCATTTTGTAGGTCCCCTCTAGGTCATGGGATGTGCAAAAAATCAGCCATATCCAAAACTGAGGTGGGTCATACCATCTGAAACCATTGTATGTCATTCTTAAAACATCAGAATTGAAGGATCCTTACTCTTTGCTCAGGTGGTAGACTCTCAGGAGTTTCAACACCACCCGGTCAAGGGTTCGCATGAGTGTGTGGGGTGGGTGTGCGTGTGTAAAAAAAAAAAAAAAAAAAAGTTACTTTAAAAATTAAAAAAAAAAAAACATCTGAATTAAAGCACCCAGTGGGGCCCACCTGAATTTTGAAATTGCTTGAATTTTGGTGTAACCCCTCATCCAAGTGGGACATATGATGTATGGGCTTGATGTCTAAGTCACATCTCACTAGGCACTATATACAATCAGGAAGGTTTCAATAGGAGGTGGGGGGCATCCACTCTCAATTGTTGTCTATGGTGGGACGCGCCTAAGTCATGAATTGGCCTGATTTTTAGGCTCATGGCTCATCGTATAAGGTTGCATTTGATTGATGGGATGGATGTCCATCACATTACGGCAAGCCTACGGTCTTTTTAGCCCAATCAAGGCTAAGGCTTAATTAGGGACGATGCTTAGGCCAAGCAATAAGGAGAATTCTTGAATGCGTATTTCAAAAAATAGGAAGTAAAAAAAAAAAGCAACAAAACTATATACTTTATTTCTTTTAAAAATACTCTAGTTCCACATTGGATAGAAAGGTCATCATTAAACAATTGCCGCTCTTTCATTTTTAAAAAAATCTATTTGTATCAATGTTTGGATCCCTTCACACATCTTGATTGGCATATATGCCCTACTTTAAGTTTAGACCACTCCACTCGTACAATGAGTCGTGTCGAATCAATTTAGACAACTAGCACACATCATAACCGTCCATCTTTACATAGGATGGGCCCATTTAATAATAGGGCCTTTGATTTCACATCCAAGTGCTCTCATTGTCTCAATAGGCCTTTGATTTCAACCCAAGGGCTCTAATTAAGATCTTAAATAGGCTTGTTCTTGGTTTTCAGGTGTTGAGAGAAATTTTTACAAAACCTAGGCCCTCTAAGACTAGATTTTAAGTGATAAGTGAGGGAGAGCATTTTAGATTTCCACCAGTTGAATTTGATATTGATCTTTTCAAGCAAGAAAGCACAATCTTGACTGTAATGCCCATCTGAATAAAAAGGAAGGCCTAAGTATTTGAGAGGTAGAGATCATTCTTTCATGGCAAGAACGTCACAAATGGCTTCCCTATACTAGCATGGGTATGAGAAGATAATTGAGCTCTGATTGAAATTAATTTCTAGCCCTGATAGTGTCTACTAAAATCTTCAAACATCTTGAGATGAAGGTCCGAAAGGGAGAGATCTATTCTTGTGATGTTTTAAAAACATTCTAGACCTCTATTTCCATGAATCCCTCTAATTAATTCATGGCATAAGAAGATATTATTCCAAATGTCCCTTCCGAGGATGACCTAGGGTGTGTTTGGGTTGGGAATAAATTAGGAGAGGGGGATAAAAATCAAATTTGACACAAGTGAATGGGAAACTGACATCATGGGTAGGAAAATAAAACCCTTCGTACTTGCTTGTTTCGATAAATGAAAGTTTTATAAAATGTTTTTCCTTTGTATTTGAAAGTGTTTAGGCTGCAATTTCATAAAAGGAAATCTACCATTTAAAATGTCATATTAGAGGAGAGACTTATTTTTCACCCTTTGACGTTAAAAAAAGAACGTTTTACTCCCTTATTATATAGAGAAGGTAAAAATCAAACAATTTTCCACTGTATCCTCCACTTTCCAAGTAAACGCAAATATTTTACGGATGTAAGCTGAATACTTCTCCTAATTTACCCTTAATCCAAACAAGTCTTAGTGTCATATGCTGCCTGCCTGCTTAAAGAAGGATTGATGTTAAGCAATGACAAATTGCTCAAAGATGGGCTAATGTCAGGTAAGTAATTGAACTTTTGCCAAGTAATAATGAGAGTTCTTGAATGTTAACCTCCCTTTGAGCTAGAATTTTCCCGAAGTCTCTGCTACTTGTTACTAGGTAGCCAAAAGCTTGATGCGGCCAGAACGATGTTAGTTGACATCCACTTTGTCCATCAATTTCACTTAATCATGTTAGGACATGAGCTTAAAATTGAGACAGATCCAAAACTCGAGTGGGCTATACTATTGAAAACAGTGAATGAAAATGTCCATCTTTGAAACTTTTGTGGGGCTACCATGATGTTTATATTTGCCAAACAACACCTTATTAAGGTTAGTCCCACCCTGGGATGAAGGGAAACCACAAACAACACCTTATTAAGGTTAGTCCCACCATGGGATGAAGGGAAACCACACATATCAGCCCGATCCAAAACTTCTGTCCCCGAGAAGGATTCAATGTTGGGTGTTCAGTCCCTACTTTATCCTATGGTGTGGCCCACTTGAGTTTTCTACCTAACTCATTTTGGGTCGTGTTCAAACAGGAGCGGTTGTAATAAATGGATAGAGTAGATGTCACACATGTCAAGGTTGGTTCAGTAAAACTTTTGGTTACACCTCTAGAGACCAAAAAACAAGTGCCCCTACCCGAGTATTAGCTGCATCAATAAGTGGGTCCCTCATGTTTCGTAATTGGTGTATATGAGATACTTCAAGGGCTTGTTTGTTAAACTTGAGATCCAAAGCCTGAATCTGAGATCTAAATCTAAAGTTTGAATCTGAAGTAAATTCATTACCCATTAACTAACGTCTAAAATACTTTTAATATGTTAATTTGACACATTTACCCATATGAAACAATCGTGATTGAATCCCTATCATTAAAATTTTCATGGATTCCATCGGAATATTTATTTGCCATTCAACTTGTTGATATGCTAAATGGGGCCCACCATGATGTTAGGGAGAAATTCACCTGTCCATCGTTTTGCGAGCTCATTTTAAGACACATGACAAAAAATGAGGCGGATCCAAAACTCGCCCGAGTTGGGGTTCATCCAGGGTATCAAACCGGATCAGGTTCGACCGAGTCTGAGTCAACTCGGACGAGTTGAGTCGACCCGTGTACTTAATTAGGCTATATTTCTGATATTTCAATGCGTCTGCCACTACAACGCATGTGGAGAGAGAGAGAGGAAGACAAAAATAGGCACCATTAAGGAGACAGTTGGCGACATGCTGACGCTTTTCCGGATAAAATATAAACGGTTGGCGAGCTTTGGTGGCTGAAATCTCAGCCGTTCATAAAAGATGGATGCTAGCTAGGTTTTCAAGTTGCTGAAGTACCTTTCACTTCAAACGTTGATCTGTAATGGGACCCACTGGGTTCGCTTTATAAGATCACAATCTCTATTGTATTTGATTTGTTTATGATGGCTTTTTTTAGATAAGTTTTTGTTGATAGAGCTGTACCCGAACCGAGTTAGCTTGGTTAGCTCACTCGCCTCGACTTGAAAAAGCCCTATTCGAGTCGGTTCGAAACTGAGATCGAGGCGAGTGAATTGAGCTGATTTTTTTAGCTCGAAAAAATTTCAAGTCGAGTTTGAGATTGCCCGATCTTGACTCGACTCGGATTGAACCTTAACTCGAATAGACTCGATGACTCGGTTATTTTGATATTGATGCTGCTCACCAAGTGTTTGATGAAATGACTCAATGAAGTGTTGTTTCCTATATATATACGTGCTCCGTGGGATTAGTTAGTAGCAAGGAAGGAATGGACATGAAACAAACCTATCCAGTGTTTGATGAAATTCTTGTATGCTGCTATTAGTGGTTTGCATTACGTGAAAATTTGAAGATAAGATATGCTGTATGTGTTTGAGAAAATATGGGCTCGAGCTTGGCTCGAATTCACCTGAACCACTGGCCAGTCATTTTTAGGGGCCGAGCTGAGCCAATTTCAAGTTGGGTTTAGCTACTGGCCGAGCCGTGCCGTGCCAAGCTCGACTCGGTTGGACTCGTGTACAGCTATTAGTTACACACTCGACCCTCTGCTCGAGTTCATGTACAGTATCCTAGGCCAGGATCAGAGCAATTAGTTCTTATCCAACGGTTGATGGCTATCTTCCTCGCTTTTCTGCCGTTCAAGGTGGACTCACCTTTTCTGTTTTTCCACGTAGCACGCTGCTTTATACAACTAGTTGGGTGTGGGGCCCACCGGTGGCGTGTGTATGGAATCCAACCCATCCAGAATCATCGCCCGAAAGTGGAGATGAAGGGCCATCCAACCATCAACTGTGGGTCTGGTGGTTTTCCATTGTTTTCTGTAGGGTGGCCCACCTGATGATTGGATCTGTCTGATTTTCGGTGAGTCCTATATTCACAGTGATTTGACCATGATAGACGGGTTGGATTCCATTCAAACACCACGGCGGGCTCCACACCCAACTAGTGGGACGATTTTCTCATCTACAAGTTGCGTACGGGAATCTCTCTCTATGAGAGGTGAAGCCCATGGTTTGGTAATTCAGAAAACTGGTCTCTTAGCTTCGCACCGTCGATGGACGATGACGCAAAAATCTCCTCTACAAGACAATCTTAACCTTTCAATTGGACGGTTAAGAAGATATATACCACAACGGATCTGGGAGATTTTCCGGCCAAGGTCCATCCATCATGGGACACAGCAAATCAATGGTCTGGATTACGGAGTCATAGGCCCAACTCTCAGAACTGAAAACCTGCGTTACTTTAATATCCATCATTTATAAGGCCAAACATGCATCCGGCTTCATGAAAAAAAATAATAAAATAAACAGAAGTCATTGGATTAGAAAAGAGAGGAACAGAGAAGGAGAATACAAGTTGCGGCAGCCAAACATGCCCACCTCATCAGAAAAGAGAGTAAAAGAGAAGAAAAAGAGAAATTGGGGCAGCCAAACATGGCCAAGAAAGAAACATCTAACCCTCTAAAATCTTTTTTTTTTTCCAGTGATTCCAGTGAGAGAAGTAAATGGGGTTGTTGCCAGATCTAACAGAGATAGGTACAGCATAAGAAATCAAGGCAATTCTCTGTACAATCATAACAACAGGAACAGCTGCACCCAAAAACACGTTCAAAAAAAAAAAAAAAAAAAAAATCAGTCCAAAAAAATAGCAAAAAATAAAAATGATTTTGATGTTTTTGTTTTTTTTTTGGTACACTTACCAGTCATTGATAACCTTATCCTGTTCATCTTCTGCCCCGATAGACATCGCTTGTGAAGGAGGTGGTTCCATCTCTCTCTCTCTCTCTCTCTCTCTCTCTCTCAGAAGCTACCAGACAATGGGGGTGGTGACAGAGGTGTGACGGGCGAAAAAGAATCTCGTTTCACTGCCTATTGCCATTTTGACTAGACTACTAATATTAGTCAATTGCCTGCAACGATATTTTATCACTGCATCTGACGACGCGGATTGCCTGTGCCCTTGGGACAGGAAGTTCCTGTGGTGTAGAGCCTACAGAGATGCCCGCGACAAATCCACTCCGTCCATCAGTTTTGAAAATCCGCAATAGAATGGAAATATAAAAATCAGAAAGATAAAAAGTACATGTGGGCCACACCACACGAAAAATTGGGAACTGAAATGTCCACGGTTGAAACTTTACTAGAGCCGAGCATGATTTTTATATGCAATCCAAACTGTTTATAGGTTATTAACACTCAGATAAACTGTAGAAACAGATATCATCCTGATACAAAACTTACGTGTTCCCCAAGATGTTTCCAATGGTAGGCGTTCAATCTACGCTGTTTCGTGTGTGTGGCCCACAGGAATTTTATATGTGACCGATTTTAGAATTTTTTTTTCATATTGTAATCTTGAAAAACTGATGGATGGAGTGGATTTTTCACGGGCATCTCTGTGGGCCCCACAAAGCTTCCAGGCTACAGAATTTTCCTGTGCCCCGAGGCGCTCCAATGTAACGTTTACAACGGAAGCCCATTGAGGAAACTCTGTGGGGCCCACGTGATGTATGTGTCTTATCCAAGCCTTCCATCCGTTTTACTAGCTCATCTTAGGGCACGAGCCAAAAATTGAAGCATATACAAATCTCAAGTGGGCCACACATCAGGAAAAAGTGTGGGTGGAACGCCTGCCGCTGAAAATTCGTTGAGAGCCACGGAAATTTTCTATCAAGTTTATATTTGTTTTTTCCCTTTATCCACGTTTTTATAACCTTATAAACAGGCTAGATGATAAATAGACAGTACTATGGGCCCTAGGAAGGTTTCAACGGTGGATGTCATTATCCACACCATTTTCTGTGTGTGGTCCATTTATGGATTTTTATACGCTTTAATCTTGGCTTCATTCACTAAAATATCTGAAAAATCTGATGGACGGTATGGATAAGACAAATACATAAACGGTGGGCCCCACAGAGTTTACTCAGTACCCAATTAGCATGTCTTTGCAACATAAGGTTACGGTATTACTGGAAGATGCGGGGCTAACATGTGATGTATATATCGCATCCTATCCGTCCATCAGATGCATTACCTCAATAATCCCTGAGGGCCCATAAATCAGATTGATCAAAAGCTCAGGTAAGCCACATCATAGACAAAAGGTGGGAAATGACGTGACGCTCACCTTTCATTTTTGACGGCCTCGCCAGAATCAATGATGGACATCCCTTTGTAGCTTGTTCCATACGTTGTGGGTATCTGAGTTTTGGATGGTCATTTTTGTTGGCTCACAGGGTATTTTGGTGATGCATCTGATGGAGGGATTGCCTGTGCGAAGTTAATGGGGTGAGAAGCTATGTGGGGTCCATAGAGAGAGGCCCATTAGAAATTCACTTCGTCCATTGCTTAATTTCTCAACCTCACAATGGGAACATGACTCGAGATATCAGGCAGATCCAAAACTCAAGTGGACCACTTGACATAAAATAGAAGAGAATTGATCGCTAGCTACTATTAAATACTTTGTGGGGCTCATGGAAGACTTGGCTCTGGATGATATTTATTTGGCTGGTGTAATAAGCATCGTGGTTGGATATCACTCCGACGGATCTCTTCAATACCATCCGATATCATTAAAACTCATATCTTCAAAGAATATTGCAAGTATGATTGCTCGTAGAGTTTGTCTGGAGAGCAATTGCGTTGAAAAGTTTATAAGTAGACTTTTTGTGATTGTTGCAAGCAGATCTAAATAGGCTTATCTTATCTTGGAAATAATTCTCCTATAACCGGGCAATTGATAAGGGGCCGAATCACGCTTTAAGAATATCGTATTTATACGTGATTCAGCGTAATATTAAATTTTTTTTTTTAAAAAAACATCTTTAATTTTTATTTTCAATTTTTCCAACATATTTTACAACATCTAGGTGAAGCCCACCCTAGTGTTTGTGAGAAATTCATCTTTTGCATCTCCTTTGCCGGTTCATGATAGCGTATGATCTTGAAAATAAGGTTGGACTGAAACTTAAGTTGGCTAAATGGAAAAGGTGGAACTTCAACAGCTCAATGAATGTTTCTGTTAATAAAAGCAATTCACAACGAAGGATAGAAGAAATCGATCAGATCTATCAGGTTCAAGGCTCGACTTTAATAGTCGATTTCTCAAGACAGATTTGCTGCCCTTTTTCTGGAATTTCCAGCAAGTGCAAACGAAGGAAATCTGCAAATTGTCTTCAGGATACAATGAACTCTCAATCCGATTTTCAGCACGAAAATTTGCACATTTAAGTGTTGAACAGATCTCTAGTTTTAACACCGATATGCTTTAAGACGTTCAGAAAAAATTCAGCAAGAGATTAAATCGAGAGTAATTGCACAGAAGATGATATAATCGTAAGGATTTTTTGAGTCCATTCTTCTGGATTATAGTATCCAGGATTTATATCATTTGAAAGGTTATGGATTTCTTCCTGAAGAGGTGTTAAAGAGCCTCTTCAAGAAATCCATACCCATTCACAGCAAATAATTGCCTTTTTATGAAAGGACATGACTCTTGTCCTATGGCAGTTATTTCTGTACCCATTCAGACAGAAACAGTTATCCAACAGGAAAAACTGTATCCACATAAGCGACACGTGGCATAGGTGCCACATGTACAATCATGTCATAATTACTCTCAATTAAAAAAGGTAATAAAACATCAGGGTACCATGGCCCAAAAAATTTAAGGCTTTCTTAGCTCCTTGCGACGATGCGAAGTGCTAAGTGCGCCTAATAAAGCGCCAAAAAGCGCCCAAGCAGCCCTACAGCCCAAGCCGCGCGCGCGTGCGCGGACGGTGCTTTGCACCGTCCTCGAGGAGATTCGAACCCTGGTTGCATAAGTAAAAATTCCTTCTCTTACCGACTGGCTATACACACTATTTATGGAAAGTTTAAATAATTAATATATTTATTTACTTTCTACAAATAATTTTTATTTTTGAAATTTATTTTTATTCTAAAAAAAAAAAAAACACCAACAATCCCCCACAATTTCAAAAATAAAATCAGATTCGGAACGAATGGCATATCAGTATAAATAGGTGCATAAGTAAAGGTATCTTTTGGATTTGAACCTTTACTTTAGTGTATACGTATCAAAGTTATGCCAGGTACTTAGTGACCCATTAGTCTTGAACTAAGGACCTTATATGACTCACCGGACACATAACACACATCTATTCATATATAACTGGAGATCTTTAAGTTCGCACATTTCTGGCCTTGTGCGTATCTTTATTTCATGAGTATTGTAGAGACGATCCCAATCTCTTCAAAAGTGGCCTCACTTCTCTACTCATATAGGTAGATCTATCAAAGATGATTCTGCTTCATCTCAACAAAATCTGCTTATAGATCTATTAAGAGTTAGTACTCAGCCTCTTATGAAATGCAGAAACCAAACACTAAACTTTTTAGGAATGAGACTCATTTTCTTTTTCTAGTGTATATTTCAATCACATACTTGACTTGTTTGTCCCTTTGAACCTAGCCTATATTTCAAAACATAGGTAGGGTTGCCATCAAGAGTGAAAGTTACATCTTTATGGATCTTAGTCACATTCCTTTAGTGGTTCTTCTTATTTGATCTCTTGATAAACCTTTTGTCAAGGGATCTGCTAAGTTCAGGATGGATTTAACATATTCCACTGTGATTACTCCATCTCTTAGCAATCCTTTAACAAAGTTATGCCTTAGACCTACATTTATAGACTTACCATTATAAGTCTTACTTATAGCACGACAAAGAGTAGCCTGACTATCACAAAAGATAGATATGGCAGGAGTAGGTTTTGGCCAATACGGGATTTCCAACAATAAGTATCTTAGCCATTCACCTTCTTTACAAGTAGCACCAAGTGCAATAAACTCACTTTCCATTGTAGAGTGAGATATGCACGTTTGTTTCTTAGATGCCCATGATATTGCTCCTCCTCCAAGAGTGAATATCCAGCCACTTGTAGATTTAGATTCTATGCTATCTGCATTCCAGCTTGCATCGCTGTACCCTTCAAGTACAGCGGGATATGATTTATAATGCAGTCCATAGTCTATGGTTCCTCTTAGATACTTTAAAACTCTGGAAATCGCATTCCAGTGTACTTGTCCTGGATTACTGGTATACCTGCTTAGCATTCCTACTGTGAATGTTATATCGGATCTAGTGCAATTCATTGCATACATTAAACTCCCAATAACACTCGCATATTCTTTTTGTGCTTTACATCTACCAGTATTTTTAACCAATTTAATACTTGGATCAAATGGAGTTGAAACCGGTTTACTATCATAATGATTAAACTTCTTTAACACTTTCTCTAGGTAATGAAATTGTGTTAAGGCTATTCCATCATTAAGATTATAAATCTTAATACCTAATATTACATCGGCTTTGCCCATATCTTTCATGTCGAAGTTGGTACTTAGAAACTTTTTAGTTTCTTTCACACTGTCCTTATTTGGTCCAAATATTAGCATATCATCTACGTATAGGCAGATAATGATTTGACCTTTAATATATATGCACTTATCTGCTTGGTTTACTCTAAAACCATTAGATTGTACTACTTGATCAAACTTCTCATGCCATTGTTTAGGAGCTTGCTTGAGCCCATAGAGAGATTTGACCAGTTTACACACTTTCTTCTCTTGCCCGGGTTGAACAAACCCTTCAGGTTGTTCCATATAGACTTCCTCATCTAGATCACCATTTAAGAATGCCGTTTTAACATCCATTTGATGGATTACTAGGTGGTGAATTGCTGCAAGAGCAATTAAAGTCTTGATGGTAGATATTCGAGTAACAGGAGCATATGTATCGAAAAAATCGATTCCTTCCTTTTGTCTAAATCCTTTGGCTACCAATCGAGCTTTAAACTTATTTATAGTTTCATCAGGATTGAACTTTCTTTTAAAAATCCACTTACATCCAATAGGCTTAGAACCTGGTGGAAGATCGGCCAAACACCAAGTGTTATTTGAGACTATGGAATCCATTTCATCGTTTATGGCTTCCCTCCAAAACTGTGCATCAGGAGATGAGAGAGCTTCACTAAGTGTTGATGGATCACTTTCAATACTTAGTGGTAGAATAATCTCCTTTTTTATTCCATTTATATCCCCTTCTACAAGGAACATATAGAAATCTGGGCCAAAAGATGTTTCTTTTCTTGCCCTTTTCGATCTCCTTGGTTCATTTCCTTCTGGATGAGTGTTAGATTTATCATGAAAGTTGTTAGGCTCTTCGTTCATTGGTTCTATTATATTTTCATCAACTTGCCTTTTTGTATGATGATTCATATAGTCTTTGTATACTGTATTTTCAAAAAATATAGCATCCCTAGACTCTATAATCATGTTTTTGTCAGCAAAAGAAGTTTGTTCTAGAGTCAGAAATCTATATACAGGACTATTAATCCCATAACCCACAAAGGCACACTTGATTCCTCTAGGACCTAACTTTACTCTCTTAGAATCAATAATCCTGACTTCTGCTATACTTCCCCACACTTTGAAGTAATGAAGATAAGGTTTCTTCTTTTTCCATAATTCATATGGGGAGATATCCAATTTTTTGTGTGGGATAGTATTCAGAATACGGTTTGCAGTTAATAATGCTTCCCCCCACAAATTCAGTGGTAATCCAGAATTTAATATCATACAGTTGATCATCTCAACTAATGTCCTATTTTTGCTTTCCGCTAGGCCATTTTGCTGAGGTGTGTAAGGTGCCGTAAATTCATGGATTATACCATATGATTCACAGAAGTCGTTGAATTCATTAGAAGAGTACTCACCCCCTCTATCACTTCTGAGTGCTTTAATCTTTTCATTCAACTGATTTTCCACTTCGGCCTTATAAAGCTTGAACTTTTCAAAGGCTTCATCTTTAGATTTTATCAAGTATACATAGGAAAATCTAGTGAAGTCATCGATAAATGTGATAAAATACCTTTTTCCTCCACGAGTTAAGGTATTATTTAAATCACAGATATCGGAATGAATTAATTTCAAGGGTTGTGATTTTCTCGTGCCAGTCCCAAATGGTTTTCTGGTTATTTTAGAATGGGCACACACATCACATTTCTCTTCTTGTTGAATTTTGTGATTTGGTATAAGGCCTAAGATTATCATTCTTTTCATTAAATGATAATTAACATGACCTAGTCTAGCATGTCATAAAGATACAGAATCCACTATATAAACGGAAACATCATTATTATTATTAATATTTAGTTTAATCATACCATTACATGAATATCCTTTACCTACAAACATACCATTCTTGGTGATAACCAACTTATCAGACTCAATCACTATTTTGAATCCTCTCTTATTAAGAAGATCGCCTGACACTAGATTTTTAGACATGTCAGGTACATGCAAGACATTTGTTAGTGTCAGTCTTTTGCCTGATGTAAACTGAAGCTCGACTGTTCATTTTCCAACAACGTTCGTACGAACGTTATTACCCATCTTCACTTCTTGTCCAGTTGCAATACCTTCATAGGTCTTGAAGATGTTTCGGTCCTTCGATATGTGAATGGTTGCACCAGTATCTAGCCATCATCCACCATCGGATATTACTGTGTTAGCTTCAGTAACCATTGTTACAAGTTGGTCTTCTGTCATGTTAGCCTGAGCTTTCAGTTGCTTCTTCCTGTGTCGACATTCCTTTATGTAGTGTCCTGGCTTATTGCAGAAGTGACACTTGCCCTTTTTCTTTCCTTTTTTCTTAAACTCCGTATCTTTCTTTGGGGGAATAGATTTGGAGTTCTGGATTTTTGGCTTGTCATCTTCTACTATATTTGCTTTGGAATGATTTTCCGAAGCACTTTCTTTCTTGTCTCGGTTTCTGGACTCTTCTTCTATACAAAGATGTCGTTGAAGCGTTTCAAGAGTGTACTTCCTTTCATCATGTTTCAATTTCTTTCTATAATCAAACCATGATGAGGGTAATTTTGTAATTACAACACCGACTAGGAATTCTTCAGGAAGATCTACCCCACAAATCTTCAATTCATCAACCAAGTTCTGTAGTTCGGTTACTTGGGAAAGAATTGGCTGATCATTTTTAAACTTGAAGTGGACATAATTGTCGATCAGAAATTTCTGAGTACTGATCTCTTCAGTTTTATATTTTTGATCCAATTTTGTCCACAGATCTTTAGCAGAGGATATTTTACGGTATGAGTTGTAGATGGAATTAGAGAGGGCGTTTAAGATATGACCTTTGCATAGAAAATCGTCCTCCTTCCTTTTCTTCCGTTCTACCTTCACTTGTTCTGAGTCATCGTCCTTTGGCTCGGTCAGAGAAGGCAGATCATCATCTAGGATGTAAGATAACTTCAGAGTTGTCAGAAAGAAAAGCATCTTCTGCTGCCATCTTGAGAAGAATTGATCGTCGAAACGATCCAGTCGTACAAAGTCTTGGTTCATGACTTGAATGGAATGAATTGCCTCCATTGTGAAAAGATAAAAATCTGTCTTGAATGTTAATAAAAGCAATTCACAACGAAGGATAGAAGAAATCGATCAGATCTATCAGGTTCAAGGCTCGACTTTAATAGTCGATTTCTCAAGACAGATTTGCTGCCCTTTTTCTGAAATTTCCAGCAAGTGCAAACGAAGGAAATCTGCAAATTGTCTTCAGGATACAATGAACTCTCAATCCGATTTTCAGCACAAAAATTTGCACATTTAAGTGTTGAACAGATCTCTAGTTTTAACACCGATATGCCTTAAGACGTTCAGAAAAAATTCGGCAAGAGATTAAATCGAGAGTAATTGCACGGAAGATGATATAATCGTAAGGATTTTTTGAGTCCATTCTTCTGGATTATAGTATCCAGGATTTATATCATTTGAAAGGTTATGGATTTCTTCCTGAAGAAGTGTTAAAGAGCCTCTTCAAGAAATCCATACCCATTCACAACAAATAATTGCCTTTTCATGAAAGGACATGACTCTTGTCCTATGGCAGTTATTTCTGTACCCATTCAGACAGAAACAGTTATCCAACAGGAAAAACTGTATCCACATAAGCGACACGTGGCATATGTGCTACATGTACAATCATGTCATAATTACTCTCAATTAAAAAAGGTAATAAAACATCAGGGTACCATGGCCCAAAAAATTTGAACCGAGTGCCAAAAAGACTAAGGCTTTCTTAGCTCCTTGCGACGATGCGAAGTGCTAAGTGCGCCTAATAAAGCGCCAAAAAGCGCCCAAGCAGCCCTACAGCCCACGCCGCACGCGCATGCGCGGAACCGTCCTCGAGGAGATTCGAACTCTGGTTGCATAAGAAAAAACCCCTTCTCTTACCGACTGGCTATACACACTATTTATGGAAAGTTTAAATAATTAATATATTTATTTACTTTCTACAAATAATTTTTATTTTTGAAATTTATTTTTATTCTAAAAAAAAAAAACACCAACAGTTTCAACAATGGAAGTTTAATTAATTTTTTCTATTTTATTATCACGACTCACTTGAGTTATAGATGTGTATTATGTCTTGCCTCGTGTCATAACATGAGCTAGTAAAAGTAATTCACACGGTGTAATTCTCACAAACATCATAGTGGGCTCCACTTAGCTTTAATAGCAAGAGCTTCCTCTAGTTGGAGTTAATAGTCCTTTTTCACTTGGAAGCGGATTGGCTGGTGTACCACAGACCACTAGGGGTGTACATTGAGTCAAAGCTCGACTCAGCTCAAACACTAGCTGACCTCAGCTTGAACTCGATTCAACTCAGTCCTCGAACCTAACTGGCCAGCTTGGCTTGGTTCGGTAAGCAGCTCGAGCCAATTCGAGCCGAGATCGAGCCGATTTCACCATTGCAGCATTTTCACAAACACCTGGACTGCACCTTCAAAATCTCACTGTATTTGAGACAACAACAATGGTTTTACAGGTATTTTATCAAACACCTTCTAAGTAACATAAAAATCAAGAAAAAAAAAAGTGTTGGTTTCATATACATACCTTCCTTGCCACTAGCCACACTTTTTTGAGTCATTTCATCAAATACTTGGTGAGTAACATCAATATCAAAGTAACCGAGTCACCGAACTGGTTCAATCTAAGTTCGATTCGAGCTGGGTTCGATTCGAGTCAAGTCGAGCTGGGGCAGCTCGAACTCGGCTCGAACTCATTTTTGAGCTAAAAAAAATCAGCTCAACTCGACTCGAACTCAGCTTCGAACCAAGTTGAACCGAGCTTTTTCGAGTCGAGTCGAGCAAGCTAACCGAGTTCATGTACACCCCTAAAAACCATCGATATAGCTGGTCTATTTACGCCGTCAAATTCTAATAGTCCCTTCATGAGGCATGAGTTATATGCAAACCATTGGTATACTTGGCAAGCTTGTCATAAGGCTTGAACCGAAGAATACAATAGAGTCAAAAATCAAGTGGACCACATTCTAAAAAGCAGTTGGGATGGAACGCCTATCATTGAAACCCTTTTGGTGGTCACAAAAATTTTGGATTAATATGATATTTGCCTTTTCTCTTCATCCAGTCTATGTGACCTTATGAACAGATTAGATGGAAAGTAAATGTTGCGGCGGGGTCTACAGATGTTTTAACAATGAAAATCATTGTCCCTATTGCTATTTGTAATGTGGTCCACTTGATCCTTGGCAATTACTCATTTTTGGGAGAAAGATTTAGAATGATATCTCAAAATGATGAACGGTGTAGATATGATAAATACATCATTGTTGAGCCCATGTAACTTTGCTCTCCTTTAAACCATTCGTACACCTCGGGGCTGGATGAACTTAAGCTCTGTAGCTAGATTGGTGGTGTGTGTCACATCAGCCAATCCGCTTCCTTTTCACTTTGAGGTGCACATTTATTGCTTAAGGTTTTTCAGTGGGCCACATTAGGGTCACGGGAATTTGGTGTTCCATTTTTCAGATGGTGACGCTTGCAATATCTCTCAGTCAAGAATCTGGATCCTCTGCTTACCACATCCAGGAATTTTCTGCCATGACATAGACTAATTGTAACATCCCGGATTTTCACTGTTTTAGATTTCCAAAAATCCTTGATATTTTTTTTTAATTAACTTATACTATCACATACTGACCATTAGCACTCAATGTTAGCTTATACACGAGTTAATTAATCCAAGATTAGCCCAATTTACTAGACCAGACAGGCCGTGATAAGGCCTGGTGCAGGCCGCTAAGCCAGATGATTGTTTACACTTAAAGACGGCCCGTGTGGGCCACCCAGCAACCGAGGAGGGTCAGAAAAATCTAAAACTTTAGAAAATCATAGATCTCATTGGGCTTGTAGTCCATCGCGGACTGCGGACCCAGTGGACTCCCAGAAGTACCATCTGGCGCTTGCCCAATGCGCCCCACCAATGCCAGATTAAAATCTGGCACTGACAAAAGAAACTGAGACGTCGGGCCTTCCAGCCGTCGGATTTCTTCCAAATTTACGGTGAAGGTTTAATGTATTTTTCAACGCCTGCCCACCAAATCTGGGCCCCGATCGTGGCACGATGACCGTTGATCGTAAATCGGACCCGTGCGATCAAACCCCATATCCGATCGCTCCCAAATTTTGCATGGCCCTTCATCGGGCTATGGATCACCTACCCTATAAATTTCATGGCCAGAGGGCCACCAGAAATGCCCCATCAATCAGAATGGCCCCCAAAGGGCCACTTAAAGGTCGGAAACGCTTGCTCAGATCATATATCCGTTCATCCGTTCGCCCTAAATTTTTGCATGGACCCTAGTCAATCCATAGGGCACCTACACACCAAATTTGGTTGTTAGAGGGGTGATAGGGCCACCCCAACTTCAATAGGGAGCTCTAGAAGGCTAGTTTGGGAAATTGTGGGAACTTAAGTGATTTGAGTCATCCACCCTTATGAAAACTTGAGGATTTTGGGCCGTCAGTTTGTGACCAAACTTCACACATCGAATAAGGATATTTTTCTCCTCATATCCATATAGCCGCGGCCCCGATCGATTATCGGTGACCGTTGAATAGACTTCTAATCATATCCGTCGATTAACGCATCCAAATAGCGGGCCGATCATATCCATACGTAGATCATCACTAGGGCCAACTATCCAACGGTGGGTATCGACTCCTACACCCTTTAGTGGGCCCTAGAGCTTGAAAAACCCTCCCATAGGGTTAGTATAGTAAAGACCCAACATTCGGGGCCAATCGCTCCAAAACTGGCACTATATAAAGGCCTTATTTGGGCACCCCCTCTCCCCATACGATTTTACCCTAGAGAAGGGAGGGAGAGAAGAGAGAAAGGGGAGAAAGAAGAAAGGAAGGAGAGAGGAAGGGAGAGTGAAGAAAGAATCAAACTCCCACAACTCCCTACATCTTCTCAAAGGAGGATTCCTCATCCACAACCTCCCTTTTCACTCCATTGATCATCTAGGTAAGATCCATCACCCATTTTTCTTGAAACCCCTCATGTGGAGGGTAGATTACATAGAGTGATAACATGCAAATGGGTATTTTAGGGATTCCGACCAACCGGCCCCAAATCGACGTTCCTAGGTCGTTTTTGAGTCTCCAACGAATCACAAGGTGCGAACTATTGTTCTTAGGTGGCCTAGCACTAATTGTAGCACGAGTTTAATGATTTTGTATGTTTGGATGATGCCTTTGGAGAGTCTAGGAAAATTTCTAGGAATTGTTGGATTGTTGAAATTGTATGTCATGTTGATTTCCTCATATGATGTTGTTCTTATCTCTCACATTATTTGATATGAATTGATGATCTCATGTTTATGTCATGTTTGGTTTTTTTTCACATGATGTTGCCCTAGCATGTATGTCTTACTAATCCTTATGCAATTTGGCTCTATGAGATGTAGGAAGTACTTAACTTCCTCATCCACCCACACTACACACATGCACTTGAATTTTACACATTGTAGCTTTGCTTGGTAGGAATTATGAGTTCTATGTTGAAAAATATGAATGTGTGATATTGCATATGCTAAATGATAACCTTGTTAGTTGGCATGTTATGAATCACCATCCAAACTCTTTGGTTGGTTAGAAATACAAGGAGAACGAAGGCGGCCCCGTCGGTAGGACCGTCTTGAGGCTAAACCCATGGATTTGGACGGGTGTGTTCGGGTGGCTGTAGTTCGACTACATGGGTCTCTTGTGTCCGAGGTCACTCGTCTCACGCTCGCTTGACTCGTGCGGTCTAGCCTACTACCTGACCAACCCTATATGTTAACCCTGTTTGCTCACATATGTATGGAATCTGAACTACCCTACAACCTTTGTAGCCCATCAAAAATTTACTTGAAACTGGTCCACAGCCTCGTGAGCCGGGCATGGTGGAATGGGACACTATGTCCGAGCTGTCGGCCTACGCTGGGGTACCGCGCCTCCCCGTAGTGACCGCGAGCGATCCCTTCCTTTCGGCACTCCTCATGTGCTTGGTGTCGGGGATGAGGAACTCGACGGGATCACGGACCGCGAGGTCTCGACCTCACGCGTTGATGGGGTCTTGGCCTCGCAACCAGCTTAGGGCATTGATACGTAGGGTGAATCAGAATCCCCAACCTGCTGGATGAATGGACTTAACTAATAACTCGGCTAACACGATTGCATTGCACGCATTAGTTAGGGTGGCGACTCGGAAGTCGAGGTCGCTCTGAGGGAGTGTTGTCATATGCGATCGTTAGATGGAGTCGCTTGAGGGAGTGTTGTGGCGAGGGCATGCATCATATCATCCTGCATGCATGCATTTTAAATAAGAGTTATTAGGTGTTGATGATTGTCTGCTTTTCATTAAGTTCATATTACAATTGATGCCTGTTGTAACTTGAGACCAATAGTTCACACTGAGTTGATCACTCACTCCCACTCTGGGATGGTGTTTTAAAACACCAACCAGACCCATTCATAGATGCAGGTGAATCAAGGCATGAGGAGCCTGGCGATGCGAGCTTGGACGAGGAGGACGGGCTCTCCTACTTGTAACTGATGGGCGGCTCTCCATCGACTTGATCGAGCTGGATTTGGATTTGCTGAGCCGTGGGCTTAGCTTTATTTGTTTTAACATAGCCTTCTTTTGTTATTCTGTTGGGCAACGCCTGGGGTGACCCTTTATTATTTTTGAACCTGTATATATGTGGGATATCCTTCATTTCAGTAGACAAGTGCGATTGTGCTTCATGCTTCAGGTAATTCCAAATTGTGCAGTTAAAATTGATTAAAAAAAAACCATAAATGCATGATAAGTGACACTCGGGAACTCGGGAGTCGAGTCTATGCACGACCCCCGATTTTCCGGGGCGTTACACTAATCACATTGCAATAAACAGAAAATCTAGATAATATTGACCAATCACATCGCAACAAGCACACAGTTACCACGTGCAGCAGGCAGCAGTTCCGGACTCGTAAATCAAAATGATCAGACATCTTAACCATTGGCTATCAAATTGGTGGTTGGAAGGTATGACAATGAGTGTTCTGAATTCACGGGCATAAGCAGATGGTGGCCGTCATTCTTTTTTCGGATGGGTCAGAGTTTGGAAGACGTTGAGTAAAGCCAAATAGTCACCGTCCTTTTAAAAGGGTCCATTGAGTGGCCACCGTTATGTATGAATTTTATCCACACAGTCCATCTATTTTTTTATATTATTTTAGGTTATTAAGCCAAACATACGGCTGATTCAAGGCTCAAGTAGAACACACCACAGGAAGCAGAGGTGCTTAAGGATGCCCACTATTGAAACCATCTTAGGGCCCACTGTATTGTTTATTTTCCATCCAATATCAACTATATGGTCATATAGACATGGATGAAGTGAAAAAACAAATATCATCTTGATCCAAAACTTATGTCGTCTCCAATAAATTTTCAACAGTAGGAATTTAATACCCACTGTGTGGTCCACTTGAGCCTTGGATCTTATTTATGTTTCGGCTCTTAATCTAAAGTGATATAGAAAAATGAATGGACAATATGGATGAGACCAATACAGAAGCCCAACGTTGGGACTCCCACATCATCCATATGATTTTCCTAGTTAAATCATTTTATGGCATCATCCAAGAAATGAAGATCCAGTTATCAGGTGGACTACATCATAGGAAACAGTCATGATTGGTCATTAATGGGTCACAAAAGTTTTTTATTTTTTTTTCCCTAAAGTCCGGGCTTACCTTATCTTGCCAACAGATTGAATGACAAAGAAATACTACTGATACATTAAGCGCCCTGAGAAGTTTTTAACGGTAGGGCTTTCAATCACCACTATTTCCTATGATATAGTCCACTTGATAACTGGATTTGCTTCATTTTTTTGAGGATGCCCTAAAATAATATGAAAAAACGGATGGACAGCATGGATATAGAATACATAAATCAAGGTGGGTCCCACTGTAGGGGTACTGGCCCCACCGGGTGAGGCCGGGTCTCACCTAATCCCCTTTCCTAAGGGCCGCTCATTACGACAAGTGACAGCTCAGTGGGGACTATTTTGGGTGATATTGCCCATCTTGCCCTTGACAAATGACCTGGATTTTCTATTTTAACCTAGCACAGATGGTAATAATTAAAGCGTGGTATCGATCCCCTGTAGGGGTAGCTAACGGTGCATGTACTGACAGTTGGTGTGTACTAACAAGCTAACAAAAAAAATATAAATAAAAAAGAAGAGAGAAAAAGATGGTACTAATTAAAGCGTGGTCCTTGGTGCCTGTGGAGTCCAGAATTTCCTGCAGTCCCTGTTAAAATGGAGCTGGTGTAATCAACCTATTATGATGACTGTGTGACATCCACTCCCTCCCTCTGCTGTGGCAGCTATGTCAAGGGTCATAGAAGCAATAGGTCCACATAAGTTTTGGGTCAGGCTCATATTTGTGTTTTCCATTCATCTCCTCCGTTAGGATTAAGAAGGACCTTATCAAGGGGTGGCTAAGAAGGTTTTAGCAGTGGGCATTTCCTTTTGTTTCCTATGGTTTGGTTCACTAGAATTATTGGCCCTTGGGTTGGGAAGGTTTTAGTGATGGACATTTTCATCTTGTGTTTGGTTTACTTGAGTTGTCGGCCCTTGGGTTGTAAAGGTTTTAAGTCACGGATGAATCGGGATTATTTTTGGTGTCGAACTGGACCGAGTCTTGTCTATTCTGAGTGGACTCATCTGAGTCGCACCTGACTCGGATGAGACTTAAAAATGGTGCACACCCTCATTCATGCGTAGCATCTTGCATTGCATATTAGATATTAGTTTACATGCTTTTACCTACTAATCTACAATATCTTTCCCTAAAACCAATGTATCCATGTGCACTGAATGCCACTTGTCGCATAAATCTTGTGTCTTTTGCAACCGTGAATCTCGTGCTTTGATTATAAATGAAAAAGCAACGGGTGTCTTTCAACAGGGTCAGGTTTGTCCAACTCACCACTTCCTCTACTCTTGCATGCCACCAAAAGGTCCACACCTCGGGTAACTTTCTCTGACGTGGGGAAAAGTTTAACATGGATGAAATCCACACCGTCCATCAGGTACACCATCCCTTGTTTGGCATTGGTTCTAAAAATCAGCTGATTAAACACTCACCCACTTTCTTTTTTTTTTTAGCTTGTTAGTACACCCCACTGTCAGTTGACACTTCATTGTTAGCCACCCCCACTAGGGATCGATACCAAGAGCTCAGTGTTGAAACGAGGTATCTTTCACTCAGTCTACCACTGATTCAACACTCACCCACTTTAGAATTACACAAAAAAACTCTTTAACTCTCGTGGTATAGCCCACCTTAGTTTTGGAATACTGAGATTTTTGGGCAGTCTCCCTATGGTGGACCCTACACAAAACTAATGGTGAACGCTCATCCCAACTGTTTCCCCTGTGGTGTGATCCTGAAAGTTTTGTATTATCTTGATTTTTTGAGTTTCAGGGAGCTTTTATCATTTCACTCTTTCTAATTGACATCGTTTTTGTTTTTTGTTTTTTTAAAATTTTTTGGTCTTCATTGTACATGATCAAATTATTTAAATCTAACTTCCTTGGTCTTATTACCTATTTGAGCTGCTCCTAAATTCCCTTGAATGCATTCCTTTCTTATTCCATCCATCATTCTCTTGCCACTCATCTATCTCAACATCCTATGAATGGGTTTTTCCTTAGATTGTTCAACATTCTGCACTATAAAGCATGGTTGGTCTTATAGCTATCCTATAAAATTTTCCTTCCAGTTGGAGTGGTACATGTGACAATCACATAAAACTCCAGATGCACATCTTCATATATTTTTTTTTTTTTGCTTTTTTATTTAATTTTTTTTTAAAGCTTTATTCAAGAGAAACTAAAGTGTACAATCCTTCAGGCGGGCCCCAACAAAAAGATCCAGGGCACGCCTATCATGTGGAAATCGTAGCCAAAGCTATATAAGAGGAAGCTGGAAAATTAACAAGGAGAGGGAGCTGGGGGGAAGATGACATAAAAGGGGTAGCAGACGAGCAAAACACTGGCGCAAAAGGAGCATCCCGCAGGTGGGACTAGCCCAAGATATGGGGGATTAGCCCACACCTTTCTTGATTTTGCAGAGGCGGATCTGCCCTACTCCTGCTCTATCTAAAACCAAAGATCCTTTGATGTGCCTGGAGAGATCAGGACGACTGAGGAAGACTCTATCCGGGGCGCCACCGCTAGCAATGTTGGCGAGACCATCCGCTACAGAATAGCCTTCCCGGAAGGTGTGGCTGAATTTGAGGTTGAGAAGAGGCTTGAGTTGATGGATGACTTTAATGATATACCAAAGTTTCCATCCACATGAAGTAGATTGGTTTGATACTGCTTCGAAAAGAACTCGGGAGTCTGTTTCCACAATGATCGAAGAGAGACCCAAGTTCCTGCATAAAAAGAGGCCATCGATCATCGCACGGGCTTCAGCTAGCATATTCGAGATCTGACCATAGGAGTGGTGATAAGCAAAGATTAGATCACCGGAGTGATCTCGGCATACACCACCTCCACCACCGGCCCCTGGGTTTCCCCGAGCAGAGCCGTCCATATTCAATTTCTTCCAGCTCTCAGGTGGTTTTAACTAGCGAATGATGGAAATATTCCTAGCTGGCGTTAGGGAGGCCGACGCTATCGAAGGGAGACCTTGCAGGATAATTTTTGACCAGAATGATCAATCAACGCCTGGAAGATGAGACCAAATCTCAAGGAGCCAATTGGAAACTCTGTTTATAATATTGGTTGCTTCGAAAGGCCGGTTTTTGAATTTGGCACCATTCCTACCAAGCCAGATTTCCCAGACGATGATGGGCGGGGCGAGGCCACGAGTGACGCGCCGATGGGAGGTGATGGACGCTGCTGAAAACCATTGGAGAATTCGTTCCTGGATGGACTGGTTTGGGATGAATGGGATTTGGAATAAGATGGAAAAGTGGTACTAGACAAGGGAAGCTATCTTGCTGTTGCAGAATAGGTGGTTGAGGTCTTCATTTTGGGGTTTGGGGGTGTTGTTGTTGGCCGAGCGTGGGAGGGGCTGGGAATGGGTTGGGGATGGCTGATGGCGAGGAGAATGGCTTGGGGGCTGATATGTGGCATGGGTTGGCTGAGGTGTGGGGGCCGTCAACGCTAGAGGGGAAGGGAGAGAAAGGGGATGGGTAGGTCAGCAATCTTAACTAGTTCTTTGTTACCACTCCTATTATTACTAAAACTGCACTCAATATTAAATCCTTTAGATCCTAATCCTTTCCAATTCATCCAATTTGAAATTAGGGTTCCATATGTTTTCCTGGTGACAAAGGGAATGAATGGAAAACACAAAAACAAGAAGGAAGAAAGAAAAGCAACAAAAAAGTGTTGACCTAGCATGGTTGTAACATTTGATCAACACACGTTTTTACTTAAGAAGGGAAATTTCAGGAATCTTTATCAAAACCTTACTTTAAATGGACTAGTACAATTGGCATGTGCAATTAAGGCTGCGACTTGGGTTCAGGTCAATCTGAACTCAATGGACCCAACCCGAATTGAAGGTTGGGTTGGGTTGGGTTGTCAAGGTCCTCAGGTTGGTTTATAATGAGCTGCATCAATTCGGCTATAAGCATGTCACATCTATAAATTCTCATCTATATTTACTGTACCTCATCTCGAGAATTTTGGATTTAGAAGATCGATGGACTCGATACTTTCAGTAGTTGTAGTTGATGTTCATACCCATAATCTTGGCAATATAACTTTGATATTGCCCCATGAAACTATATTCTTTTTGATGAACCTTCTACTTTGGCGCTGCTCTAGCTTCGGATCATGCTTTGGACTTGTGCTCTCTCTGGCTTCCTAGCTGTTTATACTTGCTAACATTTAGAAGGTGCTTCCCTCTCCTGCACATGAATCCTTGATGCTTCCCTTCATGTTTCATGAAACTATATTATGCCAAAATGCACCCAACCCTAGTCTCATGAGCTGGAAAAATAGCATATGTGAACATGTGATCCTGAAAAACTTCAAAACTGGTAGCATATTTGCATCAGTGGTCGGTCGTGTTTGATCAATACACCTTGAGCACAGAAGTTGTATGCATGCTATATCCAATGCCAAAATTGATAGCTTAGGTAGTGGCAAGAGCATTTTGCATGCCCTCCATTTTGAGTTGGAGTGATCATGATAGAGAATCATCGTACTCATGCATAGCAATGAAAGAGAACCAACGGAATTAGCCGAATGTATTGAATGTATCTTGAAAAGAAAAATCCTCAATCAATCTCAATTGCTTTGATAAGCAATCCAAGATCCTGTACGTTTGCGGATACAGAGGATGCGTCCGATCTCCCACAAGGAACTCATGAATCTTGTCTTCCACCTCTATCCAACTACATCCAGGAGTCTTCCGAGTGCCAGAACATCTCATTTTCATCCTTACATTCTCAACATCCTTCCATCTACTCGCCCCCGCATATATGTTTGATAAAAACACATAAATCAGATCATTATCAGGTTCTAATTCAATGAGATGTCGAGCAGCATACTCGCCAATCTGGATGTTTTTGTGGGTTGCACAAGCACCAAGCAAAGATCCCCATACACTAGCACTAGGTTCAATGGGCATTTCCTCTATAAACCTTTTACCCTCATCAATCTGTCCAGCTCGGCCGAGTAGGTCTACCATACAAGCATAGTGTTCCGTTCCAGGTTGAATACAATGGTGTCTAATCATGGAACTGAAATGCCTGTGTCCTTCATCAATCATGCCTCCATGTGAACATGCTGTCAATATACCCAGATAAGTGACCTCATTTGGCTGAACCCCTTCCTTGAACATTCGCCCAAACAGAGAAATCACTTCTTGGTAATGGCCATTCAAGGCGAATCCATTTATCATGGCGCTCCACATGACAACATCTCTTGGATGAATTCTATTGAAAATTCGACAGGCATCCATCAGGCACCCGCATTTTGCATACATATCCAAGAGGGCGGTTCCTACTGATAAATCGGACACCATTCCCATCTCCTCCAACAAGTAATCAAATTCCCTTCCTTTTGCAATTGCTCCTAGTTGAGCACATGAAGAAAGAACGCTACAAAACGTGACCTTATTCGGCTCCACTCCAGAATCCTGCATCCCTCTAAAGACTTCCAAGGCCTCATTCGCATAACCATTCTTTGCATACCCATTAATCAAAGAATTCCAAGAAACAACATCTCTTTGCGGCATTCGGTTAAACATTTCACGAGCTTCATTGATGAATTCACCTTTAATATACATATCCAACAAAGAGGTGCAAACTATCATATTCATCTCCATACCGCTCCTCACCATGAAATCATGTGCCCACTTCCCCCTCTCAGAATCTCCCATCTGAGTGCAGGCGGACACCACACTCACCATTGTGACTGAATTCGGCTTCACTCCCAAACTCTGCATTTGCTCAAACAATGCCAAAGCCTCACTGGGATCGCCATTCTGAGTGTATCCTGCTATCATCGCACTCCACAAGACAACATCAGCGCCTTTAACCACATCGAAAACCAACCGAGCTGAGACCGAATCTCCGACACCAAAATACCCAGAAATGATCGAGGTGTGAGACACGATATCCCGTTCAGGCATTTCGTCGTACACAAGACACGCATCTCTAATTGACTCACATTTCACATACAAATCAAGAATACTGTTCCGTATGTAAACATCGGACAGAAAGCCGGTTTTTAAGATCTGGGCATGAATTTGCTTTCCTTCTAAGATAGCCAAAACGCTGCTACAAGCCTTCAAAACAAAAGGGTATGTGAGGTGGTTCGGGTTGGTGCCTTGGCAGCGCATTTCATAGAAGAAGAGTATTGATAAGCGATGAGGGCCGTTTTGGGAGAAGCCCCTTATCATGGCCGTCCAAAGGAAGGAACTTGGGTGGGGAATCTGGCGAAAGATCGAAGAAGCGACCTGCATCCGATGAGTAGAACTGCAGAAATCGACAAACTTGGTGGCGAGAAAGCTGGAGTTTTTTAGGCCATTGGTGAAGAAATAAGCGAGGATTTGATTGAATTGACGGATGTGAGTGGTGAATTTGAGGAAAGAGATGCATTTCTCTTCTGGGTTTTGGTGGAAAGAGATTGATGAGGCAGAAGGAAGAAAGCTAGCCGTTGATTGTGTTCTTCCCATGTCCTTGGCGCCAAGTTCATTTGAAAAACGGTTAGTATCTATCACACGTGTGAAGTCTCGAGGGTGCACTTTTGTATTTGAGATGGGACGACGGTTGGAAGCTGCACTTTGTATCAAGCCTTCTGTATTAGGCTGGGCTGGGACCTAAACCATGGCCCGGAGAGCCAACACCAGCCTGGCCCATCATCACCCTAGATGACATGCACGTCCTAAAAAATAGTACATGTAACATGTGTAACTCAAATTAAATGCGAATGGGTTAGTGAACCCTTTTGGGATGGTTAAAATAGAAAGAGGAATGCACCAAAGAGATCACCCTTGGCACAAACCAAAATGGTCCATTCATCAGATGGGGTACCCTGTTGAAAGTTGAAATCAATGGACAGCTGATGGTCACTCAATGGACATTTGATCTAGGTGATCTTCATGGTATGGCCCACCATTTTTACAGTTCTAGTTCTCCACTGAAGTGAGACATCATCAGCAAGAAAAATAAACATTTTTGTTAGAGGTTTTATACACCTTTGCATGTGACATTATTTTAGGTTTTATTTCAAATTTTATATATATTGGTAGAGTTTGGTTGAACCCTAGCCAACCTGACACACCCAAATAGGTTATCAATGGGTTGGGCCAGATGACCCCAACTGACCCAAATTCCAAAACCGAATAAAGAAAAAAAAAAAAAAAACATAGGTTTTTATTTTTACTTATTATTATTATTATTATGTAAACCTGAGATGGGTCATGTCGGGTTGGGTCTAGTTAGTCTGGTCAACTGGACCCATTTACAATTGAATGGGTCAGGACGTGTCAGGCTGGGCTGCATGATTTTTTAAAGTGATTTGAGCAGGAATATTTTGCCTGTTTAATAAATGAGCCTTGGTTGGGCTGACCCCAACCCAGTCCCAACACAACCCATTGCCACCCCTTGGGTGAAGGTTGAAATACTGGCACTCAAAAATAGGTATATGTGGCACACTTCTAACTCAAAACTAACCGTCCAGATCATGTGCCCCAATTTCAAAAGATCATTAATGAAAGTTCACACTGGTTTGATTTTTCTATCTAGATTATGGATGATGCATTGAAAAGTGGCCAAAAAATGCAGTTCAACAGATAACTTTTCATAACTAAGAATTTAGAATAATTAATCAAATCAAAATAAATTTTGAATATAATATATTTATTGTAAACAATATAGCAATTGGCCTATTAGCTCAGTTGGTTAGAGCGTCGTGCTAATAACGCGAAGGTCGCAGGTTCGAGACCTGCATGGGCCATTTTTATTTTATAAATTTATTTCTTTTAACTATTATTATAATATTATATATAACTTTGGATTCATTTATATTTTATAAATTTTACATATTTTGTATATTATTAAAATATTTTATAGGGATTATTACTGGAAATTTTCCCTTAAATATCAATATTACCAACAAATTCATTTACATGATATATTTACCAAATATCTAACTTTGGATCCTGCTATCTGTATTCTCCAAAGCATACATATCGTCTTATTATATATATATATTTTTCTAAAAGGAAATGATGTATATGTTTCTTTTATATATATATATATATATTTTGGGAGATGGTCACCTGCGCAACTTTTCACGTGAGCACCAATGAGCACCTTTGCACACGTATCATGTGCACAGAATTTGAACGGTCCAAGTGATGCCGCACCCTTTGAAATACTATGGGCCCAATTTTCAGCCTGATCCATGACTCTGGTGAGCCATAGCAAAGAGAAATGCAAATCAAGGGAGGGAACTGTTTTCTTTTGCCATGGCCCACCAGAGTTTTCTATCAGGCTGAAAATTGGGCCTATAGTATTTCAAGGGGTGCGGCATCACTTGGACCGTTCAGATTCTGTGCACATGACACGTGTGCAAAGGTGCTCATTGGTGCTCACGTGAAAAGGTGCGTAGGTGACCATCTCCCATATATATATATATATATATATATATATATATATATATATACGCACACACAGAAGGTTATATGAGATCAATGTCATGAGAGCTTCTCATGGGGTTGAGCTCACTTGTTCTTTTGTAATGTGTGTTGGGCATCCACACCATCAATTAGATGAACCCTTCGCCATCAATTAAATGCATTTTTTAATGGTGGGCCATGGGCCTAAAAGTCAAGCCAATCCATGACTTGGGTAATTTACACCATAGAAAACGGTTGAGAGTGAATGTCCATTCACTATATATATATAGGGCCCATTGAGATGTGGTTCAGACATCCAACACATCTATTTTTTTGTGTACCACTCAGATGAGGGTCACACCAAATTTCAGGCCATTCTAAAACTTAGTTGGGCTCCACCAACTGCTTTTACATGTTTTAGGCATGACTTTATATGGTTCAAGATTGTGTGGATCACTTGAGTTGCGGATGAGATTGATTTTTGGGACATCCTATAACCTAGAGGGGACCCATCAAATGCACAGTGTGGATGTCTAACACACATCACAATGGGCCCCATAGAGCTCGATCTCATGGGAAGCTCCCATGTAGCCGCGACCTCAAAACTCCCATGAGGTCGAGCTCAGTGGGTCCCACTGTAATGGGTGCAAGACATCCACACCATCAATTAGATGCTCTTTTCCATGGTGGGCCATGGGCCTAAAAATCAGGCCAATCCATGACATAGGTGGCCAACACCATACACAACAGTCGAGAATGGATGCCTAGCCTTACTGATTGTACGGAGATATAGTTCAAACGTACAACCATTGTATTGTGTGTCCCACTTGGAGGAGTCACACCAAATTTTAAGCCTTTTCAAAACTTAGTTGTGCCCCGAAGAGTGCTTTTAGATGTTCCAATTAAATCATAGTTTCAAATTGTGTGACCCACCTAAGTTTTAGATATTACCAATTTTTAGGATATCCTATAACTTAGGGGGGGACCCGCTAACGAAATGGTACATGGGGTCGACCTCCCTCATGAGAACTTCCCATGAGGTGGAGCTGTGTGAGCCTCTCCGTGATGCATGTGTTTTGTCTACAATAGCTATCTATTTTCATTTTAAGGCACGAGCCAAAAATGAGATAGATCAAGATCTCAAGTGGGCTACACTATAAGAAAATAGTAGTGCTTGAATGCCCATCATTAAAATTTTCTTAGGGGTCAATGTAATGCTAATTTGCCATCCAAATTGTTGATTAAGTCACACATACCTGGATGAAGGAAAAATAATAAAACACCAACTTCATCCAAAACTTTTGTGGCCTAAGAAGTTTTTAATGATGGGTGTTCAATCACCAATGTTGTCTCTGGTGTGGCCTACGTGAGATTTGGATGTGCCTCATTTTTTAGGCTCATGTCCCAGAATGATCTACAAAAATGGATGGACAGCGTGATAAGCACATACATCATGGTGGGGCCCACAGAGTACCGTTACCGACAGTGTAACTGCAATCTGCCTCCCCACATAAGGTTTGTCATGGTTCTTAACATGTGGGCAAGAGTTATTAACATGCATGAAATTTTTTTTTTTCCTATTCAACTCTATGTGTGGGGTTCTCCGTATTATGTGTACTGCATATTAAGTGAGAGCCACCGTATGATGTGATGATGATGGGCACCGAGCCCAAGCAGATCACACTGTAGGAAATGATAGGAATTAGATGCCTATTGTTGAGAACTTATTGGGATTTTAAAGGTTGTGATAAAGCTAATATTTGTGTTTTCACTTCATCGAGTCACGTGTGACCTTATGAAAAGGTTGGATGACAACTAAACCTCACAGCAGACCTAAGAAAGTTTCAACTGGGGCTGTACATGAACCGGGCTAGCCCGGTTAACTTGCTCGACTCGGCATGACCCGGAATTGAGTTCGGGTCGGGACGGACCATTTTCTTTGGCCCGAAACTTAGTTCGAGTCGAGTTCGGATATGTCCTAGTTCGGCCCGACTCGGCCCGAAACCTGACTCGACATGGCCCAACTCGGTCAAGTGGTGTGTGTGTGTGTGTGTGTGTGTGTGTGTGTGTGTGTGTGTGTGTATATATATTTCAAAACCCTACCCGTCCCTTTCCCCTTTACCCTTCTGGTATAGGTCACTGCTTATCTTTTGAAGTAGCAGTAAGGTCCGAAATTAGCCCGAACTTGCCCGATTGCTGATCGGGCCAGGTTCGGGCTAGAAGTGTTGGCCCGGTGACCGGGCCGGGCCGGGTTCGAGCTGGGTTTGGCTGGTGACCTGGCCGGGCCGGGTTTAGCCCAGTTCAACTCGAATCGACCCATGTACACCCCTAGTTTCAATGATAGTCATTCAATTCACGAGAGGGAAGGAGAGCGAGAGGGAGTGGAGAGGGAGAGGGAAGGAGAGCGAGAGGGAAGTGGAAAGGGAGAGGCAGAGAGAGAGCGAGAGACGACGCAATAGGTTAGGGTTTTTTATTTTTTATTTTTTTTTGAATTTATACGACCCTTTGCCTACGGCCATTAAAACTGGCTGCGGGCAAAGGGTCACCCCATCAGTCAGCCAAGCTCTGTTTTGTTGTAGTGTGTGACGATGTGATAATGGCGGGCACAGAGCCCAAGCAGATCACACCGCAGGAAATGATAGGAATTGGATGCCTATTATTGGGAACTTACTGGGATTTTAAAGGCTGTGATAAAGCTAATATTTGTGTTTTCCCTTCATTGAGTCCCGTGTGACCTTATGAAAAGGTTGGATGACAAATAAACCTCACAACAGACCTAAGAAAGTTTCAACGATAGTCATTCAAATCCTCTGCTTTATGTGGTGTGGTCTACTTGAGCATTGGATGTGACTCGTGTATGAGCTCATTTTCTAGAATGATATGAAAAAAAATTGATGGATGATGTGCATCTAATACATAAATCATGGTGGGCATAGAAAAGTTCCATGAGATTAGATGGAGACACAACTTTAGGAATTTTCTGCCAAAGCCTTTAGGGGGAAGTTTCTATGATGGGAAACTAGATATTCCAGTATAAAGTTGGTGAGAAATCTACTCCATTTATCCATTTTGCAAGATCATTTTAGGAGATGCAATAAAAAATGAACCAATCCAAGATCGAAGTGGGCCACATGAGAAGAAACATTAGGGATTGAACATTCAGGCTTGAGACCTTGTATGGTAGCCATAGTTGTGTCAATATGAGTTTGTGGTTTTCAGTTATCCTGGAATGACAACGGTAGGCATTTCTTTCCTTAGTTTCCCCCTGGCATGGCTTACTCCAGTCTTGGATTTGGCTCATTTTTTCTCTCCTGCTCTAAAATGATATCGTAAAATGGATTAATCATGAGAGTAGAAAGAATTTCGAAATCCCCCTTCATAAATTCCCCATTTAGAGAGTAATCGGGAGTCCACATTAATCCAACTTGTTGATAATATCATATACGCACTGATGATGAAGTAGAAAGAACAAATATCAGCTTGATCCAAAACTTTTGTGGCTCATGAGAAGATTTTAATGGTCAATCACCACAGTTTCCTGTGGTATGGTCCACCTAAGATTTGGATGATCTGCTTTATTTTTGGGCTCATGTCCTTAGAGTAAGCTGGCCAAATGGATGGACGACTGTGTGTACATACAATACATACATCAAGATATACCCCACTGTCGGGGATCCGCTCCTCGTCGGGTCATTCCAGTCTGAACGGGTCAATCTGGCCAGCGAGTTTCATGGTGACTCGGCTTCATTTCTAGCCTAGCCGATTTGACTCGGATGAGTTTGGAGTCAGGTGACCGAGTCTTAGAACTATGGGCCACATTACATGAATATACAGGTTTGTCCTAGTGATTTCCGTTACAACGCATTCTATCATGGATGCGAATTGCCCATTTGTGGCCCACCATGATGTGTGTGAGAAATGGACTCGTCCATCAGTTTTGCCAGTTGACCATCTAAGGCAGTGCCTACATGCAATCGGTCTAGATCATCCAACCATGGAGTCCCGCGGACCTCACCAATGATAAAGATGGACAAAGTACTTTTGATTATAGAAATAAAATTCCATACATCCTTGTATTTGTAACTTTGTCATGTTAACAGGAATGTACTGTCAAATGATCAAACCGTCCATATGGTGCGGCACTATAATGAATGGGCCATTGTCCAAAAACCCATAATGACTAATGTTCATGATGTATATTTAAATTGAAAACAAGATAGAGAAGAAACATCCACAACTAACTGTTGTCTAATGTTATAAGAAAATGAAAAAGCTTAATCTTTCAAAATTCTCTCCTCAACTAATTTTATAAGATATAATCTCTTAATACTCCTATAAACTATAAGAGAAAGCATGGAAAACTAAATTTTTTCTAAGATTCCTATATGAAGTGAACTCTTCTTTATTATCATTGCTTTAATTTCTGCATGCTCTATTACTTAATTTCTTTCTGTCATCCAAGCTACAGATCTTCCCTTGTTTTCTTTCTTTCTATCCTCCAAGCTAGGGAATACTGCTTTCTCGAGCACGCGTAGTTGAGCTTGAAGAAATTCTGCCTCTAGCAATCATGAGCTTGTAGAGTTGAGCTTGAAGAAATTCTGCCTCTAGCAATCATGAGCTTGTAGAGTTGAGCTTGAAGAAGTTCCACCTCCTCGTGTAGTTGTTTCTTTTCCTTCTCGAGCATCTTAGCTCTGCAGGAAAGCCTAATAATATGTTCTAGCATCAACTTACGATCATGTAGAAGCTTCTCTATCATATCCTCTTTAGATGTGTCAGCTATGTGAGAGTAAGAAAGAAGAATGAGAGAGTGAAAAAAGAGTAGCAATGGATAATGTGGAAGAAATAAGATAAGAGAGAAGGGAGATTTTTGATAAAGGTGAGAGAAAGTAGAAGAAGAGCAAAATGAAGTTTTATCGAGTTGGAAAAAGAGAGTTGTAGTTGAAAAAAGATAACTGATAGAGTTAAGAGTTATCAAAAAGAGAAGGGGGAACCATAGCTGCTCATTGGTCCAACGGATGACACGTCTTACAGCATTTTCTCTCACCTTATGGATGGCTTACTGCACAAAACAACTTTTAACGTGTGGAACTTCTCTAGGCCACTAATAATGTGCCTTGCATCTACCTGTCTATCCAGGTTGATAGCTTATTAATTTTAGGGAATGATACCCAAAAATGAAGCAAATCTAAATCTAAGGTAGATTATACTGTGGTGTGGTCCATTTGAGCCTTATGTTATATCTTCATACAAGTCTATGCCACCTTATGAACAGGTTCACGGTGGGCCTTGGGAAGTTTTCAATGGTAGTAATTCAATCCCCATAATTGATTCCTGTGGTGTGGTCCACTTAAGCCTTCAATCTGCTTGCTTTTTGGGCTCATGCCCAAAATGACCTGTCAAAGTAGATGGATCCCATGGATAAAACATATACATCACAATGGTCCCCACAAATCTCCTGACATGACCGTCCGTCTCTAGTAAGGTCGTAGTGGGTAAGTATCCAATCCGGCCCCACCAGCAATTGGACAGTGCTATGTGGGCCTCCATGATATATGTGTATCCAAAGCTTTTTTGGGGTACATTATATATATATATATATATATATATATATATATATAATATATATATAATATATATATATATATATATATATAAGATCAAGCTGATATTTGTGTTTTTGCTTCATCCTAGTCTTTGGATGGTAAATAAACATTACAAAGGCCGGGCTCCAGGAAATTTTAATGGTGAACATTTAATTACAAATGTATTCTTATGGTGTGGTCGGCATGAGGTATAGATTTGCCTACTTATGGGGTCCATATCCTAAAATAATGATTCAAAATGGATGGACGACGTGTATAAGGGAAAAAGGAAAATATATACCGGTTTCAAGATTAACAAGTGAGCCTTATATGTAATACTCACTAGCTGACATTCGAGATCACATTGGTCAGGCACGGTCATTACAAATATTGTCACGTGCATTAAAGGATGAACGCATTAATAAATGGTCACACATCGCTATCACCTTTTTCTAAAGGCGAAGTGACATGAGAGGGCAATGTTCATCCCTATTATCGCTAGTTCATGAGAAAGCTAATCAGAGTGAACTATGTGTAACTAAAGAAGATTTGTGTAGTGTATTTGAAGATCTGCAGAGATATACAGAGAGGATTTGGTGGTAGTACAGTTGGAGCGCATCAAGCAACCATGTCATCCATGAAGCAAAAATGACCGAATGAAATGCTGTTGAGTTAGTAAGGTAGTCTGCAACGGTTACTAGGACACGTGACAAGTTTAGAAGGAAGCATCCAAAAGGTCAGTACTGCTACAACAATTATAACAATTGTAAGAACGTGGAAAGAATCCGTAAGGTCAAGTTAAGGCTATAAATATCAAAGAAATTCAACAAAGAAAAGGCATCTAATACCAACCAAACAAACCAAATCAAATCAATCTTTTAGTCATCATTTACTTTTTAGCTAGTCATTTACATTTCTTAGTGTAATTCTTTACTTTCGTTTGCTGTTTACATTCCTTAGTGTAATCCATAGCAGTAATTCGAGTCCACAGTCATACGCTGGATTTAGTTCAAGTACCAAGCAACATTCTACGGTAAAAAAGGCATTTTGCAGTTGTTCTCTTCGACTGACCATAAGACTTCCTATTTTGTTTGTTCTTATCTATATTGAAAAAGTCTTTTAATACGGAAGCTAAAGGTGTAAACCATCTTCAGAGGACGAACCCTACCCTCTGAACATTGTCTGATCATTTTGAACAAATTGCGTGAGTGGCCGAATGGGTGATCGATCTTAATCGATTTAGTCATTTACCACGTATCTGCTATCTTGGCGCTTGGGGTCATAGTTGTTTGGTTTGAATTAAGCCGCACATTCAATTCTGGCAGGCCCGCATTCATAGTATGAGAAAACGAACCTAACAGTTTTAGTTGCCAAAGAAACATACTGTGCAACAGTCATGGGAGCCGAAAATGAGTAGAACAATTGGTACAATCTAACAGCTCATTTCATACAGCAGGGGTGGCCCGCCTCATGAATAGGCAGATATTTAGACCAAGGAATATTCATTTCAACATCCATGTTATAAATTGCTTGGATATAAGCTGAGGCAACCTTGTTGCTATAGAGGTTAAGCATGCATGAACCCAGGTATATATCGTAAATGTGACATATATGTAACTCAGGCTGCATTATTTGGATATATGATCCCACTTTATATCATAATGCACTTATATGGTCTAACTGGGCACTTAGCAAGTCGTCCCAAACATCGTACTTTTGCCAACTTGGAATTTACGTCCGTATTTTCTCTAATGATATCTTTGAGGCAGGTTAAGATTTAATTATGATGTGCGGTAAAAGTTGTTATGGCCCTGAAGACTGTTATGTAAAGATAAATTGTAAATGTCGTTGTGAACAAAAAAAAAAAGAAGAAGAAGAAGAAGAAGAAGCCATAAATGTCATTACAACCTTCTACCGTTACATAATGCCCTGCAATGATCTATTGGAATCCATTAGAAGGCTGGTATAAGGTTTTGATTTTTTGATTTTTTTTTATTATAAAAAACAAGCGCAGCGCGGTTACACCCCATATCATAAAGGTAACTGTCCGACCATTATAGCCACCATTACTATTACGGAATACCTTATTTCTATTACAAGCATTGCATATGGACCTGTTGGGATTTTTGGCCTGCGGAATCACAAAGATCTAGATCTAGGATGGTAATCCAATGGCACCAAGCACACATAAGAAAAGAGAACACACAGATTTAACGTGGAAAACCCTTGCGGGAAAAAACCACGGCACAAAGCGACAGATCACCACTATGAAAGCATCAATTACAAAGAGAAAGGACTTACCCGATTCGAACAACCTCGAATCTCACCCTTGTTACACCCTTTAGAAACCCTGGAACCCTTTTAGAAAGCCTTAGCATTCATCACCACTTCCTAGAAAAACCCTAGGAATACCTATTTATAGTTTAGGAAACTTTCCTTCCGCATCCTACTTGCGAAAGGACTCAAATCCGCAGTTTCGCGCAAAATCGCGGAACAAACTGCGTAACCTTCGACTAGTCGTAGCTCTCTTACGACTGGTCGTAGCCCACCTTCGACCAGTCCTGGCTACAGTAAAAAACAGCAAAAACTTGCTGGACTTTGAGTCGTACAAGGGCTCGAACCTACGACCGGTCGAGCGTCTCCTACGACCAGTTGAAGCTTCCCACGACCGGTCGAACGACCTCAAAAACCTTAGATTTAAGACTTTTCTCAACAATCTCCACCAAGTCTTCAATCTTCAACCGTGTAGCTCCTTGACCTCTTCTCTTATCTCTGCTTCACATCATAGCTCAAGATCACATTGGCCAACCAGTGCCAATCACGGATCTGATAGATACCTGTTATACCGTCGGCACGAATATCTCTGAGAAGCTGATCCCTTCTCTCTGAGCATAACCCTTCGCTACCAACCTTGCCCTGTATCTATGCTCTATCTTCCTGAAGATCCACCTGCATCCAACCGCTCACCGGCCCACTGGAAGCTCCACTAGCTCCCATATGTCGGTCTGGTACAATGAATCAATCACATCGCCCATAGTCACATTCCACTTCTCAGCACCAGGCTCACCTAGAGCCATCAGAATAGAAGATGAATCCCCTGCAATATTGGAGTCGTCCATGTACCTTAACGATATCCTGCAATCATGCCATGTGGTTCTTCTCACAGGTGGCTGCTCCACCTACTCTGTATCCCTGTCCGCGCGTCTCAGCCTTCTTGCCCTGCCCGCTCATGTGGCCATGCCCATCATGCCACACACGTACAGAGGTGGAATTCGCTACATCCACTGTAGCTCCACCTTTTGAAGTGCTCCCGATCAACCTGTAAACATGATCGAGTCGTTGCGCTTTCATGACTACCCGTGCCCCCTTGGATACCTTAAGAGCACTATCAATACCTGTGTACTTGCATCCCTTTGCCTCAAGCACACCAAGAGAAATCAGATTCTGTTTCAAATCAGGAACGTGCCTGACATCAGTCAAGGTACGCTCCACCCCATCAAACATCCTGATGCGTACCGTACCAATAGCTACAACATTACAGGCAATGTCATTGCCCATAAATACCTGTCCACCATCGCACTCTCTATAGCTGGTGAACCAACTCCGATGAGGAGTCATGTGAAAAGATGCCCCTGTGTCTAGCATCCACTCGTCCTTACGATCATCATATGACCGTCTGAGCGAAGACACAGACAAAACATCGCCATCACATCCACTCGATTCATCTGACGTGACAGTGTTAGCCTCCCTGCATGAAGCCTCAGAATCTTCCTTCTTAGATTTAGGATTTTCACAATCCCTTTTCACATGTCCTTCCTTCCCACAATTCCAGCACTTTACCTTTCCTTTGCCCTTGCCCTTGCATCTAGATCTAGAGCCTGAAGAACCTGTACCGTGTTCAGAATTCCTACCCACTGTAAACAGTGCATCAGAAGATGTCCCTATGTTGCTGTCTAGCTGTCTCATAGCCTTCCCTTAAAGGGCTGAGATAACAGTGTCGACACTCAAAGTTTTATTCATGCTGCACATAGTGTCCTTGAATGACTCATAGGACGCCGGAGAGAATTCAGCAACATACATGCTTGTTCTTCATCTTTCATCACTTCATCCATATCGAGCAATTTGCAAACCAATTTATTAAAATTGCTGATGTGAGCCTCCAGATCTCCACCCTCTGCCATCTTGAAGTTATACCACTGCCGCTTCAAGTGCAGACGATTTTCAGAGGATTTCTTCGTATAAACATCCTCCAACTTCGCCCATAAATTAGCCGCAGTTTTCTCCCTCATGACGTTGTAGAGAACCTCATCCGTGAGACATAAACGGATCGATGATAAGGCTTTCTTATCAAGATTATTCCAATCATCATCTTTCATGATGGACTTCCGCTCCTCAAGAGCACCATCTTCGCCTTGCTTGATTAAGGAACTCATCATCTTGATCTTCCATAACTCAAAATTATTTTTCCTTGAGTACTTCTCAATCTCATACCTGGCGCTCGCCATTATTACTAATCCCTCAGATTCAGATCTGTGTCCCAACCGATTGCTCTGATACCACTTGTTGGGATTTTTGGCCTGCGGAATCACACAGATCTAGATCTAGGATGGTAATCCAATGGCACCAAGCACACACAAGAAAAGAGAACACACAGATTTAACGTGAAAAACCCTTGCGGGAAAAAACCACGGCACAAAGCGACAGATCACCACTATGAAAGCATCAATTACAAAGAGAAAGGACTTACCCGATTCGAACAACCTCGAATCTCACCCTTGCTACACCCTTTAGAAACCCTGGAACCCTTTTAGAAAGCCTTAGCATTCATCACCACTTCCTAGAAAAACCCTAGGAATACCTATTTATAGTTTAGGAAACTTCCCTTCCGCATCCTACTTGCAAAAGGACTCAAATCCGCAGTTTCGCGTAAAATTGCGGAACAAACTGCGTAACCTTCGACTAGTCGTAGCTCTCTTACGACTGGTCGTAGCCCACCTTCGACCAGTCGTAGCTCACCTTCGACCAGTCCTGGCTACAGTAAAAAACAACAAAAACTTGCTGGACTTTGAGTTGTATAAGGGCTCGAACCTACGACCGGTCGAGCGTCTCCTACGACCAGTCGAAGCTTCCCACGACCGGTCGAACGACCTCAAAAACCTTAGATTTAAGACTTTTCTCAACGGGACCCACTCCTGACATCCAACCCAGTCCGTTCATCAAGATTGCCCCACAATCAAAGTTGGATGCAATCCAAGCATCACGTGGGCGGCCACATGAATTGGGAACCAGATTCTCATAAAATGAAGCTTACATCACCACACTAAAGAAAACAATGGACAGCAATCCAAGAACCTCCAAATCCATAGGTGCATCACCTGATTGTTCAATGGGCCCGAATTTTAATTTGGAATCGGGGAGAGTGTAGTGGACAGGTTAGATGTCATGCCAAACACAAGACTTGTGGGCCCCAACGCAGCACTTAGAGAGTTTTGTAGAGGAGCCGGGCATTGTCATCTTTATGTGAAATGCGTATGAGATTCTAAAAGATTATTTAGTGAGCCTAATCATACAAGGCGAAAAATTAGGTGGGCCTGAAAGATTGATTAAAAGATGACCTGATAGTGGTAATTTTCTTTACCTTGAATCTGGCTCTTACTACCCACGTAGTCTAGTTTTGGGCTATATATCACACCTAATGTAGCTTTGCTGATGAACTGTCTGGATCCTGTCCCCGCCCACTACGTTTCCCATGGGAACTTGTGGACAGGTAAAAGAAGTTTGCTCACGTTGGACTTCTAAGATTGATACTGTTCATAAGATGGATCTAGCCATAGATCAGGTCTGGCTCGAAAATAATCCAACGGAGCCAGAAGAATCAGAACATGGTAGACCCGTATCTCAATAATACAGGCAGCAGGATGATGTATTAATTGGGTCCACCTATATACTGTATGGATTAAATTTAAAAATTAAAACTCATGAGACATCCCTGTCCATTACATTTTCCAAATGCTATCCTCCTTCATACTCTGATCAATAACCGTTTTCTATTTCCACCATCACTTTAATGGCCACAAATCACATGGATAGGAAAAGGATTTTGCCAGTTTTGAAATAGTTTCTCATACTAATTCATGGGAGCCCACCAACCATAGGAGATAAAGAATGCGTTTTGCAGAAAACATGTATCACCTACACTGTCACAGATGCCCATAACAAAAGCAACCTCATGAAACTAGACAATCCAATCCAACCCACTCCTCTGCATCTTCCCACCTGCAGCACCTGGAGGTGGTGGCGCACTGGTAGAAGTGGATTCGGCAGTTGGGGCTGTAGCTTCTCTTTTGGAGCAGAGGTCGACAGTGGAGTTGATGCCACAGTGCTTGGGGAGCTGGAGAGCTTGGGTGATGTTGATGCGAAAAGATTTCGGGGCCAGCGTCGAAGTTGCAGAGGCAGTCCAGCTCATTTTGTACTGCTACCCGCAACGGTTTGCAGCACAATTCGGGTGGCATGTTGGACCTCCGTGGTCTCGCGGGTAGTCTCTCGGTCTTGATGTGGCTTCTCTAATATGTGCAGACCCTGCCTCTTCAGATCCTTGGAGCCTCATCACCGTTTCTTCTCTCCCTCTGTATCCCTTGGAGCTTCTCTGATATGTTCAGCTCCCCCTCTGCACTTGAAGGCTGGTCTGCTACATCATCAGCAGCCCTGCTCTTGGTCTCCTCCCAATCTCTTTATGGATGCACTGGCTACTACGGCAAGGTTCATTGCTATGTGGCATCTGTTGTGGTGCCTTCTTTCCTTGCTGATGAGGGTGTTTGCCGGGTGTGGTTCTGCTTTGATGGCTGCTGTTTCTGGGCTGCTGGGTGTCGATTATATTCTTTGATGTAGGGCTGGCTTTGTTTTCTGAGAGCCATCTCCTTGTACAGTCTCTCTCTCTCTCTCTCTCTCTCTCTCTCTCTCTCTCTCTCTCTCTCTCGTTTTTTCTATTTTGTGTTTTCTATGGGGACAATTTGAGGTTCATTTTGTAAAATTTGCTTTGTCAGGTTTTTTTTATTTTATTGGTTAGCATGTTAGTACACAAACTCCACTGTTAGCCACACCCCACTTGGGAATCAATACCAAGACCTCAGTGTTGAAATGATGTTATCTTCACTCAGTCGAGTTACGGATCAGTGTGTCTTTGTTGGGGTATATATTGTAGGTGAGGCAAGCGCTTTTTGTAGTGCCTGCCCGAAGTTGATGTAGTGTTCGCTCTGTGGGGGTACATGACAAGTGGTTTGCTCCCACCTTTAAAAAAGAAAAAAGAAAAAAGGGGGAATCTCTGATGACTGTGGCAGGTGCTAGTTTGGGGGAGTGTTGTGCAGATGGGCTGTGTTGGTGATATGTTGCTGCAAGGCTGGCATCTACGTACGTGGCTTGGTGGCAATTGCTGCTGGTCAGCAAGATGAGATGTTGTGGTGCCCTAGGCTGGTGGATGGGGTTTGAAGCTCATTTTGTCTATTGTGGTGCTTGTGAATATATGTGGCCACTTGCCTGATGAGTTCTTTTGCTAGATTTGATCGCTCCTTCCTGGGGCTTAAGAGCAGCTTGTGGAGGTACATCATCTTCCTTCCCCTCATCCTGTCATGCTCCTTTCATCAGAGGTCCCTGATACTAATTGCTCATTCCTGGTGCTGTCTGGAGTTTTTTTTTTAGCTCTTTCTTTGCTGTGCAGATTGGTCTTGGGTCTGTATTTGTTTTCGTGCAATTTGGCTATGTTATATACTTGGTGAGGCATGTTTTATTTTGTGGTGCCCACCCGTGCTCCCACCTTTCTCTAAAAAAAAGAGAAAAGAAGAAGAAGAAGAAGAAGAAGAAGAAGAAGAAAGTTCAGGTAGCTGTCGCGTGCGCCAGCACTTTCGACCCCAAGAACCATTTCCCCACCATCATAACCTAAAACCCAGCATCATAGCATAATAACATAGGAGAGAGGCTACTACCAAAACTATGTTGACAGGCTTTAGTGATGGTGGTTAGATGGAGGAAGAGCCCAACAGTGGTACTGTGTAGAATAACCCATAGAAGAAAGACCCCCCAAACTCAACTTCAATAAGGGCCCATTTGGATTGTAAGTTGCTTAAGATAATTACTTATGTCATAAGTAGCTTATCTTAGTTTCTACTTAATAACAAAATA